>CM024756.1:49684320-49739080 GCA_014218235.1 Colocasia esculenta
AAACAATAATGCCTTTAGTTGAGATACTTCCTAGTATCCAACTGTCAGCCTCCACAGGACCCAAATTGGGTTACAAACCTTCCTCTCTACTTCCTCCGTTTTGGTATGCCTTCACTCATCACTCTGAACAACACATGAATTTGTTCAGAGAATATCTTGCAATTAGAGCCTTTTTGGAAGTTCATGAGTTGCCAGATTTCACATTTGAACACTGGCTTCCTATTTTGATTCAAACTCCCAACTTTCTATTTCTGATCTCCAACTCATATCTAGGAAGAGCCACTGCCTCACTCCCCAAGAATTTGTTGATCAATATCCTGAAGAGGCAGCCAGGTTCTTAGAAAATCAATTCAGAACCCATCACTTAACAACTTCTCAGCATCTTTCTCTTAGATTTCATGCCATTTTTGCAGAGCATCTCAGGGCCTCCCAGGCCAAGTATCTTGAACTCAGATCTTTCAATCATGAAAGATTCAAACTAGGATTGTATGATGTCTCTAAAGGACAATATGAGAATTTGCTCATAGGCAGAGAGATTATCCCTTCCATGTCAATGGCTTTACAGTCAGGACTTCATCCTCCTTTGGTAGGAGCAGTCTCCTACAGAAGAGAATTTGCTGAAATAATCTTCAATATAAACCTCCGAATTTCTGCTAGATTCCCATTGCTCGTTGGGCTGAGAGGTACCTCATATACTAAGGCTAAGGATGCAGCCATCTCACATGGCCTCTATTGGACTCTGACCTTCAACGAATTCCTCCAACTGGCATCCACCAAAAAATTTGTGCCTCTCCGAGTCAGGATGGACATTGACAAGTTTCACTACAAGGTTGGTTGGTACAGGAGGCGCCACATTAAGTCTATCAAAAAATTACCCTCCACCAACCCAGCCTACAATGTTGATGAAGCTCTCTTTGACCTTTCCTTTAACAAGAATGAAGAAAACTTTGGGAGCTCATCCACCCTTCCTGAATCAATCCCTACTTCTCTGTTGTGCCTCGTTCAGCTATAGTCTAAACTTTATAGTTGTAATTTCTTGTTTACAACCTGCTTGCTACTATGTACTGTTTGCCTTTATATAGACACAATTTCTTCCTACTTGTGATTTCTCAATTTTTTGTCCTTTCTGTTAATGTCACAAAGGGGGAGAAAAAGTATAAACATAGCACATCTATTCAGAGATTTAAAGATTTTTGTCATTAACAAAAAGGGGGAGAATTGTTGAGCAACTACCTCTAAAAAATCTAATAACTTTCTTAGATTTTATAAAACTATGTTTTTGCTATAACAAATCTTTAAATATATGTTTTATACCACAAAATCTTTAATCTTTTCAGGAAAGAGTATCCTAAAATTTTCTAAAGCCACAACTATCTCTCAACATACTGAATCCGACTACCATATTCAACTCCTTCAGAATAGCAGTCAGAAATCAAAGTCCACATTGTTTACATAGTATTCGACTCATACAGTCGAATACCTTTCTTCAGTATTCGACTCATACAGTCGAATACCTTTTTTTTTTGCATTCGACTCATACAGTCGAATACCTTTGTTCTGCATTCGACTCATACAGTCGAATACCTTTGTTCTGCATTCGACTCATACAGTCGAATACCTTTGTTCTGCATTCGACTCATACAGCCGAATACCTTTGTTCTACATTCGATTCATACAGTCGAATATCTTTATTCTACATTCGACTATACTGAAATCTGTACTTTGTACTTATTTCACTTACTGTCAGTTCTATATGAATATCATCAATCTAGCTTATGTATTTCAAACACAGATTGCTGTATGCATATTATCTTAATAACTTCGAAAATTATTAGTATATTTCTGACAGGTCTTGACATGAAAGCTCTCAAATTGATTATCCTGTACTAAACATGTTCTGAAAAGTGTCTCCTTAAATTTCTCAGTACTGATGTCCCACTTTGCCTTATTGTTAGCTTCACCAAGACACATAGCATTTATGTAAGATTCAGACGCATGGCATCTGACCATCTCACCTACCACTGACAGACCCATACTTTAACTTTTTGTCTGTCTATCTGCTATCTGTAATACTGTGGGATACGAGGTTCCATACCTTGTACTGAACTTTTCTGACCCACCTACCATAAGGGTATGGAGATACGTTTTTTCTTTTGTGTTGTCCTTGCAGCAGGCATTTATTGAGCATATGTCTAGCATGCCTCTCCCTTCAGCCATTTGCTACAAGAGCTTATCTTCTAGCTGTTAACAAAATAAAGCCTCGGGAAGAAGCCATTTTGAAGACCTACTGGGCAATATCTTCAGGACACAAAGAAACCCAGAATTCCTCCTCAAACGGCTATATTGCAAACGACCACAAGCTTCAACGGCCATCTTCTCAAACGGTCACAATTTGAAGACTATAAAAGGAGCCCAAGAGGAAGAGAATTCATATAGATACAACATACTGAGAGTTTCATACAGTGATACATAGAATCCTCAAGTGTTTCAAGTCTCATTCTCCTACAAGAGCCATTCGACTTCCTCAAGCTCTCTGAAGCCTTCATGCTTGATTTCCTTTGAGAGTTTCCTTGTGCTCAGACAGGAGAAGTTCTGTTTGTGGGTGGCAATTGTACTCAGTTTCAATTCTTGTTGGTCCACCCCTCTTTTCTTCAGATAGGATTTAGAGTCAATTCTATATCTGCTGTATCCATCTGAAGTCTGTGCGTTTGTGCTCAATTTTGAGGCAAACACACCTCTATCAAATTTCCTTGTATTTGTGCAGAAGTTCTTCTCTGCACTTTGCCCCTCTTGTGTAGGGAAGGCCTTGTGAAAAGGCTTTGTTGCACCCCTGTATAGGGAAGACTTGCTAGGGAGCAAGTGGGTGTTGTAATTCCTCTCAAGGGTGAGAGAAGGCCAATTTATTGGTAGCTTAGTGAAATCTCAAGTGGTTGGCTTGAGGACTGGATGTAGGACTTCCATGTGGGAAGGGCCGAACCAGGATAAAATCTGTGTTCAAATTTCTTGTGTGATTGTTTCCGCCAAATCTACACTTGAATCACACACACCACTTTGAGTACTAACCTATTTATTAGTGTTGTAATTTTCAGAAGAAGTTTTAAAAGATCAAAAGTCCTATTCACCCCCCCTCTAGGACTGCTTCGCTTGCCATTTCGATCCAACAAATAGGTATTTATAGCCTCTTGCACCCACCTTGTTCCTTGGGATGTGTGGGCACAAAGATTTAGGTCTTCCGTACAACTTTGAAGGTAACGTGTCCTATAAAAAAACACATTGTCAAATATATGTAAACATTCAATTAGGACACGTGTCACACATCCATGAAGCATCACATTGTCAGAGCTTCAAATGACAAAGACTCAAACTAACTAGTTGAAGTATCAGAGCTTTGACTGAATAGAGGAAAACTTGAATATAGGAAGTCACATAGCTTCGACTGATGAAGACATAACTATTTAGTCGAAGTCTCACAGCTTTGACTAATGAAGGAATAACAACCAATCAAAGTCTCACAACATCAACTGGAAGTATGAAACTCGTGTCGGTCGAAGTTTATGCACTTCGACTAGAAATGAGAAACTTATTATCCAGTTTTGCTTCAAGTCTATCGACACTTGAGCTAATTGAAAACACATCCTGAAGTACATGTGTCGACACACCAATGCATAAATTCAACATTTGACTGTCATTCATGCAGTTCAACAGCATAGCCATATCAAAACATTAATTATTTAGTCATCATAAAAAACATATGTTATGTCATTATTAAGCATTAAACTCACACACTCAACACAACATATTCCAACATTCTCCCCCTTTTTGATGATGACAAAACATACACTCATACTATTGTACTCTGTAGATTTTGATGATCACAAAAACACTAATTTAATCCATGATGATAAAATAACAACAGATCAATTCTCATTCATGTTCATGACCCAAGTGTTTGAACTATTCATATTTGATTTGATGGTCTAATTTGTGTGTTACTTGTGTATTTAATTATGCCCAAAGTCGCACATGAAGTGAACTTCACAAAGGCCAAGTCTTGGACATAGCATAAATATAAGACTAACTGAAATACTGCAAAATTGATAGAATCAGTAAACCTGTTTCTGAAAATCGCTCAACCGACCTAGCCAGTAACTTTTTTGGTCTGCAGGAACAGTAAAATTGGTCAACTGATTTTGCAAAATCAGTCGACCTAAATGAACAGTGTCAACACATCAAAAGACAAGTGTGTGAAATCGGATGATCGATTTGGTGAAATTGGTCGACCGATTATGGCATTTCTCGATGCGAACTTTCCAAAAATGAGTCCTACGAAGGTTGGACTCCTTCCAAACTTTGAGATACCTCTTGAGATTATAAATACAACTTATTCTCATGATTTGAGAGAGTTCTCTATGCACCCAAGAGTCCATCTTGTGCCCTAGAGTTCAGAACAAGGTTTCTTGCCCTAGAGAGATCTTACAGAAGCCCTAAACATCTAGAAGGTTGGAAGATGAGTTCTTATTGATCCAAAAGACTTTCAAACATCCCAAGGAGCTGATCTTCATCATAAAGACTTAAGCTTGGGTGATCAGATCGTGGTTCTTCACCTAGAGAGTTCTACAACGACGATCTTGCTTCTACAACGGCTCTCCATATTTTAGATAGGGGGAATTCTTGCATTTACCTTTCTATCTCTCTTCCCACTGTCATGTGCTTATCGGTTTGTGAGCATGGGATTGGGTTTTTGGTTTCTTTGTACCCGTGAAACAAAGGTCATGTGAGGGGTTGGTGTTGTCCCAGGGAAACAACAGTGTAAGGGGTTTATCGGCTTGTACCCGAGAAATAAGTTAGTGGAAAATCCTAACTGGGTGTGAAGTAGTAGACATAGGCGCACACGGAGGTGTGTTTGCCGCACCACTCTAAATCCTGCGTGCATCTATGGTTTGATCCTTTTATTCTATCTCCATTATACACATGTTAGGATAGTTGATTTCACTGTTCAATTATCATAGTCCGTTGTGCATATCATTTTATAAAATTTCTTATTGAGTCTAATTTATTCTATGTAAAAGAAATTTTATTTATGTGATAACCAATTCTCCCGTCCCCTCTTAGTTGATCATCGCACATACGTTCGTGTATTTTTCTCTTCACATACTCTCCCCCATTTGGACATTATCAAAAGGAGTTTCATTGTTTTACTTTCCCTTTTTGTTCTTATTGTTGAATTACGTTCTCGTTTGTAGTTGGGATCAATGAATATTGACACGAGGGCAAGAAATGGAATGGAGGTAAGAGATTTTTATGAATGTGAGTTTATGAGACACTTAGATAAATATGAGAGAAAAAATATTCTATCTTTGGATTGTGCAACTGAGTTTAAGAATAAAGACACACTCAGCACAACAGATGTCAAAGGATAATGACCTGAAGGTATTTAAAACAATGAAGCGAATGTGATTTGAGATGACTTATATGAGTTAGCAAGAGTGTTTATCACATGAGCTTAGGAGCTTAATATTTAACAAAATTTAGAATATATCTCTAAATTCATTGTTCATGAGCGACATCTAGGCCATTTTGCATTTTGGTCCTGATTTTATTTGAAATTTTCTTTTCCTTGGAGAAATACAAGAATAAATTGGTTAAATCTCAGTTTTCAGTGCAAGAGATCACATTTACCAGATGCAAGACCTCTTGAGTACTCCATAGTTTACCTTCATTATCTTATACATAGTTGAAAGGTTTATTTCCACCTTTTGACTCGAGTCAAACCTTGCTTAGGTGAATTGGTTCCAGTTACTCAGTGGTAAAGAATTTCATTACTCTGTCTATATCTCTCTATTTTTCTTTTGCAATTTTATATTTGAAAATTTTAGGAGCAATTTGTCATGGACTATAGTAGACATGAGCATGAGAATAGAAGGATTATTCTTAACATGTGTTAAAGAGAAAGCATTAAACAGACATATGTAAAACACTAAAGCTACTCATGTGCCTACAAGTGTTTTGCAATGCAATTAAATACTTTCAGCATTAAAAGTTGACATACACTTGTTCTTAGATTGTATCTTTAAGATTAAACTGAGTGCATAATGGTTTTATTTTTTAAGTTTGAAATCTCTCATATAGGATATCATAAGTAGAGTTCATTGAAAGGCATGGAGTGTCAAAGAAATTGAATTAGGAATGGATGATACTCCCCCTCACTAGTAGTTCCCTTTCAAAAGGTACAATACAAAATGGAAATGTTCATGATGTTCACAAGCTAAACATGTATTCGAACACACTCCCCCTTTAGAAGAAACATATGTAGAATTTATTGACAAGATCAAGAGAAAATTTATTGAAGAAATGATTGGAATGAGTCTGAAACATGTGATATAATAAATGTTTGAATTTACTTAGTGAATCTACATAAGCCAAGTTCTCTCTGAAGAGATGTGAATATGTTTTCTATGAGAGGCTTAGTGAAGATATCAACAATTTATTTTTCAGTTTCGATAAAATGAAGTTCAAATGATTTCTTAGCAATCTCTTCTCTTAGAAAATGGTGCTTTATCTCAATATGTTTGGTTCGAGAATGATGAATTAGGTTTTTAGAAAGGTTGACAACACTGGTGTTATCACACAATATATGAATGCAACCTAACATTTGATTATAATGTAGGAGCTAGTGTTTTATCCAAAGAACTTAAGTGCCACAGGAGCCAGCTGCAACATACTCAGCTTCTGCAGTGGACAAAGCTACTAATGTTGCTTTTTGGAGGCCCAAGAGATGAGACATCCACCTAGATACAAACAAAAACCACTAGTACTTTTTGTGTCTAAATTAAAACTAGCATAGTCTTCATCAGTATAGGCAATCAAATCCAGACTACATCCAAAAAAATACCAAAGACCTAGATCACATGTACCAGTAAGATATTTAAAAATTCGTTTGACTGCTAACATTTGATTATCCTTAGGATTAGCTTGAAACCTGGCATACATACACACACTAAATTGAATATCAAGTCTAAAAGTTGTTAAACCGCGCCTGTTCAAACTGGTCAGATGGATTCCGCCAGACTCTGGTCTGGTTTTAAATGTTGATGGTGCCAGTAAAGGGAATCCTGGCCTCTGCGGGGGTGGCGGCTGTATCAGAGATAGTTCGGGTCATCTTCTTTTAGCTTTTGCTCATTTTTATGGCTCTAGTGGTAGCCTGGTTGCTGAGGTTCATGCCCTTTGTGATGGTATCCGGTTGGCTAGTGAATATGGTCTACCTTTGTCCTTGATCCAGTCTAACTCGGCAACACTTGTTTCTTCTTTATGACCAGTATTTCTCCTTCCTGGGCCTATCAGCGTTGGTGGCGTGATGCTCAGGCTTTTATTCGCAGATTTGAGGTCAAGGTGATCATACCTACAGAGAGGCTAACCAGGGGCTGATGCTTTAGCTAATTTCGGCTGTAAGCTTCTTATAAATGTAACTTTCTTATCCTCTGTTTCTTTGCCTCGTGAATGTAAAGGTCCTCTTACTATGGACCGGTCTGGTCTTCCTAGCCTCAGGCCAGTTTAGTTGGGGTATGCCCCTTTGATCTTGTAACCTCATTTTTTCAGTTATAATATTTGAGCCCAGGTGTACGCATTGGTGGAGTGGGAACATTTTACTCCCCTGGAGTAGGGTGCACTCTCCCAGTCGCTGTCCCTGAGGACTCCTTTTGGACTAAAAAAAAAAGTCTAGAAGTTGTGAGATATAGTAGAGAATCAATCATATCTCTGTAGGACATGGCATCTACTAACTTACCACAAGAATTTTTTTCCAATCTTATTCTTGTTGCTATGGGTGTGATGGAAGGTTTGAGGTGCTGAAAATTGAACTTCTTCAAGAGTTCTTTCACATATTTTTTTTGGCTTATGAAGATCCCTTCTGTTGTTTGTGGGACCTGTAGTCTCAAGAAAAATTACATTTCACCCATGAGACTCATTTCAAATTTAGTCTACATATAATTTGTAAATTCATTACAAAGGTCAATATTTGTAGACCTAAAGATGATGTCATCTACATAAATATGAATAAAAATGAGATGAACATTTACATGTTTTTGTAAATAATGTTGGGTCTACATTGCCTCTTGAGTACCCTTTATTCAGTAAGAATGAGCTCAAGCAGTCATACCAAGCTCTTGGAGCTTGCTTAAGACCATAACGAGCTTTTTTTTCAATTTGAAAACATGATCAAGAAATGTTTGGTTTTCAAAACCAGGGGGCTAACCAACAAAAATATTTTCTTTTATGAATCCATTCAAAAAGCACTTTTGATGTCTATTTGAAAAACTTTAAACTTAAAGGATGAAGCAAGAGCAAGAAAATTTCTAACTACTTCTAGCTTAGCTACTGGGGCATATGAATCTTCAAAATTAATTCCAAGTTCCTAATTGTACCCCTTTGCAACTAGCCTATTTGACCATTTTCATCCAGTTTATTTCTGAAGACCCACCTAGTTCCAATTACAGATTGGTCACTAGATCATATTACTAATTCCCAAACTTGATTTCTCTCAAATTGATGAAGCTCTTCATGCATAGCATTTATCTAACTTTCATTATTCAAAGCTTCATCAAGGATTTAGGCTCAATTTTGGAAATTAGTGCCAATAGATCCTCATTTATTACATTTTGAACAAATGATCTAGTTTTTACTCCATGCTCAATATTACTAATGACATTTTCAACAGGATGATCTTTCAAGAATCTCAATTCAAAAACAACTTCACCTGATCCATTCGAATCAGGGACATATTACTTGATCTTTCTTGAAGATTTACATTGTCAAAGGCATCAATATTAGTTTATTCAAGAGTTGGTGAAGGCTTCACAATTAATTCAGCATCATCATCAAATGGAAGAATTCTGCAAAGAATAGAAGTAGTCAGTCTATTTGAATTTTCATAAAAAATGACATGTGGAAATTCTTCCACAATTTTATTTTTAAGAATGTGAACTCTATATACTCTAAAATTTTCTGAATATCTGAGAAAGATGACTTCAAAATTTTTTGCATCAAATTTATCAAGAGTTTCCTTATCATTGTTATGTACAAAGCATTTACAACTAAAAATTTTGAAATAAGAGATAGTGGGCTTTTTATTTTTCAAGAGTTCATAAGGGGTTTTTCTTGCTTTCAGTCTAACTAAAACTCAATTTAGAATGTAATTAGCTATGTTGACAGCCTCAACCCAAAAAGATTTAGACAATTACTTTCCAAGAGCATAGTTCTAGCCATTTCCACAAGAGTTCTATTTTTCCTCTCCACAACCTATTTTGTTTAGGAGTTCTTGGAGAAGAGAACTTGTGAAAAATACCCATTTCATCACATAAGTCAGAAAAGATTTTGCTGTCAAACTCACCCCCATGATCAATTAAGATAGATTTTATTTTGTGTGAAAAACCCATCAAGGCAGATTGACAAAATTTCCCGAATTCATGAAAAGCATCATTTTTATGAGATAGAAAAACACCCAAGTAAATCTAGTAAAACCATCAATGATGCAAAGCCATATTGTTTGCCATTAAGACTTAAAGTCCTAGTTGGATCAAATAGGTCCATATGTAGCAATTCAAATGGCCTAGATGTGAGTACATCATTGAGGGTTTTAAAAGATTTTCTTATTTATTGCCTTGAGCACGTATTCCACAAATTTGATTTTCAAAATTTAGAGTGGAATCAGGAAGCCCTTTAACAAGATTTAATCTAATCAATTAGTTTATTGTGTTGAAGCTTTCATGGCCCAATGTCCTGTGCCAGATCCATGTAAGTTATTTTTATTTGCAACTAAACATAGATTTTCATCAAAAAATTTATCAAGATCAATCATGTACACATTGTTTTCTCTTTTTCCACAGAATTTTATTTTGTCAGATGAAGAGTCAATTATTTGACAAAAGGTTGACTCAAAATAGACTTTAAATCCCTTATAACACAATTGACTAATACTAAACAATTGTAATCTAATTTTTCAACAAGTAAAACATTTTCAATTGTGTTTAAAGAAGACTTACCAATTTTTCCAGATCCAATTATTTCCCTTTATTTTTACCTCCAAAAGTAACTTGTCCATCCTCCTTCTCAATAAGGAATGAAAATTTGGATCTGTCTCCAGTCATGTGCCGAGAACACTCACTATCAAGAAACCACATGTTGTGTGGGGTGATCGGCTTCCCTGCACATACAATCACAAAAGAAAAGATTTTGGTACTGAAACATCGTTGGGACCATAAGATTGACTAAGCAGTGATAGCAAATCTCTTCTTATCCACGTCAGATTTGTTTATGAGTTTTGAGTAATTTTTGGAGCAATTTGTTTTATTGGTTTGACATGATTGTGATTAGGAGTGTAAACACCAGTATCCTTTCTATTGTAATTTTGAGGGTGATACCATTTGGCATACAAATTTTTCTATGGGAATTGAGGCCAATAATGGTATTGATGCCTAAAAGCATTTGGATAAAAGAAATGAAAATCAGACCATGAGTTATCAAATTGATGAGGACTATAGTATTCTGCATTCCGATCATTGGTCCATTTGGAGTACATTGATGCCTTGGTCCTCCAGTTATTTTAATGAGGGTTTTCTTTGAATTTTGAAATTTTTGAAATTTTTTATATTTTGTTTCATTGAAATTCTTCTAAACAGGTTTCTTGTTTTACTGATTCCTTGAAGTAGACTTTTGCTTCAATTATTTATCAGTGAGCCTTGTTTTAGTTGTTTTGATTTTCTATTGATTTAATTGAATTCTTGAACTGATTTTTATTTTGAGTGATTATTTTAAATGAGCAGATGTTTTTCTGATTTTTTTTCTTCAGAATTTGAATTTTTGACAAATTTTATCAATGGAAGTTTTGAAGATTTTTCTTTCTTTTCAACTGTTTTATTTTTTGTTCTTTCTTCTGTGGTAAATCCCATACCATACTTTTAGCATTCATTTTCAGGCCTAATAGAGTATCAAGATTTTCTTTGCCATTTGTAAATCTTTTTATCACTTGATCCTTTCCAGTCAATAGTTTATTAAAATTTTTAATTTCATCAATTTCTCGTTGATTTTCTTTTTGTTGCATTTCCATTTTCTTAGCAAGCTTTATCAACTCACTATTAGCCTTTTGAGATGTAATCTTGAACTCATCTAATGCATTTAGAAGTTCTTCCTTTTCGTCACTAAGTTCAAAAATTTCTTTTTCAAGTTCAGACATTTTTTTCAGTTAGAGATGTATCATGCATAACATTATCAAAAAAAATTCAAATATTTATTTTCTTTTCTTATTTTAGAATATTTCTCAACAAGGTGGCATATGCATCTTGCCAATCATCAATAGTATATTGCTCAAATGAAGAGCTTACCTTATTATCATTACTGTTGGCCATAAAACACACTTTCTCATTTTCAGAACTTGAGGAAGTATCTCCTTTTCCCTCACTCTGGTCTTCATCAGACTAGATTGCTAGTATTGCTTTTTACTTCTTCTTCTTGATATCCTTTTTGTATTTTTCTTAATTTTCCTTTTAAGCTCAGGACACTCACCTTTCATGTGTCCTGGCTTGTTGCACCCGTAACACAAAATTAAACTTCCAGTCTTCTTTTCATTTCTGTTCAGATGCAAAGTTGAAGAAGGAAAGTGTTTCTTGCCAAAAGATTTGTTATGCTTTCCAATATTTGATTTAAAAAATTTTCTGAATTGTCTAGTGATGAGGAAAATCTCATCCTCATTAGATTTAGATGATTCAAAAATATTGTTTTCTTCCATTTTATCTTTTCCACTTATTTAGGCTTTGAATGCAGCTGGTTTAGCTTTCAACATATGTTCTTCAGTTCTTTTAAGATTACTTTCATAAGTCATCAGTGATCCTATGAGCTCATTCAAAGATATTTTGGATAAATCCTTAGAATATTCAATACTGTTGCCTGAGTATGCCAAGTAGGGGACAAAGTGCGAAGTATTTTTCTTACCAGCTCAGCATCAGTGCAAGCATTACCTAAGCCTTTCAGTTCATTGACAATTACCATGAACCTAGCAAACATTTCAGAGATATATTTATCAAATTTCATGGTAAACATTTCATAATTAGAAACTAACAAATTGGCCTTGGTTTCTCTAACTTGGGATGTTCCCTCATACATCAACTGAAACTTATCCCACATATCCTTGGCGAAGGTACATATGGATTGTAGCAACCTAGAAAATTAGTATTTTAAAATTTGAAATAATATTTTTTTTATAAAAATGGAATAATAGAAACATACATACGATTATCGTATGTGCAAGAACACATCTAAAAATTTCGTAAGAAATTATAAATCAACCCCCAATATTATCCCTAAGTGTTCCACGAAGAAATTCGTGCAACAAAAAATCCGATTGGCCAAGCGTACGTCACAACGTGACTAATTATCTAAATTAGAAAACTAAGTCGGAAAATTGTTAACACGGAAAGACAACGCGCCCATAAATTAAACGAACCTGTCAGAGAGACTTCCAATGTCATGTAATGATGACCCATTAAGAAAATTGGGCTTAGAAAAATAATTCGGACCAAGTTTTAGAATTTGAGGTGACTTATTATTGTAATTAAGGAATAATTCAGAAAAAACCATTATCACATGAGTCAAGTAGATTAACAAATTAAAAATATAATGATGGGTAGACTCCAACAATATGTAATGATAATCCATCATGAGAAATTAGATCAATGGACCTCCCATAGCCCATGAATAAAATTTAAAACTCTAATATTCTCTAATTTAAAAGGGAATTTTATAAGTTAAAACACATTACACAAAAAGAAGTGGTGGGCTTTGTTAAATGGATCTATAAAAGTTATTGGCCAAATAGGAATTTTTAAAAGGGAATAATAGAAAAATAAATTCGTAACTTAATTATTACTTAAATAGAAAAGAGGTATTTAATGCATAAATAAGAAGTTTGAGTGGATTTGGATTCCTAAACCTACCCTACTTGCTTGGCCACAAATTTAGCTCCCATCATAATCCATTAGAAGTTCTCATGCTTAGAAAGGGGAGAGGAAATAGGAAATTCAGAATTAATGTGAATTAGAGTCCAATAGGAAATGGAAAGAGAGAAAGCATAAATACCCTCTTAAAACCCCCATGGCCGGCCCTAGCTTATACCAAAGCTTGATAGACCAGGAGGAGAGGCCAAAGGAGGAGATTTCGTGGGAAGAAGCCTCTCTCAAGATCCCTCTCTCGTTCTTCAAGTTCTAGCCCTAGAAGAGGAAAAATGATCAAGAGGCATTCTCACAAGCATAAATCATAAGATTTCATCTGTAGATTGTTCATGCATCAGGAACAAACCCCCTTTCATTTCATAATTTTCCATCGAGTATAAATTTTTTCTTGATTTTTGAAGTCCTGCAAACCTCTTGACCCCGAACCTCATGTTTAATTCATATCTCCTTGAATACTCGATCCCATGCTCTCAAATTTTGATTGGAGATACTGAGGCATGTTAGCATCTTTTGCCCTAGAAGCCCTAAATTTCATCCACCATGTCTTGCGAATAATTCTTGCATCTCACTATTCATAGTATTCTATACCCCATGTTTGACTTGATAAAGATTATCGAAACATGTTTGTTTTCAAATTCCTATTTACTGAAAGTACCCTTGCATGTCTAGAGTCGTTTAAAATTTGTTTCATGATTTTTCATTGCTTGTACAATTACTTATGATTTTATGAATCACCCTATATCAAATAGAGTAAGTCTGGCCCGCAATCCAATACATTGTTCTTTCCCTCTCGGACTCAGGCGCAGACTCTGTGAATGCGACGGCCTGATAGGCCACATTCACAGTGCCGTCGCGATAGTGCCTTTCGTCATGACCTGATCGCGACAGGGCCTGTCGTCGCGATCTACTGCTCGATTTGACTAGGCCGTCGCGACCCTCAAACGACCCCATCGCGATCTGCCTGCCCGAACTGACCAGGCCGTCGCGTTCTGTACAAGACCTCGTTGCGTTCTCAGCTGACCCCGTCACGACCCTTACAAGGGTGCGTCGCGATCTCAGATTTTGCATGAAAACCCCCAATTTTCGATGCTCTGACTCTCTACAGTGCTTGTACTCTTGTTTAACAGTCATATACACAGAAAAATTACACTTGTCATAAATTAAACATTTATGTGTGATTAAAATACATGCACATGATCTTTTTCTATCTATAATTTCATGACATATGCACACACTTGAACCATCCAATATGGCTTAATTTGGCATAAAAATACTTCATAATGTATCTGGTAATTTATGTAATTAAATTGCCATATTTTAAATAGACTTGTCTACGTTTTCTCGCGATGTTTTGGGAATACCGTTACCGACGCTCCACTGTTCTAGAATTTCTCTAGAACGCCGAGCACTTGTTTCTATATACACTCTCTCTCTTGACTTGGATGAACTCTCTGTCGGATACTCCTTCTGTCGGACTAGTGAATCCTTGTTCAAGGCCTCCGTAAGTCTTCTCTGTCCATGGATTCCAACATGGTCGACGAGATGGTTGTACCATAACACCTATGTTACCCTTTAGGGATGAACATGATCCAAACAGATATTAGAAGTTCGCTCTTATCTTGAATCACGCCGAACCTCTGACTTGTGCTTAACATGGCCAATGGAAGGGTCGTATAACCCTCGAATTTGTTGTATTATTGTGTTGCATGTAAATAATTCGTGTTGTATATGTACGTATGTATGTATCTACGTATGTATTAATTAGTATACTTATGTGAGTATGTGTACAATTAAGTATAAATAATGTATGTAATGCTTGATGGTAGTGTGTACATGATAACGTATACATATCGCATGTATATAGTGTGAAAGGTGCTTGGTTTCTGCATGTTTTAGACTTCTGGACGAAGGCCAGATTGGCGTCAATCCCATAGCCGTTTATGTGGTGTCAGCGTCCACCCATGGACGCCAACACTAATCCCAGCGTCCAACGATGTGGACGCCAACTTCTCTGACCTGCATGCGTTGCAGAGCCAGAAATTCTGGAAGCATGGCAACTCACCCATTGGGAGCTGTCTCCCAACGCTCTGAGAGCCATCTTGTCACCCCATGCGTGGGAGAGAAGCCTCTCCCATATATCCAAACCCGAATCTGCTCCCCAACTTTTCTCTTTGCCTCTTTACAGAGAGAAAGGAGAAGAAAAACCCTACTTTCTGAACTGAGGAAAACCCCCACTTTGCAACCCAAAGATCCGACTTTCTGGAGCTAGATCCGGCCATCCTCCACGACAAGAGGATAGCTGGAGCAAAGGAGAAGGCCTCCCTGACATTTCTTTGCTGTGGAGATCATCCAAGAGCCCGGAGGAAGGAGATCTTCGAGGACATTTCTGCACTTCTTGGGACTAGCCCAAGGAGAGCTTCTCCGAGCATTTAGGTCCATTGGAGCAATTTGTTAAGAGGCAAGTGACCCTACCATAAGGTTCCCGTATGAGTCTAGGATGGTTTAACATTTTTGTGTATTTTTCTTCATGTCCTTGACCCCCAAATTCACCCCAACTTGAGAGCTTGGGTCTGTGTTTTACACAGACTTGAACTTAACGGCAACATCCTTTGCCGTTAAGATTATGCTTGGCGGCAAGCGATCATGCCGTTAACCTCCTTTTGACGGCCATAGCTTGACGTCTAGTTCTTCAGGACAGAACAGAAGCCTGTTCTCCTTCTATCTACTATTTTCGATGGTTTTCCGTGATGAGGATATATGGTAACCCTATACACTATGTATACTAGTAAATGTGGTGTGTGGATGAGTTATGATGTGTGGTGGTGAATGTTAGAGATTATTATCCTATGAAATTTCAAGCATGATTTGTTGGTGACCTTGTCAATCCATGTTTCTATGATTAGGACTAGTCTGAGTGCCCTAAGTTTTGTCAGATCATGAAGTTAGTGGATCAGTATATGTGTACTCAAATTTTGATAAATTGTCCATGCTTGCATAAATTGCTATTAATTTCGGTTCGGTAAATAAAAAGGCATGCAAGAAAGAATTGTTGTGATCGATCTATGGTTGTATGATTTAGGGTAATTCTGTATTTTAGATCATGCATATAACAGTTAGTCTCTGTTCTGAAATTTTGGAAAATTCTCCATGCTTATCTGAATTATTACGCTTTCTGAAATTGAATTTAGAAAGCATGTGTAGGGTTATAAAACCTTGAGAAATGGTATGTTGCTCATAAAACTCTGAAGAAATTCTATGATTATGGCATGTTAGGTTCAGACAGTAAGTGGGAAAATGTATGATGGTGTTAAACTCCATGTCAACTTGAATATGAATGGCATGCTAAATAGGTATTTGATTTTCTGTAAAATCTATTTAGCTCAGAAAAATCTGAAAAATTGAATGTATGATTTTGAACCCGAAAATAGCATGTGGTTAAATTTCCAGGTCATTTGGACCAGTATATGAGGAGTTATGTATTTTTCCATGTGAAATGTAAAAAAATTTTTTTTTGCATGTCATCGTAAAGTGATTAGATATCATTTAAACCCAACCTGATTGGTGAATTTACTGTGTGTTAAACTCCTGAAATCTGTAGTGTCATGTCAGGAAAATAGAGATATGCAGGTGAGTGAGAAAGTGAATGGAAGGAAAAGTGATATGTGTAAAACCATGTGTAAAATCGGTAAAATTTGTAAATGTGTAACTGTGCCAATATGCCACTGCTTCCGTAGAGGGCAGTGGAACCGTATCAGGGAAAAGTCCCCCTAAGAAGGTTCAATGTGTAAGTGACCCTAAGGGCATTAGGGGGAAATCCTGGAGGTGGACAAGTACCACTGGTTAGGGTGGAGACTTGTTCTCCGGTCTGCGCAGTCCAAGAGTCGCCATTGTAATGCCTAGATGGCGTCTATGTGTAATGTGATGTATATGTCCTTATTTGGTGGTTTGGACTATGTGTCACGGCACCTAAAATGTGAATGTGTAATGTGTAATGTGTATGTGTTCATGTGTTAATGTGTAAGTGAACAATGTGAAATGTGTATGTGTAAAGTGCGACCATGTAAATTGGAACTTGTGTAAAGAAAATATGAAACTAAAAATGTGAGAATATGACATTGAAATCCATGTGAGACAATCTGAAACCATGTGAAATCAGTAATTTCATGTGTAATCATCATTTTATATGTGCGAAAATGTCTAGAATCCATGTTAGGGATAATTGATGAGCATGTGTACAAAATAGCATGATTGGTTGTTCACATGGTATGTTTTAAACGACATTGTAGCTCTCATGTGTAGGTTTACAGCCATTAACCATGTGAAACCAGCAACTTAAAGCATGTGCAAATGTCTATGTATATGCTTAAGAACATGTAAAATCCATGCTAGTTGTGTTTTCCCCTCATATATGCACAGTGTTCATGGTGGTAGCTCTCATGTCTTGGTTCATTGAAGGCAAAAATTCACGAGTAAATTGAATAGAGAGCATGTGATAGGTAAGTTTTATTCTTAGAAATCTGGAAGCATGATCCATGTATTAAATTGTAGAATTTTCATGATAGGTTGCAACTTTCAAATGACTAGCATGCCGTATGTTGTAATTTTGAATGTACATGTAGAAACCACTATGACTTATACGTGTATGTTATGAGTAGTGTTGCTTGCTGAGTCTTTAAGACTCACTTCTTGCTTCAGCGTACAGGTATAGACGTGACGAGACTCTCGTGGAAGAGACGGTAGAGACGGACTCCGAGCGCGGAGTTTAGATTGTTGGAGCAGTGTACCCCTTTTGTGTTTTCATAGTATGGTAAGAACTTGAATATTGTATTGGTTTATCATGGAAAAAGGTATTATTGTGGACATCTATGTATTAAATTTTCAGCAATTTAAATTATGTGAACTTTTAGCTCTTATGTTAATTGCAAATTTCATGTATGTTTAATGTGGATGATGAATGAACGAAGATAGTTGTATTTTCTTCCGCTACTCTGTTCGTATTCGCGTGTATCTTAGCTGAATATATCGTTGGGTAAATGTCCCACTGTGGCAGCGCTCGCTATACCGACGTGGTTGGTATAACCGTACCGTATAATGAGGGCCGTCACAGAGATTGGTATCATAGAAACCGGTTGAGATTACACATGAATATACATAAGCATCATCTTCATTGCATGCTAAGTATGTTCACATGTGTAGAAAACACTAATAAGAAGTGAAAAATAGATAAGAAAATGGTTAGAAACTTAGTAACCTAGCTCTAATGGTGGCTGAAATTTATTACAGCCATGGCTTCGAGAGGTAGGCGTGGTGGAGCGCCGGCCCGTGAGGACGAGCTGCGACGTGATGAGCGTCGGAGCAACAGCCCCCGCACCGCAAGGTCCTGTACTTCCCCACCGCCACCTGTGGACTACAGAGTATTCATGCAAGGTCTGGTGCAAGCCATGCAGACGCAGGCTCATACCCAGGCAGCACTCCAGCACAGTTGGAGGCTCAGGTTAGACTAATAAAATGATTAATAGTCTATTTTATTGCTTATGCGATATTGTGTTGATTGTATATTGTTTGCTGTGATGTAGCAGGCTCAAGGACCAGCTCAGGACCATGGTGGACCTTCTACCATGGAGAGATTCAAGAGGATGCTGCCACCCTTTTTTAAGGGGGAGAGCGATCCGTTGATGGCTGAAAGCTGGATGAGGGAGATAGAGAAGATCTTCCGAGTCATCAGGTGTGCAGATGACGATAAGGTTACGTTAGCCACCTACATGCTACAGGTATGTGTTGATTTTGTATAATTGTATGTTGTGTTTAGTTAGAACTGTTGGTTGGAGCTTATGAAGGTGTATTGCAGGAAAGAGCGGATGTATGGTGGTCTTCACTACTGCGTACACGCTTCGAGGACGGAGCTATCGACGTTGCGTGGGACGAGTTCGCGAGTCTCTTTCGGGCCAAGTTCGTCCCCGAGCATGTGCAAGATCGGATGGAGCAGAATTCCTATCCTTGACGCAAGGCTCCATGACTGTGCTGGAATATGAGGCAAGGTTTTTCTGAACTTTCTAAATATGCACCTCATATCGTGGCAGACGAGCGGAGGAAGACAAAGAAGTTCGTGATGGGACTCAACACCTCACTGCGGACGAGGCTCATGGCGTTGACCATCGCACATTGGACGAGGCCCTCAGTGCTGCCTGCAGGCAGGAGGGAGAGATGGAGCAGTATCTGGAGGAAAGAAGGCTTCGCAGAAGAGGCCAGCAGCGACATTCCAGCGGCAAGACAAGAAGAAAACGGTGTACCAGACACCGCAGCGATCCGTGACAGTCAGCAACTCTCAGGTACCTTCTGTACGTTCCCCGGATGTGAAGAAAGAGTGTACCCACTGTGGAAGACACACGGTGGTACCGAGTGTTGGATGATTTCGGGCAATGCTTGAAGTGCGGGAGCAACGACCACAAGATCAAAGATTGCCCAAGACTTCAGCAAGGAGCTCAGCGTGGAGCGCCAGCCCCAGCAGTAGCGGCAGCCGCGCCAGCTACAGGAAGACTAGGAAGGCCTCGAGCCCCAGCTCGAGTGTTTGCTTTAGCTCGCGAGGACGCCGAGCAGGCAGAGCATGTCACCGAAGGTACGATTTGCTTTTCGGTGTGCACGCTCGGGTTTTGTTTGATACGTGCTACTCACTCGTTCATTTCCGAGCGGTTCGCTAGGTAGTTAGCCCTAGAGTCAGGTGTAAGAGTCTGAGGAGTTAGAGGTCCCTTTGTCTGTGCACACCCCTGCGGGTACGGTATCGACTAGGAAGTGCATTCCCTCGTTACCTGTGTGCATTGAGGATAGAATCCTAGATGGGTGTTTCTTCTTGCTAAAGATGAAGGACTATGATGCTATTCTTGGTCTGGATTGCTAGAGGAGCACTATGCGTTAGTGGATTGTCGCCAGAAGAGGATTGTTTTCCCGCATTCCTGGTGAGGACGAGTTCTCTCATCCCTTGCCGAGGAATGTGGCGGGAAAGATGGTCATCTCTGCCATGAAGGCGATGCGCATGGTAACTAGGGTTGCGACACTTTTCTCGCCAGTGTGGTGTTAGTGCCAGAGGCTGATGAGTCACTTACTCTTGCGGAGATTGAGGTAGTGCAGAATTTTCCAGACGTATTTCCCGATGATTTGTCTGGATTGCCACCGGATAGAGAGATAGAGTTTACCATAGAGTGCTTCTGGGCACCTCTCCTATCTCGAAGGCTCCATATCGGATGGCACGTGGAGTTAGCCGAGTTGAGGAGGCAGTTGCAAGAGTTGCTTGATAAGGGATTTATTCGCCCTAGTGTTTCCCCTTGGGCGCACCTGTATTATTCGTCAAGAAGAAAGACGGGTCACTTAGGTTGTGCATTGACTACAGAAGGCTAAACGAGGTGACTGTGAAGAACAGGTATCCCTTACCTCGTATTGATGATTGTTTGACCAGTTGAGAGATGCATCAGTCTTTTCTAAGATTGATTTGCAATCTGGTTATCATCAGTTGAGGATTCGGAGTGAGGATGTGTCCAAGACGGCGTTTAGAACCCGTTATGGACATATGAGTTCTTGGTCCTTCCTTTCGGATTGACCAATGCCCCTGCAGGTTCATGGATCTCATGAACGGGTGTTTAGGCCTTATCTAGATAGCTTTGTCGTAGTATTTATTGACGATGTGTTGGTCTACTCTCCGGATGAGGCCACGCACCGTCAGCATCTGAGGTTAGTGTTAGAGGTTCTTCGTGAGCACAAGCTGTATGCAAAATTCAGCAAGTGCGATTTTTGGTTGCGCGAGGTTCATTTCCTCGGGCATGTTATCTCCGGCGCTGGTGTTGCAGTTGATCCAGCGAAGGTCCAGGCAGTTATGGATTGGGAGGTTCCCAAGACCCCTTCGGAGATTCGTAGTTTTCTTGGTTTAGCTGGTTACTATCGGCGATTCATTGAGGGATTTTCATCCATCGCCGCCCCTTTGACTCAGCTTACCAGAAGGGAGTGAAGTTTGTTTGGTCTGAGAGTGTGAGAGTATTTTTCAATTATTGAAGACTAAGCTCACGTCAGCTCCGGTGTTAGTCTTACCAAGCGGTGTAGAGGGTTTGCTATCTACACGGATGCTTCTCGGATTGGTTTAGGTTGTGTGCTCATGCAGCAAGAAAGGGTAGTGGCTTAAGCTTCTTGTCAGTTGAAGGAGCATAAGAAGAACTATCCGACTCATGACTTAGAGCTCGCAGCAGTGGTTCATGCACTAAAGATCTGGAGGCACTATCTTTATGGTGTCAGATTTGAGGTGATCGAGCGACAGGGAGCCGACCCTAGACTCTTAGAGTTAGTGGGCAAGGCGGGCATTGCTCGTGATGAGGACGGTGTGATTAGATTTCAGCACCGTGTTTGTGTCCCTAATTTAGTAGATGTCCGTGAGCATGTGTAGCGGAGGCTCATAGATCGCGATTCTCTATTCATCCGGGTAACACTAAGATGTACCAATCTGAAGAGGTCATTTTGGTGGTCCGACATGAAGAAGGATGTAGCGGATTATGTGTCCAGGTGTTTAGTGTGTCAGCAAGTGAAGGCCGAGCGACAGCGACCATCCGGCCTTATGCAGAGGATGGACATCCCAGTATGGAAGTGGGAAGCTGTCACTATGGATTTCGTTTCGGGTTTGCCTCGATCTAGAAGGGCAATGACTCGATTTGGGTAGTTGTAGATAGATTCTCGAAGACTGCTCATTTCTTGCCTATGAAGAAGAAGCAGTCAGTAGAGAGTTTGGCTAGACTATATGTTAGTAGCATTATTAGATTGCATGGTGTGCCGAAGTCGATCATTTCGGATCGAGATCCGAGATTCACTTTGAGGTGGGAAGGGTCTTCAGGATGCTTTAGGTTCGGAGCTGAAGCTCAGTTCGGCGTTCATCCCCAGACCGACCGATGGACAGTCCGAGAGGACTATCTAGACGCTCGAGGATATGTTGAGAGCGTGTGTCCTGGATTGGAAGGATGATTGGAGCGCCATTTACCTCTTGTGGAGTTCGCATACAACAACAGCTTTCAATGCGAGTATTGGTATGGCTCCATTCGAGCGTTGTATGGTAGGCCCTGCAGATCTCCGTTATGTTTGGAGGAGACTGGTGATAGGCAGTTGATCGGACCGGAGTTAGTTCAGGAAACTTCGGATAAGATCCAGCTATCAGGAGGAGGCTTATGCGGCACAGGATAGGCAGAAGAGCTATGCCGACAACAGGAGAAAGGATTTGGAGTTCGAGGTTGGCGATCATGTCTTCTTGAAGATATCGCCTACCGTGGTTGTCGTCAGATTTGGCAGGCATAGTAAGTTGAGCCCCAGGTTCATTGGCCCCTATGAGATTCTCAGGCGTTTGGGCAGCGTGGCATATGAGCTAGCATTACCACCAGCTTTGGTTAGCGTTCACCCTGTATTCCACGTATCTATGCTCAGGAAGTATGTCCGAGATCCGTCTCATGTGATTAGTCATGAGCCAGTGGAGATCCAGCCAGATCTTTCGTATGTCGAGCACCCGTAGCTATTCTTGACCGGAAGGTTCAACATCTCCGGAACAAGAGTATTGCGTCGGTGAAGGTCCTATGGCGGAACTTCTCACGAGAGGAGGCTACTGGGGAGCTTGAGGATGCGATGAAGAAGAAGTATCCCCTTTTGTTTGAGTAGTGTCGTTCTAACTTCGAGGACGAAGTTTATTTAAGGGGGAGAGGGTGTAAGACCCGCGAATTGTTGTATTATTTGTTTTCATGTAAATAATTCGTGTTGTATATGTACGTATGTATGTATCTACGTATGTATTAATTAGTATACTTCTTGAGTATGTGTACAATTAAGTATAAATAATGTATGTAATGCTTGATGGTAGTGTGTACATGATAACTTATACATAGCATGTATATAGGTGTGAAAGGTGCATGGTTTTGCATGTTTTAGACTTCTGGCCGAAGGCCAGATTGGCGTCAATCCCATAGCCGTTTATGTGGTGTCAGCGTCCACCCATGGACGCCAACACTAATCCCGGCATCCAACGATGTGGACGCCAACTTCCTGACCTGCATGCGTTGCAGAGCCAGAAATTCCGGAAGCAAGGCGACTCACCCATTGGGGAGCTGTCTCCCAACGGTCTGAGAGCCATCTTGTCACCCCATGCGTGGGAGAGAAGCCTCTCCCATATACCCAAACCCGAATCTACTCCCCAACTGTTCTCTTTACCTCTTTACAAGAGAGAAAGGAGAAGAAAAACCCTACTTTCTGAACTGAGGAAAACCCCCACTTTGCACCCAAAGATCCGACTTCTGGAGCTAGATCGGCCATCTTCCACGACAAGAGGATAGCTGGAGTAAAGGAGAAGCCTCCCGACATTTCTTTGCTGTGGAGATCATCCAAGAGCCCCGAGGAAGGAGATCTTGGAGGACATTTCTGCACTTCTTGGGACTGCCCAAGGAGAGCTTCTCCGAGCATTTAGGTCCATTGGAGCAATTTGTTAAGAGGCAAGTGACCCTACCATAAGGTTCCCGTATATGAGTCTAGGATGGTTTTAACATTTTTGTGATTTTTCTTCGTGTCCTTGACCCCCAATTCACTCCACTTGAGAGCTCGGTTTGTGTTTTGCACAGACTTGAACTTAACGGCAACATCCTTTGCCATAAGATTATGCTTGGCGCAAGCGATCATGCCGTTAACCTCCTTTTGACGGCCAGAGCTTGACGTCTAGTTCTTCAGGATAGAACAGAAGCCTGTTCTCTCCTTCTATACTACTATTTTCGATGGTTTTTCCGTGATGAGGATATATGGTAACCCTATACACTATGTATACTGGTAAATGTGGTGTGTGGATGAGTTATGATGTGTGGTGGTGAATGTTAGAGATTATTATCCTATGAAATTTCAAGCATGATTTGTTGGTGACCTTGTCAATCCATGTTTCTATTTTAGGACTAGTCTGAGTGCCCTAAGTTTTGTCAGATCATGAAGTTAGTGGATCAGTATATGTGTACTCAATTTTGATAAATTGTCCATGCTTGCATAGTTGCTATTAATTTCGTTCAGTAAATAAAAGGCATGCAGAAAGAATTGTTGTGATCGATCTATGGTTGTATGATTTAGGGTAATTCTGTATTTCAGATCATGCATATAACAGTTAGTCTCTGTTCTGAAATTTTGAAAAACTCTCCATGCTTATCTGAATTATTACGCTTTCTGAAATTGAATTTAGAAAAGCTGTGTAGGGTTATAAAACCTTGAGAAAATGGTATGTTGCTCAGAAAACTCTGAAGAAATTCTATGATTATGGGCATGTTAGGGTTCAGACAGTAAGTGGAAAAATGTATGATGGTGTTAAACTCCATGTCAACTTGAATTATGAATGGCATGCTAAATAGGTATTTGATTTTCTGTAAAATCTATTTAGCTCAGAAAAATCTGAAAATTGAATGTATGATTTTGAACCCGAAAATAGCATGTGGTTAATTTTCCAGGTCATTTGGACCAGTATATAAGGAGTTATGTATTTTTCCATGTGAATTGTAAAAAAAACATTTTTTTGCATGTCATCGTAAAGTGATTAGATATCGTTTAAACCCAACCTGATGGTGAATTTACTGTGTGTTAAACTCCTGAAATCTGTAGTGTCATGTCAAGAAAATAGAGATATGTAGGTGAGTGAGAAAGTGAATGGAAGGAAAAGTGATATGTGTAAACCATGTGTAAAATCGGTAAAATGTGTAAATGTGTAACTGTGCCAATGTGACACGCTTCCGTAGAGGACAGTGGAACCGTATCAGGGAAAAGTCCCCCTGAGAAGGTTCAATGTGTAAGTGACCCTATGGGCATTAGGGGGAATCCTGGAGGTGGACAAGTACCATTGGTTAGGGTGGAGACTTGTCTCCGGTCTGCGCAGTCCAAGAGTCGCCATTGTAATGTCTAGATTGCGTCTATGTGTATGTGATGTGTATATGTCCTTCTTTGGTGGTTTGGACTATGTGTCACGGACCTAAAATGTGAATGTGTAATGTGTAATGTGTATGTGTTCATGTGTTAATGTGTAAGTGAACAATGTGAAATGTGTATGTGTAAAGTGCGACCATGTAAATTGGAAACTTGTGTAAAGAAAATGTGAAACTAAAAAGTGAGAATATGACATTGAAAATCCATGTGGACAATCTGAACCATGTGAAATCAGTAATTTCATGTTGTTATCATCATGTTTATATGTGCAAAATGTCTAGAATCCATGTTAGGGATAATTGATGAGCATGTGTACAAAATAACATGATTGGTTGTTCACATGGTATGTTTTAAACGACATTGTAGCTCTCATGTGTAGGTTTACAGCCATTAAACCATGTGAAACCAGCAACTTAAAGCATGTGCAAATGTCTATGTATATGCTTAGAACATGTAAAATCCATGCTAGTTGTGTTTTCCCCTCATATATGCACAGTGTTCATGTGGTAGCTCTCATGTCTTGGTTCATTAAAGGCAAAATTTCACGAATAAATTCAATAGAGAGCATGTGTTAGGTAAGTTTTATTCTTAGAAAATCTGGAAGCATGATCCATGTATTAAATTGTAGAATTTTCATGATAGGTTGCAACTTTCAATGACTAGCATGCCGTATGTTGTAATTTTGTGAATGTACATGTAGAAACCACTATGACTTATACGTGTATGTTATGAGTATGTTGCTTGCTGAGTCTTTAAGACTCACTCTTGCTTCGGCGTAATGGTATAGACGGTGACGAGACTCTCATGGAAGAGACGGTAGAGACGGACTCCGAGCGCGGAGTTTAGATTGTTGGAGCAGTGTACCCCTTTTGTGTTTTCATAGTATGTAAAACATGACTATTGTATTAGTTTATCATGGAAAAAGGTATTATTGTGGACATCTATGTATTAAATTTTCAGCATTTAAATTATGTGAACTTTTTTAGCTCTTAATGTTATTGCAAATTTCATGTATTTTAATGTGGGATGAATGAACGAAGACAGTTGTATTTTCTTCGGCTACTTCTTGTCGTATATTCGCGTGTATCTCAGCTGATGTATCGTTGGTAAATGTCCCACTGGGCAGCGCTCGCTATCCGACGTGGGTTGGTATAAATCGTACCGTATAATGACGGCCGTCACAGGTCGTGAGTTCCCTGACTGCCAACACCGTAGGCGGTGTTGTGCAACTATTACTATCGCCTGCTTACTCGACGGTTACGTGCAATGTCCACTAGCTCTCATCTATACTCTACTCGTCATCTATTCACGTTCACTCTACTATCTCGTCTATCCATCTAGTGCTCTTATCTATTTCTGGTACTCTCTATTGGCCATTAGTTGATTGTATAAAGATAAAACACATAACCAATGCCAGCGCAATAGGGCCCGATCTGGTCCTGGGGAGAGCACCCAAAGTGCCATTTGTCCGCGGGAGTTAAATGATCAGGATGTCGGCATTACATCCAAGTTCCATACTATCAAGATTAATCTAAGACAATCAACACAAAGTGCTATATTCTCTCGATGTCTATTGACAACAAAGTGCTATACTCTCTATTGGCTATCTTACGGATAACCAAAGTGCCATTACTATTTCGATTGACGAAAGTTAATCAAAAGTGCTATACTATTTCGATTGATAAGAAAATCAATCAAAGTGCAATTTACTCTCTCTATGGCCAACTACTTTCTCTCTCATTGCTATACATGTTGCTTGCTATTGTTTGACGTTGACGTATTTGCTATCGTGTTGTTATCATTTCTATCGTGACTTGACTTTAATCATCGTGCTATACTTGATTCATCTGCTATCTGTACCATGTTACTTGTGCTATTACTTTCCTCGACTTTACATGACTCGCACTATCATTTATTACTCTGCCTTTTAAAGAACTAATTATTTAAAGTCTACTTGATTCACGAGATTTAAGTCCTACTGGGCGTTATCACTCACCCTTCGTTATTTGTTATTGTGTCTTAGGTAAGCTAGATGACGTCCAACACACCAATGGGACAGGACCCGAGTGATGAGCGACCCGGAGTCAATGACGAAGTTACCCTAGCACAATTGGAGTCTAGTAGTTATTACTTTAGATTTCTTTTCCAATGTAATGATGTCAATGAGCTCAATGTAGGGGCTCCGAATTAGAGGTTTTAATAGTCTTAGTAATTTTAGTTTATCTCAATTATTGTTCATTAGATGCTCTGAATCACTCAACTATTGTACATTTTACTCTACTATGTACTTGGTTCACGTTTCCTCCGATTTATTTTGCTGCTAAATTAGAGGGGCGTGACATGGATACCCTAGCATATTCCTTAGGGTGAATAGCACATTGAAGCATATTCAATGCACTAAAGTTTAGTGTGGCCCTTCTAATTTGTTCCATGGTCCATGTATCTTCATCACCAGTGATTTCATATGGACCTTTTTCAACAATCTTCTAGATTTCATAATTTTGGGCCCTAATAAAAACTTGTATGCGATTCTTCCAATAAGCATAATTAGAACCATCAAAAAATAGTGGTCAATTAAATGAGTGACCCTCAGCTATGAAACTTCTCGATTCCATTGAAACAAATCAGCAATCAAGAAGTAAACGAGTATACAAAGTAATCAATTGACACAAGAAGAGTTAGATCTGTAAAAATCAGATCCAGTGGACAGATCTAGAAGGGGGATTGAATAGAACTGATACCAATAGCAACAAAAATGCAGCAAATTTAAAAGTTACTCTGAATAAATTGCTTGATCAATCAAATTCTCACAGACTTGAGAACGTAGAGTGATTTAAGTATGTGTGTGTTAAATGTGTGAACGAAATACCTATGCAAGCATCTATCGCAAGATAAAGAGACAAACCACTGCACACGATATTTTTAAGGTGGTTTGGAGATCACAACAAGTGATTCCTACATCCACCCCTCACCACAGTGAGGATTGAACTACACACTATCTCTGAAAAGAGATACAACACACACACACTGAGAGCATGACAGCTCAGTTCAAACACTTAGAACACTATAACTCAAATCAGACACACACTCAGATAGAGATTGATCTGCAAAGAACACTTGTACACATCTATCAACACACACACTATCACGCCCTGATATTTAGCAGCAGAATAAATACCGGAATGTGTGAACGATACAAATAGACGTATCACAGTTGAGTAACGTAGAGTCACAATTAAACATACAATACATTTAAGACCACAATATTGTCATCAAAAGTACACTTTATTCCATTTCAATCCACTAGTTACAACCTTACATAAGAAGAACCAACTAAAGGGTCCATTATTCAAATATAAACTTCATGAAAATGTGTCACTATTACATTAACTACTCAAAATCTATTCCTAATACTCATCTCCTCATATGACGGGTGCTCATCACTCTTGCCCTGCCCCATCGGATTCCATGAGATCCTCGTCACTACCTGAAATGGACAGGATGATCGGGTGAGCGAACTAGCTCAGTAGGATTTACATCTCAATGTGGGGCACTAATATACATGATTAAAATTTTAAATGGGCAGGATATGAACATGAACATGATGACGATGCATGTAGTACTAATAGGTCAAATAGCTGAATAGAACGAATATCATATCAAATCAAATACTGAATTCATATGCAATGGATAGGTAATTTCAAGATTAGAATCATATCAAAAGGAATTGGCCATATTCACACAGATATCACATATTCACTTGATCAGACATATATTATCAAACTTATCATATCATATCAAACGAAGGCACATTCACACAAATCTTGTACACATGTCAGTGCCATGCCAAGCACCACAAGTCTATACTCCCGCAATTTTAATACGTTGTGGCGCTCCTCCCCAAGACCAGATAGGGCCCCTATTGCACAGGCATTAGTCAAATGGACGGAAGTCCCACGTTGTGCTGATCAAACATATACATATTATGGCCACGGAATTTCGATAACAAGCTTATTGTAACAAGGACATGATCATTCATAGAGTCAAGGTAAGACAATAGCTCAAGAGATCAATTGGACAGTATAATGACGTATCTTGTGTTTCATAATTCATTAATGTCTTGCCAAGAGTGTGACTAATAACAGATCGTACTCGGTACAAGTGCTCTCTATCTCTAGGGTACTTCATGGTACAACCAGCTCAGCCTCTATGAGGGAATCCATAGAGTACGGAGACTTACGGAGGTCTTAGGGAGAAGATCGCTAGTCTGCCAATACAGAATGACCGGCAGAGAGCTCCCAATTCCCCAAGAAGGGTGTGCCTAATCGTGCAAATGTGTAAGTGAGATGTCACGGATCTTTCCTAAACATGTATGCAATTGATGAACGAATAATAGAACATCGGAAAGCACATAAATAATGAAAACCCTCATGCAAATCATGATAGAAACTTAACTAAACAAGTCCATTCTAATCATGTATTCATCACATATTCATATCACATACTTATTATGACAATTTCATATCAAGCTAGATCACAAGAAGGAAATCAAATGATCATAAGATCAATCACATATACTCATTAGAATCATATTCATGTCATTACTATTTTCAAATGGGTTACTTACTTTTAGGCCAATGCACACTAAGTGACATGCTTACAGACTAAGAGATTAAATATGCTGACTGACTAGCCAAAAAGTAAAGTCTCGGGTCAGTCTTTGAATCGCGTCCTAAATAGTAGACACCATTCATAACACAGTGCACAGTCGAAACATGACTAACTGTGAAGAATCAAAATCGCGGCGGCCTACCTGGATGCCTTTATCATTGAATCGTGACGGAGTATCCCGTCGCATTCATGAAAAGTAATTAAAAAACTAATATAAAAATTGGCGAAAACAATTGAATGGGAAACCATGTCAAATCGCGACGGTGGTTCCCGTCGCGAATCAGACAGGTGCAGAAATCCACACGACGCGAAGTTCTACGCGGACCGTTGACTGGTCAGACAACGATTCGCGCCGGGCTTCACAGACGCGTTTTAACTAATTGCATCTGTAACGACCCTCTTCATACCGGTATGATTATACCAATCCTCATCGGTACAAAGAGTGCCATCACAGTGGGATAATAACCCAACACTAAATGATAGGTTGATATGTACATGAATAGCATATGAGTACAGCGGAAATAAAAGAAATAACTCACTTTATTCCATCATCATCGCACCATTCCACAGTCTATATAGCAAAAGAAAATAACGGAGTCCACATTATTACAATTTCAAAGAAGCTACATTTGTTTGTTATATTGTCCATACGAATGACATTATTCATACTATGAAATAAAGCAACTACTAAAAGGTCTCCACAAGCAACTACTCCTCGTATACGCCGTCGACCTTCACTACACTCTCCTCAGGTACGGGAACACTTGTCACACCTGTACGCCGAAGCAAGTATGAGTCTAAAAGACCCAGCAAGCAATCTAAAATCTCAATCTTACACATATCACATACACACTAAGCTACCAACAATAAGGAAACACATGCTATCATTTTAACCATAACAAATTACACGGCACATGCTTTTATGATCAACTACACATATTCACCTAAACACATTTTAACTAGCACATGCTCATATAAATCATGGATAATAAACATACACCTATACGTGGTTTCTACACATAATAGATTCTATGATACATGATTCAATACTAATCATATCATTGCACAATTCTACAATTTAAAACATAAGGTTATGTATGAGATAATGAACACTCCTAGCATGGTACCTAACTAATTTCATATGCTCTTTCACATTTAACTACTCATTTAGCTTGCTGTTTTAATGTATAAATTCATAACTACACATGATTTCACTTTTATGAAACATGAATTGAAGGTTTAAAACTTATTCAAGTTGGTTGGCAACTATATGCAATTTAAGCATGGAACTATGTACTGAGTGAATAGCATGTCTATCATGGAATTTAGACATTCTTTCATAATTAACATTAATCATATTAACGCATGCATTACATGAACATATGCACTCTTATCTTTGTTTTCACATGTACTTACTCTCTCATTGACATTTACTTGCACTTAAGGATAAACATGGTACTTGCTTTATATATCTTAAACAACTAAGTATAAGAAAGCTTATAACATGCTCTCTACATCTTTCATTCCACATGCTACAAGATTTAAATTTCATTCACACCCTTTTTGCAACTACACATACTTTAAGCATAAAGTAAATAACATACCTAGCATGTATTCTAATCATTTTCACATGCATTTAACAATCATATACATATCTTTTGTTGTTGTTTTTGACATGAGTTAAAACATTTATATGGTTTACCTTTGTTCACATGCTATCTTTCTCATTGCACAATTTACATATTTACTTACACATGTTCATATACACTACCACATGGAAGTTATTAAACTAATAACATGATATTAAACATGATATTATATCAGGTATTAACACAAGCTTGACATGAATATATATATGATATATGCATTATTACATTGGTTTTCACATGCAATTATACATTCATTATCATTACTCTCCCTTCACATCAATTTACACATTTTCCACTTCGTTTACTCTTACACTTTCACTTATCACATATCACATCATTGCACTTACCACGTGCCACATTTACATATCACTTTGCACTTTATTCACATTTATCTCTTAAGTTCCCGTGACATAGCCCTAACTACCATCTAGAGGACGCATGCACCCATATCACATAGCACATATCTCTTAGCACATAACACATAGCACATCACATTCACATATCACATATCCGTCACCTAGGCGATGCAGTGACAAATTTAGGTAACTGCGTAGAACCGGGAGAAGCCCTCTCCACCCTAACCATTGGTACTTGTCCACCTTCAGAATTTCATCCTAATGCCCTTAGGATATATTTCACAACATTGAGCCTTCCATAGGGACTTTTCTATGGTACAACTCTCAGACCTCTATGGTAGCAGTGTCAATCTCGGCCCAATTTTACATTAAGCACATTATCAAAATCATTACATTCATTTACATTATTTGTATGCATTATTTACTACTTTTGCACACACTTATAACAAATTACACATTATCACATTGTTTACACATTTTTCATGTACCAGTTAGTACAATTATACTCACTTTCACACATTCACATACACTTCAGTTCTCCTAACATGATACTACTATTCACAGAAATAAAATAACTCATATGGCGATCCTATACATGCTGCTTAATTACTGAATCACACAGATTTAATATAACATGTTCGGTTTGACTATTTTCCATGGTGTAATTAAGAACCAAACTTATTGTCATCAAAATAGATCCAAATTTTTATCACAAATTATCAACAGTAAACATATCACATATTCAAATTTTCCATATTTTTTTCTAACAATATATATAATTTTACTAATTAAGACAAATTCCAGGCCTATTTATCAAGAATTTCAGTAACACATGATTTACAACCAAACAGTCGTGCTTAACAGATCAAACACATGGAAACAATCATCATATGATCATATAAATTTCTAAAACCCTAACATGCAATAATCTAATTATCAGGATTTAACATTGACAAATCATGATTCCCTCAGTAATGCAGAAATTTCAATAATTAACACTATGTAAAAAAATTCAAAATATCCTCATGACATGACCTACTGATCACATTTGACCACACATAAAATTTACAGCATGCACACATACCCGGAAGTCACATAAACACCTTAAAGAGATCAAACGTAGATCTTGAAAACCCTGAGGAACTTGGCGGCACAGTGTGTGCCGCCTACTATGTCAATGGCATAGTATCCTGTTGCCAACACAGGATCTTGGTGGCACAGGATGTGGCCGCCAATCTCCTGTCAGCCGACCATGTAGACAGTGCACACATGAAAAGGGAATTTGGAGGTTCCAAGACACGAGGAAAATCTGAAAAAATACTAGGACCTAGGGGACAAGCATAGGGTTGACATCCATAGATTACTTGCCTCTAATTAAATCTACAAAGATCAAATCTTGCTGGTGAAGCCTCCTCGGCCAAGCCAAGAGGGTGCCCAAAACTCTTCAGATCCGGGTCCTCTGTTGATGTAGGTTGATCCTCGGAGTTGGAGACGCTTCCTTGATGGTGGACTATCCTCCAGTCAGTGTAGATCTCCAGAAAGCTCCTCCAGTCGCCGGATTCAGCTCTCCCAAAATCAGCTTTTCTCCACAAAGAGTTCTAGGGTTTCACAAGGCCCAAAGACTTAATCTGGCCGAACCAAGGTGTTTTTATAGAGCTGGGTAGAATGGGTATGCTTTAGGGTAGGTCTCCTACGACTTTAGATGGGTTTCCTAAACTAGAAACGAGAAGAACGCATGCATTACCAATTCTGAAACCGTCAGCAAGTAGTGACTAACTAGGCATCCACATCTGGTGCCGCCAACAGGTGGTTGGCGTCCACCCATGGTGCCGCCCTCAGGAGGGGTTAGCGTCCATCGATCTAGACGCCAACTCCTCTGGCCAGGTCAGTGGCAGGCATGTTGCGGCTAATAAAGATATCGGCCAAAGCAGATGCATACGTTAAAATAAATATACAATTACATCACAACCAACTAAATGTGCACTGAAGTAAATAAACATACATTCACCATATAAATACATGCATTACACACTATTTATTTAAACATAATTGTACTAATCTTATTTAAAGATAATATGCATGAAATAACATAAATATATATACATACACAACATAATTACATGCATTATGCATGAATTTAAACAAATATAACATGCTTATAATATTTTGATATATATACACTATGCACAGTATTTTTAAGTACCATATACATTATAATAATTTAACATACCAAAATAGATAATTATGATTTGCACAAGGTGAATATATATATATATATATATATATATACACACACACACATTTATGCATCATAGTTACATATAATATGCATGGAATAACTAAATACAATATGCACCTCAACAATTAGATAATGCATGCACATTAAATATATTACATGCACAGACTTAAACTCATATATACCTACAATGTATAGGAATATTTACATATTATACGCATAACATTATTTAAATTCAATATATAGGATTTAAGTAATACTATAAGTACAAAAATAATTAGGCACTTATATTCACAAGAGTATTCTATATACATACACATGCACATGAGTAATTAAATAATATAACATGCACAAATTTAATACACCATATATGCAGAACAAGAAACATCACATACATAGAATATAAAATGAATAAATTCAGGGTCTCACAGCGTCGGCTAAGGCCGACGCGATACCAGCCGCTAGAATCGCGTCGCCTGGACCGGCCGCGATTCAAACCCCAAACCCGAAAACGCAGGAACTGGCAGCGATCCTCTTACCACACTTATATCTCTCTATCTATGACCTTTAGACAAAACCTTCAACAGGAAACATGATGTGGACAACTAGTAGAATGACTTCATGTTGTGGGTTGGATCTAATTCGGTTCAAATCACATGCAACACATAAAGAACGTAACAAGCCCTAATCATGCACAATTAAGGAAAACACCTATAACGGACGGATACACAATGAAAATTGGGCAAATCCAGTGCGTATGAAACTAGACATGCATCACTACAAGATGATATAGGTTTTGTTTAGTCTTGGCCCGAGATCACCTACCTTTTGGGTTGAAGAAGTCCCATTCTCTAGACAGTCCTCGTTCAGACCACTTGTTGGAGAATGCTTAATACTCTCGATCTACTGGATGAAAAATAGGAAAACAGGTGGGATTAGGAACTAGACTCGACCCTCTTTATAGGGGTATAAGCCTTGCACGTTTTGGTTGTGGTTTGACTCACCTTAGGTCGACTCCAAGAAGGGCACTCTGCACAGGTCGATGCAGAATGCAGCAGAGAAGAAGTTCCGAGTTGGGGCGGTTTCCTCCTCATTTGGGTGCTCAAGAACAGCCTCCCACGACCCCAACAATGTGTTTTTCATCCCCTAGGTTTCATGACATGTATATATGCATCTAGTGTGTTTTAGAAGTCCCATTGGGTGAGGGAAAGGCAAGGTGCGGTTTTGGCATTCCACCTTCCTTATTTGGTGATTTCTCACCCTAATAGAGTGGGTGAGGCTTTAGAAAACCCCCACCATGGTTAGCCACGAAATTGGGTTGCCAAGAAAGCCTAATTGCCTTGGGATTTTCCCTAATTACCTCCTCCTATTTTCAGCTCAATTAGGGTTGCGAATTTCTATGTATTTTCTAGCTCCATTTTATTCTTGAGCCAAAAGTGATCCATTGCCCCAATTCTGAAAATGGGTCGTCAATATATGATGTTGTAAGCCTCTCCATCATGTTTATTTAATTTGGGATCATGTTATATTTCCTTGTTAACTGTTTTCCGACTTAGTTTCATAATTTGGATAATTAGTCACATTGTGATGTACACTTGGCTAATCGGATTTTTTGTTGCACGAATTTCTTTGTGAAACACATAGGAATAATATTTGGGGTTGATTTATAATTTTTACGGAATTTTCCGATGTGTTCTTGTACGTACGTTCTACCCTTCCGATAATATAGAAATATTTCTTTTCATTTATTTAAAATTTTTAAATCATTGACTTTTTTTTTCTGGGGTGCTACACCATTCTGATAATGGGCTATTAATCCATGTTGTTTAAAGTCCACCCATCATTTTAATTTGGTTCATGATCATATTTTATACACATGATAATGGATTTTCCAACTTATGTCTTAGTTATGATAATAAGTCACAATAACTCTTAAACCTACCCCAAATGATTTTTATTGACCCAAATTTCTTGATGAATCATTATAGGATATTATTTTAAGTTCATCTATGATTTTTATTAAGTTTTCTGACTCATCTAAGTATGTGTGATAATGATTTCCCGACTTATTCCCTGATTACGATACCCAGTCGCAAACGCTTTAAACTTGGACCATCCGATTTTCCTTTGCACAAATTTATTCATGGGTCATGAGGGAGTATTATTTAGAGTTGAGCTATGATTTCTACGGAATTTTGTAATGGGTTTTTGTATGTATGTTAATGGCACGTACGTTTTTGCTATTTCAATTTTTATCATTTTCAATTTATTTCTATATTTGCAATTACTGAATTTTCGGGGTGTTACATCCTCCCCCACTTAAAAGAATTTGGTCTCCAAATTAACAATTGTTTATGAGCTAGACTTACAGGGAGTCTAATTGTGAATTGCTTATAATATAGTGATTGGTTGGTGATGTAACTTTAGGGTCAAATAAAAATGAGTTAGAAAGAATACATCTCTCATACCTCCTTCCTTGGTTTATTCTGCCATTTATTCCCTGAGCTTGATTTCTCATCAGGGCAATCCTTAACCTTGTGGTCTTGGCTACCACAATGGAAACATTTGTCCTGAAATTTCAAGCACTCTTTGGACCAATGATTTATTTTGTTGCAATGCTGTCATCTTTCTTCAGGAGAAGGAACTAGTTTCTTATTGCACTTTTTGCACTTCTTTCTCTTGTGCGATCTGTTACTGTTGTTGGGCCATTTTCCTCTAGCTATAGGTTGGAGTTTCATGTGGTTGTAATTTGTTCGTTCTTATTAGTTTCGCCAACTCCTTTGTCATCCATAGACCTTTCCTTTCCATTGTATCTCCCTTAGCCATTATTAGGGCATCCTCTAATAGTTGAGCAGCTTGTCGTAGTGCTTTGGTTAATCTTTGGACTAATCTTTGTCCGTCCATAGATGGTGTCATATCCTCCATTGCTATTATTTAACTTCCTTCAAAAATAATTATCACACGGTCAGTCTTCTTTACTCCTTGTTAATACCTTGTAATCTTACAATATTTAGTCACTAAATAAGATTTTGGACTTAGCCCATGTTTCTACCCAACCTCACCAGGTAGGTATAGAGTTCTTGACACAAGCTGAGGGTTCTAATGACACTTATCCTATCATTCCTGATTGCCTAGGACTTAGAGAAAGCCCAGGCTCTGATACCAACTGTCACGCCCCGATATTTAGCAGCGGAATAAATATCGGGATGCGTGAACGATACAAATAGACGTATCACAGTTGAGTAACACAGAGTCACAATTAAATATACAATACATTTGAGAACACAATATTGTCATCAAAAGTACTCTTTATTCCATTTCAATCCACTAGCTACAACCTTACATAAGAAGAACCAACTAAAGGGTCCATTATTTAAATATAAAGTTCATGAAAATGTGTCACTATTACATAAACTACTCAAACATCTATTCCTAATACTTCATCTCCTCATATGACGGGTGCTCATCACTCTTGCCCTACCCCATCGGATTCCATAAGATCCTCATAACTACCTGAAATGGACAGGATGATCGGTTGGCGAACTAGCTCAATAGGATTTACATCTCAATGTGAGGGCACTAATATACATGATTAACATTTTAAATGGGAAGGATATGAACATGAACATGATGACGATGCATGTAGTACTAACAGGTCAAATAGCTGAACAGAACGAATATCATCAAATAAATACTGAATTTCATATGCAATGGATAGGTAATTTCAAGATTAGAATCATATCAAAAGGAATTGGCCATATTCACACAGATGTCACATATTCACGTTATCAGACGTATCTTATCAAACTTATCATATCATATCAACGAAGGCACATTCACACAAATCTTGCACACATGTCAGTGCCATGCCAAGCACCACAAGTCCATACTCCCGCGGTTATAAGTACGTTGGGGCGCTCCTCCCCAAGACCAGACATGGCCCCTATTGCACAGGCATTAGTCAAATGGACCGAAGTCCCACGTTGTGCTGATCAAACATATACATATTATGTCCAGGGAATTTCAATAACAAGCTTATTGTAATAAGGACATGATCATTCATAGAGTCAAGGTAAGACAATAGCTCAAGAGATCAATTGGACAGCATAACGATGTATCTTATGTTTCATAATTCATTAATGTTTTGCCAAGAGTGTGACTAATAACAGATCGTACTCGGTACAAGTGCTCTCTATCTCCAAGGTACTTCATGGTACAACCAGCTCAGTCTCTATGAGGGAATCCATAGAGTACGGAGACTTACGGAGGTCTTAGGGAAAAGATTGCTAGTCTGCCAATACGGAATGACCAGCAAAGAGCTCCCAATTCCCAAAGAAGGGTGTGCCTAATCGTGCAAATGTGTAAGTGACGTGTCACAGATCTTTCCTAAACATGTATGCAATTGATGAACGAATAATGTAACATCAGAAAACACTAAATAAAGAATACCCACATGCAAATCATAATAGAAACTTAACTAAACAAGTCCATTCTAATCATGTATTCATCACATATTCATATCACATACTTATTATGACAATTTCATATGAAGCTAGATCACAAGAAGGAAATCAAATGATCATAAGATCAATCACATATACACATTAGAATCATATTCATGTCATTACCATTTTCAAATGGGTTGCTTACTTTTAGGCCAATGCACACTAAGCCTCAGTTTGGCATTAGGTTGGAGTTAGAGATAACTCCAATCCATGACTAAAGTTATACAGGGTTAACTCATTTTTTAGTTTGTTTTCTTGTGTGTTAACCCATTTTAACTACAGTGAGTTAACCCACTTTCTCTTGGAATTACTTTGGCAAGATAAAGTGAGTTAACCCACTTTCATATCAAAAAGTGACTTGAAAAGAAAAAGTAGCAATTAATGTTGTGTTGAGAAAAGAGAAAGTAGCAATTAATGTTGTGTACCGCCAAGACAAAAGGTAGTTAACCCACTTGAGTTAACTCCAATCCACCACTAGAGGTGGGTTGGAAAATTGTGAGTTAACTCACATCTGACCCACTTTTAATCTAACCCACTTGAGTTAACTTTTTTTTGTTACCAAACTACATTTTGAGTTAACTCTGAATTAACTTTGAGTTAACTTTGAGTTAACTCGTTACCAAACTGAGGCTAAGAGACATGCTTACAGACTAAGAGATTAAATATGCTGACTTACTAGCCAAAAAGTAAAGTCTCAGGTCAGTCTTTGAATCGCGTCCTACATAGTAGACGTCATTCATAACATAGTGCACAGTCGAAACATGACTAACTATGAAGAATCAAAATCGCGGCGGCCTACCTGGATTGAATCGCGATGGGATACCCCGTCGCGTTCTTGAAAAGCAATTAAAAAACTAATATAGAAATTGGTGAAAATGATTGAGCGGGAAACCATGTCGAATTGCGACGGGGGTTCCCATCGCGAATCAGACAGGCACAGAAATCCACACGACGCGAAGTTCCACGCGGACCATTCAGTGGTCAGACAACGATTCATGTCAGGCTTCACAGACGCATTTTAACTAATTGCGTCGGCCAAGGCCAACATGATACCAGGCGCTGGAATTGCGTCGCGTGCACCGGCTGCGATTCAAACCCAAAATCGAAAAACGCAGGAACCGACAGTGATCCTCTTACCGCACGTATATCGCTCTATCTACTGACCTTTAGACAAAACCTTCAACATGAAAAATGATGAGGATAACTAGTAGAAGGACTTTCATGTTGTGGGTTGGTACTAATTTGGTCTCAAATCACGTGCAACGTATGAAGAATGTAACAAGCCCTAATCATGTGCGACCTAAGGAAAACACCTATAACTCGATGGATACACAATGAAAATTGGGAAAATCAAGTGCGTATGAAACTAGACATGCAACACTACAAGATGGTATTGGTTTTGTTTAGTCTTGGCTCGAGATCACCTACCTTTTGGGTTGAAGAAGTCCCATTCTCCAGACAGTCCTCGTTCAGACCACTTGTTGGATAACACTTAATACTCTCGATCTACTGGATGACAAATAGGCAAACTGGTGGGATTAGGAACTAGATTCGACCCTCTTTCCATGGGTATAAGCTTTGTACATTTTGGTTGTGGTTTGACTCACCTTAGGTCGACTCCAAGAAGAGCACTCTGAACAGGTCGATGCAGAATGCAGCAGAGAAGAAGCTCCGAGTTGGGGCGGTTTCCTCCTCCTTTAGGTGCTCAAGAACAGCCTCCCACGACTCCAACAATGTGTATTTTTGTCCCCTAGGGTTTCATGGCATGTATATATGCATCTAGTGTGTTTTAGAAGTCCCATTGGGTGAGGGAAAGGCAAGGTGCAGTTTTGGCATTCCACCTTCCTTATTTTGATGATTTCTCACCCCAATAGAGTGGGTGAGGCTTTAAGAAACCTCCCACCATGGTTAGCCATGAAATTGGGTTTCCATGAAAGCTTAATTGCCTTGAGATTTGCCCTAATTACCTCCTATTTTCAGCTCAATTAGGGTTACGAATTTCTATGTATTTTCTAGTTCCATTTTATTCTTGGGCCAAAAGTGATCCATTGGCCCAATTCCGATAATGGGTCATCAATATATGATGTTTGAAGTCTCTCCATCATGTTTATTTAATTTGCGATCATGTTATATTTCCGTGTTAACGGTTTTCCGACTTAGTTTCCTAATTTGGATAATTAGTCACATTGTGACGTACACTTGGCCAATCGGATTTTTGTTGCATGAGTCTCTTCATGGAACACTTAGGAATAATATTTGGGGTTGATTTATAATTTTTACGGAATTTTACGATGTGTTCTTGTACGTACGATAGTGGTACGTACATTCTACCCTTCCGATAATACAGAAATTATTTCTTTTCATTTATTTATAATTTTTAAATCACTGACTTTCTTTTCCGGGGTGCTACACCATTCCGATAATGGGCTATCAATCCATGTTGTTTAAAGTCCACCCATCATTTTAATTTGGTTCATGATCATATTTTATACACATGATAATGAATTTTCTAACTTATTTCTTAATTACTATAATAAGTCACAATAACTCTTAAACCTACCCCAAATGATTTTATTGACCCAAATTTCTTGATGAATCATTAGAGGATATTATTTGAAGTTCATCTATGATTTTTATTAAATTTTCTGACTCATCTAAGTTTGTGTGATAATGATTTGCCGACTTATTCCCTGATTATGATACCCAGTCGTAAAATGCTTTAAACTTGGACCATCCGATTTTCCTTTGCACGAATTTATTTGTCGGTCATTAGGGAGTATTATTTAGAGTTGAGCTATGATTTCTATGGAATTTTCTAATGGTTTTTTGTATGTACGTTAATGGCACGTACATTTTTGCTATTTCAATTTTTATCGTTTTCAATTTATTTCAATTTTTCCAATTACTGAATTTCCGGGGTGTTACATCCTCCCCCACTTAAAAATATTTGGTCCCCAAATTCTCATGTGTTTATGAGCTGGACTTAGAGGGAGTCTAATTGTGAATTGCACATAATATAATGATTGGTTGGTGATGTAACTTCAGGGTCAAATAAAAGCGAGTTAGAAAGAATACCTCTCTCATACCTCCTTCCTTGGTTTGTTTTGCCATTTATTCCCTGAGCTTGATTTCTCATCAGGGCAATCCTTAACCTTGTGGTCTAGGCTACCACAATAGAAACATTTGTCCTGAAATTTCCAACACTCTTTGGACCGATGATTTATTTTGTTGCAATGCTGGCATCTTTCTTCAGGAGTGGGAACTAGTTTCTTATTGCACTTCTTGCACTTCTTTCTCGTATGCGATCTGTTACTGTTGTTGGGCCGTTTCCCTCTGGCTATAGGTTTGGAATTTCCTGTGGTTGTAATTTGTTCTTTCTTATTAGTTTAGCCAACTCCTTTGTCATCCGTAGACCTTTCCTTTCCATTTGTATCTCCCTTAGCCATTATTAGGGCATCCTCTAACAGTTGAGCAGCTTGTCATAGTGCTTTGGTTAATCTTTGGACCGATCTTTGTCCATTCATAGATGGTGTAGGTATATCCTCCATTGCTATTTATTTAAGTTCCTTCAAAAATAAATTATCACACGGTCAGTCTTCTTTACTCCTTGTTAATACCTTATAATCTTACACAATATTTAGTCACTAAATAAGATTTTGGACTTAGCCCATGTTTCTACCCAACCTCACCAGGTAGGTATAGAGTTCTTGACACAAGATAAGGGTTCTAATGGCACTTATCCTATCATTCCTGATTGCCTAGGACTTAGGAAAAGCCCAGGCTCTGATACCAACTATCACGCCCCTATATTTAGCAGTGGAATAAATACCAGGATGCGTGAACAATACAAATAGACGTATCACAGTTGAGTAACGCAGAGTCACAATTAAACATACAATACATTTGAGACCACAATATTGTCATCAAAAGTACTCTTTATTCCATTTCAGTCCACTAGTTACAACCTTACATAAGAATAACCAACTAAAGGGTCCATTATTCAAATATAAACTTCATGAAAATGTGTCACTATTACATAAACTACTCAAACATCTATTCTTAATACTTCATCTCCTCATATGACGGGTGCTCATCACTCTTGCCCTGCCCCATCGGATTCCACGAGATCCTCATCACTACCTAAATGGACAGGATGATCGGGTGAGCGAACTAGCTCAATAGGATTTACATCTCAATGTGCGGGCACTAATATATATGATTAACATTTTAAATGGGCTGGATATGAACATGAACATGATGATGATGCATGTAGTACTAACAGGTCAAATAGCTGAATGGAACGAATATCATATCAAATCAAATACTGAATTTCATATGCAATGGATAGGTAATTTCAAGATTAAAATCATATCAAAATGATTTGGCCATATTCACACAAATATCACATATTCACGTGATCAGACGTATCTTATCAAACTTATCATATCATATCAAACGAAGGAACATTCACACAAATCTTGCACACATGTCAGTGCCATGCCAAGCACCACAAGTCCATACTCCCGCGGTTATAAGTACATTGGGGCGCTCCTCCCCAGGACCAGACATGGCCCCTATTGCACAGGCATTAGTCAAATGGACCGAAGTCCCACGTTGTGCCGATCAAACATATACATATTATGTCTAGGGAATTTCAATAAAAAGCTTATTGTAATAAGGACATGATCATTCATAGAGTCAAGGTAAGACAATAGCTCAAGAGATCAATTGGACAGCATAACGATGTATCTTATGTTTCATAATTCATTAATGTTTTGCCAAGAGTGTGACTAATAACAGATCGTATTCAGTACAAGTGCTCTCTATCTCTAGGTACTTCATGGTACAACCAGCTCAGTCTCTATGAGGGAATCCATAGAGTACGGAGACTTACGGAGGTCTTAGGGAAAAGACTGCTAGTCTGCCAATACGGAATGACCAGTAAAGAGCTCCCAATTCCCCAAGAAGGGTGTGCCTAATCATGTAAATGTGTAAGTGACGTGTCACAGATCTTTCCTAAACATGTATGCAACTGATGAACGAATAATGTAACATCAGAAAGCACATAAATAAAGAATACCCACATGCAAATCATGATAGAAACTTAACTAAACAAGTCCATTCTAATCATGTATTCATCACATATTCATATCACATACTTATTATGACAATTTCATATGAAGCTAGATCACAAGAAGGAAATCAAATGATCATAAGATCAATCACATATACACATTAGAATCATATTCATGTCATTACCATTTTCAAGTGGGTTGCTTACTTTTAGGCCAATGCACACTAAGTGACATGCTTACAGACTAAGAGATTAAATATGCTGACTGACTAGCCAAAAAGTAAAGTCTCAGGTCGGCCTTTGAATCGTGTCCTAAACAGTAGACGCCATTCATAACACAGTGCACAGTCGAAACATGACTAATTGTGAAGAATCAAAATCGCGGCGGCCTACTTGGATGCCTTTATCATTGAATCGCGAAGGGATACCCCGTCGCGTTCATGAAAAGCAATTAAAAAACTAATATAAAAATTGGCGAAAATGATTGAGCGGGAAACCATGTCGAATCGCGACGGGGGTTCCCATTGCGAATCAGACAGGCGCAGAAATCTTGATCTCCAAATCAGGAAGAAGCACAAACAAGCTCACTTCCTTCTGGTTGCTTGCTCAGATCTGGTCGCCTCTGAACTTTTCTCTCCAAGAGCTTTGCTGTCTCTAATTTCTCCTCTTTCTTCGAGCGGCGCTTCTACTCTGATGTGTTGGCCCCCTTTAGACCAAGGGGTGATAAGAGGTATTTATAGCCTCTTGTACCCACCTCGTACCTTGAGATGTGTGGGCACAAAGATTTAGGTCTTTCTGTATAGCTTTGAAGGTGACGTGTCCTGTTGAAAAACACATTGTCAAATATATGCAAACATTCAATTAGGACATGTGTCACACATCCATGAAGCATCTCATTGTTAGAGCTTCGAATGACAGACTAAAACTGACCATTCGAAGTACTAGAGCTTCGACTGTCAAGAAAAATAACTGATCAGTCGAAGTATCAGAGCTTCGACTGAATAGTGGAAACGTTGAATATAGGAAGTCACATAGCTTCGACTGTTGAAGACACTTGTGGGATCAAGGTGGAGCAAAATGTTCTAGAGGGGGGGTGAATATGACTTTCTGCAAGTTAAAATTATTTGGATCTGAAAGAACACTTATAGAAACCCACTAATTTAAAATGAATAAATTAAAACCCATTAAACAAAAATTAAGAGATGAGCTTTATTAATGGTCCATACTAGAGTTATTGGCCCAAAATAAGAGTTTAAAATGATAGAATAAAAGAAAATACTGTTAAATTTGTAACTCCATTGTTTTCTAATTAAAAAAGGGTAAGTAAATAATGAATACAACTCATACATATCCAAATTGGAGTCTAAACCCTACCCCAATATGTTAGCCACAAAATTGGAGTTCTATTCTAACCCAAATAGTGGATTTAGATGGTATGAATTCAAGGTAAACATGGAAACTCGGAGTTGTTGGATCGGGATGGCACTTTAGATGTTCTAGAGGGGGGTGAATAGGACTTCTTGTACTTTTAAAATTTATCTGAAAATAGATAACACTAAATAAAGTTATTAGTACTTAGTGTGGTGTTTGCGAAACAAGTGAGAACTTGGTGGAAATAATTACACAATTGCACAAGAGATTTTTTCCTGGTTTGGCCCTTGCCACATGGAAGTCCTACGTCCAGTCCCCAAGTAACCTCTTGGGATTTCACTAACTGCCAAGAACACTTGGCCTTCTCTCAACCTGAGAGGTATTACAACCCACTTACTCCCAAGTAAGTCTTCCCTTTACCAAGGGGTACAAAACTACCTACACCAGTAGGTCTTCCCTTCACAAGAGGGGCACTGTAGGGAACAAACCCCCTACAGGTTATCTTACACAGAGAATAACACATGTGTGTCTACTCAGACAAGAGCAAACACAGAAGAAATCAGAAAGAGATACAAATAAGAATGAAGCTCAAATTCTTTCTGACTCTAAAAGAGTGGACTGAAGAGATTTGAATTTTAGAAGGCCACTTAAAGAAAAGACTTCTAAACAATCAGGAGAGCTTGGAAGTCGAAGCTTGAGAACAACAGGCACTCTTCAGATCTTAAGCTCTTCTTTTGTCTTTTCTATGGAAGGTGAGGTTTTGTGGTTGTATCTTCTAGTGTGTATGTCTCTCCCTCTTTCTTCTTGTTCTCACATACTTGATGTGCTGTTCAAACTTCAGATCCCATATATAAACATTAGATACTGAGCTTCCTGTTTGAAACTGAACGTTGGAAAATAGCCATATGAAAAATTGCCGTTTGAATATGAGAGATGAGACTATGAGGTCTCTGAGTTGTCCATCAGATCTTCAGCTCTTGAGGTCTCAACGGCTTCAGGCTATGCAGATAGCTTCAAGGTTCTATAGACAACTTCATTAATGTTCTGCAAACTTCATGCTTAAGATTGAAAGCTAAGCAAGCATCAGTGGGTAGCTGCATACCTGGGAGGACAAGAAAGACATAGATACCTCCATTCTTTCGAAGGTAGGTGAGATAAAAATATATAAAGCAGAAAAGAGTTTAGATGTACAATTGTTCAGAGCATTTAAGAATAGACAGACAGTTGTTTGGGGAATACAAGGACTTTTCCTAAAAGTCATGGAGTTTTGACAGCGGTAGGTGAGCTCTGACAGATAACCCATGCTTCTTATACCTACCATCGTATTAAATTCTTGTCCATCTGTCGAATAGAGATAGAACTATCTTTCTAACAGTGAGAGAGACAATAAGTATGCAAATCTTATAGATTTAAAAGGAACATTTAGAATAAGGGTAATATTAAATAAAATATTCTCCCACTAAAAAGATATTTGAAATATGATAGCAGAATAATAATTACAAGGATCATACAAGAAACTTTTATTCATAAGAGATCCCAAAGGAATAAAGAAAATCATTGAAATGATCAAGATTATAATTTATTGGGTTCTGTAAGATATGACAAATACATAAAAAATATTAAGTACAAGTACACAAAAATTGATATATGATACTTCGACTTTCAAAGAGTCGGAGTGAGATTTAATAATACTTCAACTGTATAGAAGTCGCAGTGAGATATTGATAGATGTCAGACTTCGACTTCTGGGGAGTCGGAGTAGAACAAGTTTGTTCATCAATCGATATCATACTTCAACTTTTAAACAGTCAGAGTGAATTGATGGGAGTCGAAGTAAAGTCCGACTTCGACTGTTAAAGAGTCGGAGTAAGATACAATCAACACGACTTCGACTTCTTCAAAATCAGAGTAAGGTACAGTCAACAAGACTTCGACATTTCAGGAGTCGGAGTAAGGTCCGACTTCGACTGTTAAAGAGTCAGAGTTAGGTCCAGTTGATAAGCAATCGGTATCAGGACTTCAACTTTTTAAGAGTTGGAGTTATGCCAAACTTCAAATTTTCCAAAGTCGAAGTATAACATGTTTGTTCATCAATTGGTATAATACTTCAACTTTTCTAAAGTCGGAGTCTTCGACTTTTCTAAAGTCGGAGTCAGCATGGTATACATATATGCTGTGGACTTAGAAAAATTCTTTACAAACATGTGGCAGTGTTGATACTTTGATTTGTGATATTATATATGTGTGCCTTTATATTGTCATATTAATTTTCATAAATTGTAGTATAAATCAATAAATTGATTTAGGAGAGATTAAAAGATTTTGTCATAGCAAAAACATAATGATTAAATGTTTAGCAATATTTTTAAGGATAGTTGCTCAACAATTGTCCCCCTTTTTGTTAATGACAAAAACTTTTAAATAATCAGTGAAAACCAAAAAAATTTAATATGTTTATGTTCTCTCTTCTTCCCAGTGTACCAGTGTGGAACAAAACTTTTATTATTTTTGTTATTTTCTCTCTTCTCCCCCTTTGTGGCATTAACAGAAAGGATAAAGGATACACATAGAGAGAGATAGAAAGAGAGATACACAAAGATTGCTAGAAACAGATCTATATTGATAAACTTGAAGAACATTTTGCATTCATGAAGAGGAAGAGGAGCTAGGAAGATAGAGGAAGGAGTGATTTGAGCAAAGAATGGCTGAAGGAAAGTCCATAGCTTCTGCTCAATGTCAGAAGATATAAAGAAACTTGGAACCATCTATGTTATAGGGGTCTACTACAGAAGGGATTTTCCTATAGGATTTAATGTGGCGGCGATGATACTAATTGACTCTCCTATGATAGTTATCACTGCGTAGGGTTCTCTTAAGAGGAATGAACTTCTTACTGGCTGCCTGGTGTAGGACTCATGAATAGTGATGTTCTAATGAAGACCCTGGGAGTGAGCAACTTCCTTGGCCTGGTAATAGACAAGGTATCTCTGTGTCCATTTGTGAGAGATAGACTTCCAAAGTGTCTCATATCCCTTATAGAGATACACTGAGGGAGATAGCTTGAGCTTTCTGCATTCTGCACTTTCTTCTAGATAAGCTGCTGCCCACTGATCTTCATTTAGTCTCTAAGATTTTGTAAAACTATGCTGGAAATCTTTCATGTATTGAGAGTTCTTCGGGGCATGCATTAGAGCAAAGCGATGGAAGGATAGCTTGATGTTGTATTTGACCTTGAATCTGGTTGCTATCTTGATGTGTATGTTGAGCACTACTTGGGCAAATTGTTTCCTGGATGAAATAGCACCTACCAGACTATGGTGCAATCTAGAGGGCAATCCAATAGTGATTAAAGGAGTAATTTCTCTTTGCCCTTGAATAATCATAGCCTATTGCCCCTTATTTACATTTGGCAAACCCATCCTAAATCTGTCTTCATTAAACTACTTCATTCTACCATAACTAGTCTAGAGCTCTTGAGGAAGTCACCAAAAGGATCAAAGAACCTAAGATTTAGGTAAAGGGGAACAATCAGAAACTGGTTCCTAAGCTTGGCAGAAGAAAATTGTTCGGCTTCACCAGGGTACAGATTCAAGAATTCTTCAGAGAAGAGACTATGGCTTTTCTGTGTGATAAGATTCACATAAGCCAAAAAGACTTCTGAAGTTTTAAGTAAAGTAGAGAGCTAGTCCTCAAATTTGTAGGCTGACATCCCATGGACTTCAAGAAAGGCTTTGACAGAAAGAAATTCTTTGAAGATAGCCATATGGTGCTCTGAGTGATAGATGAAAGCATACCAGAATGGTGGAAGGAGAGAACTAGGATTGTATTTCATCTGAGACCCTACTCTAGATGATAGTGCCACACTAGGTACTATCTGAGCCAGTGAAGGAGTGGATCTAGCCGAAGAAGGAATTGAGGATAGAGGGAGAGAGGAGAAAAAATGAGGAGCTAGTGTCGTACCCCAGAAAATTCATTAATTTAAAATTATAGATTAATTGAAAATTTTACAATTAATAAATTCAAACTAGTTAAAAGATACGCATCATTATTGCATGCATAAAAAACTCATATAAAAATTTTGTAAAAATAGTTATACCTTAAATAATATTCTGTAATGACCCATTAGAAATTTGGGCATAGAAAAATCATTTGGACTAAGTTTTAGAATTTATGTGACTTATTATTGTAATTAAGGAATAAGTCAAAAACCCATTATTATATGAGCCGAAGTAGATTAAAAATTAAAGTAAAATTTGGGTAGACTCCAATCGATACGTATTGATAGCCCATCATGAGAATTTGGACCAATGGACCTCTCATAGCCCATGAATAAATTCAAGTAAGAAAAATACAATAAATACGTAATTCCATTATTTCCTAATTAAAAGGAAAAATTCCCATAACTTAAATTCCATTAAGTGATGGCCTTTGTTAAATGGATCATATAATAGTTATTGGGCCAAAATATGGATTTTTAAAAGATGAATAATAGAATAATACGCAAAATTCGTATATTTAATATTGCCTAAAAAGAAAAGGGCTATTAAATCATAAAATAGTGAACTTGGGTTGAAATTGGATTCCTAACCCTACCCTAATTAGTTGGCCACAAAATTGCATTCCAACATAACCCTAATAGGAATTGGCAAGCTTAGAAGGAGGAGAGAAATATGGAAATCTCGGAATTAAAGGGGAATTAGAGTCCCATTGGGAAATAGCAACCCAAGGAGCTTAAATACTCCTTAAACCCTCCATGGCCGGCCCTACCTTGTTGCTGGGGCTTGCTGGATGTGGAGAAGAGGCCAAGGAGAAGAGGAACTTGTGGGGAAAAGGCTGGACCGAGCTCCAACCTTTGCACTTCGTGTCCTAAACCCTAGAAGATCAAACGAGTCAAAGGTAGACATCCTCACAGGCTAAACATAATTAATTTCGTCTATAGATAGTTCCAATCATCAGGAATAAAAGCCCTCTTGTTTCACTATTTTTCATTGAGCCAATCTTTTGTTCTATATTTTTGAAGTTCACCAATTATCATGACCCCGAACCATCATGTTTAATTTCTATCTCCATATATACTCGATCCCATGCCATGAGATTTTAACTGGAGACACTGATGGTAGCAGGCATCGTTTGCTCCTGAAAGCCCTAAATTTCATCCATCATACTGCGCGAATTAAATCTTCTATCTTCACTGTACCATGCTCTGTGTTCTTCGTGCTTACTCATGTTCTAAACCTGTCAAGACCATGGTTGTTTTCAAATTCCTAATTACTGTGAGTACTCTTCAATGTCTAGATTAGTTTAAATCTGACTTCATGAATTTTCATCGTCTGTACATCGAGTTCATGATTTATGAAAGACCCTATGTCAAAACAAGGAAACCTGGACCACGACCCAAGGTCTGTCCTTTTCCCACTCGGACTCAGGCGCAGGACCTAAGAACGTGACGGCCTGATAGGCCATGTTCTCAGGGCTGATTGCGACAGAGCAACCCGTCGCGTTCTAAACGCGACAGGCCCTGTCGTCGCGTTCTGGCAGCCTACTCTGACCGACCCGTCGCGACCCTTGATTGACCCTGTCGCATTCTGACTGTACCCCGTCGTGACCCTTATAGGAGTACGTCGCCTTCTGGATATTTGTGCATAAACCCCATATTTCTACATGTCTTGATTTTCTACAGTAACCATATGCCTTGCTAACAGTCTTAAACACAGTAAACGAAGCGGTTAAACTTAGATGTGAATTAGTTAATTAAAAGTCAATCACATGATCTTTTCACATCTAAGATTTCTCTATCACATGCACACACTTGTAACCATTCAACATGACTTGACATGGCATAGAAATATCTCATAATTTATCTAGTAAATTACTGCAATAACATATTTAAATTGCCCTATCTTTAAAGGTACATGTCTTTGTTTCTCGCGATGTTTTGAGAATACCGTTGTTGACGCTCCGTTGTTCTAGAATTCCTCTAGACGTCGAGCACTTGTTTCTATATATACACTTTTTCTTGACTTGGACAACCTCTTCGTCAGATACTCCTTCTGCGGACTAGTGACTCCTTGCTGAAGGCCTCCGTAAGTCTCTCTGTCCATGATTCCCACATGGTCGACGTGCTAGTTGTACCCTAACACCTATGATACCCTTAGGGATCAGTAAGATCCAAACGGCCATAGATTTGCTCTCGCTCTTATCTTGAATCACGCGGACCTCTGGACCTGTGCATAACATAGCCAGTGGAAGGGTAGGGAATTCCACCTGACTGCCAACACCAATTGCGTGTGTTGTGCAACTGTTACTATCGCCCGTTACTCGACGTTTTATGTGCAATGACCTGTAGTTCTCATCTATTCACATTCTCTCTACTATCTCGTCTATTTCATCTAGTGCTCTATCTATTTCTTGGTACTCTCTATTGGCCATTAACTGATTGTCTAAAGATAAACAAAATAACCATGCCAGCGCAATAGGGCCCGATCTGGTCCTGGAGAGCGCCCGAAAAGTGCCATTTGCCCGCGGGAGTTAAAATGATCAGGATGTCAACATTACATCCAAGTTCCATACTATCAAGATTATCTAAGACAATCAAACAAAGTGCTATACTCTTTCTCGGCTGTCTATGGATAACCAAAGTGTAATTACTATTTCGATTGACACAAGTTAAACAAAGTGCTATACTATACTCATTGTGCTATTGCTATACTTTGTGCTATTTGTGCTATGGCCATCCTACTATTTTGTGCTATACTCGACACTTGTGCTATATTTGGGAAACTTGTGCTATTTCAATCACATGCTATCGTGCTATCTCTTACTTTACTGACTCTCTCACTCTATCTTTAGTTACGCTGTGCCATTCAATGTATTAATCATTTAAAGCGTGCTTGATCCTGAGATTTAAGTCCTACTGGCGTTATCGCTCACCCTTCATTATTTGTTATTATGTCTCAAGTAAGTTGGATGATGACGTTACACACCCCAATGGGACAGGACCAGAGTGATGAGCAACCTGGAGTCAGTTGATGAAGTTACCCTAGTACCGTGGAGTCGAGAAGTTATTGCTTTAGATTCTTTCCAATGTAATGATGTCATTGAGCTATATGTATGGGCTCTGGATTAGTGCTTGTAATGGTCTTAGTGAAATTTTAATGAAATGAAGAGTTTATTCCAATTATTGCTCATTAGATGCTCTGAATTACTCAACTGCTCGTACATTTTACACTACTATGTACTTTGCTCATGTCTCCCTGATTTATTCCGCCGCTAAATTGGCGGGGCATGACAGTTGGTATCAGATCCTAGGATGTCTTAATCGGATATCTTAGGTATAGGTGTTCTAGGATGTCCCCATTTGATCTCTTAAGGTCTAGGTTGTCCTAGGATAAACTGCCATGACACTGTCTAAATTAACCATCATACCTAAGTGAGGAATGGGTAGAACTGTGGTTAAGATCTAATATATATATACTTATTACCTATTATTTAATGCTCCTTTCATACCCTAATGTCAACCTCATTCTTGAAGGGACTCTTAATGGATGCCAACCATACACCACTGCAAGCCGAAATGGGAGCAACTCAAAAGCTAGTTCTGGCATGTCAGCAACCCGCTCGACTGCTAGAAAGAGCTCTGGAAGCGACCAAAAAGATTAAAAAGGTGACCAATAAGAATGGAAGAGAAGACATAACCATGGGATGAAGGCAAACCAAAAGAAACGTAACAAGGAGTTCTTCTGAATCAAATGCCTTCATTGTCATAAGCTGGACATTTGACTAAGGAGTGATGCGTAAGGCTGGTCCATGCCTACGTTGTGGCAATTTGGAACATCAATGCTAGACTGTCCTCTCTTAAAGGAAACCCCCACTAGTAAAAAGGAGTTATACACTAAGATAAAGGACAGCGACCAAATCGTGGTAAGGGTAGACGATGAATAAGAAGAACGGAAAGCGATTGTCCCATGGTTAAGAGGATCGATGTAACCACTGCAACAAGGCAGCCACGTATCGAAAGACTGTTGGAAGAAACAACGGAAGTGTTTCCAGTGTGGCAGCTCAGACCATAAGATTGAGAATGTCCAAATACGGAAAACAAACGTCAAGAAAATTCAACACATCAGGATCCGCACAAAGCTTTGGCACCACCCTCTATAAATGACGAAGTGGTAACCGTAAAAGGTAACTCTAAACTTACCATGATTATTACCTTTAGGATAGAATGATGATCATATGTGACTAAGGAAGTCATGGAATTTGGTGGACAAATTCTTTTTAAGTGGGGGAGGATGTAGTACCACATAAAATTCATTAATTTAAAATTATAGATAATTGAAAATTTTACAATAATAAAATCAAACAAGTTAAAAGAGACGCATCATTATTGCATGCGTAATTTTTTTTGTTAAAATAATAGTTATACCTTAAATTATTCACTAATGACCCATTAAGAAATTTGGGTATAGAAAAATCATTTGGACCAAGTTTTAGAATTATGTGACTTATTATTGTAATTACGGAATAAGTCAGAAACACATTATTATATGAGCAAGTGGAATATCGGAGCGCGAAGGCAGTTGCAAGAAAAAGGTATAGAGCGAATACTAGACATCAAACCATTGCACATTGAATAATACTAAAGCAAATCTTTCTCATTAATAACTTTTCAAATGTCTAGTTACAACCACTAATATCAGACCCATTCTATAGGGCCCAATTACATTGCAATAAAAGGAATAACTAACTACAACTCTAAGATAACATAATGACTCGAGGATACTCCTGGCTTCAATCTTGGTCATTCGCTTCCTCGTGAGTGTATGTGTCATCCTCGGTCTCACTTGAGAACACAACATCAAATAACGTAGGGTGAGCGATAACGCCCAGTAGGACTTAAATCTCAGGCTTAAGCAGACTTTAAATAATTAATGTATTAATGGCAGAGTATCTAAAGATAGCAGGTACAAGAGAGTCAAAATATAGCAAGAGATAGCACAACAGGTAACATGATAGCACAATAGCACGAGATTGAGTAAGTTTCCAAAAATAGCACAAGTATTGAGTATAGCACGAATAGCAAGATGGCCATAGTACAACTAGCACAAGTAATAAAATAGCACGACGAGTATAGCACCTGTTTGTCATTCTAGACATCAAGAGAGTATAGCACGTTTTGTGTTTTGATTGTCGTATAGATAGTCGAGATAGATAGCACTTGAGTGTAATGCCAACACTTTGATCATTTAACTCTCCCATGGGCACTAGCACTTTCGAGCGCACATCCCAGGACCAGATCGGGCCCTTTATATATGCCAGGCATTGGTTATATTATATCTTTAGACATCAGTCAATGGCTAATATAGAGTACCAAGAATAGTTAAGAGCACTAGATGAATAGACGAGATAGTAGAGAGAATGTGAATAGACGCGAGTAGAGTATAGATGAGAGCTAAGGGTACATCACGTAAAACAACGAGTAAACAGGCGATAGTAACAGTTGCACACACATGCGCACGTCGTATTGACAGTCAGGTGGAATTCACGATCTTCCCGCTGGCCATGTTATGCACAAGTCCAGAGGTCCGACGTGATTCAATGTAAGAGCGAACTTCTAATAGCCGTTTGGATCATATCGATCCCTAAAGTGTAATGGGTGTTAGGGTACAACTTGCTCATCGACCATGTGGGAATCCATGATCAGAGGAGACTTACGGAGGCCTTGTGCAAGGGTTCACTAGTCTGGTGAAAGGAATATCCGACGGAGAGTTCACCACAAGCCAAGTAAAGTGTGCATATAAAAAACAGGTGCTCGACGTTCTAGAGGAATTCTAGAACAGTGGAGCATCGATATCGGTATATAAACAACGCAAGAAACGAATACAAGTCCTTTAAATAGAGCAATTAATATATTTTATTGTAATAAATTACCAGATGCATTATGAGATA
>CM024756.1:49739180-50060593 GCA_014218235.1 Colocasia esculenta
CCTTCCTGCGTTCAGTAACCGAAGGTGACACCTTCGTGGCCGTGTCCTGGCAGCAGTGCCAGAGGGTCGTTCTGCCTAATAATCGATTGACCGGCGGTCAATCGATTATTAGCAGAGCGACGGGTTTTTCCGTACTGTCCGGTGGTGTTCCGAGGTTCTAGCCATTCGTGAGTGCCTTGGTTGTCCGACGGCCCCTTTTGAGGGTACGTGTGTGCCTCTCGCTCGCTGGGCTTATCGTGCGTCACAAGCTAGCAGTTCGGCGTTGTTTTGTTGTGCTGCCCTACCTTTTCGCCCGGTGCTTGGCACTTGAGGCTTGTCCCGTTCAGAGGTTGTCTCCGTTTCTTGGAACCCCCATCCTCGGGAGCCTATTGCGGGAGTACTCCGGGCTACGAGTGTGCTTGAGTTGGCAGCCCACGTGAGCGGACTGTGGAGATGAGGGGAAAAACGGGTTTGGACAGTGGCGCTGAGTCGTTTGTAGAGCTCTCTTGTCTAGGTCTGGGACGCCGAGGGGTTTGGAGTGCTTTCCTGGCGTAGACCAGACAGTCCCTTGTCTCACTGCCTCTCTTTGTGTTGGTTCTGGAGCCACGTATTGGTGTCAGGCGTGAGGCCGCAGCTTGGCCAGGCTGCGGTTTTGCGTGTGTTGTGTGTTTCTGTGGCGGCTCTGTCTCGCCCTTGCGCGGGGTCGGAGGCAGGAGCTAGGCTAGCGAGCAGAGAGTGCGAACTGCGGGTCCCCCTCTTGGCTGCTAGCGGCGGTGACTTGGTTGCTGTTGTTGTGACGGTGTTTTCCTCATGACGTTTCTGAGTGTTCCTCGTTGCCCTAGCCTACACGGCGGTTTTAGCCTGGCTGTGGTTAGCTCCCATGGGCGTCGTTGGTCTGGCCTTTGGCAGACCCGTGCTTTTGGTGGTTCCCGCTTCGGTGTTCTCTCGGTTCTGTGGTCCCATTCTTGGGTGCCAACCCATGATGGCACCGGCATGTGTAGCTTCCCAACCTGGCGGTGTGTCCGGGTCCGGGGTGGTTTCTTCTTGTGGGCCCTCGACCTTGCAGAGGTCTGAGGTGGCCGTGCTTGCGGTGAGACGTCGTTCTCACTTGGTTTTCCATGGCTTGGCAGGTGTGCTGAGCACTGCTTCCGCTTTGTGCCCGACTCCGTTGGTTTCTGCGGGAGTCGTGGTGTGCCATGACCTTGGTTGTGGTCGTGGCATTGTACTATTCTCTTCCTCTGCTTAGTAGTACCATGCTGTAGGTGTTCCCTCGCTTTACAGCTTTATAGTGTAGTTTCCTATTTTCGAGTTACTACTGCTCCTGGCCGGTGAGGGACTGGTAATCCGACTGGGCCTTGTTCGTGAGGCTCACCCCCCTACTTCTTTCAGCTAGGGCTCGTCGTCACGGGAGCTCGGTGTCGGACGGGTTTGCAGAGGTGCTGTGGCGCCGTGTGTTGTCAGGAGTAGTGAGAGCGTGCGTTGTGAGATCTTGTAGCCTGATTGAGCCGAGAGCTGTGTTTTGCAAGTCCTCGGGGTATGCCCCTTAAGGACTGCACCTTTCTTCTTGTACCTGTGCTTTTGCTTGGGACGCGTTGTACAACCCTTTTTTATAAGGTACAGATTATTATAGTTGTTTGAACTCAGTGCATATCTCAATAGACTTTTTCATATAACCCTTCCGGGTCTTCGGATCCATGGGTGGCGGCGCGACCCTCGGGGTCCCCGGCGAGGGGTCCGAGAGGTCGGGTCGTTACAACCCTAGCATGGTAGAACTAGGGGATGGTTTGGGGGTCCCTACCCCAAATTGAAGAACCACCCTAGATGCGCCTTCTCGTAGGCTGCACCCCTCCACCTCTGAGCTCCAATGCTCCATGATCCACCCACAAGTCGAGTGCAACCTTCTTCACAAGCCGATGGAGAGAAACAAGGTGCATGCCATAGAGAAAAGGGGAAGAAGAAGTGAGGAGAAGGAGGAACACAACCAATCCAAACCACACTACAATTCTTATACATACTTACCAAGCAATCCACTAGGATTCCTCTCCCAAAGCTCACCACGGAGCTCCAAACACCAAAATCGCCAGAGAGAGGGAAGGAACACAAGAAAAAGGGCGAAAAGAGGTTGTGCTCTCGGCTTGGGCACTTAAGCACAGAAATTGAGAATGCGACGGACCTGGACATCGCGTTACCAATGGTAACGTGACACCCACCTTGTCGCGATTTGAAATAATCACCAGTCAACCCACCCAATCGACGTGCATGCAAAACTGACAGCAAGATCGCGACGGCCAACCATGTCACATTCATGCATGCACTTCGACACGTGGTGTAACTGTCCCGATAGTAGGACGATAAGAAGACAGTCTGCTGTCAGGATCCTGTCGCGATAGGGGCGGTCGGCGCGTTCCTAACCAGAACGTGATAGTCACCTGCGTCGCCTTCAGAACGCGATGGGTCGCTACGTCGCGACCACAGCCGGGATAGCAACCCCAAAAGGTAACGGGATGTTATAGCATCCCCCAAGGACGCCGTGATAATGCGACAGGTCATACTGACACACCTGCCACCTTGACAGGCGTCAGATGACCAAAACGATAGAAAGGTATCGCGACCCGTTGACCGAGCATGACACCAAGACACAAAGGAGAAGTCGGGCGCGACAAGAACGCGATGCACACACTCGTCACGACAAGGATGACTGTCACATCACACACCCATGACACAACACTAACGCGTCACCCAACCTTGACGTGTTACTGGCTAGTCATCCAAGACACCGGACGGAACAAAGCACAGGTTGCAACCGTAAGACCATGTGAATAAGCCACTAAGTCTCAACACAACTTCCTCGTGGCAACAACCACACCGCCAAACGCGCGCGGGCACACAAGCCGGAAAACCAACGCTCACACAACTGGCTCCAAACATGGGTGGAGCACCAAGCCGAGAAATCAACAGCTCACTTCAGCCACACGTGGGGCGCCCAAATGGGACGACAACCCCAGAGGTGCCGAGCGATGCCAAATCCGGTCTGAACAGCAGAAAACGCCAGCCGAAAACCACACGGCTGCAGCCACCAACAGACCCCACTGTTGGGACCAATCGACCAGCAACCCACTCTGTCACCAGCAAAACCCGACAAAGGACGTGGTTGCTAACGGCAACACGAGAATCGCCGGTCAGCAACTCACTCTATCACCAGCAAAACCTAACAGAGCACATAGTTGTTGACAACAACCAGGAAGTGAAAGGATATGTGGATTATCTTAAACAATAATCTAGAAGGGGGGTTGAATAGATTGCTACCAATTAGAAACACTATGGCCTTCTTTTTGATCCAACACTGACTTGTCGAAAACTTAAACAGATTTGTGCAAAATTCGAGCAGCGATGTGTGTGTTGATTGTGAGTAGAACAACTATCAATCTATCTAGCCTGTGAGTAATCAACGTGCCTACCAAACATCTACCGTGAAACGTTCAACCACAGGACACGAAATTTAAGGTGGTTCGGAGTACACAACTTGTGTATTCTACGTCCACCGTCCACACACACACGCAGAACAACTACTTATGAGTGAGTTCAACTCTACAACACACACCCACGTTGTCTGATGCAAACACGCAATCAGATCAACAACCACACATGAATCAAGCACAAGGAACGCTTGAATCACTACCACACACATAGAGATATGAAAGTAGAACAGAGAAAGAGTTATGAGTTGAGGATCAAATCTAAGATGAGAACTCTTCGGTGAGTTCGTTCAGAAGACTTCAAACTTCACGTCGTTGATGACCACATAATGAAACAAAGCATGAACCGAGGACGGACTGGCTTCAACTTCGCTCGTGAGATGGATCTTCCACGAACAGGACGAAGTGTCGAAGCAGAGCAACAGGAAGAAGTTTTTCTCTTCGGTTTTGTTTAGGGTTTTGATATGGTGGCTTCTTTTTACGAAAATACCTCCATATGTTCTATATATATGGGTGTCCAAATATGGAGAGACGTGCTAAAAGGAAACACCCTAATATAGAACATATCCATATCTCGTATCTAACTTTTCTCTTCGTCTGTCGACAGGCACTTTATATCTGTCGACAGCTACTGCAGACTTCTAGTTTTCCAGAACCATGATCTTGCTGGAAAGGCCTTATCTGTCGACAGGCGATTTCTATCTATCGATAGGCAGCATGTATCTGTCGAAAGGTACCTTGCATCTGTCGACAACTACTGCTCCATTTGAGCTTCCAGTAGCTTGTTTGTTCCTGGATGACCTATCTGTCGACAGGGACCTTCATGGCTGTCGACAGGTTATCACATGAAGTCCTTTTCTTGTTCTTTTGCTCTTGTATTTTGATGCTTGTCTTGTATGCACTCACACCTACATTGAGAAACATTCTAAGTGACATACAATGAATATATAGGTGATCAATAGAAGCATGCTTGTCATTTATTCATTTCGTTCATGTCTTTATCATTTTTATCATGTTTGCAACATTTATACAACATAAATTCTTGCACTCATCATCAAAACATTTAAGCACATGTCATCATACACATTGTAACCCAACATTCTCCCCCTTTTTGATGATGACAAAATTAGCAATTGATATAATTGATGTTTCTCCCCCTTTTGACAACATTCAAAAAGATAGTGTGTGCACACATGGATGGAAAAAGAAGCAAAGAGCTATGTATTCATTGATGTAGCTTGAAGGTACACAGTTACAAAAAGATAACCATACATGACTTGACAAAAGCAAAAGAAGGGACATGAGACAAGTGACAAAGCAACCCAATATACTCAAGACTCAATGCTAGTGAAAACAAACAACCAGAGACCCAAAAACTAAATCCTAAACTCTCTAAACATCATCATTCCCAAGAGCAATGGGATGACGGAAACACATGAAACTCCATAGAGAGCCTGGTAAGCCGATGTTGAATTTGCACGTGAGTGTCGGCTAGTGCATCCATCCTTGTATCAACATGATCAAGACGAGCATTGAGATGTTCAAAGCCTGTAGTGATTTGGTTCTGTAGTTGGACCATCTGACCAGCTATGAAATCTCTAAGTGATGGTTCTTGAGTCGGTGGTGCTTGGTCTGCAGCAACATCTTCATCATCTCCCTGAGCATCCATTGGCTCTACTTGGAGTCTTCATCACTTGCTTCTTCAGCAGCAGAATCGTCATCAACAGCCTGCTCCTTGCCTTTGAGATCCCTGGTGACTCTCCCATCTATTAACTTATAGCCCATCCTATGGGCTACAGTAAGATCAAAGGAGCTGCGGGATTTGAGAGTGACCATCTCTCCTTCAGGAATGTTGATGCCAATGAAGATAAGGAGAGAGGTAATGGGGCAAGCATATGGCATTGACCGCTTGGGATTGCGAAAGCATTGCTTGAGGAGGTCAAGCATAAGAATAGACAGATTAATCTACTTATCCTTGAGGAAGGAGTAGAAGAGGGATTTGTGAACCTCAGTCACAAGTTCCCGACTGCCATGCTTTGGCACAATGATTGTGGTGAAGATGTGATGATGAGGCGATGAAGAGGAGGGAAGGTATTGGCATTCAACTTCATACGATCCTTGGTAGAATCATATGGCTGCAAGGTGATGAGATTGTAGTAGTCGGATGCATTAGGGTGGTTGAGCAGAATATCAATGGCAGAGTTGGGGATTTGAAAAGCACGGGTGAGAAGGTTGGGTGTGATGTGGAAGGTAGTACCTTTCACGGTGGTGTCAAAAAGGGGCTGTACATCGGGGAACATATCCTCCAGGGAGACGAAGTCCACGTTACGTGGTTGCACGAACTTGGTGAAGGTGCCCCGGACCCTAGAGAGTTGCAGATTTGGAGGGACGATGAGCTCCGAAAAACAGTCGTCCCGATGCTTGCTTCGGCGCTCTGTAGGAGCCCCGGAGCCTTCGCCAACTTTTGGCAAGATGGGACGCCGATGAGAAGCAAGGCATTTGGTTAGAGGATCCATGGAGAAGGTGAGGTGGGAGTGGGGAGGATCTCTGAGAACATGAAGATGACAGGAGGAGGAGAAGAACTAGGAGGGACAGAATCTTGGGTTGGCACCCTGGAGAGAGGAGGGTTAGGGTTGGAAAGAAAAATGGCTTTTTGGAAGAAGGGGAAGGGGTAAGGAGTCGTGGGTTCCCTTTTAAAGAGTTTTGGAAGGAGTTTGAAATGGAAGGGGCCCACAACCGGTTGGGCTTCTGAACCGCCCAGGCAGCCGGCTGTCGATAGGCGCCATGTAGCTGTCGACAGCTGCAGGGCAAACTTGTGTCAGATGGATATTTGCATAGAAATGGATGTAGAATTAGGGTTCAAATGGGATTTTACGGTGGAAAACTGGTGTGTACTCATTATAAAATGTCATACCCACTAGTATTAAGACATATCAAAGGTCTACAATGGTTAGGAAGTAATACCCCGAGATTCTTAAGTTGCAGCATTGAGAGGACATCATACAAAATCTTATGAAAATAAGATAACCCCTTTGAATAAGGCCATTGTAGAAAAACATAGTTCTTAGTGGGTGATGTTTAGTTGGTATTTGAAAATAATGTCTACATTAGCAATTCACAGTAAATAACATATAGCCCTTGATTTAAAATCATGGAGGCTTCACTCTATTTCTCGCATTGAATTATTTCCTTGATCAAGTTAATGGGGAAAAGTGGTAATTAGGATCACTTTCACCTTTTTACGTGAAGATAGACATGTGGGATGCCCGTACCCCTAGTTACTCAGTGTGAGTGACCAGCATACCATTGTACAGAGATAATGAATAGACTTTTTGACGCGAAGACAGGCATTTGTGATGCCCATATCCCTGGTTACTCAGTAATGTTCATCATTGCTCTGCCTTTATCCCTTGCATATAAATTTTGTTGGATCTTTTGAGTTTTGAAATAGGTAGCTTTTCTCCTTTTTTTTTAATTTAAAATCAAGGTCAAAGGGTTATTAAGGTCAAAAGTTAATGTAAAGCATTAAGTTCAATAACCTTCGCACTTATCAATCCATTTAAGAAAATTGATTATCCACAAGGGAGTTATTCAAGTGAGTTAGGTTAAAGCCATTAGATTTGTTCAATGTTTTTTTAATGACACAACCGAGACTCATACAAGAGTATCATTTCAAAATCATTGTGATTTAGTCAAGTGTCTTGGGTACTATGTGAGTATGAAAGATTGTAATGAATATTAATTCCCAATTCTCCCCTTGCATCAATGATATGAACGTACTCATGAAGAATTTCCAAGAAATGTTGATGTTCTCACAATTGAAGGGTATTTGTCGACAGAAAGAATGTGGTTGTAGACAGCCAGTGAGAAACAGAATAATTGGTGTTCTGGAAAAGCCCATCTGTCGACAGCTGAAGAAGGGGCTGTCGACAGCTACTGTTTCACAGAAGAAATGTGGTTCTGGATGAGGGGAGCTGTCGACAGCTGGTGGTCTGCCTGTCGACAGGTGCTTGGTAAATGGGTTTTGAAGCTTTGAATTGAGTGAGATGAAGGCCAAGATTTTGAGAGATAATTAAACAAAGAATATGAAGGGTTTCTCTCAAGTATTTCACTCAACATACCTTGACTTACTCCCCCATAGTGTATGCATGAGACCACTCAACATTCAATCAATTCAAGCAATTCATACAATGATGTACACATCCAAGTAAGCATTTTCATAGAAAAGAACATCCATAAGAATATGAGCACCAAACATTCATCCTTTTTCAGAGATAAATAAGCAAAAATGAAAGAAACTAACGACCCCATTTGAAGTTGAGGATCTTTATATACAACTTGACTATGGATACTTGTCGGAGGATGTTTCCTCATGCATAATGATAGTTTTTGAACAAGCTTGACTTCTTCTTCCACATGTCACCATTTGATATACCTCATAGTCACTACACATATAGATCATTTAATCCATAAGTGGGCATTGGTTTCATTGAATTTTGCACAAGCCCAATTCTCTTCTCAATGATGTGAATCTATCTTCAAACAAAGGTTTGGTGAAGATATCTGCCAATTATTTTTCAGTAGGTATGAAGCTAAGCTCCAAGGTTTTGTTGGCTACCTCATCTCTCAAAAAGTGATGCCTTATTTCAATGTGTTTGGTCTGTGAGTGTTGAATTGGGTTTTTGGAAAGATTGATAGCACTGGTATTGTCACATAAGATAGGTGTGCGTCCAATGTCAATGTTGTAGTCACACAACTGACTTTTAATCCACAACACTTGAGCAGCACAACTCCTTGCAGCAACATATTCTACCTCTGTAGTGGAGAGTGCAACTGAGTGTTGCTTCTTGGATGCCCACAAAACCATGCAACCACCAAGAAATTGGCAATACCCACTAGTGCATTTTCTGTCAAATTTACACCCAACATAGTCAGCATCAGAATATGAAATCAGTTCAAAGCTACTACCTGCTGGATACTATAAGCCCAAATCATACGTACCTGAGAGATATCTGAAAATCCTTTTAACTGCAACCAAATGACTTTCCTTTGGACTAGATTGGTATCTAGCACAAAGGCAGACACTGAATTGTATATCCTGCCTACTTGCAATAAGGTAAAGAAGTGAGCCAATCATACCTCGAATCGCTTTGCATCTACCGTTTTACCTTTCTCATCTTTTTCCAGTTTTATGCTTGTGCTCATTAGTGTTGAGGCTGGCTTGGCTTGTTCAATCTAAAATCTTTTCAGTAGCTCCTTGACGTATTTTTCTTGATTGATGAAGAAGCCATCTTCGGATTGTTTTACCTGCAAGCCAAGAAAAAATTTAAGCTCCCCTATTAAACTCATCTCAAATTCACTGTGCATGTGTTTTGAAAATTCTTCACACAGTGAAGGGTTATTAGAACCAAATATAATGTCGTCCACATAAACTTGAACAACAATTATGTGATTGTGAACACATTTAGTGAAGAGAGTTTGGTCCACTTTACCTCTGGAGTAGTTTTTACTCACCAAGAAGTTGCTTAACCTATCATACCAAGCTCAGGGTGCCTATTTCAAACCATAAAGAGCTTTATGCAACTTATAAACATGATTAGGCTTTTCATTATCCTCAAATCTAGGTGGTTCAGAAACATAGACCTCTTCTTTGATGTAGCCATTCAAGAAAGCAATTTTAACATCCATTTGAAAACGTTTGAATTTATTTGAGCATGCATATGCCAACAAAATTCTGACTGCCTCAAGCCTAGCTATAGGTGCAAAGGATTCTTCAGAATCTATCATAAATTCTTGATTGTATCCTTTTGCTGCCAATCTAGCTTTGTTTCTCACCACTTTACCCTCTTCATTTAGCTTATTCCTAAATACCCATCTTGTTCCAATTACTGATATTTCAGGGGTCCTAGGAACTAAGCTCCAACATTATTTCTTTCAAATTGCCCAAGTTCCTCATGCATGGCATCTATCCAAGAATTTTCTTTTAGTGCCTCTTCAACATTTTTAGGTTCCACTTGAGAGAGAAAAGCTAAATGATCTTGTTCAACAATGTGTCTTGCCTATGATCTAGTTTGAACTTTTTCATTTACATTTTCAATTACATTTTCAAGTGGGTGATCTTTTGAATACCTGACATTTCTGATTATTGAAGGACCTGGTTGGTCTTGATCTTGAGGATATTGCTCTTGAGGAATTTGTTCTTGGAGAGGCTGTTCTTGAGGGATTTGATCTTATGGATTTTCTTGTGGCATGTCGACAGCTTCTTCTTGGTCTGTTGACGATAACTTTCTCAGTATTTTTCCCTTATCGTCATCATCATACCTGTGAAGAATTGCATTGTTAGTATTTGCATGATACTCATCAAAGATAACATGTGGAGTCTCTTCCACTGTTTTGTATTTATAGTTGTATACCCTATAAGCTCGAGAATGTTCTAAGTATCCTAGAAAAATACATGGATCGCTTTTAGCATCAAACTTGTCTAAGTCAACTTTATCATTGTTATGTATAAATACTTTGGAGCCAAAAACCCTGAAATACCCAATACTGGGTTTCTTACCTTTCAAGAGTTCATAGAGGGTTTTCTTTATCACAGGTCTTACCATGGCTCTATTGAGGGTGTAGCATGAGGTATTCACTGCTTCTGCCCAAAAGTTTCTTGTGAGTTGGCTTTCAACCAGAAGAGTGTGAGCCATTTCCACCAAGGTCTTGTTCTTTCTCTCCATTACTCCATTTTGTTCTGGTGTCCTTGGGGAGGAAAACATGTGATCTATACCTTGATTCCAGCAGAATTCAGAGAATGCGTTATTATCAAATTCTCCCCCATGATCAGTGCGGATTGAGCATATTTTGTTTGTGCTCCCGTGCTCAATCTTATTAAAGAACTCTTCAAAGACTTTAAGTGCTTCATTTTTGTGAGCCAAGAATTTAACCCAAGTGAACCTTGAAAAATCATCTACAATGACAAACCCAAAATGTTTACCATTGAGACTAAGTGTTCTAGTAGGTCCAAAAAGGTCCATGTGCAGCAGTTCATAATGTTTTGAAGTGATTACCGGTGCTTTTGATTTGAAAGACTTTCTGGTTTGTTTTCCTTGTGCGCATGCATCATAAAAACTCACATTTTTATTGAAGGGAGTTTCAAGAAGTCCATTTACCAGCTTCATCCTCATGATCTTGTGCAACACATTGTAGCTCGCATGGCCTAGCTTTCAATGCCACAAGATTAATTCATCCTGTTTGTTAGCAACAAAACACAAATTTTTGTTTTCTGGTTCATCTAAATCAACTAGATAGATGTTATTGAATCTTTTTCCAGAAAACTTGACACTTCCTGAAATTTTATCAATGATTTGGCATGCATTCGACTCAAAGATTACTTTGTGTCCTTTATCACACAGTTGACTGATACTAAGAAGAATGTGATTAAGACCATCAACTAAGAGTACGTTGTCTATTGAGTTAGAGGCATACTTACCTACATTACCTGTGCCACTTATTTGGCCCTTGTTGTTACCTCCAAAGACAACTTGTCCTCCGTCTTTTTCCACCAGCAAATAGAATTTTTCTTTGTCGCCTGTCATGTGCCTCCAGCAGCCACTATCCAAGTACCATTTGTTTTGATTTTGGGCTGCTAGGCATTCCTGCATAGATGGATCAGACAAGTGGTTTTGGTACCCAAATTACTTTAGGTCCAAACTTTTTATTCAAGCCAAAAAGTAAATGCTTTGGAATCCAAACTTGTTTGCATTTCAATTTGTTTAATTTATTCCAGCATTGATTTTCTATATGGCTAAGCTTTTTATAGAAATTGCATGATGGAAATTTTCTCAAGACATTTGTTTTGCTGTTTTGTTGAACCTTTATTTGCATTTTACCATTTTGTTGCCTGGATGGCTGTCCCTTGGCAGTGTACTTCCAGGCCTGTCGACAGCTCTCATTGGGTCTGTTGACAAATTTCTTAGTTTGTTGAACAAATGAAGTCTTTTGATTGTGTTGCTGTTGCTTACCCTTAGCTTGAGCATTCTTACATACAGTGGGAGGTTGTTTGCTTGTTCTTGGACTGTAATCAACAGAAGAAGTGATCAATTTTGTTCCAAGTTTCTTTTTTTTTTTCCGGTTGAAACCCAAGCCCATGCCTTGTCACATTTGCATTAATTCCCAAAACTACATCATGATTTTCTTTTCCTTTCACAAATCTTGAAAGATCATCAGATTTACCTTTTAATTCTTTTTGAGCTTGTTCCAACTTTTTCTGAATCTCTTGATTCTCAAGTTGGAGAGATTCAACTATTTTATTTAACCCTTGTTTTTCCTTTTCATTTTCTTGTAGTTTTTCTTTTATACAATCCATTTCCTCATGATGACCTTCCTATTCAATTTTTAGCATCTCAATTTCTTTAGACATGATTGCAAGTTGTTCATCAGTGCTTGTGCTAGAAACAAGATTAGAAATTTTCTTTTTTAGTGCTTTATTTTCAAACTTGATTTCACAGAATTTATGAAACAACAATGTGTATGCCTCTTCCCATTCATCTACAGAATAGTTCTCAAAGGAGGAGTTTACCTCTGTGGAGTCCTCACTCCTTGCCATTAAACACTAAATATCTTCATCTCCAGTGCTTCCTTGATCGTTGTCGTCTTCATCTTCATCACTCCAAGTCGCCATCATTGCCTTGGCTTTCTTGAAGGTGAATTTATCCTTTTTCAGCTTCTTCTTGAGCTCTGGGCATTCTCCTCTCATGTGCCCTGGTTTCTTACACTCATAGCACACAATCATGTCAGATTTTTTGTTAGAATCAAATTTATTTGAAAAATCTTTCTTTGGAAAAGATATGAAGTTACCTGAGCCTTTCTTTTTGAACCTTAAGAATTTTTTGAACTGTCTAGTGAGCATGGCCATTTCATCATTCTCACTATCACTAGACGTTCCATTTTCATCACTTTCCTGTTGGATCTCTTTCTTGGATCTTGAGGAGTTGAGGGCTTTTAGAGCAATTGATTTCCTGAGATTTTCTTCAGTTTCTTTTCCTCTTATATTTATTTCATAGGTCATCAAGGATCCAATTAACTCATCTAATTTCATTGTTGAAAGATCTTTAGAGTCCTCAATGACAGTGGCCTTAGTATGCTATGTGGATGGAAGAGACCGAAGTATCTTCCTCACTAAGTCACTTTCAGTATACTCTTTCTTAAGACCTTTCAATCCATTGATTATTAGCATGAATCTAACAAACATATCTGAAATTGTTTCTTCATTTTTTATTCTAAACATTTCATATTCAGATATAAGCATGCTAGCCTTGGTTTCCCTTACCTCAGACGTACCTTCATATATGAGCTCCAACTTATCCCATATCTCTTTTGCAGACTTACATGTGGAGGCTCTTGAGAATTCCTTTGGATGGACGGCGCACTGCATTGTGTTCAATGCGCTCCAGTTGAGGGTTCCTTTGCGAATTTGTTCCTTTGTCCAAGTGTCCTCGTCAGCGGGCAGCTCATAAGGCCCTTTGTTGATGATTTTCCACAGCTCAAAATCTTGAGCTCTTAGAAAGACCTGCATAAGATTTTTCCAATAAGTATAATCAGTGCCATCAAAGAAGGGAGGCCTGGACACTGATTGCCCTTCAGCCATAAACCCCATGTTAATTTCCATGAGACTGAATTTCTCCTGATCGTGAGATCAAAACTCTAAAGCAGTAAATCGGAGAAACCGAGCTTTGATACCAATTGAAAGGATATGCGGAATTATCTTAAACATTAATGTAGAAGGGGGGTTGCATAGATTACTACCAATTAGAAACACTATGGCCTTCTTTTTGATCCAACACTGACTTGTTGAAACTTAAACAGATTTATGTGAAATTCGAGCTGCGATGTGGTTGTTGATTGTGAGTAGAACAACTATCAATCTATGTAGCGTGCGAGTAATCAACGTGCCTACCAAACATCTACCGTGAAACATTTAAACCACAGGACACGAAGATTTAAGGTGGTTCGGAGTACACAACTTGTGTATCCTACATCCACCGTCCACACACACACGCAGAACAACTGCTTATGAGCGAGTTCAACTCTACAACACACACACCCACGTTGTCTGATGCAAACATGCAATCAGAACAACAAACCACACGTGAATCAAGCACAAGGAATGCTTGAATTACTACCACACACACAGAGATATGAAAGTAGAACAGAGAAAGAGTTCTGAGTTGAGGATCAAATCTAAGATGGGAACTCTTCAGTGAGTTTGTCCAGAAGACTTCAAACTTCACGTCGTTGATGACCACATAATGAAAACGAAGCTTGAACCGAGGACGAACTGGCTTCAACTTCGCTCGTGAGATGGATCTTCCACGAACAGGACGAAGTGTTGAAGCAGAGTAGCAGGAAGAAGTTTTTCTCTTGGGTTTTGCTTAGGGTTTTGATATGGTGGCTTCTTTTTGTGAAAATACCTCCATATGTTCTATATATATGGGTGTCCAAATACGGAGAGACGTGCTAAAAGGAAACACCCTAATATAGAACATATCCATATCTCGTATCTGACTTTTCTCTTCGTCTGTCGACAGGCACTTTATATCTATCGACAGCTACTACAGACTTCTGGTTTTCCAGAACCATGATCTTGCTGGAAAGGCCTTATCTGTCGACATGCGATTTCTGTCTGTCGATAGGCAGCATGTATCTGTCGAAAGGTACCTTGCATCTGTCGACAACTACTGCTCCATTTGAGATTCTAGTAGCTTGTTTGTTCCTGGATGACCTATCTGTCAATAGGGACCTTCATGGCTGTCTACAGGTGATCACTTGAAGTCCTTTTCTTGTTCTTTTGCTCTTGTATTTTGATGCTTGTCTTGTATGCACTCACACCTACATTGAGAAACATTCTAAGTGTACAATGAATATATAGGTGATCAATAGAAGCATGCTTGTCATTTATTCATTTCTTTCATGTCTTTATCATTTTTATCATGTTTCCAACATTTATAGAACATCAATTATTGCATTCATCATCAAAAATGTTTAAGCACATGTCATCATACACATTGTAACCCAACAGGAAGAACGTCTGAGAGTCAAGCACAACACTTAGGGGAACAGCCTCACGCTACTAGCAACAGCTAGCATCAGTCACCAACCAAACCGAGATGCCATGCGAGCGACGAGAACCAGAGAAACATCGCGCTCGCTGAGAATCCTCAACACACGGAACGACGCCCACCGTCACCACTAGGTCTCACCCAGACCTTCCTCATGGTATGACAAGGACACCAAATGCATGCATAGCCACAAAAACTGGGAGTTACACACTCCACAATGTGGCACACCGCGACAAAAATGCGAAAGACGTCTGATGTTAATCCAAAACTTGGCACCTCACAACGTCGACAAACCACGTGGTCGAGTACTAGCAAGCCAATAGGCCTCACTGTCACCAGACAAACTGATAGGAGACTCCGCCATCGGCTTCCAGACTCACCAACGCCACGCACAACCAGAGAACCAATGAGAGTTGGCAGCACAGCCGCCACAAGTGCACAAAGCTCAGCGCAGGTACCAACGTACCAACTACCAGAAAGATGCACAACCACACGGGAACCGAAACAACTGCAGAGGTGGAGAACAACACGTTGACCTCAGAGGGACCCAGACTGAAGTAGGGTACCACAACCAAACACACTCACTCCCAAAGCGAGGGGGAAAACTTAAACACCGGCCACGACCAAAGCCTAGCGTCCCACCAATAGGGCTACCTAGACAAGGCAAAGTAGCCACCCCACAGCGGTAATGGTACAACCACAAGACTCAGGCTAGCACACGTGTTCCAGAGGTGGAAAGCCCAATGCCTCCACCGAGCGAAGTCGTGAAACGACGCACGAAGCTCACGATCAGGTGATACGACACAACACAAGGTGCCATCACAAGCCCCAGGAGCCACCCAAGGTACAACACAATGCACCAAGGCTCCAGACAGCACAAAATTGAAACACTCGAGCACGAGCATACGGTGCTACCACAAGCACCAAAACTAAGCAAAGTGCAACACAGGTGCACCAGCGGCCGAAACAACACGGGCTAATGGGAAGGACTCTCCACAAGAGACATGCCAAAAGATGCACGCAAAGAACCGCAAGCCTGAAAGGGCACAACAGGCCACGCCGGACCCAGCCCTTGAGGCACAAAAAACACGAAGCATCGAAAAATGCTCAAGGTGCAGCACACGCAACCGCACCAACAGCCCGAGATGACACAGGGCCCACCGAAGGGGACTCTCTACGAGAGACCCACAAGAGAAACACACAGAAATCCGACAACATCAAGAGCACAACAACCACGTCAGCTCCAAAAAGCACACAGAACACGGAGCACCGATTCTGCCGCACAGGCTGCGAAAACCACAGCGACTCCCTGGCGCGCACGAGCAAGAAGACCCACCTCTATCGCGACCGATAGAGAGGCCAAACACCAAAATGAATACACAAAATGCCTCCAAGGCACAAGCCGAGGCACAATGCAGCACTCACTGAAATAACACGTACACGAGCAAGCAAACCAAGAAAAACCATAGCATAGCGGAACAATGCTCACGCAAGCAACCCAACAAGAAAATAATAGTACCTTGCACCAACCAATGGGGACCCAATGTCCTAAATTGTTCAGGCAGACAGCAAGAAACAATCACAATGACAAACGGCACAAATAGTCCACCGACCCGCAGTGCCACAAGGAAATGTCAGTATGAGGGGAGCAATCAGCTCAACCCAAAAAAAACTCAAGGGAAGATGACTCAACCAAAAGGTCGCAATGATGCGCACCCTGGCGACACAACACCACAGCGGAGCATCACCGCCCCTAGCAACCAACGGAAAGCAGGGGTAGGAGACACACACAACGAGTCTCTTCCACACGCGAGAGGGAAAATCCACAATGCAAGACTGACACTTCCACAAGAAGCACAACCAGCCAAACACCCAAGGCACTCACCAGACCACCATCTGCAAGACCACGTAGGGCGCGAGAAGCGAAGCAAACCACCCAACCCATGGGGACACATGAAGTCCCCGAGAAACTCAGAAACGAACAGCAAGGCAACCTGGCCAGCGCAATGGCCGGACACACGGTAGAAGGCACCACACCTTGACCGACAATTCCCAAGCAGACTGTAACACAGATAGTCCCACCGGCAACAGCGACAGCTCATCTCTACAGAGAGAGAGAGAGAGAGAGAGAGAGCAGCGACAACCAAAATAAACACAGGGCAGCTTTGGGGAGAACCTCCACCAAAAGCGCCAAGAGCCATCCTGGGAGAACCTCACCAGAACGCAGCCCAACCAAACGGCACACTTCGTGTTAGGATCGGATGGGTGGAAGGATCAGATCTAGAAGGGGTGGTTGAATAGATCTAACACCAATTAACGTGGAAGCTTAAGCAATTTAAAATTACTTCGAATCAGAGATCAATTCACCCAAACAATTTAGTGATCTGAAGTGAGTTTAGTGTGTGTTAGCAAATCAATTAGTAGTATGAGCGAAATCCCTATGCATGCATCTAGAGAGATATAATGTCAAACCACAATTCAAACCATTACACAGAGGATTTTTAGGTGGTTCGGAAATCACCTCCAGTGACTCCTACGTCCACCCCTCACACAGTGAGGCCACACTACTCAAAAACCTTGAGTACAACTGACACTGGAGCATGACGACTCCAAACACCCTTGAGCACGACGACTCAAGAAACACCTAGAGCACGACGACTCCAAACTGAGCACGACGGCTCAAACAACAACTGGAGTACGACGACTCCAAATTGAGCACGACGGCTCAAACCACACCGTGAGTTCGACGACTCACAAACCAGAGCTCGACGGCTCCCAAAACACAAGCTAGATTAAAGACAACAGAAATCAGATCCTCGAGCAATGATCTGATTCAAAACAGTTTCGTACACAGAAATTTGCACAGAACTTCATGCACAAATCACATAGATGAAATAAAGAAGAACAAACTCAGAAATAAGGCAAATAGATGTAGAAAGCGTATTCTTCGATGAAAAGGCCTTGCAGACGCTTCAATTGAGGAGCCTTGATGGAAATCGATGGAGATTCTCCTCAATTGGCGATGCTCTGCTTTGATGGCATCTGAAATGCTAGAAATCCTTCTTCTCCTGAGCCTCTTTAGTTGGATCTGCTCCCTTGCCTTGCACAACAACCTTCTCTCCAGGGATTCCCCTTGATTCCCTTGTCCTTCCTCTTGAAAGGATGGCTTGCAGCTTCTGGAGATGGAGACAGATCAGGAAAACCCCCTTTGGCCGCCAAAAGGCTTCTTCTGGAAGTGTATGGGCTCTCTTGCCTTTGGGGTCCAAGGAACATGGGTATTTATAGCCCCATATGTCCATAAAGTGCCTTGGGGTGAATGGGCACAGAAACCTAGGCCAAATCCCCTAAATCCCAAGCAGCCACGTGTACAAAGAAATTCACGTTTTTGACTTTCAGCCGGAGTGTGTCGACCTGCCCTGATCTAGTGTCGACCTCCTGTCCCATTTCTGCAAACCTGTTCTGCTGGAAACTGGATCTAGTGTCGACCTGCCCTGATCTAGTGTCGACCTGCCCTTCTGGAATCTGGGACTAGTGTCGACCTGCTTTGATCTAGTGTCGACCTGCCCTTCTAGAATCTGGGACTAGTGTCGACCTGCTTTGATCTAGTGTCGACCTGCTGTCCCAGTCTGGCAACTGGGTCTTCTGGAATCTGGGACTAGTGTCGACCCGCTTTGATCTAGTGTCGACACTACCAAGACTAAAATGTGTGAACCTGAAAATTTAACACATAAACCATTAGTACAAGATATTATCATTAAAATATGAGATATTAAACATTAAAAACATGTTGTTTAAGCATTATTGTGATATGTATAAAATGTATAACATGTTCAACATATCATCATCAAAATCACAACATGTCACAATATCTCATCATTAAAATCACAATATGTCATCATCAATATCATAGTATGTCATCATCAAAATCAAGGTATGAGTGATGTTCATTGGATATCATTAAATTACAACTTTAGGAAGTTCCAAAACACACTCAACCCAAAAATCTCCCCCTTTTTGATGATGACAAAACATATGCACAATCTCCCAATATCTTGACTCCTTTGACTGCAATAATTCCCCCTTTGACCATATAACACACTTTGACCTTTCTCCTTTAAAGAATTTTCTCCCCTTTGAAGGCCTTTTCTCCCCCTTTTTGGAAGGCCCTTTTCTCCCCTTTTTGATGTGCCCTTTTCTCCCCCTTTTTGACAGCATCAAAAGGATAGACAAGAGAGAGAAACAAAGATTGTAGGAGATCAAGAAATGAAATGTAGGGAATGAATGGTCATAGGCATTCAAAATAAGTGAGGCAAAGTGATATTATCAGTTGAGAGAAATTATTGTGTTTTTGTTATTGTGTAACAAAGTTTAATCACAAAGACACACTCAACACAAAGAATAGCAAATTATAATGAGCTAAATGTGGTTAAAATAATGATGCAAATGTGAAATAAAGTGACCTAAATGAGTGAGCAGAAGTATTTAACAAGGATGTTAGGAGCTTTAAGTTTAACACAATGTTGAATAATAGGTCTAAACTCAGAAAAACATGAACTTTGTTAAGGTCTTAAGCTTTTCTATCCTGTCTTTTTGATTTTCCTTCAATTTTCACTAGGAAAGAATACAAGAATAAATTAGTTAAATCTCACTTTTCAGTGCAAGAAATCACATTGATCAGATGCAAGACCTCCTGATTACTCAGTGGTTTAACTTTCATTATCTTATACAGAGTTGAAAATTTTGATTTCCACTTTTTGACGCGAAACAATTTTTTTAAAAATTTTGATTTTCCTTTCATTATCTTATACAGAGTTGAAAATTTTGATTTCCACTTTTTGACGCGAAACAATCACTTGTCAGGTGAAATGGCCCGGTTACTCAGTGGTTCAAGCATTTGCATTGCTCTGTTTGTATCTTTCCAGATTGATCATTTTTCTTTTGACATTTTACAGGAATATTTTTGCTTTGACTAGAAAGGTCATGACTATGAATTTAGAAAAATTATTCTTAACATGTGGTAAAAATAAAGCTTAAACATACGCATGTGAAATATTAAAGCCACTCATGTGCCTACAAGTGTTTTGCAAGTCATTTTAAAGACATTCAGTATTATGATTGCTTAACCTTGAAATGATACTGAATCTTTGAAATTAAACTAAATGCACAATGAGTTTAGTTTCAATGTCTTAATTCTCTCATAAGAAAATAGCACAAGGACTCAAAAATTCTGATGAATTTGGGGTTCAAGATAGACAAGTAAGGTCAAGTGATATGACAATGACTCCCCCTCAACAATTGCATACAAGACTCTTGATACTTGGCGGAGAGATATACTCACGCATAGTGAAAGTGTCCAGACAAGCCTGACTTGTCTTTCTTCAAATCACCATTTGATATACCAAGAATGTCAATGCAATGTGAGAGTGAGGAATTTATGAGAAAGAATATTTGTCAACAAACTGAATGGGAGTTGATGATGAATCAGATATGACAAAATATTTCTCCACCAAATTTCTCCAGCATTTCACTCAAAGATTCTTTCGAATTCACTCCCCCATAAGATATGCATGATATGAAATGATCATTTAAGCAATTCAGATATGTTCATTCCAAGCAATTTGCACAGAAAGAATATGAACATGATCAAGCATGCATTAACAGACATCTTATTGAAGGAGAAAAGTTTCTCAAAAACTCAAAATTGTTTCAAAGACTTAAAATAAAGTTTTTGAGATTTTCATTTTTCTTGATGACCTTTATGCAGAAAAAGACTATTGATACTTGGCGGAGAATTTTTCTCACGCATAATGATAGTTTCCAGACAAGCCTAACTTGTCCTTTCACATTTCACTATTTGATATACTACATAGTTACTGCAGAAGGTCAATTATTCTTTAGTTTTAGCATGAAATTCATTTCATTTTTCAAGAACATTTTTGCACTTTTTCAAATTTACTTCCCCTTAATATGTGCATGGAATGAAAAAGTTAGTAAGCAATTCACACATGATTATGCACATCATTAGCTTTATGCATAACATGACTTTTGGTACTTGGCGGAGTATTTTACTCATGCATAATGAAAGTTTCCAAACAAGTATAACTTGTTTTTCCACATGTCATCATTTGATATACCAAAAGTCAAAACAGATGATATGCACACAGAATCATGGGCACAGTTAAGCAAGCATGATATCACAAACATGATTCTAATTGTTATGACACAAAGTTCATTGTTGGGAGTACCATTGAAACACATTTCTCATTTTTCAGATAAAAATTAAACATTCATTTCAATTCAGGCAATTCAAATTTGAAATGATAAAGAAGTTTTACCTGAAAGAACTTTAATTGTTTTTCAAAGATTTTACCTGTGTTCTCCAATCATTTCTTGCCTTGCACAGCCAATATCTTGAATCCATTTACAATGTATGGCTGCAAGACTCCTCAGCTTGCTAATCAAGCTGGTTTTGGCACCCACACTTGCTTGGGTCCTGCAATGAAGTCAATGTTAGAGTGCAAGAGGGATTTCTGAATTCAAAATGATTTTATTTTTGGTATAGATGCATTTCTTTCATTGACAGAACTATGAGCAGAATTAGTTCCAGATTTTCTTTTTGCCTTGCTTAATGCATCTATGTTTTTCATGAAATGTTTTCAACAAAATCATGATTCTTAGTTACATGTCAATGATGTGAAATTTTTGCAAGTAATTCAAGCTAACATCATCATAGAAGAAATGAAATAAATAAGCAATCATGTTTCAATGACAACTAATTTTTTATTTTTATTTTTAAAATTAATGACTCTTACACAAGGAAGATCATTGGTACTTGGCGGAGGTTATTCCTCACACAATGATAGTTTTCAGACAAGCATGACTTGTCCTTCCACAGTTCACCATTTGATATACCAATTTACCTTTGCATAAGAGTCCCAATTGATTTCAGTTTTTATTTAGCAGGGAATCTCTCAAAAGAATTTACCTGGTAAGATTTTCATTTTCTTTCATTCTCTTCACTTACTTTCCTTGTAGCCTTAGTCATGAAGCCTTCATTTTGAGATTGACTACAAGGATCCCTGCATCCATCATTCAAGCAGCATATTTTAGAACCCAAACTTGTTTGGGTCCTAAGGATTTTCCATGAATCTGCAACAATGATTTTTGAATCCAAAATGATTTGATATTGGGTGCATTTTTCTGAAGAATAGAAACATTGGAATCTTGGTTTCTAATCTTAGAGCTATTGGTATAGAATGCACCACTAACATACTGAACATCTTGTTTTCTATTTTTCAGATTTTTATCATTGAGTTTTTTAACATGGAATTCAGAAGAGATCTTTTGTGCAACAATTCCTTTTTCATGTACATAGAATTTTTAGTGTTTTCAGCATGAACATGATCTTTACTCTTATGTACATTGACATGAAACATGGGAGCATGCACAAAACTATCAATTCTATGCCAACATTCCCTAGAAGTATGCCCAAATTTATGACATGTGAAGCATTGGACTGATTTGGCATGTTTATTGAAATTTTGATTTCTATTCCAGCAATGTTTGGAAAGATGACCAGGTTTATTACAATTAAAGCAAATGAGAGTATTTCTTACCTGATACTTACCTTGGCATGTGTACATTTGCTGGAATCTCCTTTTCATGTGAGGAGGCTTGCCATGATGAGAAGGAGGTACCTTTTGGTGGCTCTTGGCATGATGTGAATTTGGAACTTGCCTTGGAGCCTTTTGAACTGATGGAGAAGGTAGATGAATCTTCTTGACAGTAGCATTCTCCTTTTTCTCTTTCTGTTTCTGAACAAGAACTTTCACAAGTTTTTCATTAGAATTAGCAGAGTTCTTATTTGAAGCAGCTTTAACAAATGTTATTGTGGTTTTCTTTTCATTTTCTTGGTTTTCACAGAAGGAAGATTTGTGTTTGTAGTGTTCTTCAATTGATGTTGAAGCTTCTGTTTTTCAGCTTTTAATGCAACAACTTCTTTTTCTGAATTTTGAAGTTTATTTAGCATGACATCCAAACCATTTTTCATCTTGTTCTTTTCATTTTCAAATTGAGCAATTTGTTTTTCCAAATCAACAATTTTATTACTCAATTTGCTACATTCATTGTCCAATGGTTTGTCATGTAACAAGCATTCAATCTTCCTTTTTAGATGATGATTTTCTTCAACAAGTTGTTTGTATCTCTCATTTATTTGATGATCATGAGCCATGTTAGAAATCTGTTTGTTTAATTGATCATTATCAAATTTAAAGTTTTCATTGAGATCAATCAATTTTCCATTTTCATTTTCCAGATCAATGACTTTTGATTTCAATAGCTCATGGTTTTCTTTCAATCCATTCAGTTTAGTTTCACAGATCTAAACTTCATCTTCCAAATTCTCTTTCTCAGAATTTAATTTTTCAACTTCATTTTTCAAATTCTCATTTTCTTCTGAAAGATCTTTATCATTGTTCTGGAGCAATTCAAGTGTATTTTTCAAAATTTCACTCTCTTTATGGCAAAGTTTTAAAGTCTTTTTCAAATCTTTATTCTTAGTGTTCAGCTTTGCATTAAGACTTTGCATCTTCTCACAGAACTCAACCAATTCACCATAAGACACGCCTTCATCTTCATCAGAATCAGAATTTGAATACATAAATGGATCTGGAATTGATTTACCTGATCTTGTAGACCCATTTGAACTTTTGTGTTCTGAAGAGGATGCAGAATGCTCTGAGCTCTTAGAATGTGCAGTGAGAGCCACAACCTTCTGAATTGTTGATTTTCTAGATTCATTGAGGCTCTTGTTTGCCATTAAGTGCTTGTGAATTTCTTTTGCTCCTTTTCTTTCTGCTTTCTCTGAAAGACTTGATGAAAGTGAGATTGGTGATTTCTCTGAAATTGTAACAGGAAATTCATGCAAATTAAAGAGATTTGCCATTATACCAAAACTCAAAAGACTATTAGATCTAATCACAGAAAATCAATGTATCAAGGAATTAGATCTAACAATTTGAGTGGTTAACCTGCTCTGATACCAAAGGTAGGAATCAGAGCGATTAAGCACACAGAGACAGTGAAAGATCAAGCAAACAGTTCAAGCAATTAATACGGAGATCAAACAGAAGCAATCAAATCAGATCAGTAACAAACATTAACCCACTTTGATACCAATTGTTAGGATCGGATGGGTGGAAGGATCAGATCTAGAAGGGGGGGTTGAATAGATCTAACACCAATTAACGTGGAAGCTTAAGCAATTTAAAATTACTACGAATCAGAGATCAATTCACCCAAACAATTTAGTGATCTGAAGTGAGTTTAGTGTGTGTGAGTAAATCAATTAGTAGTGTGAGCGAAATCCCTATGCATGCATCTAGCGAGATATAATGTCAAACCACAATTCAAACCATTACACAGAGGATTTTTAGGTGGTTCGGAAATCACCTCTAGTGACTCCTACGTCCACCCCTCACACAGTGAGGCCACACTACTCAAAAACCATGAGTACAACTCACACTGAAGCACGACGACTCCAAACACCCTTGAGCACAACGACTCAAGAAACACCTGGAGCACGACGACTCCAAACTAAGCACGACGGCTCAAACAACAACCGGAGTACGACGACTCCAAATTGAGCACGACGGCTCAAACCACATCGTGAGTGCGACGACTCAAAAACCAGAGCTCGACGGCTCCCAAAACACAAGCTACATCAAAGACAATAGAAATCAGATCCTCTAGCAATGATCTGATTCAAAACGGTTTCGTACACAGAAATTTGCACACAACTTCATGCACAAATCTCATAGACGAAATAAAGAAGAACAAACTCAGAAATAAGGCAAATAGATGTAGAAAGAGTATTCTTCGATGAAGAGGCCTTGCAGACGCTTCAATTGAGGAGCCTTGATGGAAATCGATGAAGATTCTCCTCAATTGGCGATGCTCTGCTTTGATGGCATCTGAAATGCTAGAAATCCTTCTTCTCCTGAGCCTCTTTAGTTGGATCTGCTCCCTTGCCTTGCACAGCAACCTTCTCTCCAGGGATTCCCCTTGATTCCCTTGTCCTTCCTCTTGAAAGGATGGCTTGCAGCTTCTGGAGATGGAGACAGATCAGGAAAACCCCCTTTGGCCGCCAAAAGGCTTCTTCTGGAAGTGATTGGGCTCTCTTGCCTTTGGGGTCCAAGGAACATGGGTATTTATAGCCCCATATGTCCATAAAGTGCCTTGGGGTGAATGGGCACGGAAATCTAGGCCAAATCCCCTAAATCCCAAGCAGCCACGTGTACAAAGAAATTCACGTTTTTGACTTTCAGCCGGAGTGTGTCGACCTGCCCTGATCTAGTGTCGACCTCCTGTCCTATTTCTGCAAAACTGTTCTGCTGGAAACTGGATCTAGTGTCGACCTGCCCTGATCTAGTGTCGACCTGCCCTTCTGGAATCTGGGACTAGTGTCGACCTGCTTTGATCTAGTGTCGACCTGCCCTTCTGGAATCTGGGACTAGTGTCGACCTGCTTTGATCTAGTGTCGACCTGCTGTCCCAGTCTTGCAACTGGGTCTTCTAGAATCTGGGACTAGTGTCGACCCGCTTTGATCTAGTGTCGACACTACCAAGACAAAAATGTGTGAACCTGAAAATTTAACACATAAACCATTAGTACAAGATATTATCATTAAAATATGAGATATTAAACATTAAAAACATGTTGTTTAAGCATTATTGTGATATGTATAAAATGTATAACATGTTCAACATATCATCATTAAAATCACAACATGTCACAATATCTCATCATTAAAATCACAATATGTCATCATCAATATCACAGTATGTCATCATCAAAATCAAGGTATGAGTGATGTTCATTGGATATCATTAAATTACAACTTTAGGAAGTTCCAAAACACACTCAACCCAACACTTCGAACCACAGGGGCAACACAATGGTGGTCCAAAACAAGCACAGAACACTATTGGGAAGAACCTCTGCCAGAAATGACAAAAGGCGATCCTTGGAAGAACCTTCACCAGCAAGCACAACCCAACGACCAAACAACATGGACCATAAGAGAGAACACTGCAGCAAGCAGAAGCAATGCAAGCCGGTCCTGGGAGAACCTCCACCAGAACCACCAAGGCACCATTCTAGGAAAACCTGCCAGAATGCACCAGACAAATCAATAGCATACCTTAGACCCTGAGGTAGCACAGCAACAACGGAAATAAGCACGGAACAGTCTTGAGAGAAACCCTCACCAGGACCACAACAAATGGTTCTAGGAAACCTCACCAGAACACCGGGCAACCAAGCGATGCACCTCAACCCAGAGGGCAATGCAACAGCAACCAGAAATGAGCACAACACAGTTCTGGGGAACCCTCACTTCCACCAGAACCAACAGAGAAGAACTCCAGGAGCACCTCACCAGAGCTCACAACCATCCAGAACCAGGCCGACATCAACCACAAGCAAGTGTCGCAACGCTCAACCAGTGACGCAACATAGCACACAGAACACCTGCTTAGCTCGAGTAACAACGCCGACCAAGCAGAGCACAACACTCAACAGCACACAAACAAGAGACCACACACAAGACCAACACAGCACACACCCCAACAACAGGGGACAGCTGACAAGGCAAGGACACTTCGACTTGTTCCATAGACAACAACCCTGCACTGGTGAAGGCCACACAACACGCAAACTCTCTCAGCCATAGCGGCACGCACACCCAAATGTGCCAAAGACGACCAGGAGCACCACACCTGGACTTGCCGACAACCGTCCTCCACACGGGGAAGACCACTGCCAGCGAGTCCACTACCAACTGCGCCACCACGGCATGAACACGCCGAGCGACCACACTTGCCACGCAAGCGACACAGCAACAACTGTAACCCTCCTGCAGCACGCACACGAACCTTGCGGGGAAGCCGCACACCTGCAAAACAATTGTAAGCACAAGCCTAACACTAGTCGGATGGTGTCAGCAGCGTACTAGTACCTTTCTTCGGGACAGCTATAGTTATTACTTCTTTATAAATCTCAGTAGACTCCACGCTCTGATACCAACTGTAACGACCCGACCTCCCGGACCCCCGCCAGGGACCCCGAAGTTCGCGTCGCCACCCACGGATCCGAAGACCCGGAAGGGTTAGAAGAAATAGTCTACTGAGATATGTACTGAATTTAAATAACTATAACAAGATATACAATATATATAACATGTCCCAAGTAAAAGCACAGGTATAAGAAGAAAGATGTAGTCCTTAAGGGGCATACCCCGAGAACTTGCAAAGCACAACTCTCACTCACTCAGGTATAAAAGCTCACAACACTCACTCTCACTGCTGCTGACAACACACGGCGCCATAGCCGCCTCCGCAACCCGTCCGACACTGAGCTCCCACGACGACAAGCCCCTAGCTGAAGGAAGTAGGGGGTGAGCCTCGCGAACAAGGCCCAGTAGGGATTACCAGTCCCTCACCGACACTCTGAAAATAGGAAACTACCCTAGAAAGTTGTAATGCGAGGAACACCTACAACAGGATACTACTAAGCAGTGGAACAGAACAGTGCAATGCCACAACCACCAACCAAGGTCGTGACACACACACGACTCCTACATAAACCAACAGAGTCAGGCACAAAGCGGAAGCAACCCTCGGCACACCTATCGAGACCACGCAACAACCAGGTGAGAACGACGTCTCACCACAAGCACGACCACCTCAAACCTCCACAAGGTCAAGGGCCGACAAACAAACCACCCCGGACACACCATGAGGTCGGGAAGCCACGCGCGTCGGTGCCACCACGGACTGGCACCCAAGAATGGGACTACAGAACCGAGAGGACACCGAAGCAGAAACCACTAGAAGCACGGGTCCGCACAAGGCCAGACCAATGACGCCCATAGAGACTAGACACAGCCAGGCTATAAGCACCTTGTAAGCTCGGGCAATGAGTCATACTTGGAAGCGTCATGAGGAAACATCGTCACAACAACGGCAACCAAGCCACCGCCGCTAGCAGCCAAGAGGCGGACATGCCGTCCACGCCCTCTACTCGCCAGCCTGGTTCTGCCTCCCCTCTGTGGAAGAGCGAGACAGAGCCGCCATAGAAACACACAAACGCACGCAACACCGCAATGTGGCCAAGCTGCGACCCCACTCCTAGCACCACTACGTGGCTCCGGAACCAACGCAGAGAGAGGTAGTGAGATAAAGGACTATCTGGGCTACGCTGGGAAGAAAACACCTCAACAACCTTGGCGTCCCGCCCCTGACAAGAGAGCTCTACAAATGACTCAGCGCTGTTGTCCAAACCTCATTTTCTCCTCAGCTCCAGAGTCCGCCAAGTCGGCTGCCAACTCGGGCACGCTCGTAGCCCAGAGCACTCCCTTAATAGGCTCCCGAGGTTTAGGGTCCAAGGCAACAGAGACAACCTCTAAATGGGACAAGCCCTCAAGTGTCAAGTACCGAGTGAATAGGCAGGGCAAGCACAACAAGAACCATGCCGAACCGCTGACTTGTAACCCACGACAAGACCAGCAAGCAAGAGGCACGCACGGACGAGCCAGAACCTCGAAACCCACCAGTCGGTACAGAAAACCCTCGCTCAACTAATAATCGTTGACCTTCGGTCAATCGATTATAAGCCAGACACGACCCTCCTGGCACCGCAGCCAGGACACGGCCACGAAGTGTCACCTTCGGCCACTAACGTAGGGAGGTAACCTACTGCGTTCCCCACCAGAAGGTCCTAAGGGCAAAGCTTGCCCTGGGGAACACGCCGACACGCAAACCAGGGCCACAGAAACACCCGAGACAACACGGGTACTGTCATGACCTCCAAGGCCATCGCGATACCCTTGCGACGGGGAAAGGCACCGCGACAGCAACCCTGTCGTGACGGGGCGAAGCATCACGACAGCAACCCTGTCGCGATCGGAAAACACGTCGTGACAGCGATCCTTATTGCGATCGACAAATGCATCGCGATAAGGTCGCACCCGACTGGGCAGACGCCTCTTCTGGTGTCGCGACGCGCACCGCGGTCGCAACACCAGTAGAGAGGCAGACCCACAGGGTGCTCCATCCTGTGGCCGCCCATAAACCACACACATACCACACGGGGGATGGAGTATGGAGAAGCTATCAACACTAACTAGAAAGCACGAGAAGCTCCCAATCCACCCGGATCGGAAGAGTTCAAGCAATCCCTACTTTAAACGAAACAAACCCCAATAGGCCCTTCACGTCAGATTGGCCACCTCCTGCTCGCTCCATGCAAGCTCCACGACGCTGGGACACCACTCACGGCCCCCTCCTCGCATGAAACACACAAGGGAGAGAGAGAGGCGAAGCACGTCGGAGGGGGAGAAGAGAGGGGAAAGAGGGAGAGAGGGGGAAAGGGTCGCCGACCAAGGCCTTATGCCTGCAGCACCCAAGATGCAATGGGGCGATGCGTCGCGTTAAGGATCTTAACGTGATGGGTCAACGCACCGTGACAAGAATGCGTCCCCCAAGGATGCCGCGACAACGCGACAGGTCGTACTGACACACCTGCCACCCCGACAGGCGTCAGACGACCGAAACGATAGAAAGCTTTCGCGACCCGTTGTCCGGGCGTGACACGAAGATGCGATGAAGAAGCCGGGCGTGACAAGAACACAATCCACATGCTCGTCGAGACAAGGATGACTGTCACGTCGCACACCCACAACGCGACACTAACGCGTCACCGAACTTGGACGTGTTAGTTGCCAGTCATCCAAGACACCAGACGGAAAGCCGAGAAGCTGGGTCTTAAATCAACTAATTAATCTTTAGAAACTGTAACTAATGTACCTTTTACTGAGCCTGAAACTGAACCATTTGCAGAAATTTAGAGGGAGAGATAGAAAGCCTTCAGCGCGCCCTCAAACGTTGGTTCATTTATCTAACAAATCTTTGACCACCCATAGCTTCTAGGGTTTCTACTACCCAACTGAATCTACTAGTCAACTGAGTGAAATCTACAACCTTTCCCTGGGAAAATCGAAGCCTTGGCTGAGGATAGATGCTAGAACTGCTCAGGGGTGAAGAGAGTTCCTTCTGGAGCCCTAGAAGAAGCCATTTAGACAAAACACAAAAGTGTCTAAGAAGGATGGTAGAGGAGATGTAGAATGAGTCCACAGAGGTTAAAAATCCTACATTTTCTAAGAGAAATGGAGGAAATCTGTAGATGCTTCAAAGGTGGTTCCATCGGGGTGAAGAACAGACGTGGGAACCAGGAGGAAGAAGACGAGAGTTGGAGACGTTTCAAATGGGTGATTTGGAATGAAGGAGGGAAAGGTATTAATATAGGAGGAGGATGTGTAATGGACTATAGATGAGGACATGAACGACTAAGATTAAAAGAATAAACCGTTATAATTAATTATCCCTTTAAATAAAAACTTGTAATCCTTTTTTTTAATGAAAATAGACTCCGACTTCATAAACTCCGACTTCCTAAAAGTCATAGTACAAAACTCCAACTTCATAAGAGTCGCAGTACATGGCTCCAACTTCAGAGAAGTCGAAGGTTCAGGACTTAGAATGATTTTGCAATGAATGGAACATACAATGCAGTAAAGAGTCTGAGTTTTTAGTCAAGGTTGCACATACCTATTTCTCTTCTTATTGATGTAAATCTATATTCAGGGAGAGGTTTAGTGAATATATGTAAGGCCCTCAAATTTTGTCCTTTTATTTTGTTGTGTGTGTGGATTCGTGCTTGTGTGTAATATTATGTATGCATGTGTATGTTTAGATGTAATTGTTGTTTGTTTGCATGGTGTACACTATACTATATATATTACATGTATATATATAGCGTATATATGGTTTTCTGCATGGTTTAAGCTCTGGCCGAAGAGCAAGTTGGCGTCAACATGGATGGACGTCCATGTTGAGTAACGTCCATGTCGATGGATGCCAACTGTGAGGTAAATGGCCATGGATGTGGACGTCTACTTCTCTGATTTTCTGCGCGTAGCAGACCCCGAAATTCCGGGTTGGCTTGCTCACCGATTGGGAAGATGTCCCCAACGGCTCTCACCTCTCCCATCCGCCCTGCGTGAGATCCCAAGCCCACCTAATAAAAACATTACTCCTTGCAACCTGGAAGTGATCTCTGGATCATTGCATAGAGAGAAAACCCTAGCTGAGAGAACAAAAAAACCTGAACTTTGAGAGCTCAGATCCGGAGATTCGAGGCTTCTTCCGGCGAGCTTGTTCAACTGGGAGGAAGATTGGACGTAGCGGAAGGTTTCCCCAACACTGGATTGAAGACTACCTCATCCTAGGGCCCGGAGAAAGGAGTTTGTGGAGGCTTCTTGGCACTGCCCAAGGAGAGCATCAATAGCCATTTAGATCCCCTTGGAGATTTTTCTAAAGGCAAGTAACCCATCCCCGTGATGCATGTATATGTCTAGTAGGTCTTAGATATTTTATGGGATTTTACTCGTGTCCTGGATCCCCCACATTCACCCTTTCTTTTGAGCTCGGCCTGTGTTTTTGCACAGACAGGAACTTAATGGCAAGATCCCTTGCCGTTAAGCTCTTCAGTTGGCGGCAGACGATGTTGCCGTTAACCCCTTTGAACGGCTAGGCTTTGCCGTTTAGTTCTTCAGGACAGAGCAGTGAGCTGTTCTTCCTTATATATGATTAATTTCCGAAGTTTTTTCGTATGAGGATATATTGTAAACATTATATGCTATGTATTATGAATGTGGAATGCGTTGTGAGATTTTGTGAATTTCTGTAAATAGTGTGAATCGTTACATTTATGAAAAATGCATGTTAGATGAGACCTTGGTTGTGTTAGTCTACTGTTCACATGATTCGTGAGGAATTTGAATGCCATAATTTTTCTAGACCCTGTGTATATATGTCAGTCCATGCTCTGCAAAATTGGAAATTTTCCCATGATCATGTGATTTATTACAATTTTGGTAATGAAATTAGAAAGCATGCATAGGGTCATGTAAAAATCACAGTAAATAGTATGATGTGAGATAAATTCGGGAAAATTTCTGTGATAATGTGCATGTTAGGTACAGGTCTGAGAACTATCAAATCTGACATTTATGTTGTGCTTTCCATGATAACTAAATTATTAATGGCATGTGAATGTGTTTCATTTTCTGTAAATTCTGTGTAATTCATAAAAATGTGAAAATTTGCATGAGTGGTTTAAATCCTGCAAACAGTGTGTGGTTAAATTTTCATGAGATTTGGGTAACAGTAGGTTATATTGTGAAATTTCTATGTGAAAATGAGTTATTAATGCATGCTATCATGATTATGTGTTTTCAACCTGATTAGTGTAAATTACTGAGTGTTTAAACTCTGTCAACCAGTAGCACCATGATTTAGGAAAACTGAACCATGTGCTTATAGCGAAAACGTAAGTGATGCGTAAATTAGATGAAATGTGTGTGTTAAAATCGGAATGTGTAAAATGTGTCGTGTGTGACACTGCTTCCATAGAGGGCTGTGGAACTGTACCTGGAAGGTCCCCACGGAAAGGTTCAATGTGTTAAGATCCTAAGGGCATTAGGATGAAATCTTGGAGGTGGACAAGTACCACTGGTTAGGGTGGAGATTACTTCTCCAAGTCTGCGCAGTACCAAGAGCCGTCACTGTGTTGCCTAGGTGGCGTCTATGTGTTATGTGTTATTGATGTGAATGTGTCCTTCTAGTGGTGGTTTGGACTATGTGTCACGGCAGTTCAATGTGAAAATGTGAATGTGTATATGTACAATTGTGTAGTGTGAACATGTGTATATGTGTATGTGTAAAGTAAACAATGTGAATGTGCAAATGTGTAAACATGTGAAACAAATGTGTTAGAATGTGAAATTGTGATTCATGTTATGAAATGTGGGATTCATTTGTCAAAACATCAACCTTAATGTTTTTATAACAATGTTTTACACGTGCGAAAATATGTAGAATCTATGTTGGGAGTATTTCCTTTTATGTGTGTGAAAATCCCATGCTAAATTGCTATCAGGTTGTAGCTTAAATTTAGAATGTAGCTCTCATGTGGATAGGTAAGGAGAAAGCATGTGGTAGGTATTTTAATTTGGAATGACATAAACCATGTATCATGTGTTGTGAATTATGTAGCATATCATGACAGTTGTTTCAACCATGCTATATGTTTTGACTTAATGAAATTGAATGTAGGACTTACTTGTGATGTATGCATGTATGTTGTGTATGGAATTACTTGCTGAGTCTTTAGACTCACTCTTGCTTCGGCGTAAAGGTTTAATAGGTGACCCGACTTCCTTGAAGGAGACCGTTGAGAGCGACTCCGAGCGAGGAGAGTAGAGTGTTGGGAGTCACCATCATTGTATCTTACTTTCATAGTATGTAATTGAGACTTATGTAATTGAAACTACGTAATTGTGGACGAACAATGTAATTTGAATTTTGTATTTCATTATGTGGACTTAGTTCCTTAAATTGCTATATGGATCATGTATGTTTAATGTGGATGATGAAATGAAAATACAATGGTTCTTTTACTTCTGCTACTCTGTATTCATATTTGTGTACATCTCAATCATATGTGTTAGTGCTTGGGTAAATGTCCCACTGTGACGAGACTCACTATACCGACGTGATTGGTATAATCGTACAAGTATAGGAGGGTCGTCACAGAGATTGGTATCAGAGCAACCGGTTGAGATCGTACATAAATATACATAAGTCATCATCTCCATTACATGCTAAGTCTTTATAGAGTTGTCCACATGTGTAGAATTGATTTAATGAATGAAAGATAGATAAGAAAGTGGTTAAGGAATAAATAACGTAATTTCTAATAGTGATTAAATTAATTGCAGCTTATGGCTTCACGCGGTAGACGTGGTGTATCTACTCGCGATGGCGATAGAGGAGAGATGAGCCTAGGCGTGAGGAGCAGACTGAGCAGCAGGCCCCGGCACCTGAGGGTCCTGTACTTCCCCCACCGCCACCTCTGGATTATGGAGTGTTCATGTAGGGTCTAGTGCAGGCCATGCAGACGCAGGCCCACACCCAGGCTGCACTCCAGGCTCAGATGGAGGCTCAGGTTGGAATGATAAAATAAAGAGTAGTCTGTCTTATTTAATTGCATGATGTTGTGTTGAATATGCATTGCTTGTTGTTTGTTGTAGCAGGCCCAGGTTCCAGTTCCCCAGGCTCAGGACCATGGTGGACCCTCCATCATGGAAAGATTCAAGAGGATGTTGCCACCCTCTTTTAGGGGGAGAGCGACCCATTACTAGCTGAGAGCTGGATGAGGGATCGAGAAGATCTTCCGGGCTATAGGTGTGCGGACGAGGACAGGTTACTTTAGCCACCTATATGCTACAGGTATGTGTTAGTTTTATATGCTTGCTTATCCTGTTAATTAGAGCTGTTAGTGGTGCTTATGAAGGTTGTGTTGCAGGAGAGAGCTGATGTGTGGTGGGCTTCCTTACTGCGTACCCAATTCGAGGACAGTGCTATTGATGTTGCTTGGGACGAGTTCGTGAGGCTCTTTCGGGCCAAGTTCATCCTCGAGCATATCCAGGATAGGATGGAGCAGGAGTTCCTTTCCTTGACTCAGGGCTCCAAGATGGTACTCGAGTACGAGGCCAGGTTTGCTGAGTTATCTAAGTATGCCCTCACATAGTAACTAATGAGCGCAGGAAGGCAAAGAAGTTTGTGATGGGCCTTAAGCCATCACTGAGGATGAGGCTAGTGGCGTTCGATCATCGTACTTTGGACGAGGCCCTTAGCGCTGCTTGTAGGCAGGAGGGTGAAATGGAGCAGTACCTCGAGGAGAAGAAAGCTTTGCAGAAGAGACCTGCGCCCCTTTCCAGCGGCAGGATAAGTAAAGCCAGCGTACTAGACCCCGCAGCATCCAGTGGCAGCCAGCAGTACTCAGGTACCTTCTCAACGTTCCCTTGGTGTGAAGAAGGAGTGTCCCCATTGCGGGAAGACACACGGTGGTACGGAGTGTTGGATGGTAGCGGGAAAATGCTTGAAGTGCGGGAGCAGTGACCACAAGATCAAGGATTGTCCGAGACTTCAGCAGGGAGGTCCAGCGCAGAGCGCCAACCCTAGCAGCGGTAGCAGCAGCAGCGCCAGCTACAGGAAGACTAGGAAGCCTCGAGCCCCAGCTCGAGTGTTTGCCCTAGCACAAGATACGCCGAGCAGGCGGAGCATGTCACCGAAGGTACGGTTTTACTTCTAGGTGTGCACGCTCGGGTTTTGTTTGATATGGGTGCCACTCACTCGTTCATTTCCGAGCGGTTCGCTAGGCAGTTAGCTCTAGAGTCAGGCGTAGAGTCTGAGGATTTAGAAGTCCCGTTGTCTGTACACACCCGCGGGTACGGTATCGACTGGGAAGTGTATTCCATCGTTACCTGTGTATTGAGGATAGAGTCCTAGAAGGGTGTTTCTTCTTGCTAAAGATGAAGGACTATGATGCTATTCTTGGTCTGTATTGGCTAGAGGAGCACTATGCATTAGTAGATTGTCGTCGGAAGAGGATTGTTTTCCGCATTCCTGGTGAGGACGAGTTCTCTCATCCCTTGCCAAGAAACTGGGCGGGAAAGTTGGTCATCTCTGCCATGAAGGCGATGCGCATGGTAAACAAGGTGTGATGCTTTTCTTCCAGTGTAGTGTTAGCACCCGAGGCTGGTGAGTCACCTACTCTAGCTGAGATCGAGGTAGTGCAGGATTTTCCAGACGTCTTTCCCGATGATTTGTCTGGATTGCCACCGGATAGAGAGATAGAGTTCACCATAGAGTTGCTTCCCGGCACCTCTCCTATCTCGAAGGCTCCATATCGGATGGCACCTGCGGAGTTAGCCGAGTTAAGGAAGCAGTTGCAAGAATTGCTAGATAAGGGATTTATTCGCCCTAGTGTTTCCCCTTGGGGCGCACCTTCTTATTCGTAAAGAAGAAGGATAGATCACTTAGGTTATGCATCGATTATAGGAAGCTAAACCAGTGACAGTGAAGAACAGGTATCCCTTACCTCGTATTGATGATTTGTTTGACCAGCTGCAAAATGCATCAGTCTTTTCTAAGATCGATTTGCGATCTGGTTATCATCAGTTGAGGATTAGGAGTGAGAATGTGTCCAAGATGGCGTTTAGAACCCGTTATGGACATTATGAGTTTTGGTCTTTCCTTTCGGATTGACCAACGCCCCTACAGCGTTCATGGATCTCATGAACAGGGTTTTAGGCCGTACTTAGATAGCTTTGTTGTGGTATTTATCGATGATGTGTTGGTCTACTCTCCGGATGAGGCCACACACCGTCAGCATTTGAGGGTAGTGTTAGAGGTTCTCCGTGAGCACAAGCTGTATGCAAAATTCAGCAAGTGCGATTTTTGGTTGCGCGAGGTTCATTTTCTTGGGCATGTTATCTCCGGTGCTGGTGTAGCAGTTGATCCAGCAAAGGTCCAAGCAGTTATGGATTGGGAGACCCCCAAGACCCCTTCGGAGATTCGTAGTTTTTCTGAGTTTGGCTAGTTACTATCGGCGATTCATTGAGGGATTTTCACCCATCGCCGACCCATTGACTCAGCTTACCAGAAGGGGGTGAAGTTTGTGTGGTCCGAGACATGCGAGAGTAGCTTTCAATTATTGAAGGCTAAGCTTACCTCCGCTCCAGTATTGGTATTACCTAGTGGTGCTGAAGGTTTTGCCATTTATACGGATGCATCTCGGATTGGCTTAGGCTGTGTACTAATACAGCAAGGAAGGGTAGTGGTGTATGCTTCTCGCCAATTGAAGGAGCATGAGCGTAACTATCCGACTCATGATTTAGAGCTTGTGGCAGTGGTTCATGCACTAAAGATCTGGAGGCACTATCTTTATGGTGTCAGATTTGAGGTGTTCACTGACCATAAGAGCTTAAAGTATCTCTTCTCCTAGAAGGAACTAAACCTACGGCAGAGGAGATGGATTGAGTTCCTCAAGGACTACGACTTCAATCTTCAGTATCATCCAGGAAGGGCGAATGTCGTAGTGGATGCTCTTAGTAGAAGGAGGTCTTCGCTTCAGCAGGATTGGAAGATGTTGGAGGATGTGGCCTGTTCGATGACTGAGTTAGAGCCCTTGTGTCAGGTTTTTGTAGCTCAGTTGTCCCTTAGGTCTTCGTGTTGGATGAGGTGATCGAGTAAAAGAAAGCCGACCCTAGACTCCAAGAGTTAGTGGGCAAGGCAGGCATTGCTCGTGATGAGGATGGCGTGATTAGATTCCACCACTGAGTGTGTGTCCCTGACATGGAGATGTCCGTGAGCATGTTTTTGCAGAAACTCATAGGTCGAGATTCTCTATTCATCCGGGTAACACTAAGATGTACCAGGATTTGAAGAGGTCCTTTTGGTGGTCCGACATGAAGAGGATGTAGCGGATTATGTATCTAGGTGTTTAGTGTGCCAGCAAGTGAAGGCCGAGCGGCAGCGACCATCTGGTCTTATGCAGAAGATGGAGATCCCAGTATGGAAGTGGGAAGCTGTCTGTGACGGCCCTCATTATACCGGTACGGTTTACCACCCACGTCGATATAACAAGTGCTGCCACAGTGGGACATTTACCCAACAATACAAACAGCTGAGATACACGCAAATACACAACAGAGTAGCGGAAGTAAAAGAGAACTATCTCCATTCATTCATCATCCACATTAAACATACATGCAGTTTACAATTTGCAAGAAAAGGAACCAAAGTTCACATAAATTAAATTACTGAAATGGAAATACATAATGTCCACATAATACATTCTTCTCATGATAATTCTAATACAATGTTCAAAATTACATACTGGGAAATACACAAACTCAAAGAACTCCAACAACTATCTAGTCTCCGCGCTCGGAGTCCGTCTCCACTGTCTCCTCAAGCGGTGTCGTGTCACCAACTATACCTGTATGCCGAAGCAAGGAGTGAGTCCAGGGACTCAGCAAGCAACACTATTCATGATATACACGTACAAATCCTAGCGGTTTCTACATGCACATTACAATTAGCAACACATAACATGCTAGTCAATTCGAGTTTTCAACCTATCATGAAAGTTCTACGATTTTATACATAACTCATGCTTTCAGATTTTTAAAATAAAATCCACCTATCACATGGTCTCTATTCAATTTACTCATGAACTTTAATCTTTTACAGAATCAAACATGAGAGCTATCAATATGGACAATTTACATGCATAAAAAGGGAAACACAATTCGCATGGGCTCCACATATTCTTAAGTGCACACATAACTTTTTCACATGCTTTAGGTTGCTGATTTCACATGGTTCAATGACTATGAATCTACACATGAGAGCTACAACGTTGCTTAAAACCTCACATATGAACAATCCATCATGCCATTTTGCACACATATTCATTTGTTGTCCCTACCATGGATTCTAAACACTTTGTATACATAACATGAGAATAATAACATGCATTTTCTGAATTCATATGGTTTCAGATTTTGTCTCACATGGTTTCAATAACACATTTACACATCGAGAGTTTCACATTTTCTTTTACACAAATTCCCTCTTTTCACGTGGTTACACTTTACACATACACATTCACATGTCACCTACACATTTACACATGGTCACATACACATTTCACATTACACTTTACACATATTTAGGTGCCGTGACACATAGTCCAAACCACCAAAGAAGGACACAAACACATCACATCACATAGACGCCATCTAGGCAATACAATGGCGACTGTTGGACTGCGCAGACCGGGAGAACAAGTCTCCACCCTAACCAGTGGTACTTGTCCACCTCCAGGATTTCCCCTAATGCCCTTAGGGTCACTTAACACAATGAACCTTCTCAGGGGGACTTTTCCCTGATACGGCTCCACTGCCTTCTCGGAAGCAGTATCACATTGGCACAATTACACTTTTACACGTTTACCGTTTTACACATGGTTCTTACACTTTACACTTTTTATCACATTCACTTTCTCACCCACATAACTCCTCTGTTTTTTTTTCTAACATGGTATTACAGAGTTTCAAGGTTTAACACACAGTAAACACACTAATCATGCTGGGTTTAAACAAAATCTAATTACATTTCGATCATATGTACGAATTATTCACATTTCACATGAAAACACATAACTCTTTATCTACGGGTCCAAATGACCTGAATTTTTACCACATGCTGTTTTCGGGTTCAAGATGATACCCTCAATGTTTCAGATTTTTCTGAGCTTCAGGAATTTACAGTAAATAAAACACCTAATTAGCATGCCGTTCATAATTTAATTTAACATGGGGTTTAACACATCTTGTAAATTGCCACTTGCTGTTTTACATAAGTTACTAACATATGCATGATCTAGAATACAACATTACCCTAATTCATACATCTATTGATCAATTATCACAAACCATTTTCGCATGTTTTCATTTTACCGAACCGAGCTTATTTACAAATTTCACAAGCATGGATAATTTACTAAAGCTTACAAACACATATGCTGACCTACTATTCTTCATGATCAAACCGAAATCAAGGCATTCACACTAATCTAAATCATGAATCATGGATTTTGCAAAATTGCCTACAAGTCATGCTCACAAGTTTACAAAATATCATTATCCTACATTCACCATTCACATCCCACATTCATTCACATACCACAACTAACCATATACATAGAGTATAAGCTTTACCATATATCCTCATCGCATAAAACATACCGAAATTACTGCATAAGTGGGACAGAACAGCTCACTGTTCTGTCCAGAAGAACTAGGCGGCGGTCTCTGGCCGCTGACTCAAGGTCAGCGGCATGGTCGATGGACGCCAAGGATGAACTGGGCGTCCAGGGACCTTGCCGTCTACTCAGGTCTGTGCAGAAACACAGACCCGAGCTCTAAATCTTGGGTGAACTGGAGGGTCTAGGACTCGAGGAAAATTCCATAAAAATCACAAAACCCACCTAGACTCATACGGGGACACCATAGATAGGTCACTTGCCTCTCGAAAATTCCTCCAAGAGATTTATGGCTCGAAGAAGACCTCCTTGGGCAGTTCCAAGAAGTTGCAGAAGTGCCTCCAAGATCGCCTTCCTCCGGGCTCCTGGGTGATCTCCACGCCGAGGGGATGATGGGAAAGTCTTCTCCTTTGCTTCAGCTTCCTCCTTGTTGCAGAAGATCTCCAAATCCAGCTACAAGGGGTCGGATTTGAGGGTTCTAAATGGAATTTTCTCACAGAATGCTCTAGGGTTTTTCTCTCTTCTTCTCTCCTCTTGCAAGGGTGAAAATGAGAAGTGGGGAGAGGCCAATTCGGGTTCAGGATGTAGGAGAGCCCCTCACCCACTCACCATACCGATTAGACAGCCTTAGAGCCGTTGGGGGACATCCCCCCAATGGTTGCCATGTTTCAGAAGTTTGCAGCTCTACTGCGCATACAGGTCAGAGAAGTTGACGTCCAGATCGCTGGACGCCGGAGTGAGTGTTGGCGTCCAGGGCTGGACGCTGACACTGGCTAAACGTCCAGGGGTTGATGCCAATAGGGCCTTCGTCCAGAACCCTAATTTATGAAGAAAACCATGCATATCAAGAGTATATACATGCAATATACCTATGGTATTGTATCCATACTATCATCATGCAATACATACATTATTTATGTTTAATATAAACACATGCACACGTAATTATACTAATTAATGCTTACGTAAATATGTACATACATACACAAGCATAAACATACACATAATTGCAAATAATGCGACGGAAATTAGAGGGCCTTACACCCTCTCCCCCTTAAAGAAACTTCGTCCTCGAAGTTAGAACGACACTACTCAAACAAAAGGGGATACTTCTTCTTCATCGCATCCTCAAGCTCCCACGTAGCCTCCTCACGTGAGAAGTTCCGCCATAGAACTTTCACCGACGCGATACTCTTGTTCCGGAGATGCTGAACCTTCCGGTCAAGAATGGCTACTGGTTGCTCGACATACGAAAGATCTGGCTGGATCTCCACGGGCTCATGACTAATCACATGAGACGGATCTCGGACATACTTCCTGAGCATAGATACGTGGAATACAGGGTGAACGCTCGCCAAAGCCGGGGGTAAAGCTAGCTCGTACGCCACGTTGCCCAAACGTCTGAGAATCTCATAAGGGCCAATGAACCTAGGGCTTAGCTTGTTATGCCTGCCAAATCTGACAACACCTCGAGTAGGCGATATCTTCAAGAAGACATGATCGCCAACCTCGAACTCCAAATCCTTTCTCCTGTTGTCGGCATAACTCTTCTGCCTATCCTGTGCCGCAACAAGCCTTTTCATGATAAGCTGAATCTTATCCGAAGTTTCCTGAACTAACTCCGGTCCGATCAACTGCCTACCACCAGTCTCCTCCCAACATAAAGGAGATCTGCAAGGCCTACCATACAATGCCTCGAATGGAGCCATACCGATACTAGCATGAAACTGTTGTTGTATGCGAACTCCACAAGAGGTAAATGACGCTCCCAATCATCCTTCCAATCCAGAACACACGCCCTCAACATGTCCTCGAGCGTCTGGATAGTCCTCTCGGACTGTCCATCGGTCTGGGGATGAAACGCCGAACTGAGCTTAAGCTCCGAACCTAACGCATCCTGAAGACCTTCCACAATCTCGAAGTAAATCTCAGATCTCGATCCGAAATGATCGACTTCGGCACACCATGCAATCTAACGATACCGCTAACATACAATCTAGCTAAACTCTCTACTGACTGCTTCTTCTTCATAGGCAAGAAATGAGCAGTCTTCGAGAATCTATCTACAACTACCCAAATCGAGTCATTGCCTCTTCTAGATCGAGGCAAACCCGATACGAAATCCATAGTGACAGCTTCCCACTTCCACACGGGAATATCCATCCTCTGCATAAGGCCGGATGGTCGCTGCCGCTCGGCTTTCACCTGCTGACATACAAGGCATCTAGACACATAATCCGCAACATCCTTCTTCATGCCGGACCACCAAAATGATCTCTTCAGGTCTTGATACATCTTAGTGTTACCCGGATGAATAGAGAATCGCGATCTATGAGCCTCCGCTAACACATGCTCACGGACATCTACCACATCGGGGACACAAACACGGTGCTGAAATCTAATCACACCGTCCTCATCACGAGAAATGCCCGCCTTACCCACTAACTCTAACAATCTAGGATCGGCTTTCTGCTGCTCAATCACCTCATCCAAGACTGAGGATCTAAGGGATAGCTGAGCTACAAAAGCCTGACACAACGATGGCTCTAACTCGGTCATAGAGCACGCTGCATCCTCCAACATCTTCCAATCCTGCTGGAGCGAAGACCTCTTTCTACTAAGAGCATCCGCTACGACGTTCGCCTTTCCAGGATGATACTGAAGGTCGAAGTCATAGTCCTTCAAGAACTCAATCCATCTCCTCTGCCTCAGGTTTAAATCCTTTTGGGAGAAAAGATACTTCAAGCTCTTGTGGTCGGTAAACACCTCAAATCTGACACCATAAAGATAGTGCCTCCAGATCTTTAGTGCATGAACCACAGCTGCGAGCTCCAAATCATGAGTCGGATAGTTCCTCTCATGCTCCTTCAACTGACGAGAAGCATAAGCCACTACCCTCTCTTGTGCATGAGCACACAGCCTAAACCAATCTGAGATGCATCCGTATAAATGGCAAAACCTTCTAGACCACTAGGCAATACCAATACCGGAGCGGAAGTAAGCTTAGCCTTCAATAGCTGAAAGCTACGCTCACATGCCTCAGACCATACGAACTTCTCACCTTTTCTGGTTAGCTTTGTCATAGGGGCGGCGATGGACGAGAAACCCTCAATGAATCGCCGATAGTAACCAGCTAACCCAAGGAAACTACGAATCTCCGAAGGAGTCTTGGGAACATCCCAATCCATAACTGCCTGGATCTTTGCTGGGTCAACAGCTACACCAGCGCCGGAGATGACATGCCCGAGAAAATGAACCTCGCGCAACCAGAACTCGCACTTGCTGAACTTCGCATACAGCTTGTGCTCACGGAGAACCTCTAAGACTAGCCTCAAATGCTGACGATGTGTGGCCTCATCCGGAGAATAGACCAACACGTCATCAATAAACACAACAACAAAGCTATCTAAATACGGACTAAACACCCGGTTCATGAGATCCATGAACGCTGCAGGGGCGTTGGTCAATCCGAAAGGAAGAACCAAAAACTCATAATGTCCATAACGGGTTCTAAATGCCGTCTTGGACACATCCTCACTCCTAATCCTCAACTGATGATAACCAGATCGCAAGTCAATCTTGGAAAAGACTGATGCCTCTCGCAACTGGTCAAACAGATCATCAATCCGAGGTAAGGGATACCTGTTCTTCACAGTCACCTGGTTTAGCTTCCTATAATCAATGCACAACCGAAGTGACCCGTCTTTCTCCTTGACGAATAATACAGGTGCGCCCCAAGGGGAAACATGGGCGAATAAATCCCTTATCGAGCAATTCTTGCAATTGCTTCCTCAACTCGGCTAACTCTGCAGGGGCCATCCGATATGGGGCCTTCGAGATAGGAGAGGTGCCTGGAAGCAACTCTATAGTGAACTCTATCTCCCTATCCGGTGGCAATCCAGACAAGTCATCGGGAAAGACATCTGGAAAGTCCTGCACCACATCGATCTCTGCAAGAGTCAGTGACGAACCAGCATCGGGACTAGCATAACGCTGGCAAGAAAAGTGTCACAACCCTTGTTCACCATGCGCATCGCCTTCATGGCAGAGATAACTAACTTTCCCGCTAAGTTCTTTTGGCAAGGGATGAGAGAACTCATCCTCACCAGGAATGCGGAAAACAATCTTCTTCCTACGACAATCCACTAACGCATAGTGCTCCTCTAGCCAATCCAGACCAAGGATACAATCATAATCCTTCATCTTTAGCAAGAAGAAACACCCATCTAGGAATCTATCCTCAATGCACACAGGTAACGACGGAATGCACTTCCTAGTCGATACCGTACCCGCAGGGGTGTGCACGGACAAAGGACCTCTAACTCCTCAACTCTATGCCTGACTCTAGGGCTAACTGCCTAGCGAACTGCTCGGAAATGAACGAGTGAGTAGCACCCGTATCAAACAAAACCCGAGCGTGCACACCGAAAAGTAAAACTGTACCTTCGGTGACATGCTCCGCCTGCTCCGCGTCCTCACGAGCTAACGCAAACACTCGAGCTGGGGCTCGAGGCCTTCCTAGTCGTCCTGTAGCTGGCGCGGCTGCCGCTACTGCTGGTACTGGCGCTCCACGCTGAACTCCCTGCTGAAGTCTTGGGCAATCCTTGATCTTGTGGTCGCTGCTCCCACACTTTAAGCATCTACCCGCTACTAACCAGCACTCGGAACCTCCATGGGTCTTCCCACAATGGGGACACTCTCTCTTCGCACCGGGGGAACGTACAGAAGGTACCTGAGAGTTGCTGACTGCCATTTGTTTCTGCGGCGTCTGGTACACCGTTTTCCTCTTATCCTGCCGCTGGAAAGTCGTTGTCGGCCTCTTCTGCGAAGCTTTCTTCTCCTCCAGATACTGCTCCATTTCTCCCTCCTGTCTGCAGGCTGCGCTGAGGGCCTCGTCTAGCGTGCGGTGGTCGAACGCCACGAGCCTCGTCCTCAGTGATGGTTTGAGACCCATCACGAACTTCTTTGTCTTCCTGCGCTCATCCTCTACTATATGCGGTGCATATTTAGAAAGTTCAGAAAACCTTGCCTCGTACTCCAGGACGGTCATTGATCCTTGCGTCAGGGAAAGGAATTCTTGCTCCATCTTATCCTGGATATGCTCTGGGACGAACTTGGCTCGGAAGAGCCTCACGAACGCGTCCCATGCCACATCTACTGCTCCGTCCTCAAAGCGCGTACGCAGTAGGGAGGACCACCATACATCGACTCTCTCCTGTAATACACCTTCATAAGCACCAACTAACAAATGCCAACTTGACAAACAACGTACAAGCATAAACTAAAGCATACCTGTAGCATGTAGGTGGCTAAGGTCACCTTGTCCTCATCAGGACACCTGATAGCTCGGAAGATTTTCTCCGTCTCCCTCATCCAGCTTTCTGCTAATAGCGGATCACTCTCCCCCTTAAAAGAGGGTGGGGCCATCCTCTTGAATCGCTCCATGATGGAAGGTCCACCATGGTCCTGAGCTGGGGCCTGAGCCTGCTACATTAAACAATAACAATATACAATAAACACAATATCATGCAATTTAAATAGCAAACTACTAGGTTGTTTCATTATTCTACCTGGGCCTCCAACTGGGCCTGGAGTGCTGCCTGGGTGTGGGCCTGCGTCTGCATGGCTTGCACCAGACCTTGCATGAATACTCCATAGTCCACTGGCGGTGGTGGGGGAAGCACAGGGCCCTGTGGGGCCGGGGCCTGCTGCTCCGCCCGCTCCTCATGCCTCTGCTCGTCGTCGCGAGCTGGTACACCTCCACGTCGTCCACGGGAAGCCATGGCTGTAATAAAATTTCAGCCACCAATTAGAGCTAGATTACTAAATTCTCTAACCATTTTCTTATCTATCTTTCACTTCTTATTAGTGTTTTCTACACATGTGGACATACTTAGCATGCAATGGGGATGATGACTTAGGTATATTCATGTGCAATCTCAACCGGTTGCTCTGCTACCAATCTCTGTGACGGCCCTCATTATACCGGTACGGTTATACCAACCCACGTCGATATAACAAGTGCTGCCACAGTGGGACATTTACCCAACGATACAAACAGCTGAGATACACGCAAATACACAACAGAGTAGCGAAGTAAAAGAGAACTATCTCCATTCATTCATCATCCACATTAAACATACATGCAGTTTACAATTTGCAAGAAAAGGAACCAAAGTTCACATAAATTAAATTACTGAAATGGAAATACATAATGTCCACATAATACATTCTTCTCATGATAATTCTAATACAATGTTCAAAATTACATACTGGAAATACACAAACTCAAAGAACTCCAACAACTATCTAGTCTCTGCGCTCGGAGTCCGTCTCCACTGTCTCCTCAAGCGGTGTCGTGTCACCAACTATACCTGTACGCCGAAGCAAGGAGTGAGTCCAGGGACTCAGCAAGCAACACTATTCATGATATACACGTACAAATCCTAGCGGTTTCTACATGCACATTACAATTAGCAACACATAACATGCTAGTCAATTCGGGTTTTCAACCTATCATGAAAGTTCTACGATTTTATACATAACTCATGCTTTCAGATTTTTAAAATAAAATCCACCTATCACATGGTCTCTATTCAATTTACTCATGAACTTTAATCTTTTACAGAATCAAACATGAGAGCTATCAATATGGACAATTTACATGCATAAAAAGGGAAACACAATTCGCATGGGCTCCACATATTCTTAAGTGCACACATAACTTTTTCACATGCTTTAGGTTGCTGATTTCACATGGTTCAATGACTATGAATCTACACATGAGAGCTACAACGTTGCTTAAAACCTCACATATGAACAATCCATCATGCCATTTTGCACACATATTCATTTGTTGTCCTTACCATGGATTCTAAACACTTTGTATCCATAACATGAGAATAATAACATGCATTTTCTGAATTCATATGGTTTCAGATTTTGTCTCACATGGTTTCAATAACACATTTACACATCGAGAGTTTCACATTTTCTTTTGCACAAATTCCCTCTTTTCACGTGGTTACACTTTACACATACACATTCACATGTCACTACACATTTACACATGGTCACATACACATTTCACATTACACTTTACACATATTTAGGTGCCGTGACACATAGTCCAAACCACCAAAGAAGGACACAAACACATCACATCACATAGACGCCATCTAGGCAATACAATGGCGACTCTTGGACTGCGCAGACCGGGAGAACAAGTCTCCACCCTAACCAGTGGTACTTGTCCACCTCCAGGATTTCCCCCTAATGCCCTTAGGGTCACTTAACACAATGAACCTTCTCAGGGGGACTTTTCCCTGATACGGCTCCACTGCCTTCTCGGAAGCAGTATCACATTGGCACAATTACACTTTTACACGTTTACCGTTTTACACATGGTTCTTACACTTTACACTTTTTATCACATTCACTTTCTCACCCACATAACTCCTCTGTTTTTTTTTTTCTAACATGGTATTACAGAGTTTCAAGGTTTAACACACAGTAAACACACTAATCATGCTGGGTTTAAACAAAATCTAATTACATTTCGATCATATGTACGAATTATTCACATTTCACATGAAAACACATAACTCTTTATCTACGGGTCCAAATGACCTGAAATGTTTACCAATGCTGTGTTCGGGTTCAAGATGATACCCTCAATTTTTCAGATTTTTCTGAGCTTCATGGAATTTACAGTAAATAAAACACCTAATTAGCATGCCGTTCATAATTTAATTTAACACGGGGTTTAACACATCTTGTAAATTGCCACTTGCTGTTTAAACATAAGTTACTAACATATGCATGAATCTAGAATACAACATTACCCTAATTCATACATCTATTGATCAATTATCACAAACCATTTTTGCATGTTTTCATTTTACCGAACCGAGCTTATTTACAAATTTCACAAGCATGGATAATTTACTAAAGCTTACAAACACATATGCTGACCTACTATTCTTCATGATCAAACCGAAATCAAGGCATTCACACTAATCTAAATCATGAATCATGGATTTTGCAAAATTGCCTACAAGTCATGCTCACAAGTTTACAAAATATCATTATCCTACATTCACCATTCACATCCCACATTCATTCACACACCACAACTAACCATATACATAGAGTATAAGCTTTACCATATATCCTCATCGCATAAAACATACCGAAATTACTGCATAAGTGGGACAGAACAGCTCACTGTTCTGTCCAGAAGAACTAGGCGGCGGTCTCTGGCCGCTGACTCAAGGTCAGCGGCATGGTCGATGGACGCCAAGGATGAACTGGGCGTCCAGGGACCTTGCCGTCTACTCAGGTCTGTGCAGAAACACAAACCCGAGCTCTAAATCTTGGGTGAACTGGAGGGTGTAGGACTCGAGGAAAATTCCATAAAAATCACAAAACCCACCTAGACTCATACGGGGACACCATAGATAGGTCACTTGCCTCTCGAAAATTCCTCCAAGAGATTTATGGCTCGAAGAAGACCTCCTTGGGCAGTTCCAAGAAGTTGCAGAAGTGCCTCCAAGATCGCCTTCCTCCGGGCTCCTGGGTGATCTCCACGCCGAGGGGATGATGGGGAAGTCTTCTCCTTTGCTTCAGCTTCCTCCTTGTTGCAGAAGATCTCCAAATCCAGCTCCAAGGGGTCGGATTTGAGGGTTCTAAATGGAGTTTTCTCACAGAATGCTCTAGGGTTTTTCTCTCTTCTTCTCTCCTCTTGCAAGGGTGAAAATGAGAAGTGGGGAGAGGCCAATTCGGGTTCAGGATGTAGGAGAGCCCCTCACCCACTCACCATACCGATTAGACAGCCTTAGAGCCATTGGGGGACATCCCCCCAATGGTTGCCATGCCTTGTTTCAGAAGTTTGCAGCTCTGCTGCGCATGCAGGTCAGAGAAGTTGACGTCCAGATCGCTGGACGCCGGAGTGAGTGTTGGCGTCCAGGGCTGGACGCTGACACTGGCTAAACGTCCAGGGGTTGACGCCAATAGGGCCTTCGGCCAGAACCCTAATTTATGCAGAAAACCATGCATATCAAGAGTATATACATGCAATATACCTATGGTATTGTATCCATACTATCATCATGCAATACATACATTATTTATGTTTAATATAAACACATGCACACGTAATTATACTAATTAATGCGTACGTAAATATGTACATACATACACAAGCATAAACATACACACATAATTGCAAATAATGCGACGGAAATTAGAGGGCCTTACACTGTCACTATGGATTTTGTTTCGGGCTTGCCCCGATCTAGATGGGGTAATGACTCGATTTGGGTAGTCGTAGATAGATTCCCGAAGACTGCACATTTCTTGCCTATGAAGAAGAAGCAGTCAGTAGAGAGCTTGGCTAGATTGTATGTCAGTAGCATTATTAGATTGCATGGTGTGCCGAACTCGATCATTTCAGATCGAGATCCGAGATTTACTTCGAGGTTGTGGAAGGGTCTTCATGATGCTTTAGGTTCGGAGCTGAAGCTCAGTTCGGCGTTTCATCTCCAGACAGATGGACAGTCTGAGAGGACTATCCAGACGCTCGAGGATATGTTGAGGGCGTGTGTGCTGGATTGGAAGGATGATTGGGAGCGCCATTTACCTCTAGTGGAGTTCTCATATAACAACAGTTTTCATGCGAGCATTGGTATGGCTCCATTTGAGGCATTGTATGGAAGGCCTTGCAGATCTCCTTTATGTTGTTAGGAGACCGGCTATAGGCAGTTGATCGGTCCAGAGTTAGTTCAGGAGACTTCGGATAAGATTCAGCTTATCAGGAAGAGGCTTGTTGCGGCACAGGATAGGCAGAAGAGCTACGCTGACAGCAGGAGGAAGGATTTGGAGTTCGAGGTGGGTGAGCATGTCTTTTTGAAGATTTCACCTACTCGAGGTGTCGTCAGGTTTGGCAGGCATAGCAAATTAAGTCCCAGATTCATTGGCCCGTATGAGATTCTCAGGCGTTTAGGTAGCGTGGCTTATGAGCTAGCTTTGCCTCCGGCTTTAGCTAGTGTTCATCCCGTTTTCCACGTATCTATGCTCAGGAAGTATGTTCGAGATCCATCTCATGTTATTAATCACGATCCAGTGGAGATCCAGCCAGATCTGTCCTATGTGGAGCAACCAGTAGCTATTCTTGACCAGAAGGTCCAACATCTCCGGAATAAGAGGATTTCGTCAGTAAAAGATTATGGCGGAAATTCTCGCGAGAGGAGGCTACTTGGGAGCTTGAGGATGAGGAAGAAGTATCCTCATTTGTTCGAGTAGTGTTGTTTAAACTTCAAGGACGAAGTTTCCTTAAGGGGGAGAGGGTGTAAGGCCCTCAAATTTTGTCCTTTTATTTTGTTGTGTGTGTGGACTCGTGCTTGTGTGTAAATATTATGTATGCATGTGTATGTTTAGATGTAATTGTTGTTTGTTTGCATGGTGTACACTATACTATATATATTACATGTATATATATAGCGTATATATGGTTTTCTGCATGGTTTAAGCTCCGGCCGAAGAGCAAGTTGGCGTCAACATGGATGGACGTCCATGTTGAGTAAACGTCCATGTCGATGGACGCCAACTATGAGGTAAACGGCCATGGATGTGGACGTCTACTTCTCTGATTTTCTGTACGCAGCAGACCCCGAAATTCCAGGTTGGGCTTGCTCACCGATTGGGGAGATGTCCCCAACGGCTCTCACCTCTCCCATCATGCCCTGCGTGAGATCCCAAGCCCCACCTTATAAAACATTACCCCTTGCAACCTGGAAGAGCTCTCTTGGCTCTTTGCATAGAGAGAAAACCCTAGCTGAGAGAACAGAGAAAACCTGAACTTTGAGAGCTCAGATCTGGCGATTCGAGGCTTCTTCCGACGAGCTTGTTCAACTGGGAGGAACATTGGACGTAGGGGAAGGCTTCCCCAATGCTGGACTGAAGACTACCTCATCCTAAAGCCCGGAGGAAGGAGTTTGTGGAGGCTTCTTGGCACTACCCAAGGAGAGCTTCAACAGCCATTTACATCCCCTTGGAGATTTTTCTAAAGGCAAGTAACCCATCCCCGTGATGCATGTATATGTCCAGTAGGTCTTAGATATTTTATGGGATTTTACTCGTGTCCTGGATCCCCCACATTCACCCTTTCTTTGGAGCTCGGTCTGTATTTTTGCACAGACAGGAACTTAACGGCAAGATCCCTTGCCGTTAAGCTCTTCAGTTGGCGGCAGACGATGTTGGCGTTAACCCCTTTGAACGGCTAGCCTTTGCCGTTTAGTTCTTCAGGACAGAGCAGTGAGCTGTTCTTCCTTATATATGATTAATTTTCGAAGTTTTTCGCATGAGGATATATTGTAAACGTTATATGCTATGTATTATGAATGGTGGAATTCATTGTGAGATTTTGTGAATTTCTGTAAATAGTGTGAATGGTTACATTTATGAAAAATGCATGTTAGATGAGACCTTGGTTGGTTAGTCCACTGTTCACATGATTCGTGAGGAATTTGAATGCCATAATTTTTCTAGACCCTGTGTATATACGTCAGTCCATGCTCTGCAAAATTGGAAATTTTCCCATGATCATGTGATTTATTACAATTTTGGTAATGAAATTAGAAAGCATGCGTAGGGTCATGTAAAAATCACAGTAAATAGTATGATGTGAGATAAATTTGGGAAAAGTTTTTGTGATAATGTGCATGTTAGGTACAGGTCTGAGAACTATCAAATCCAACATTTATGTTGTACTTCCATGATAACTGAATTATTAATGCCATGTGAACGAGTTTTTCATTTTCTGTAAATTCTGTGTAATTCATAAAAATGTGAAAATTTGCATGATTGGTCTGAAACCTGCAAACAGTGTGTGGTTAAATTTTCATGAGATTTGGGTAACAGTAGGTTATATTGTGAAATTTCTATGTGAAAATGAGTTATTAATGCATGCTATCATGATTATGTGTTTTCAACCTGATTAGTGTAAATTACTGAGTGTTTAAACTCTGTCAAACAGTAGCACCATGATTTAGGAAAACTGAACCATGTGCTTAATAACGAAAATGTAAGTGATGCGTAAATTGGATGAAATGTGTGTGTTAAAAATCGGAATGTGTAAAATGTGCCGTGTGTGACACTGCTTCCATAGAGGGCTGTGGAACTGTACCGTGGAAGGGTCCCCACGGGAAGGTTCAATGTGTTAAGATCCTAAGGGCATTAGGATGAAATATTGGAGGTGGACAAGTACCACTGGTTAGGGTGGAGATTACTTCTCCCGGTCTGCGTAGTACCAAGACCCGTCACTGTGTTGCCTAGGTGGCGTCTATGTGTTATGTGTTATGTGATGTGAATGTGTCCTTCTAGTGGTGGGTTGGACTATGTGTCACGGCAGTTAAATGTGAAAATGTGAATGTGTATATGTACAAATTGTGTAGTGTGAACATGTGTATATGTGTAATGTGTAAAAGTAAACAATGTGAATGTGCAAATGTGTAAACATGTGAAACAAATGTGTTAGAATGTGAAATTGTGATTCATGTTATGAAAATGTGGGATTCATTTGTCAAAACATCAACCTTAATGTGTTTATAACAATGTTTTACACGTGCGAAGATATGTAGAATCTATGTTGGGAGTATTTTCCTTTTATGTGTGTGAAAATCCCATGCTAAATTACTATCAGGTTGTAGCTTAAATTGAGAATGTAGCTCTCATGTGGATAGGTAAGTAGAAAGCATGTGGTAGGTATTTTAATTTGGAATGACGTAAACCATGTATCATGTGTTGTGAATTATGTAGCAATATCATGACAGGTTGTTTCAACCATGCTATATGTTTTGACTTAATGAAATTGAATGTAGGACTTACTTGTGATGTATGCATGTATGATGTGTATGGAATTACTTGCTGAGTCTTTAGACTCACTCTTGCTTCGGCGTAAAGGTTTAACAGGTGACCCGACTTCCTTGAAGGAGACCATTGATAGCGACTCCGAGCGAGGAGAGTAGAGTGTTGTGGAGTCACCATCATTGTATCTTACTTTCATAGTATGTAATTGAGACTTATGTAATTGAAACTTACGTAATTGTGGACGAACAATGTAATTTGAATTTTGTATTTCATTATGTGGACTTAGTTCTTTAAATTGCTATATGGATCATGTATGTTTAATGTGGATGATGAAATGAAAAGACAGTGGTTCTTTTACTTCCGCTACTCTTTATTCATATTTGTGTACATCTCAATCATATGTGTTAGTGCTTGGGTAAATGTCCCACTGTGACGAGACTCACTATACCGACGTGGATTGGTATAATCATACCAGTATAAGGAGGGTCGTCGCAATATAAGCTAATTGATCATTTGTAGAGACAATTCAAGTAAAATTTCTCCATTACTTACATGGTCCCTGATGAAATGATGTCTGACCTCAATGTGCTTGGCTCTTGAATGTGGAATTGGATTTTTAGTCAAGTTGATTGCGCTTGTGTTGTTACACAGCATTTGGAATTTCATGAAGTGTGTGACCATAGTCTTCCAGCTGATGTTTGATCCATAACAATTGAGTGCAGCAACTTCCAGCTGCAATGTGTTCTACTTCAGTTGTGGACAAGGCTACTAAATTCTATTTTCTGGATGACCAAGAGATCAAGCATCCTGCAAGAATTTGATAAGTACCACTGGTGCTTTTTCTATCTATTTTTAGCATAGTCAGCATCACTATATCCAATCAATTTAAATTCAGAAAATCTGGGATACCATAAACCAAAGTTACTTGTGTTTATAGGATATCTAAAAATTCTTTTAACAGCATTAACATGAGATTCTTTTAGATCATCCTGAAATCTAGCACACAAACATACACTGAACATTATATCTGGTCTACTAGCAGTAAGATAGAGTAATGACCCAATCATGCCTCTATAAATCTTTTGATCTACTTTCTTACCAATTGGATCACTATCTAACTTAATACATGAGATCATGGGTGTTCCTAAGGGCTTACACTTGTCAAAAGCATATTTAGATAGCAAATCTGAAATGTACTTGGTTTGACAGATGTGAGTACCCTCCTTGGTCTGCTTGATTTGCAAGCCAAGAAAATAATTAAGCTCACCCAGCATACTCATTTCAAATTCACTTTGCAAAAGGTTTTCAAAGAATTTGTAGAGTGATTCATTAGTAGAACCAAAAATAATATCATCAACATATATTTGTACAATCAGGATTCCTTCTGAAAATTTGTTAATAAATAGGGTGCTATCTACCTTACCTCTTGAAAAATCATGTGATATAAGATAAGCACTGAGTTTTTCATACCAGGCTCTTAGAGCTTGTTTCAAACCATATAGTGCTTTCTTTACGAAAAATATGATTTGGATATTTAGTATCTTCAAAACTAGGAGGTTGCTCAACATAAACTTCTTCTTTTATGAAACCGTTCAGAAAAACACTTTTAACATCCATTTGAAATAAGTTGATATTAAGAGAACATGCATATGCTAATAAAATTCTAACTGCCTCTAATCTAGCAACTAGAACATATATTTCATCAAAATCAATGCCTTCCTCTTGGGAATATCCTTGTGCTACCAGTCTGTCCTTGTTTCTGGTGATTACTCCTGATTCATCCATTTTGTTTCTGAAGACCCATCTGGTCCCAATAACTGGATGGTCAAAAGGTCTAGGGACAAGAGTCCAGACCTGGCTGCATTGAAATTGGTTAAGTTCCTCTTGCATAGCTAGGATCCAAGATTCATCTATCAGTGCATCATTGATTGTCGTAGACTCAATCTGAGAAACAAATGTAGAAAAATCACAGGGAAATGTCATACCTCTTGTTCTTACCCTATCTTCAGGATCACTTATAATATTTTCTCTTGGATGATCTCTGTGATACCTCAATTCTCTAGGTAGTCCTTCCTATGCTTCTTCTTATTGTTGCAGTTCTTCTAGTGGAGGATCCTCCTTATCTTCATCTTTTTCTTCAAGAGAAGTCTATTCCAAATCCCTGCACAATTCTTCAACAACATCTTCTTCTTCTATTTTCTTAATAGAAGGGTTAGTCTCATCAAATAAAATATGAACTGATTGTTCTATAGTTCAAGTTCTTATGTTAAACACTTTGTATCCTCTAGGCTTTGAGATATATCCTAGTAGAAAACCTTCATCACTTTTAGCATCTAATTTTCCTAAATTATCTTTACCATTATTGAAAATGAAACACTTACAACCAAAGAGTCGAAGATGACTGACATTTGGCTTCTTCTCCTTGTATAACTCATAAGGTGTCTTCTTCAGTATTGTTCTGATCATACACCTCTTGATGATGTAGCAGGCTGTGTTGACTGCTTCTGCCTAGAAATACCTTGGTAAATTGTATTCTGTAAGCATTGTTCTGTCTATGTCTAGTAGTGTTCTATTCTTTCTTTCTGCTACTCTATTTTGTTGAGATGATCTTGGTGCAGAGAAATTGTGTTCTATGTTATTTTCTTCACAGAATTTGACAAACTCATCATTTTTTTAATTCTCCACCATGGTCAAATCTAATAATGATTATTTGAAACTTCTGGCTCTTCTGTACTAGTCTACTGAACTTTAGAAAGGCTGAAAAGGTTTCTGATTTGGCTACCAGAAATGATATCCAAGTGTTCCTTGAATAATCATCCACAATTACATAGCCAGAAACTTTTCCTCTAAGACTTACTATTCTTATAGGTCCAAACAAGTCGATGTGAATAAGTTCCAATGGTTTGGAAGTTGTTATTGAAATGATATCTTGGTTTGCTTTCCTTTTGCACAGGCTATACAGATTCCAGACTTTTTCATTTTAAGCTTCGGAAGACCTTCAACTAAATCATGCTTGATTAATTTCTTGATCACTGATGTGCTTGCATGTCCTAATCTTCTGTGCCATAAATCAGTCTCTTCACTCTTAATGGTTGCAAGGCATAAGTTGACTTCTTTCAATTTTGCTAATTGTAGAGTGTACAGATTTTTTACTCTTTGTGCTTCAAAGATTGTTTTTCCATCCTTTTGAATAATGCACTTATCATTTTGAAATTTTACCAAGTGACCTTTGTCACACAACCGACTGATGTTAATAAGGTTATACTTTAGTCCTTCTATATACATAACATCTTCTATCAAATCCTTTTCTTTGGTTCCTACTATTCCACATCCTATCACTTTGTCTTTTCCATTATCTCTATAGGTGACTTGACCAATCTCATCTCTAAAACATGTAAGCAACTTTCTGTCACCTGTCATATGCCTTGAGCACCCACTATCCAAATACCATTTGGATGCTTTCAAGTGACCATGTAAACAAAATTAAGTTGTAACTTTTGGTACCCAAATTTTCTTGGGTCCTTGATGGTTAGTCTTTGGGATCCAATGCAAGTGTCTAGTTGTGCAGGTGTTGATTGTGTGCCTTAGTTGATTACAGTGACTACAATATAAATCATATGCATTCTTTACATGTGTAGTGTTATTAGATTTCACTTTTTGTTTGTAGACATATTGATTGACTTTTCTAGGATTTTTAATTTCCCTTTCTTTCACAAATTTAGGAGTTGGGTATTTTTCAAGATAGACAACATTTTCTTCATTTGTTGGAGGTGTATAACCAACTTCATACTTCTTTTTACCTATTCGAGCACCTTTCAATTTTAAAACGAGAGATGTTTTACAGTTAGTAATTTTATCTATAGTAGCTTTTAGATAATTATTTTCTTCTCTTAATTTTTCTTCATCTTTCAATTCTTTTAGATATGATTCAAGTTCCATGATTTTACAGTTTTTAACTTTTAAATCTTCACACAGTAGTTCATTTGATCCTTTTGTTTCAGTTAAATTTTGTCCTAATCTTTCTACTTCATTTTTTAGAAAGGTGTTGGATTTTTCTTGATTCAGTAAATTTAACTTAACTGTTTTCATCTATTTAACTATTTTTTTATATTTCTCATACAATTCATTAAATGCATCTTCTAGACTATCAGAATCAGATTCAGAACATGATGTAAAGGAGGTTTCAGAATTTACCTGGTCTAGTCCTGCAATGAGGGCTAGATTGGCTTGTTCCTCTTCTTTTGTTTCTGAGCCTGAAGAGTTTGAACTAGTAAGTTCTTCATTATCCCAAGCTATGACCATTGCCTTCTTCTTGTACTTTATGAATTTTATTTCTTTACCTTTCTTCTTCTCAAAATTTTCAGCTGGTTCTTTCTTTTTGAGCTTAGGACATTCTGACTTGTAATGTCCTGGCTGATTGCACTCATAGCAAGTTGGTTCTTTCTTCTTTTCCTTTTTAAAGTATCTCTTTTACCCGAACTTCTTCTTCTTGGCAACAATCCTTTGGAGTTTTCCTAACAGCATGACTTCATCATCACTGTCTTCTGATTTCTCTTTTGAATCCACAGAGGAAGAAGAATCTGCAGCTTTCAAAGAATTAGGCATTTTCTTTTTCGAAGAGCCTTCAAAAAATCTTTCCATGTTGATTTCATGAGCCATTAAAGAACCAATCAATTTATCACTAGAAAGTTCTGTTAGATCCTGTGCTTCTTCAATAGCAGTGACCTTAGGAGTCCAGGTATGAGTTAATGATCTTAGAACTTTTTTTTACTGTTTCTTCATTAGTAAGATTTTTACCTAGTAAACTCAAGCCTACTATTATATTTGAGAATCTATTATACATTTGAGTTATATTTTCATTAGGTAGCATTTTGAATTGTTCATATTGGGAGACGAGAATATCTATTCTAGTTTGCTTTACTCTATCAGTTACTTCATAAGTTACTTGTAGTTTATCCCACATTTCCTTGGCAGTTCTACAAGAAGATAATCTGTTAAACTCTCTTTTGGATAAAGCACAACATATATAATTCTTAGCTTTATAATTGAAGGACATATTTCTTTTGTCAGCTATAGATAATGCAGAAGTTCCATCAGCAAGTATAGTAAAGTCACCTTGTACAATTACTTGCCACAGATCGAAATCTGTGCCTCGGATGAAGCATTCCATTCTCATCTTCCAATACTGGTAATCTTCACCATCAAAGAACGGTGGCCTTGTAACTGATTGACCTTCATAGTTGTGAGCTTCAGCTGCCATCTCTTCTCAATTCTCTCGATTCTTCTGAGAAGACCTCGCTTTGATACCACTTGTTGGATCAGGATGACACTTTAGATGTCCTAGAGGCAGGTGAATAGGACTTCTTGCACTTTTAAAATTTATCTAAAAATAGATAACACTAAATAAAGTTGTTAGTACTTAGTGTGGTGTGTGTGAAACAAGTGAGAACTTTGCAGAAACAATCACATAATTACACAAGAGATTTTATCCTGGTTCGGCCCTTCCCACATGAAAGTCCTACATCCAGTCCCCAAATAACCTGTTGGGATTTCACTAACTGCCAAGAACACAAGAACTTCTCTCAAACTGAGAGGTATTACAACCCACTTGCTCCTAAGCAAGTCTTCCCTTTACCAAGGGGTATAAAGACTACCTACACCAGTAGGTCTTCCCTTCACAAGAGGGGCATTGCAGGGAACAAACCCCCTGCGGGTTATCTTACATAGAAATAACACAGGTGTGTCTACATAGACAAGAGCAAACACAGAAGAAATCAGAAAGAGATACAAATAAGAATTGAAGCTCAAATTCTTTCTAACTCTAAGAGAGTGGACTGAAGAGATCTGAATTTCAGAAGGCCACTCAAAGAAAAGACTTCTAAACAATTAGGAGAGCTTGGAAGTCGAAGCTTGAGAACAACAGGCTCTCTTCAGATCTTAAGCTCTTCTCTTGTCTTTTCTGTGGAAGGTGAGGTTGTGTGGTTGTATCTTCTAGTGTGTATGTCTCTCCTTCTTGCTTCTTCTTCTCACATACTTGATCTGTTGTTCAAACTTCAGCTCCCATATATAAACATTAGAGACTGAGCTTCCCATTTGAAACTGAACGTTGGAAAATAGTCGTTTGAAAAATAGCCGTTTGAATCTGAGAGATGAGACTATGAGGTCTCTGAGTTGTCCATGAGATCTCAACGGCTTCAGGCTATGTAGATAGCTTCAAGGTTCTATAGACAACTTCATTAATGTTCTGCAAACTCCATGCTCAAGACTAAAAGCTAAGCAAGATTCAGTGGGTAGCTACATACTTGGGAGGACAAAAAGACACGGATACCTCCATTCTTTCGGAGGTAGGTGAGATAAAAATATATAAATAGAAAAGAGTTTAGATGGACAGTTGTTCAGAGCATTTAAGAATAGATAGACAGTTGTACATTAATGCGTCAGATCGCACGGACACGTTACTGTTCCTATCGCGTCGTACTCGTCCGACATGATAAAGGTAAGTTGCCTTCTCATCCCCTTTCCCGATAGATTAGCTCGTCTTTTATTTCATTGAATTATAGGCAATCTATTTGGTGGTGTTCACACTTCCATTTTCCATATTTAGCACATTTTATGTCCGAGGAGGGTCATATCCCCATGATTACAAGTATGACTCACCATTCTGCATCAAACATCTAGTGCAAATCTTTTGACGTAAGGATACACATTTATCAGATGCCAATATCCCCAATTATTCAGTATGATTAATCATTTTACTCATTTTGCATTATTCCCATTGTTGAATAGAGTTAGCTAGACACATCATGACATTCATTCCTCATCACTTTTGTTGTGAAGGACATAAGTTTCTTAGTGACCAAGCCATTGCTCAGCCAAAAATTTCATTTCATGGCGAGTTCCCTTAGCCTAATTCAAACCATGTAAGATGTTTAAGGACAATACTTAGTTTGATGTTTTCAACCAAAGTAGGCATATTATTTTTCAATATCAAAATATAGGAAATATGGATTATCATGATGTTTTAAAGCTTTTCCATATACACTCTTTGGTCTTTCTCAAGATTTTTAAGACTCATGAGTTTATAAGTCCCAATACATTAAGTTATTTAGGGTCAGACAGGAAAGAATAGTGAACTCTTTAACTCCCCTTGAATTATTGAACATGGTCAAATTCAGCTTATTAAAGAAACCCCCCTCTTAACAAATGAAGATTCAAGAAGGATATAGCAATTAAAGGACATGAATAGAATTTATTTGAGAGAAATTGCCAGTGGCCATGATTACAAGAAGATGTGTCAACACACAGTGTTGGAATAGAAGACAAAAGTCAACAAATTTGAGCTGGTGTCGACACAACAATTAGTGTGTCGATACACATTTGATCAAAATTACATTTCTATGCATTTCCAATTTCCTTTCAACCAAACTTCTTAGAACAACTAACACCATTTGACCATGAATTTTCAATTAGGTTTTGTCTTTTCTACCACTTTTCTTACACAGGTTATGCTGCTCTTTGAAGACTTACTCCCCCTTAGCGTGTGGATGATATGATGAGTGTTTTCATGCAATTCATAAGCTAGCCATGCACTCTATGATTTTTTTGCACAAGGAGACTCTTGGTACTTGGCGGAGACATACTCACACATAGTGATAGTTTCAAGACAAGCTTGACTTGTCCTTCCATATTTTACCATTTGATATACCAAGGAGTCAATGCAAAGTGAGGTGCATGATAAGTGAATAGCATTATCAAACTCCCCCTCAGAGTGAGACTTATGAAAAGAATCATGTTTTTTTCTAGATAGAACAAGTCATGGACATTTATGATTGCAAAATATAAATCCTGAGCACAATTACAGTCAAACACTTCATTAATTAGAATTATGTGTTGGACCTATTATCGCCACATACTCCTAGGTTTTAGTGATAACAATACTTTAAATAAATATATATCTATGCTCATGCATGTTCATATAATCATATCTTTTCAAACGCATCATCAAATGCATTCTCATAATATCATTTTTTTGATGATTTGTCGACATATAACATTCATGTGTTGATAGATGATCGACATATGTCGACAGACATTGATATGTGTCGACAGATGATGGTCATGTATCGACCTGTGAACATCATGTGTCGACACATGCTTGTCTGCTTATATTTATTCATCTCCTTTTATCTCCTTGTATATGAATTTTGGTGATATTTTATTTTAATATGATTTTATGTGATTAACATGTATTTTTCCATTAAGTTTGACAATAGGAAATAAAGGTAAATTAATAGCTATAAGGATCATCAAAGTAAGTATCTCAAAAACTTAGTCTCAAGTTCTTCATAATATTTTCCTAAATCCATATCAATTCTATAACAAGTTTCATACTGATTGATGTTAAACTGTGTATCGATTTCTGAAGAAGTGTTCTATCGATTGAAGAATAGAGCTTTCTATTGATTACTATTTAAAAAATGTTCTGATTGGTGGCCAAATGGATTGAATCATTCTGATTGAAGTAATAAATATTTTATTCTATCAATTGATGTTTAAAATCTTACGATTACTTAACAAATGAACAACTTCCTTCCGATTGGTGAATGAATGTTCAATTCTCATACCAATTGATGTTATAAATATTTTATTACATCAATTAGTGTTTAAAATCCTTCTTATTGGTGAACAAATGCTCAGTTCTCATTTAGATTGGTGTTCAAACATTCTTATTGCTGAACACCATACGAATTACTGTTGTTTTACACCGATAGGTGAAGAAATAACCTGATTCACATCAATTATTGAACATCAGTCAAATGTTATACCGATTAATGTTATAAATAGACTTCGACTGTTGTGTGGACTGTTGACTAATTTATCTCCATGACTATGTATTTTGGTGAAAGAAAACTAAAAAATACTCGTCTTTAATCATGACTATACTCTAAATACAAATCCTCATATCTAATGTATTTATTTGTTCAATCACATCTTCATTCTCAATGAGGTCAAACACAAGAGCTTGATGGCTCAAATGACACACACATGAGCACACTTGCTTAGAAAACACACACACATGCTAGATTAAGTTCCTACAAGATCAAATCCTCTAGCATAGATCAAATCCACACAATAACATACACTAAGATCTCCACAGAACACTTGTGTAGATTGCTCAAACACACTCAAAACAAATCCAGATGAGCATTCCAATAGAAATGAGGAATAGAAGGATGAATTGGATGTTCCTCGTTGAGAGCTATCTGCTAGGAGCTTGAATTGAAAGCCCTTGAGAAGATTCGATGGAGTTCTTCTTCAATTTGTGATGCTCTATTTTAGATCTACTACTTCTTCTTAGCTCTGCTTCTTCTTCCTTGCACTGCTGCTGCTTCTTTTTTTGCTACTTTCTTTCGATCTACTGCTCTTCTTGTCACGTCCTAAGAATTTTGCAGTGGAATATTAGAGTTAAAATCGATATTTCTAGACATGAATAGTCAGCAAATAATCATCTAACTAGCGAGCACTAGATGTGCATCAACACAAACATAAGGAACCATATAATGAACACAATTAATTCTCATTCATAACTCATAAATGTTAAATACAACTCCATTGACTTCAAATTGATAATAACTCAAGAAAAATAAAATTACATGTATTCTCACTACCTACTACATCAATCTACTCTCAAAGTAAACTAATGATAAGCACTACGATTGTAACACACTCATCACTCTGACGCATTCCCAACCAAGTCATGGCCTCCTTCCTCTTCCTCAATGTCACCTATGATGTTATGAAGTAGGGAATGAGAAAACTAGCCAAGTAGAATTTATATCTCAATGTGATAATATAAGTGATTAACAATTTAAGAACTAGGTAGGCACAATTAACAAGATATGCATGTACGACAAATCCAATTAAACAAGATACGTGTACAAGATAGAATGAACAAGATCTAGATTGATGTAACAAGAATGAACTAACAGTAGCACAGTTTGTACAAGCACGCAGAATACCATTCGTTTGCAAGAACGCAAGATTTCCATATTAGGCAAGCAAGCAAGCACGAACGAGCAAGAACTTTTAACATGTAATAGTAATCAAGCACAAAGACACTAATGTGCACGGATCTATGCCACCTTTAAATGCACACTAGGACATGTGTATGTGGTTTATTATATGTAACATTCAACATGCAAGTACTCCTAGCGCAGATGCAATGCTACTAAAAATTATACCCCATGGTTAACAATATATTTATGACTCACCGTCAATGGGGCTAGACTAGATCCCTTGGACACTCTCCGCGCTCGACCAACATCTCACTATTTTCCAATGTAGATACCCACAATTAATCATGGACACCAATAAGAGTTTCAAGAAGTATATATTTCAATATCACGTTCATGATGATTGCAAGAAAGATAAGTCATGTGAACATGATGTCATGATAACAATAGTCAAGAGAGTATTTCGGTAGCATAACAGCATGATTTACACTTGAGTTAAATCTTTACATTAATGGCTTAAGTCCATGATTATAAAGCCACACTCACGGGATCGAGACGAGAAAGGAAGTGCACGCTATCTCCAGGGAACTTCAATGGTACAACCAACTCAATCTCTATAAGGGAATCCATGGACTACGAAGAATTATGGAGGTCTTAGAGGAAAGGTCCCTAGTCTACTAGTACAAAATGACCAACAGAGAGTTTCCTATCCCCCAAGAAAGGGCTGCTTATTTGTGCAAGAGTGTAGTGTAGAACGTGCCTCAATATCACAATCCACCGGTTTAAAACAAGCGGAAAGCAAGTAACATGATGACATATTGTAAAGCAATACTATCAAGATTTCATTAACATGGTTTCTGCAATTTAACAAGATCAACTTTCAGTTTAAAAGCAAGTGAGAACATTAAGATGATCATAACAATCTCAACCTAGAAAGATCATGAAATTAAGAACAACTAGAATAAACTTTCATGAGGTTGTGACTTTTACATGGATGAACAGTTTTTAAGCCACTAGAGAGACTGTACAACATTTACTATAAGCCATAACATGAAAGTCTTACACTCTAGAATGTGAAAAACAGGTCTTGCATAGGCTATAGAAATCATGACAGATTCAGTCGTCACTATTTCCAAGGCTGTTGACAGTTAAAACAGGTAAACAGTCGGTTGTCGGAATCGCGACGGGGGTACCTGTCGCGTTCAAATCGCAATGGGATAGATGGACACGTTCAAGAAAATCAAACTACAAACGTGATGGGTATGGTCGATGCGTTCATGCATCACTCCTTAATATGAAATAGACACGAAACCAAGCATGGGAAAATAGTCAAATTGCGACGCCACAGGCGGTCGTGTCTTTGACATGCACTGAAACCTATGCGGCACACAGTTTTATGTTGTCGAATCCTATCAGACAAAAACTAAAACGTGATAGTTTGGGCAGTCACCTTTAAGGTAATTGTGATGGGTTAGCCTATCACGATACCAGTTTCCAAATCGCGACGTCTGGTTCTGTCGCGGTTTAGGGTTCAACCCGAAAACCATGAAAACATTGCAGTCATACATGTTTGGTCTATATCTTGGGATCTAGGGCTCTTTGGACAAAACTATGAACATGAAAGTTGTAGAGGATGATGAGTAGAAGAGAACTATACTTTCGTGGTGACTCAATTTGATCTTGGGATGTGTGAAACATGCTATGAACACTAGAAGCCCTAATCATGCGCGACTATTGAAAAATGCTTAATACTCGAAGCATACTCAAAAAAAAATAGGGAAAATAAGTGCATATGAAACTATAGATGAAGAGATTTAATATGGTATATGGTTTGTTAAGATTTGGCCTGAGAACACCTACCATTCATCACTCCTAAGGGAAGTCTTCTGCACAGGTTTACAGAGCACAAGTTGAGGAAGAAGCCTTGGGTTGGGGATGAATTTCTCCTCCTTTGGTGCCTTTGCTAGTCTCCTCATGACCCTAACATATGGTAAACTCATCCCCAAGGAGTTTAGGGAGAGTATTTATAGATTTAGGGTTGTTTGGAGTCCTAATGTAACTAGGAATTGGGGAATTCTGAGTTTGGTTAATCCCTTCCTTCATTTGAGGATTCCCATCCCAATATGAGTGTAAAATCTATTAGGAAACCTCCTATTATAGTTGTGCATGAATTTGGGTAGTTTTAGGAGTCCATTAAACTAGTTTTTAGCCCTAATTGGTCTTTTCAATTCAAGACCAATTAAACCTACGAATTTCCATGATATGTTCTAACTTGAATTTATTCATGGGCCACAAGTTGTCTATTCGTCCAAATCATATGATGGGACGTTAACACACCTTTTTTAGAATCTACCCATATATTTATTTTAATTTATGATTCACTTTTTGCACATGATAATTGGTTTTTTGACTTATTTCTTAATTACAATAATAAGTTACAATAATTCTTAAACCTAGCCCAAACGATTTTTACTGACCCAAATTTCTTGATGGACCATTAAGGGATATTATTTGAAGTCCATCTATGATTTTTATTTAATTGTTTGACTCATCTAAGTACGTGTGATAATGATTTTCCGACTTATTTATGAATTACGACAATAAGTCACAAAATGCTTTAAAATTGGCTAATCGGATTTTTCTTCACCTGAATCTCTTCATAAGTCATTTAGAAATATTATTTAGAGTTGAACTATAATTTTTACGAAATGTTCCAATGTGTTTTCATGTATATGATAATGGTGCCTATGTTATTACTATTTTTAGATTATTAAATTGTCAAATTTCTAATTTATCCATAAATTTTAAATTATACAAATTTTGGGGTGCTACATCTCTCCCACTTAAAAGAATTTGGTCCCCAAATTCACACACGTAATCGGGTGAACTTGGTAAGGGGGATCCTCGATGTGGTTTAAGATCTGACCTTTAATAAACTCCAGCTTGTATCAACATTCTTGTACCCTTATTGTCATAGATGCCAACTATCTTCACCTATGGGTCATTAATACTATCCATTTAATTCATTCCAACTATTGCCCTCTTCTATGGTTAATCTGACTCCATATTAATTCACAAGATGAGCTATGGTAAGACTACCAGATTATTTTTTTTCCAACTTGTCCCTTAATCATCTCCCCCACTTAGGAATATACACGTAAGAATAGTATCATAAGACCAGTTTAAAGGTTTAACAAGAATAGCATCTTTCACCATACCTCCTCCTTCAAGGAGTTCCACTCGGATCATCGCATTTACGCGCCCTTGACGTTTTACCACTCCTTGGTTCCTTCCAGCTTGGTCTTTTAGCATGGGACAGTTGGGTATACGGTGATCGTGACTTCCACATCGCAGGCAAGCGCCAACCTTCTTCCAGCACTTATCTGCTTGGTGTCCAGGCTTATTACAAAATTTGCAATACTCCACAATCGATGTTTCTTCTACTTTGATCTTCTTTCCATTGCCAGCAATGTTCTCCTTGATCGGTCTTTTGGTACCGTTATTGTTGTTGGAGTGAGAATTCCCAACAGCGTGGGGTATTTCATTCTTTACATAAATTGGCTTCGTTACTTCTTTTTCCTTCAAGCCTTCTCTCTTGGCCATGGTATCCTCCACCAGTTGGGCTCTCTGGACCATTTCCACGTAAGTGCGAATGTTATGTGGTCCCAACTTTTCAATGAACATGGGCCTGAGCCCATCCATGAACTGATTTGCCTTCAGTCTCTCTATACCCACCAAATGTGGGGCATATTGGGCCAGACGGGCGAACTAAGCTTCATACTCAGCCACAGACATACCTCTTTGTTTCAATGCGGCAAACTCAGCCGCCTTCTTTTCTTGCACCCTCTTAGAGAAGTATTTTTCCCGCAATATCTACATGAACTCTTCCCATTCTAGTTTAGCAGCATTAGGTAGATGGGTCGATGTGGCCTTCCACCAAGATCTGGCATCCTTGTTAAGTTGGAATGTAGCCAGTAACACCTTCTCCCTCTTAGTGCACTGCATTACTTGGAAAATTCGCACCATCTCCTCAAGCCAGTTCTCTGCCTCGTCTGGGGCAGGGGATCTAGAGAAACGAGGGGGATTCAGAGTACGGAAGCTGCGATGCAGATCGCCAGCTCCATTCTAAGCTCCAGCTTGTACTACATTTTGCAGGGCTTGTGTAAGTCCTGCCATAGTCTCTTGCATGGCTTGCCACTGGTTGAGTGCCATTGCCACAGAGTAAGGCAGTTCTTGTGAAAAGGACAACACCGAATTAATGTTCTTAATTATCTCATAAAGATTGATGGATATGGGTGCTTAGTTCATAAAACTAATTTATTCCCAGTCTCTACCCATTCTCACCAGACACTACATGTAATTTCCATGACCTATGTTTCATAGGTATCCGTTAATCCTAACATATAAGTCCTATTTTTGTTTCCTAGGCTCTGATACCAATAAACGGTCACGTCCCAAGAATTTCATAGCAGAAATATTAGAGTTAAAATCGATATTTCGAGATGTGAATAGTCAGCAAATAAGCCTCTAGCTAGTGAGCACTAGATGTGCATCAACACAAATATAAGGACCCATATAATGAACACAATTAATTCTCATTCATTAACTTGTAATTGTCAAACACAACTCCATTGAGTTCAAACTAATAATAACTCAAGAAAAGGAAAATTACATGTACTCTCACTACCTACTACATCAATCTACTCTCAAAGCAAACTCATGATAAACACTACGATTGGAACACGCTCATCACTCTGATGCATTCCCATCCAAATTATGGCCTCCTTCCTCTTCTTCAATGTCACCTATGATGTTAAGAAGTAGGGAATGAGCAAACTAGTCCAATAGAATTTATATCTCAATGTGCGGGCAATAATATAAGTGATTAACAATTTAAGAACTAGGCAGGCACAATTAACAACATATACATGTACGATAAATCCAATTAAACACAATACATGTACAATATAGATTGAACAAGAGTGATTGAACGAGATCTAGAATGATGTAACAAGAAAGAACTAGCAGTAGAGTAGTATGTACAAGCACGCAAGATATCATTCGTTTGCAAGAATGCAGGATGGCCATATCATGCAAGCAAGCAAGCACGCACGAGCAAGAACTTTTAACATGTAACAGTAATAAAGCACGAAGACACTAATGTGGATTAAGGATCTATGCCACCATAGAATGCACACTAGGACACGTGTAAGTGGTTTATTGTATCTAACATTCAACACGCAAGTACTCTCAGTGCAGATGTAACGCTAGTAATCATTATACCCTGTAGTTAACAATATATTTATGACTCGCCGTAATTGGGGCTAGATTCGAGCCCTTGGACACTCGTCGTGCCCGATCAGCATCTTACTATTTTCAAATGTAGATACACACAGTAAATCATGGCCAATAAAAAGAGTTCCAAGAAGTATACATTTCAATATCACATTTATGATGATTGCAAAAAAGATAAGTCATGCGAACATGATGTCATGATAACAATAGTCATGTGAGGATTTCGGCAGCATAACAGTGTGATTTACACTTTAGAAAAAACTTTACATTAATGGCTTGAGTCCATGATTATAAAGTCACACTCACGAGAACGAGATGAGAAAGGAAGTGCACGCTATCTTCAGGGAACTTCAATGGTACAACCAACTCAGTCTCCATGAGGGAATCCACGAAGTACGGAGAATTACGGAGGTCTCAGAGGAAAGGTCCCTAGTCTGCCCGTACGGAATGACCAACAGAGAGTTTCCAATCCCCCAAGAAAGGGTTTGTAATGCCCCATATAAGAATATGTTAAATAGACTAAATCAGCAGACTACCAACAAGTTGGACTAGTCATTTTCAGAGCTCGAGATAGAAAAGAACTCTAAAGTTAAGCGTGCTCAGTTAGGAGTAGTCCCAGGATGGGTGACCTTCCTAGGAAGTCTACCAACTAGTATGGTTGTTGGGCCAGTTTGTTGGTTGAGTCGTCACAAATGGTATCAAAGCTTTATCCAATCGGAAGTGTAGGAACTAAGTGCCACACAGGGCAAAGTTCTACGCCATAGGAGCCACCTCTTAAGGCCATAATTGCATAAAGTGCTACATAGTGGGAGCCACCTCTTGAGCCTGTGGGAGCCACCTCTAGAATCCTGCCTGCCTGGGGTTTTTATTGTGTGCTATATGTGAATAGCGACGAGGACGTGGCTTATATAAGAGGGGTAGATTGTAATGCCCCGTATAAGAATATGTTAAATAGACAAAATCAGCAAACTACCAACAACTCGGACTAGTCATTTTTAGAACTCGAGATAGAAAAGAACTCTGAAGTTAAGCGTGCTCAGTTCGGAGTAGTCCCAGGATGTTGTTGGGCCAGTTTGTTGGTTGGGTCGTCACAGGGTTGCCTATTTGTGCAAGAGTGTAGTGTAGAACATGCCTCAATATCACAATCCACCGGTTTAAAACAAATAGAAAGCAAGTAACATGATGACATATTGTAAAGCAATACTATCAAGATTTCATTAACAAGGTTTCTCCAATTTAACAACATCAACTTTTAGTTTAATAGCAAGTGAGAACATCAAGATGATCATAACAACCTCAAGCTAGAAAGATCGTGGAATTAAGAACAATTAGAATAAACTTTTATGTGGTTATGACTTTTACATGAATGAACAGTTTTTAAGCCACTGGACAGACTGTACAACATTTACTATAAGCCATAACATGCAAGTCTTACACTCTAGACTATGAAAATTAGGTCTCGGGTAGGCTATAGAAATCGCGACGTATTCAGTCGTCGCTATTTTCAAGGCTATTGACAGTTAAAATAGCTAAACAATTGGTTGTCGGAATCGCGACGGGGGTACCTGTCGTGTTCAAATCGTGATGGAACAGATAGATGCATCAAGACAATTGAAATAGAAACACAAGGGGTATGGCTGATGCGTTCATGAAACACTCCTTAATACAAAATAGACATGAAAACCAAGGGTAGGTAAATAGTCAAATTGCGATGCCACAGGCGGTCGGGTCTTTGACATGCACTGAAACCTATGTGGCACACAGTTTAATGTTGTCAGATCTTGTTAGAGCGAAACTAAAACATGACAGTCTGGGCAGTCACCTTTAAGGTAATCACGACGGGTTAGCCTTTAGAGATACCAGTCTCCAAATTGCGACGTCTGGTTCGATCGCGGTTTAGGGTTCAACCCAAAAACCAAGAAAACATTGCAGTCATGCATGTTTGTTCTATATCTTGGGATCTAGGGCTCTTTGGATAAAACTATGAGCATGAAAATTGTAGAGGACAATGAGTAGAAGAGAACTATACTTTTGGGGTGACTCAATTTGATCTTGGGATGCGTTAAATAGGCTGTGAATACTAGAAGCCCTAATCATGCATGAGTCTTGAAAAATGCTTAATACTCGAAGCATACTCAATAAAATTAAGGAAAAAAGGTGCATATGAAACTAGACACAAAGCGCTTAACATGGTGTAACAACCCACTTTATAACAGTACGATTATACCAATCCCCATCGGTACAAAGGCGTCATTACAGTGGGATAGTAACCCAACACTAAACAATAGGTTGATATGTACATGAATACACTTGAGTACAACAGAAATAAAAGAAATAACTCAACTTTTTCCATCATCATCACACATTCAATAGTCTATATAGTAAAAGAAAGTGACAGAGTCCTCATTATTACAATTTTATAAGAACTACATTGTCCATAACATTGTCCATATGAATAACATTATTCATACTATGAGATAAAGCAACTACTGAAAGGTCTCCACAAGCTACTACTACTTGTATGTGGCGTCGACCTTCACTACACTCTCCTCAAATACGGGAACACCTGTCACACCTGCACGTCGAAGAAAGTATGAGTCTAAAAAAAACCCAGCAAGCAATCTAAAGACTCAACCTTACACATATCACACACATGTTAAGCTGCCAAATAATAAAGAACACAAGCCATCTTTTAAACCATAAATAAATTACATGGCACATGCTTTATATGACATAAACAATAACATAAACAACCTAGGCATGTTTTGTGACGGCCCTCGTTACACCGGTACGGTTATACCAACCCACGTCGGTATAGCAAGAGTCCTCACAGTGGGACATTTACCCAACGATACAAACAGCTGAGATACACGCGAATATATATAACAGAGTAGCGGAAGTAAAAGAGAACTATCTCCATTCATTCATCATCCACATTAAACATACATGCAGTATACAATTTGCATAAAGGAACTAAAATTCACATGATTTAAATTGCTAAAATAGAGATACAAAATGTCCACATATTACATTCTTTTAATGATAGTTCTAATACAACGTCCAAGTACATACTAAGAAGTACACACAATCCCAAGGATCTCAAAAGCTGGCTAGTCTCCACGCTCGGAGTCCGTCTCCACCGTCTCCTCCAACGGTGTCGTGTCACCAACTATACCTGTACGCCGAAGCAAGGAGTGAGTCCAGGGACTCAGCAAGTAACACTATACATGATATACACGTACAAGTCCTAGTGGTTTCTACAAGCACATACAATTAGCAACACATAGCATGCTAGTCCATTTAAGTTTTCAACCTATCACATGGTCTCTAATCCATTCACTTATGAACTTTAACCTTATAAAGAAACAAACATGAGAGTTATCAACATGGACACTTTACACACATGAACGGGGAACATAGTTAGCATGGATTCCACATGTTCTTAAGTACATACATAACTTTTAACATGCTTTAGGTTGCTGATTTTGCATGGTTCAAAAACTATAAACCTACACATGAAAGCTACAATGTGGCTTAAAACATAACATATGAACAATCCATCATGCCACTTTGCACACATACTCATTAATTGTTCCAAATCATGGATTCTAAACACTTTGCACACATAAACATGGCATTGCTAACATGCATTTGCTGAATTCATACGGTTTCAGATTTAGCCTCACATGATTTCAATACACATTTTACACATCTAGAATTTCACATTTCTTTTTACACAATCTCCTCTTTTCACATGGTTACACTTTACACATGCACATTCACATATCACTTACACATTTACACATGGTCACATACACTTTACACATTACACTTTACACATACTTTAGGTGCCGTGACACATAGTCCAAACCACCAAAGAAGGACACATTCACATCACATAACACATAGGCACCATCTAGGCAATGCAATGGTGACTCTTGGACTGCGCAGACTGGGAGAACAAGTCTCCACCCTAACCAGTGGTACTTGTCCACCTCCAGGATTTCCCCCTAATGCCCTTAGGGTCACTTAACACAATGAACTTTCTCAGGGGGACTTTTCCTGATACAGCTCCACTGCCTTCTCGGAAGCAGTATCACATTGGCACAGTTTACACTTTTACACATTTAACGTTTTACACATGGTTTTACACTTGGCACTCTTCATCTCGTTCACTTTCTTACTCACATGAACACCTCTGTTTTTCCTAACATAGTACTACAGAGTTTTCAAGATTCAACACACAGTAAACACACCAATCATGCTGGTTTAAACAAAATAAATCCATTACTATCATATGTACGAATTATTCACATTCACATGAAAACAAATAACTTTTTATTTACTGTTCCAAATAACCTGAAATTTTAACCACATGCTGTTTTCAGGTTCAAATCATACCCTCAATTTTTCAGATTTTTCTGAGCTAAATAGGATTTACAGAAATCAAACACCTAATTAGCATATTATTCACAACTTATGTTAACATGGGTCTAACACATTTGAAATTTACCCACTTACTGTTTTGCACAGAAACACTAATACATGATTTCAGGATACAACATCATCCTAATTCATACATCTATAAATCCGTTACCACAACCATTTCTTTCATACTTTCATTTTACCGAATCGAACTTTCTAGCAATTCCACAAGTATGCATGAATTACAAAAATTCGGAACATACATACATGTCCCACAATATTTCATGAATAGACTGAAAACAAGACATTTAACTAATCCTAATCATGGAACCTTAATTTGCAAGAATTATCTACAAGTTATGCCCACAAGTTTAAAGACACCAATTTTCCACATTCACCAACACACCACATTCATTCACAACCACAATGCACAAAATACATAGCTTATAGGAATACCATATATCCTCATCACGGAAATCATAACGAAATTAACGTATAAGAGGGACAGAACAGCTCACTGTTCTGTCCTGAAGAACTAGACGGCGGTCTCTGGCCGCTGACTCAGAGTCAGCGGCTGGGTCGATGGACGCCAAGCTCATCCCAGGCGTCCAGGGACCTTGCCGTTTACTCAGGTCTGTGCAGAAACACAGACCCGAGCTCTGAAATTTGGGTGAAATGGAGGGTCTAGGACTCGAGGGAAAATCCATAAAAATCATAAAAACCTCCTAGACTCATACGGGGATACCATAGATAGGTCACTTGCCTCTCTAAAAATCCTCCAAGAGTTTTATAGCTCGAAGAAGACCTCCTTGGGCAGTTCCAAGAAGTTGCAGAAGCACCTCCAAGGTCGCCTTCCTCCGAGCTTCTGGTTGATCTCCACGCCAAGGGGATGATGGGGAAGCCTTCCCCTTTGCTTCAGCTCCCTCCTTGATGCAGAAGATCTCCAAACCAGCTTCAAGGGGTCGGATTTGGGGTTCAAAAGTGGGGTTTTCTCACAGAGTGCTCTAGGGTTTTCTCTCCTCTTCTCTCCTCTTGCAAGGGTGAAAATGAGAAGTGGGGAGAGACCATTTCGGGTTCAGGGTGTAGGAGAGGCCCTCACCCACTCACCATACTGATTAGACAGGCTTAGAGCCGTTGGGGAACATCCCCCCAATGGTTGCCATGCCTTGTTTCAGAAGATAGCTGCTCTGCTGCGCATGCAGGCCAGAGAAGTTGACGTCCAGATCGCTGGACGCCGGAGTTAGTGTTGGCGTCCAGGGTGGGACGCTAACACCACCTCAACGGCCTGGGGATTGACGCCAAAAGGTCCTGCGGCCAGAACCCTAATTTATGCAGAAAACCATGCATACCAAGCTTCTATACATGCCATATGTACATGGTATGATATTCACACTATCATCATGCAATACATACATTATTTACGTTTAATATAAACACATGTACACGTATTTATACTATTTTAATATCCACGTAAATACGTACATACATACTCAACACAATATACACACATAAATACGAAAAAAAAACGACGGGAATTCGAGGGTCTTACATGTTTTCTTAGTATGAATACACTTTGGTTCATGTTACTAACACAATACACATTAGTCATATTCTTAACATAATTAAATATCCTTGAGTAACCTATAGCATGCTTTCTATACATTATGTTCAACATGATTTAAGGTTTCAATCTCATGCAATTCTCATCACAATTCTAAGCAATTTAGAGCATGGATCCATACACATGGTAATTATAATAATAGCATGTTATCTAACCAATTTCTCATGTAAATATAATACTTTTCACACATATAGCTTGCTGTTTTAACATGAATAATTTACATTTACATGAATTTACATCCTTTCACATGCTAATCCATTCATACTACATTAACACCTCATCCACTTTTCACATTTGTTCATATTCACATAACACTAGTACATGGATGTTATTAAACTACATAACATGGTACTCAATATGATATTGCATTTAACATACTAACATATGAATGACATAAATATATGTATTTTACCTTGGTTTTCACATGCATTTACTTCCTCATTTACATTCACTTACTTTTACACATGATTTCACATCTTTTTGCACATAATTTTTCCGTGACACATAGTCCTAACTACCATCTAGAGGATAACACACATTCTCATCATTTAGGAATTAGCATATAGCTTTTCGCTTCATTTTTCACACACTCGCCACCTAGGTAAACTAGTGATGAATCTTGGTTACTGCGCAGACCGGGAGAAGCCCTCTCCACCCTAACCAGTGGTACTTGTCCACCTCCAGGATTTCATCCTAATGCCCCTAGGATATATTCCAAAACGTTGAGCCTTCCATAGGGACTTTTCTATGATACAACTCTCAGACCTCTATGGTAGCAGTGTCAATCTCGGCCCAATTTTACATTAGGCACATTATCACAATCATTACATTCATTTACATTATTTGCATGCATTATTTAATACTTTTGCACACACTTTTAACAAATTACACATTATCACATTGTTTACATATTTTTCATGTACCAGTTAGGACAATTATACTCACTTTCGCACATTCACATACACTTCAGTTTTCCTAACATGATACTACTGTTAACAGAAATAAAATAACTCATATGACGGTCCTATACATGCTGCTTAATTACTGAATCACACAGATTAAATCTAACATGTTCAGTTTGACTATTTCCCATGGTATAATTAAGAACCAAACTTACTATCATCAAAATAGATCCAAATTTTTATCACAGATTATCAACATTAAAAATATCAAATATTCAATTTTCTAGATTTTTCTGAACAATATATAAAATTTTACTAATTAAGAAAGATTACAGGCCTATTTATCAACAAATTCATTCATACATGGTTTACAACAAGACAATCATGCTTAACAGTTCACCTAATCATTGTACTAATGTTTCACAATGAAATCAGGTTAATTCACAGTCCTAATCATGCTGCTAATCACTACATTACACATAATTAACTTCACATGCTCAATTTAGTCATTTTTCCTTATTTAATCAATAACAATACTTGCTGTGATCGAAATAGTATGAAGCTTTTATCATAATCTTTACACAGTTAACAAGTCACATATTGCATTTTTCAGATTTTTTGGATCAGTACAACTAATTATAAGAATTAGGACAGATTTCAGGCATTTCTATGAAAATTTCATCAAATTCCATATTCTTAGAAAACAGTAATATCTAACAGTTTCAAAACATGAAATCAGTCATCATAGCATCACTGAAAATTTATGAAACCCTAACGTACACACGATCTAAATATTCAGGAAATATCATGGTCAATTTATGCTTCTTGTCCAGTTGCAGGAATTTTAATAAATAGAACATATTACAGGAATTCACCTCATCCTCATGATATGACCTAAAGACTGTCTGTGACCACATACAATTGTTTTACAGCATGCACACATATCCGGAAGTTAAATAAACACCTTAAATAGATCAAACAACAATTCTTTAAAGCCCTGAGGAACATGGCTGCATAGTGTGTGCCGCCAACTATGTTAACGACACAGTTTCCTGCCGCCAACACAGGAACTTGGCGGTACAGTATGTGGCCGCCAACCTCCTGTCAGTAGGCAGTGCAGGCAGAACACAATAAAAAGGGGAATTTGGAGGTTCCAGGACTCGAGGAAAATTTCGTAAAAATGCTAGGACCTAAGGGGACATGTGTAGGGATGATATCCATAGGTTACTTGCCTCCAAAAAAATCTAAGAAGATCAAACTTTCTTGGTGAAGCCCTCCTTGGCCAAGACAAGAGGGTGTTCAAAACCTCTCCAGATCCGATTCTTTTTGTCGATGTAGGTCGATCCTCGGAGTTGGGAATTCTTCTTCTACGTATGGACTATCCTCCCGTCGGTGTAGATCTTCAGAAAACTCCTCCAGTCGTCGGATCCAGCTCTCCAAAGATCAACTTTTCCCACAGAAAAACCCTCGCCTCTCCAAAGACATAAAAGACTTGGCGCGGCCAGAAAAGGGTGATTTTATAAGCTAGGTGGGTTGGGGTATGCGTTAGGGTAGGTTTCCTACGATTAGGGATGGGTTTCCTAAACTGGAACCGGGAGAAACGCAAGCCTTACCCAATCTGAAACCGTCAGCAAGCTGGGAACTTGGGGTCCACATATGGTGCCGCGAACAGGGGTGGTTGGCATCCATCGATCTGGACGCCAACTGCCCAGGCCATGCAGTCAGCGGCTTGCAAATTGCCGCCAATTATGTATCTCAGCCAGAAATAGATATACATTTAAAATAGATGTACCAAGACCTCATAAACAATTTAATGGGTACTGAAATAAGTAGATATCACATGCACAAAGTTAAACATATACATATATACGTGTATACAACATAATTACATACAACATGCATGGATTTAAATAAATATAACATGATTATAATATTTTGATATATACACTATGCATAGTATTATTTAAGTACCATATACACTATAAACAATTTAACATGCGCAGAATAGATAAATATCATTTGCACAAGATGAACATATATATATATATACATTTATGCATCATAGTTACATATAATATGCATGGAATAACTAAATACAATATGCGTGAAATATATAAATACGATATGCACCTCAACAATTAGATAATGCATGCAGATTTAAATATATTACATGTATAAAATAAACTCATATGCACTTACAAGATGCATGACAATAACTTCATATTGTATGCACAACATTTATCAAATACAATATATATGAGATTTAAATAAACATAACATGTACATCAATAATTAGATAATGCATACACATTTAAATATATACATGTACGAAAAATAATTCAGATGCACTTACAAGGTATATAGCAATACTTACCTATCATATGCTCAACCTTACTTAAATACAACATGCACAACATTTAAATAAGTACTTCATGTAAAAAATTAACTAACTAATTATACTCACAGAAAATAACATATATACATGCATATACACATGAACAATTTAATAATTATAGTATGCACAATTTTAATACACGCACTATATTCATAACAAGTAAATTTCACATACACAATATAAAATAACAAAATTTCGGGGGTCTCATACTCTCCCCCCCTAGAAAAAGATCTTTGTCCTCATAGATCGCATCGAGCACCTGTGGTGATGTCGTCGATGCCATCTCCAGAAATAAAATGTAATAATCGTTCTCCTTGGCTGGTGTTGCTAGCTCCGTCATTGCAGTTGCTGGAACATCTCGTGGAACGAGCTCTTTTAAATTCGGACGCTCTTTAATCCGATGATCCTTACTGCCACACTTAAGGCACCTTCCTTCCTTTAACCAGCACACGTATCCGCCGTGACGTTTGCCGCATCGCTCACACTCGGGCACCTCACTCTGGTGTGATTCCACCCTATTCCTTTCCTTGTTCGCTGCAATGAGAGCCTCTTCCAAAGTGTCGGGATCAAACTCTAAAAGTTTAGCTCTCAAGGATGGTTTGAGCTTCATCACAAACTTCTCTACCTTGCGACTATGCACATACTCCCTAGCCCGATCACTACGCTTACCATGACTTGCCATTGTCTGCAAAACAATTTAATCTAGTTAGAATCTAAGTTACTAAATTTTATATATTTTCTTAACTATCTTTCATTCATTATTATTACTTTCTACATATATGGACAAATTTCTATAAAGACTTTGCAATATTATGAAGATGATGGTTTATTCATGTACAATCTCAACCTTGGGGTCTCTGATACCATTTCTGTAACGACCCACTTTATATCGGTATGATTATACCAATCCCCATCGGTACAAAGGCGTCATTACAGTGGGATAGTAACCCAACACTAAACGATAGGTTGATATGTACATGAATACACTTGAGTACAGTGGAAATAAAAGAAATAACTCAACTTTATTCCATCATCATCACACATTCGATAGTCTATATAGTAAAAGAAAGTGACAGAGTCCTCATTATTACAAATTTAAAAGAACTATATTGTCCATATGAATAACATTATTCATACTATCAGATAAAGTAACTACTAAAAGGACTTCACAAGCTACTACTCCTTGTATGCGGCGTCGACCTTCACTACACTCTCCTCAGGTACGGGAACACCTGTCACACTTGTGCGCCGAAGCAAGTATGAGTCTAAAAAAAACCCAGCAAGCAATCTAAAGACTCAACCTTACAAATATCACACACATGTTAAGCTACCAAACAATAAAGAAAACAAGCCATCTTTTAAACCATAAATAAATTACAGGGCACATGCTTTATATGACTTAAACAAATAAACATAAACAACCTAGGCATGTTTTCTAAGTATGAATACACTTTGGTTCATGTTACTAACACAATACACATTAGTCATATTCTTAACATAATTAAATATCCTTGAGTAACCTATAGCATGCTTTCTATACATTATGTTCAACATGATTTAAGGTTTCAATATCATGCAATTCTCATCACAATTCTAAGCAATTTAGAACATGGATCTGTACGCATGGTAATTATAATAATAGCATGTCATCTAACCAATTTCTCATGTTAATATAATACTTTTCACACATATAGCTTGCTGTTTTGACATGAATAATTTACATTTACATGAATTTACATCCTTTCACATGCTAATCCATTCATACTACATTAACACCTCATCCACTTTTCACATTTGTTCATATTCACATAACACTAGTACATGGATGTTATTAAACTATATAACATGGTACTCAATATGATATTGCATTTAACATACTAACATATGAACGACATAAATATATGCATTTTACCTTTGTTTTCACATGCATTTACTTCCTCATTTACATTCACTTACATTTACACATGATTTCACATCTTTTTGCACATAATTTTGTCGTGACACATAGTCCAAACTACCATCTAGAGAAAACACACATTCTCATCATTTAGCAATTAGCATATAGCTTTTCGCTTCATTTATCACACACTTGCCAGCTAGGCAAACTAGTGACGAATCTTGGTTACTGTGCAGATCGGAAGAAGCCCTCTCCACCCTAACCAGTGGTACTTGTCCACCTCCAGGATTTCATCCTAATGCCCTTAAGATATATTTCAAAACGTTGAGCCTTCCATATGGACATTTCTATGGTACAACTCCCAGACCTCTATGGTAGCAGTGTCAATCTCGGCCCAATTTTACATTAAGCACATTATCACAATTATTACATTCATTTACATTATTTCCATGCATTATTTAATACTTTTGCACACACTTTTAACAAATTACACATTATCACATTGTTTACATATTTTTCATGTACTAGTTAGCACAATTATACTCACTTTCAGACATTCAAATACACTTCAGTTTTCCTAACATGATACTACTGTTCACAGAAATAAAATAACTCATATGACGGTCCTATACATGTTGCTTAATTACTGAATCACACAGATTAAATCTAACATGTTCAGTTTGACTATTTTCCATGGTATAATTAAGAACTAAACCTACTGTCATCAAAATAGATCCAAATTTTTATCATAGATTATTAACAGTAAACATATCACATATTCAATTTTCTAGATTTTTCTGAACAGTATATAAAATTTTACTAATTAAGTTAGATTATAGGCCTATTTATCCACAAATTCATTCATACATGGTTTACAACAAGACAGTCATGCTTAACAGTTTACCTAATCATGGTACTACTATTTCACAATGAAATCGGGTTAATTCATAGTCCTAATCATGCTGTTAATCACTACATTACACATAATTAACTTCACATGCTCAATTTAGTCATATTTCCTTATTTAATCAATAACAATACTTGCTGTGATCGAAATAGTATGAAGTTTTGATCATAATCTTTACACAGTTAACAAGTCACATACTACATTTTTCAAATTTTTCGGATCAGTACAGCTAATTATAATAATTAGGACAGATTACAGGCATTTCTATCAAAATTTCATCAAATTCCATATTCTTAGAGAACAGTAATATCTAACAATTTCAAAACATGAAATCAGTCATCATAGCATCACTGAAAATTTATGAAACCCTAACATACACTGGATCTAAATATTCAGGAAATATCATGGTCAATTTATGCTTCTTGTCCAGTTGCAGGAATTTTAATAAATAGAACATATTATAGGAATTCACCTTGTCCTCATGATATGACCTAAAGACTGTCCCTGACCACATACAATTTTTTTACAGCATGCACACATACCCGGAAGTCAAATAAACACCTTAAATAGATCAAACAACAATTCTTTAAAGCCCTAAGAAACTTGGCGGCATAGTCTGTGCCGCCAACTGTGTTAACGACACAGTTTCCTGCCGCCAACACAGGAACTTGGCGGCACAATATGTGGCTGCCAACCTCCGGTCAGTAGGCAGTGCAGGCAAAACACAATAAAAAGGGGAATTTGGAGGTTCCTGGACGCGAAGAAAATTCCTAAAAATGCTAGGACCAAAGGGGACATGTGTAGGGATGATATCCATAGGTTACTTGCCTCTAAATAAATCCGAGAAGATCAAACATTGTTGGTGAAGCCATCCTCGCCCAAGCCAAGGGGGTGCTCAAAACCTCTCCAGACCCGATTCTTCTTGTCGATGTAGGTCGATCCTCGGAGTTGGGAATTCTTCTTCTACATATGGACTATCCTCCCGTCGGTGTAGATCTTCAGAAAACTCCTCCAGTCGCCGGATCCAGCTCTTCGAAGATCAACTTTTCCCACAGAAAAACCCTCGCCTCTCCAAAGACCAAAAAGACTTGGCGCGGCCAGAAAAGGGTGATTTTATAAGCTAGGTGGGTTGGGGTACGCGTTAGGGTAGGTTTCCTACGATTAGGGATGGGTTTCCTAAACTGGAATTGGGAGAAACACAAGTGTTACCCAATCTGAAACCGTCAGCAAGCTGGGAACTTGGCGTCCACATATGGTGCCGCCAATAGGGGTGGTTGGCGTCCATCGATCTGGACGACAACTGGCTAGGCCATGCAGTCAGCGGCCTGCATGTTGTCGCCATCTGTGTATCTTGTCCAGAAACAGATATACATTTAAAATAGATGTACCAACACCTCATAAACACTTTAATGGGTACTGTAATAAGTAGATATCACATGCACAAAGTTAAACATATACATATATACGTGTATACAACATAATTACATACAACACGCATGGATTTAAATAAATATAACATGCTCATAATATTTTCATATATACACTATGCACAATATTATTTAAGCACCATATACACTATAAACAATTTAACTTGCCCATAATAGATAAATATCATTTGCACAAGATGAACACATATATATATATATATATATTATATATATATATTTATATATATATATACATTTATGCATCATAGTTACATAAAATATGCATGGAATAACTAAATACAATATGCGTGAAATATATAAATACGATGTGCATCTCAACAATTAGATAATGCATGCAGATTTAAATATATTACATGTATAAAATAAACTCATATGCACTTACAAGATGCACGATAATAACTTCATATTGTATGCACAACATTTATCAAATACAGTATATATGAGATTTAAATAAACATAACATGTACATCAATAATTAGATAATGCATACACATTTAAATTTATACATGTACGAAAAAAAATTCAGATATGCACTTACAAGGTATATAGAAATACTTACCTATCATATGCTCAACCTTACTTAAATACAGCATGCACAGTATTTAAATAAGCAATTCATGTACCAAATTAATTAACTACTTATACTCACGGAAAATAACATATATACATGCATATACACATGAACAATTTAATAATTATAGTATGCACAATTTTAATACACGCACTATATTCATAACAAGTAAATATCACATGCACAATATAAAATAACAAAATTTCGGGGGTCTCACACATGGTTTATGGTTTGTTAAGATTTGGCTCGAGATCACCTACCTTTGATCGCTCCTAAGGGAAGTCTTCTGCACAGGTTGTACAGAGCACGAGTTTAGGAAGAAGCCTTGGGTTGGGGATGGATTTCTCCTCCTTTGGTACCCTTGCTCTGCTCCTCATGACGCCAACATGTGGTAAACTCGTCCCCAAGGAGCTTAGGGAGAGTATTTATAGATTTAGGGTTGTTTGGAGTCCTAATGTAACCAAGAATTGGGGAATTCCGAGTTTGGTTAATCCCTTCCTTCATTTGAGGATTCCCATCCCAATATGAGTGGAAAATCTATTAGGAATCCTCATATTATAGTTGTGCATGAATTTGTGTAGTTTTAGGTGTCCATTAAACTAGTTTTTAGCCCTAATTGGTCTTTCCAATTCAAGCCCAATTAAACCTACGAATTTCCATGATATTTTCTAACTTGAATTTATTCATGGGCCACAAGTTGTCCATTGGTCCAAATCCTATGAAGGGATGTTAACACACATTGTTTGGAGTCTACCCATACATTTATTTTAATTTATGATTCACTTTTCTACAAATGGTAATGGGTTTTCTGACTTATTTCTTAATTACAATAATAAGTCACAATAATTCTTAAACCTAGCCCAATCGATTTTTTTTGACCCAAATTTCTTAATGTGTCATTAGATAATATTATTTGAAGTCGATCTATGATTTTTATTTAATTTTCTGACTCGTCTAAGTACATGTGATAATGATTTTCCAACTTATTTATGAATTACAATAATAAGTTGCAAAATGCTTTAAACTTGGCTAATCGGATTTTTCTTCACCTGAATTTAGAAATATTATTTAGAGTTGAACTATAATTTTTACGAAATTACCTGATGTGTTTTCGTGTATATGATAATGGTGCGTACACTATTACAATTTTTAGATTATTAAATTGTCAAATTTCTAATTTATCCATAAATTTTAATTTACAAAAATTCTGGAGTGCTACACTTCTCTTTCTATTCTTCCAGCACTCTCTCTCTCACTATGCTTGGCCTTGCTCTCCATGATGGATGTATGCTCTAGATGAGACAGAAGGCTTTTTATAGCCACAGTGCGCTCCCTTGTACGTGGGACACATGTGCATAGAAACCAAGGGCACACATAAGGTTGCCACGTGTCCATAAGTTCTTCTCCTCTTTGCCACTTGGATGAAAGGGTATTTTTGTAATAAAAGATTATCCCATAATCTCCAATGATAAGTCATGCGTCGACGCAACTAACTAAATATCAGTTCTAGCTTACTGGGAGGAAATGTGTGCCAACATGATTGACAACTTGTGTTGACCTCCTATGTTTTTCTTCAGATATGGCTCACTGGATGGATAATGTGTGCCGACCTAACTTGCAATGTGTGTCAACGCAACTGTGACTTTGTCCTACATAAGCTTACTGGACAGACTACATATGTCGACCTGATTTGCAATGTATGTCAACGCAACTTTGACATTGTTTTGTAGACCTGCAAATATATGAAGTATGAACCATCAAAACATGTCCTCATCATTAAAATATGAAATATAAAGCATCAAAATATGTTATTTTTATCAAAATGTCACTATTCAAAATATTAATTACATAATCACCATAACATTCTCCCCATCAAGGTTTGAGTTTTTAGTCAACATCAAAATCAAAGTACGAGTGTTTAATCATCATCAAAATATTAAATACACACTCAACATAGCAATGCACTCTTCACTCTTGATCTTCCCCAGTGTAGTATTGCTTTTCCTCCTCATCTATGTCATGTTCTCCTGAAATGTTAAGAAGGCAGGTATGACCGCACTCGTCCAGTAGGATTTATATCTTATTATGTGAACAATAATATAAGTGATTAGTTGTCACATCTCGACACTTAATATAACCATAAATGTCGTAACGTAAGTGAATAGAAAATCAAGAACAATTTCCAAACTTCCTGAGCAGAAATTGCCTGGGGTCTTTGTAGATTAAGCTTTTCGTTCTTTGGAGAACTCCAAACGTCAAAGAAAATATGAAGAAAATACAAGAAAATGTAAAGATGGTGGAGCACAACTCCTTGTGTGTGTTGTGATCGCCAGGTACTTGTGGGTACCGAAGGAGAGTGTGCACCGAGTGCAGAAAGGGAGATGATCGTGATAAATACCTTTAGCGGGGAGATTGCGCGGAAGAGGTGGGTTCGCTTCTTCTTCTACGAGCACGACCGGATGTGGTAGAAGGCACTTTCTTTGATTACCCTTACAAAACACAAAGAGAAAAGAGGATTAGCCAAATGACGTGTAGTATCAAATCTCAAATAAATAGAAGAAGATGTAGAGCATGGAGATGAACACACCTTGTGGTGGCTTTAAACCCCTAGAAAATGGGTGTGTGTGTGTATGCATGCATGTATGTATGTGATTAAAAAGAAGAAATAAAAAGAGTATGAATGGAGAAGATGGGGGGTGCTTCCCCAATGGAATGAATGGCGCATGAGGCTGCTTGATTGGAGAGGTAAGATGCAAAGGGTGCTGCTCCTGTTGTGGAGTTGGAGAAAACGGCGTTGACGCGCTTGAGACGGCAATCTGGCAAGGCTTTGCCTCGACGTGGTCTCTCGCAACTCTCTAGACATGAAGATCTTAACCTCAGGACGTTGGCCCATGGGTTGTATTTATAGGAGAAGGCTCAAAGTTCGAGGTTGACAATAGTTGCAAATCACAACGGAGGCAGTGGTCGCGTTCATTATTGAAACGCGATGACCTTGTTGGTCGCATTTATGAACTTCTATTTTACGGCCAATTTACGACTCTTAATAGCGACGTCCCGATACGACGCGTTTCTGAATTTCCGAATTTTGTTTATAGAAACTTGCCAAATGTTAAATATGGAATTTAGAATCATGACGGGGGTACACGATGTGTTTATGAACTTCCGTATTTTCTTTATAGAAACTTGCCAAATGTCAAATATGGCAATTATAATCGAGACGGGTATGGCCTCTGCGTTTCAGAAAAAGGCAATCGATGTTCCCCTAAATGAAATAAGGAAATTGCTGGAAAATATGGAAACTTAGAATCACGACGTACATATCCGACACGTTTAAGGATAGTCGATTATGACCTGCACTCGATGTTGAATCGCAACGGCTCGACCGGACGTGTTAACGACAAATCGATATGGTTAATCGATTTCCCCAGAATAGCGACCGCTAAACCTGACGTGTTTCAGTTCTCTTTCATAAACACAACGACATACCCCGTCGCGATTTCCAATATTTCTCCATAAGCCTTGCAAATGATGGGGAAGCACCGAAAAAATTGGGAAAATCCATAAATAATGGAAAAAAAAACTCTTGCAATGCAAAAAGAGAGCCATTTGTGACATCATGGCCTAATTTGAAATTTGCCCGCGATGGTGTCAATTTTGCGTGTCTACAGTCTTCTCTAAATAAAAACAATTAACTTTCATTATTCCAAATTGAGGTATTCACATGAATCTCAAATTATAAATTAAAGGATAGACACAACAAAGGTTGGTCTCTTGGCACACAATTCTCGATGTCCCTCCTTCTAGAACAGTAGATTACTTGGTAAAAAGAGTAGGTATGTTAAGTTGTGCATAGTAGGATTTATCCTCCAATAACAAGAAATACAGATACATGAATCAAGGAATATCGCTGCACATGAGTATAACAAACAACATGGTACAAGTAATGGAGAATAGTACAAGTCAGGATGTAGAAGAAATGAATCATGCATATGTAACAGTGATAGGAATATATTGATGTGTCTATGAACTACGCCAGGTTAACAAGTATCAAGTATATCATGACATTCCGCCAAGTATCAAGTGTATAATAATTTCCTAGTAGTTCTCTAAATAGGTACTAGTTGTTCAAGACAATTGCAAACCAAGTTGAACAAGCATGGAACCAACAACGTATAATGGAATATCCACTAATCCGGAAGGAAGTAGTGTTCATGCCTACACTAAGCAGATGATCCATTAATGCTCCATATATTAAACGCAATCGGGTGCTCCTCCTAGAGACTGGACCAGCCCCTTTGCACTGGCATCTTAGTCCTTGTAGAGTCCGAAGACTCAAAAATAAATGTAGACACTCCATATCGTTATGTTTTTCGAACAATTATTTGTGCAGCAATCCAAAGTTTCAATGAAAAAGCACATATATACATGTTTTGATATTGCATAGATTGTAGAATAGATGATAATAGTCAAGTGGGTAGGATTGGTCATCCACAAATAAGATGTCAGTTTACCAAATGGAAACATTAGTCTAACCAAATTGATATTACAGTTTGGGAAAACTTGTGATGAACAGTCTATCACCATGTAATTTAATTTAATCTCATTTCTATTTTGGTGATTAACAAAACCATGTTATGTTGATAATTATCAAACCCTTGATTAAGGTCACTAACCTATTTTCTATAAGTTTTGAGCATAGGAAATATAACAAGGAAATTCAAGCCAAATTGGTAAGTATTATTCTTACTGAAGCAACATTAAGATCAAGTATGATATTTCTCTAAGTACACATCGATTTCCTCATAATGGTTTCATAAGTGCTTTATCGATTTCTTCATAGAATCAAACATTGGTTGAATTCAAATGAAATTGTTATCGTAACGATTTGCTTTCGTAATGATTCCTTTAGTCATCGTAACGACTTGCTCTCATAACGATTCCTTTAGTCATCGTAACGACTTGCTTTCGTAACAATTCCTTTAGTTATCGTAACGACTTGCTTTCGTAACGATTCCTTTAGTCATCGTAACGACTTGCTTTCATAACGATTCCTTTAGTCATCGTAACGACTTGCTTTCGTAACGATTCCTTTAGTCATCGTAACGATTTGCTATCGTAACGATTCCTTTAGTTATCGTAACGATTTGCTTATCCCAACGATTTCTTCAGACATCGTAACAATTTGCTTTGAGCATCGACTCCTTAAGTAATCACATCGATTTCTTTGGTTCTCGTAACGATTTGCTTTGACCATCGACTGCTTAAGTAATCACATTGATTTCTTTGGTTCTCATAACGATTTGCTTTGAGCATCGACTTCTTAAGTAATCATAACGATTTCTTTGGTTCTCATAACGATTTGTTGTTAAGTGACAACGATTTGATTCCATAACGATTTCATAAGTCATAAATTCATCGATTTCATAATAATCAACTTGACATATGACTTATTCTTTCAAAGGGTTGAATAGTCAAAGTCCTCGCACATATCGTTCTGACAGTTGTGCATTTAATGAAGAATGAACGTGTCACTGCATACATGCAGTCGATATCGTCCATTATCATGTCTATTCCGTATGCATCTTTTAGAACAGAAAAATGGCATTACTATTTTGGTGAATATTCACACCAACGTTGACTGACAACAAGAGACAGCCTAGCTGTCTACTGTTTTAGCATTTAATGTATGCAGGTCTCTGACAACATTCGTCATACAACGTTGGACCTTGTAGAAGCCAAAGGACACTTCAGAAGATCCTATCTCTTTGCGTGCGCAAATGGATAAAGGACTATTGACTGGAAGCTTCCAAGTGCCACTCAGTCTAACATCCACCAAAAGCTAGAGGCAACGGATACTTGAACGTTTAGATTTCAAATTGAAGCTATATATTGAAGAAAGGACCTCCAGAAAAATACACACAGACAGAGAATGACAGTTATAGAAAACTCTCTGATCATCAAGTCTTCTCCATGTTCTCAAGAAAGAGCCAAGCCTCATTCCATTAGATTAGCTCTTCGCTCTCTGCATTGTTGGTAGATTTTCGAGAGAGCTTGTTTGGTTCTGAGAGTGAGCTTTTGTTTACAGATCTCATTGCTCTCAGTCCCTTGCTTCAGATCTTGGCTTATCAAAGCTTGATCTAGGGGCTTAATCTCGTGTTTACTTGTTTCTGTGTGTGTTCCCTTTTGTTGAGAAGGAAGGCCTGGTGGGGTATCCAGGGTGTTGTTCCTCTTTGGGCTGTGAAGAGAAGACCAGCTGGGCTGGGTGTTGTAGTGTCCATAGGGGGACTATACCCTAGTTAGTGAAATCCTGAGTTGTTGCTCAGGGACTAGACGTAGGACTCCTATGGAAAGGAGATCCGAACCAGGATACATCTTGTGTTGTGTGATTGTCTTCGTGTGATTGTTGTTTCTCTTTACTAACACTAACAATCTTCAAAGTGTATTTCTCTGTGAACTTTTTAGTGAACTGGTACTAGGTAATAAATTTTAAAGACCCATTCACCCCCCCATCTGGGCTACCTAACTGGGCAACAAGTGGTATCAGAGCGAGTCTCTTTGACAAAGAAGAAGATCCAACGATCTGAAGAGTAAAAATCCATGGCAGCCCAAGGAAACATTGAAGGTCAGTCTGTCAACCGACCCCCTCTCTTCGATGGTGAAGACTACACTTACTGGAAGACCAGAATGGAGTATTTTCTGAAAGGATTCGACTATCAGATTTGGTCAATTATAGAAGAAGGAGATCTCGTTATCCTAAACTCAAGGAAGAACTGGACAGACGATGATAGGAAGAAGATCTCCCTCAACTGTAAACCTAAGAGCATTTTGTGTTGTGCTCTCAGTAAGAAGGTATTCAACAGAGTTTCAGCTTACAAATCTGCAATGGAGATGTGGGAAAAGCTCAGAATCACGTATGAAGGGACAGGCAAAGTGAAAGGGACAAGGATTGACATTCTTGTAACATAGTATGAAAGATTTCAGATGCAACCAGGTGAATCCATAACTCAAATGTTCAGTAGATTTACAGACATTACAAACGGCTTAGCTGGACTTGGGAAGTCATATGAAATTGGAGATATGGTTAGGAAGATTCTCAGGTCCCTACCACCCTCATGGACCCCAAAGATAACAGCCATTGAGGAAGCCAACGACTTGAAAAATATGTCGTTGGAGAAGCTCATTGGGTCCCTTATGGCCCATGAGATCAACATGGAAAGGTTGGGAGAGTCCTCAAGCAGAAAGAAGCACTCAAATGCCCTTAAAGTTGAAGAAGACTCATCAGATGAACTCTCAGATAACAATGAAAGCAACAAGGACAGTGAAGATGAAGAAGAAATGCTGTCCAGGAGATTACAACGCATCCTAGCAAAGAAGAAGAAGTTCCAATCTGGTAGAAGACACTTCAAGAAACACAAGGAGTTCAAGAAATCAGAAGGAAAAGATCAGAAGAAGACCGAGCCGATATGTTATGAGTGTAAGAATCCCGGACATACCAAGGCAGAATGTCCAAAGCTCAAGAATGGTGAATACAAGAAGAAGGACAACTTAAGAAAATTCAGAAAGTACAAAAAGAAAGCAATGGCAGCTGCGTGGGAGAACAACAGTGACTCTAACAATGAGTCAACCCAGAGCAGTGAGGGAGAAGAAGAAGCCAACTTGGCTTTCATGGACAATATAGATGAAAAGGTAACCCCTGACTCCTCTTTTGATTCTTGCGATGATTCTGATTCAGACAATTTAGAAGAAGCATTTAATGAACTGTATGATAAATATAGAAATGTATCTATGTTACTAAAAGCTAGTAAGAAGAGTATTGCCTGTCTAGAAAACACAAACTCAGATTTAAAATCAGAAAATGAACAATTAGAAAAACAAGTATCTGAACTGAAATGAAGAAATGATCTATTGTGTGAGGATCTAAAGGATAAGAATAAACAAATAATCAAATTAGAAAAATAGGAGAAATCAGATGAACTAAGAATAGAAATCAAAGCCTTAAGTGAAGAAAATGACAAACTATCAAAGATGCTAGAAAAATTTACTAATGGTAAAAATTCCTTAGTATTAAAAGGTGCTAGACGATCAGGGAAGAATAAACAAGGAATAGGATACACCCCTCCCAGACCATGAAGAAACTATTATTTATCAGAAAATATATCCAACCCCTAAATTTGTAACTAAACAAGAGACATCATATAAATCTAACTTTAAATACGCCTCATATGAAAAAGTTACTAGAATAACATGTTGCAGCCACTGCAATAAATTAGGACACACAAAAATAACATGTCCAACTAAGAACAAGAAATGGGTAATAAAAGGAAAAATTGATGACACTAACCAACAAGGACCCAAAAAGAATTTGGGTACCTAAAACTTAATGTTTTCATTTCAGGGTAACCTTCGAGCATCCAAATGGTATTTGGATAGTGGGTGCTCAAGGCACATGTCAGGAAATAAAAGATTATTCTCTCATCTAGAAGCTGAAGAAGGAACAGTCACCTATGGAGACAATGGGAAAGGGACTGTTATTGGGAGTGGATCTGTTGGCAGCAACATCACAACTATTATTGAAGATGTTCTATGTGTCAAAGGTCTGAAGCATAACCTTATAAGTATCAGCCAACTATGTGACAAGGGACACCAAATCAAATTTCAAGAATCCAAGTGCAGCATTATGAAAGATGGAGCAGTTATCTTTGAAGCTAACAGAGAAAAGAATCTATATGTACTGTACCTTGAAGAACTCAAAGATCAAGACGTTTGTTTAGCAGCCATTAAAGAACAGTCAACTGAGCTATGGCACAGAAGATTGGGCCACTGCAGTTTGGATGGCATGAACAAGCTCAGAAAGAGAAGTCTTGTGGAAGGTCTACCAAAGGTCAGCACTAAAATGGATGGTATCTGCTGACCGTGTGCAAAAGGGTAGCACACTAAGAGTTCCTTCAAGTCAAAGACTGTGGTAACCACCTCTAAACCCTTAGAACTCCTTCACATGGATTTGTTTGGGCCAATGAGGACCAGCAGTCTTGGAGGAAAGAATTTTGGATTTGTGATTGTAGATGACTATTCCAGATTTACATGGGTTTCTTTCTTGGATCACAAAGATGAAACATTCGATAGTTTTGTATGTTTCAGCAGGAAAGTACAGAAAGACAAGAAGTATTGCATTGTTGGAATCTGGTCAGATCATGGAGGAGAGTTCCAGAATGACAAATTTGCAAAATTCTGTGATGACCAAGGGATTGAGCATAACTTTTCAGCACCAAGGACACGACAGTATAATGGAGTTGCTGAGAGGAAAAATATAACCTTATTGGATATGGCAAGAACAATGCTGTCAGAATATGATTTAGCAAGGTATTTCTGGGCCGAAGCAGTGAACACAGCAAGCTACATCATTAATAGAGTGATGATCAGGCCTATCATGAAGAAGACTGCATATGAACTGTACAAAGGAAAGAAGCCGAAGATCAGTCATTTCAGGACATTTGGTTGTCCATGTTTCATTCACAACAACGGGAAAAGAGACATTGGTAAGTTGGATGCTAAATCAGATGAAGGCATCTTCATGAGGTATGCTTCTAAACCTAAAGGTTATAGAGTATTTAATAAGCGTACACTATTGATAGAGCAATCTGTGCACATTATCTTTGATGAAACTAACCCTTCCTTGAGAAAGGAAGAAGATAGTGACATTGATGATGCAGATGACTTGTCCAAGAAATTAAGGAACACATCAATTGAGGACAAGGAAGATCCACCTCTGGAAGATCTGCAACAACCAAACATTGAACATGAAAATCTTCCAAAGGAATGGAGATACAAGAAAGATCACCCACCTGAAAATATCATTGGTGATCCAACTGTAGGGGTAAGAACAAGAGGTAATGTAATCCCTTGTGATTACCTAGCTTTTGTTTCTTAAATAGAGCCTAAGACAGTCAGTGAAGCTATTACTGATGAATCTTGGATTTTAGCCATGCAAGATGAATTGAATTTGTTCAAGAGAAACCATGTATGGTCACTTGTTCCTAGACCATCAGATCATCCAGTTATTGGCACCAAATGGGTGTTCAGAAATAAATTGGATGAAGCTGGTGTGATCTTAAGAAATAAGGCCAGATTTGTAGCTCAAGGCTATTCCCAAGAGGAAGGCATAGATTTCGATGAAACCTATGCACCTGTAGGTAGACTTGAGGCTATTAGAATCTTACTTGCATATGCATCAGCATTAGACTCGAAATTATTTCAAATGGATGTTAAATCTGCATTTTTAAATGGCTTTATTAAAGAGGATGTTTATGTGGAACAACCTCTGGGTTTTGATGGCACAAAATTTCCTAATCATGTCTTTAGATTACATAAAGCTTTATAAGGTTTGAAACAAGCACCTAGGGCCTGGTATGAAAGGCATAGCTCATTTTTACTGAACCATAGTTTCACTAGAGGTCAAGTAGATAGTACATTGTTCATCAAATCCAAAGTTAAACAAATATTACTTGTGCAAATTTATGTAGATGATATAATTTTTGGATCTACTGATGAATCTCTTTGGAAGTATTTTGAAAAGTTAATGCAGGGAGAATTCGAAATGAGCATGATGGGGGAGCTCAACTATTTCCTTGGACTACAAATTAAGCAAGGAAAAGATGGCACCCACATCTGTCAAGCCAAATACACCAAGGAGCTCTTAAAGAAGTTTGGATTCGACAATGCCAAGCCACTGTCAACACCTATGAGTACATCAACAAGGATGGTATGAAAGTAGATCAAAAGATCTACAGAGGTATGATAGGTTCCTTACTATACTTAACTGCCAGTAGACCTGATATATTGTTTAGTGTCTGCATGTGTGCTAGGTATCAGGCAGATCCTAGAGAATCTCACTTATTCTCTATCAAAAGAATATTTAGATATCTATCTAGAACTCATGACTTAGGATTATGGTATCCAAAATCATGCGAAATAAATTTAGTCGGATATTCTGATGCTGACTATGCTGGATGCAAAGTAGATAGAAAAAGCACCAGTGGCTGTTGTCAATTCCTTGCAGGATGTCTGATATCCTGGTCCTCAAAGAAGCAGAACTCTGTAGCACTCTCAACAGCTGAAGCTGAGTATGTGGCTGCTGGAAGTTGTTGTACACAACTCCTATGGATAAAGCAACAACTTGAGGACTATGGGCTACACATCAAGTCAATCCCACTATTATGTGACAACACAAGTGCTATAAACCTTACTAAAAATCTAGTGCAGCATTCAAGGACCAAACATATTGAGGTTAGATATCATTTTGTTCGTGATCATGTAGCTAATGGCAATATTGAAATTTCTTTTATTGATACAAATAATCAGTTAGTAGATATCTTCACAAAAGCCTTACCCGGAGAGAGGTTTACTTCTCTCAGAAGGGAATTAGGCATGTGTAAATTGTGAAAGATTTATCTGTTAATACTGAAATATTAAATTTCCGAGCGTAATTAATTATTCTCCTTGAAGTGAGTGAAATATCTCAATTATTTCACATTTATCCTTCTCGCTTAAATACTCCTGTCAGTTCGTTTTGTGTAATTCTTTATCTCTTTCAAATCGGAGTTTGTCGTTTTCTGCCATAAAGGCGCACCTCTTCAAAAAGGGGCATTTATCCTCTATTTCATAAATCCCATAATCTGTATGAGAGCAATTCGTCTCCCTTCTTTATCTCCTTCGTTCTCTTGCCTGAGGCGATAACCCTTCGCCCCCGGCATCGACTTCCACCAGATTTGAAGCCTTCAACCTCTCCCGCTAGAAATTTCTTGAGGGTTTCTCCTTCAATCACCCTTCCAGACCTCCAGAACCTCTCCCTGCTCGATTCCATGGACTCTACAGTTGTTTCCGGCAGTGTGGGAGGCTACGGAGCTGCATTCCTCACCGCACATGAGCATGTAAGGTTCGCTTCTGTGAAGACCAAGCTTTGCGGACACAAGGCAGTGGATTTAGCAGACCTGGAAAAGAATGGGATGGGTAGGTTGATTGAAGCTTTGCAGAGGCTGAAATGGATGAAGATTGCTACTCTATATGATGTAAGTCATCCTGATCTCGTCAAGGCTTTCTATGTCTGTCTGAAGACAAAGGAGGATGGGACTCTGACTTCTATGGTCAAGGGAACCCAAATCAGGATCACCAGGGAATTGTTAGAATTTCTGTTTGAAGTTTCTACTTCCGGTCGTAGTGGAGTCCACACTGTGGACACTCATGTCAAGGGCTTGGGAATAATAGGCCCGGAGTATAGGCTGAAGGATGGAAAGCTGGATATTAACCAGCTCAGTGCCTTTAACAGGCTTTTACATTTCATAATCTGTCAAATCATTGTGCCAAGGAGTGCAACTTTTTCTTCATGCACCAAGGCTGATTCTGACCTGATGTTCTGGGCTATCCAGAATCAGGAGATTAACACTGCAGAGTTGATAATTGAGAGAATGAGGTTTGCAAGATCCCAAGTGTGGGACATTAAGAGCAAATTGAACATCTCCCTACCTTATGCCCATCTCCTGACTAGAATCTTTCATCATCTTGGGATAAGTGTAGTGGGTGATGTATCTGAGAAGATGGGCCAAGCTATTATATCCAGAAATTTGAGAAAAAGTGGATTTTCTGTAGTCAATGGTGTATGATCTAAAACCGGGGTTGTTGAGGGTGAAGCCAACCTTGGTGAAGCCCAAGAAGACCATGAACCTGTAGCAGCACCAGAAGTTGAATAACCAACAACAGCAGTGGCAAAATCAGCAGCAGCAAAGGCAGTTCAAGCAGTACCAGCAGCACCAGAAGTTGAAGAACCAGCAGCAGCAGCACCAGCACCAGAAGTAGCAGTTGTTGATGAATCCAGTTGAAGGATTGAGGACATTCCTCCTGAAGACATTGAGCCCATTGGGCAATCTCCAGAGGATCCTCTTCCATCTTCCCAAGTAGCCACTCTACTTAGAACTGCATTGGACTCCATTTCTCAGGGGGAGCAAATGGTAAGTGAGTCTCTTATAGCAGAATCTGTGGCAGAAGGCCACACTGAAGAAGTGGTCATGGAAGAAGCTCCAAGCCATCAAAAGCAAGTATCACTTCAAGAAGTTGTAGTAATGGAAGATGCTCCCATTGAGGGGGAGCATTCAGTAGCAGAGGATATTCATGGAGAAAGTGTTGTGGCATCAGGCCACACTGAAGTTCCTTCAGAAGACCTCCCAGTCCAATCCGAAGCAGCAGCAGTAGCTCAACCCAATGTTCCTATGGAGATTGTGACTAAAGAAGAAGAAGAAGTTAGTGTTGAAAAGGGCAGTGAGACTCAGGGGGAGGGAAATGAAAACCCCCAAGAAAATCAGTTCAGAGAAGGAGAAACTGCAAGCTCCTCAAACTCTGAAGATGATGATGGTGATCTTCAGGCACCTGTGGACCAAGCAAGGGAGAAAGGAAAGGAAGTTCCTCTCCTTGCGGATACTCCACATCAGAGGTCACCGAGTCAGAAAATTGTAATACATTTGAAGCCTGTGATAGAAAGGTTGGATGCTCAAGGAGAAATTTTATGCTCATTGCAATCTGATGTAAACTCCATATTCAGGAGCCAGGCATCAACCACCATAGAGCTATCCCAAGTAAGAAATGCTATGAAATGGTTCAACAAGGAAATGGGTAGCATGAAGTCCATGCTCTCTGAGATTTTGAAGGTAGTTGGAGCTTAAGCTCCTCCTCCCCCTCCAGCTCAGCCTTCTAAAGGAAATGAAGAAGAAGTTGTCGGGCCATCAAGGCCATCAATTCAAGGATCAGGGCCATCAGGGCCAATTGGGTCTGAGCAAATTTTGGTAGAAGAAGTAGCAGTCGCTCTTGAGCCCCCAGCTCCTTCACCTACTCAGACACCTGCTCCTTCCTCTCCACCTTCGGCCTCCACTGCTCCACCTGCTCCTCAACCCTTCAATCAACCTCAACCCAGAACCATCTCCTCTCCTACCCCATTTCCCACACATTCCTCTTCACCTCCTTTCTCTCACATTTCTCCACCTCCTCCTCTTAGTGAGGTTCCTCCAGCATCTTCAACTGGAGCCTCCTCCTCCTCTGGTCCCTCATTCTCTGAACCCTCTGAACCTACCTCTTCCATCCCACATTCTCTCCTTCATCCTAATCCTCCTCCCTCCTTCATTACAATCATTTCAGAGGGAGCTCAGATTGATGGTCCCTACCTTAGGGCCATCAAGGATGAGTTTGAGGAAGCCATTCTTCGATCTGTCCTCAAGGTTGGAGAACATATTCATGGGACAGACTCTTCTAGTCCTATCCATAAGAAAAGAAAACCCTCCTCTTTTTCTAACTCCTCTTCAGTTTTGTATTCTCCTCTATGGTTTTCACTGACAGAGGTCACCATGAATTGACCTCTTTACAGGGAATTCCTCTCTAAGGTAGTTTTTGCTTCTATCTTCAATCTTCCTCATCAGAATCTCACAGACTATCTAAACACCATCTTGCCCTACACTTCTCTTTCAAAATTCCTCAAAAATAAAATCTTTTCTTTAGCCAAATCCCAAACTGAAGAAAAATGGGGTCGCTCAAATAAAGTTCTCTACAATAAGTTTTTACTTGCCAAATCTGCCAGATTCCCTCCTAGGGACCATACCCTAACCTTGTCTGAATGGTTCCTGATCCACCACAAGGACTCCTGGGCCCCGTTCATTCAGAAGGAGATAAAGCTGATCAGGCACTTCAAGATGTTTAATGATTATAGGTATCTTCATCGTTTTCCTGAAGTCCAGTTGAGTCAGTTCTGGCAGGCAATTCAAAGTCTTGGCTCCACTCGTGACACTGAAGCTATCCAAGTAGACTTTTCCACTCTTCAATTGCCTGAGGCTACCTTCCTTCCCCCTCTCCACTCTCTAATAATGGATTCCCCTATAGGCTCAATCATTTTTGAGCGTTTGCCAGAGTCATGGGCAGAATTAAGGTCCAAAAGGGGTATCTGGTGGCTTTCCACAGATTCCTATTTCGAGAGTATCACCAGGGCCATGTCAGTACTGAAGTTCTTACTCCTGCCCTGTTAGAATGTGAAAGATTGAACCCTAAAGATTGGATCAGATTCTATCCTCTCTCCGCACAGCAACTTTCTGATCTGAATGAATCTCGTGCCAGGGTTGGTGAACCTATCATCTCAGAAGCTACTTTCCTGGATATGAACTCCATATACCTTGTCAATGATCCCTATCTCACTTGGGTTGAAAGGTACAAGGTTTATGTTGCCATGCGCCAGGATATGAAGCACAAGCAGATATTTAGCCCTATCACTCTAGATCAGTTTCTTGCTTGTGCCAGTTTTGCAAAAGTCAGCTTCTTTAAAATGGATTTGGATCGTGATTCCTATGCAGATTTCCTTGAGAAGCAGTTGGCCCTTCATCTCCGTAGGATGGCTCCCTCTATGGGACCAACCTATTCCGTATCTCTCGGGGTCTTCAAGCCATTTTTTGAGAAGCAAAAACAGCAGGCCTGGGAAATAATTTCTCATTATACCTCTCTCTTGTCCCCTACTCATTATCTACCTGTACCTTCTCAGAATTAATGCAATACACTCTTTGTGTGCTCTTTACTTTTATTGTTCCTCTTCTTTGTCTCAGTCCTATTTCTTTTTGCTTAATGGCAAAAAGGGGGAGAACTATTGCAAGCTCTAAAATACATATGGTGAGCTATTGCAAAACAATTTCAAAATTTAAATATAAACTTATATGTGCTAATTACTAAAGTTTATTGAAGTTTTGTCATTACCAAAAAGGGGGAGATTGATGAACAGTCTATCTCCATGTAAATTAATTTAATCTCATTTCTATTTTGGTGATTAACAAAACCATGTTATGTTGATAATTATCAAACCCTTGATTAAGGTCACTAACCTATTTTCTATAAGTTTTGAGCACAGAAAATATAACAAGGAAATTCAAGCCAAATTGGTAAGTATTATTCATAATGAAGCAACATTAACATCAAGTATGATATTTCTCTATGTACACATCGATTTCCTCATAACGGTTTCATAAGTGCCTTATCGATTTCTTCATAGAATGAAACATCGGTTGAATACAAAAGAATTTGTTATCGTAATGACTTGCTTTCGTAACGATTCCTTTGGTCATCGTAACGACTTGCTTTCGTAACGATTCCTTTAGTCATCGTAACGACTTGCTCTCGTAACGATTCCTTTAGTCATCGTAACGACTTGCTTTCGTAACGATTCCTTTAGTCATCGTAACAACTTGCTTTCATAAGGATTCCTTTAGTCATCGTAATGACTTGCTTTCGTCATGATTCCTTTAGTCATCGTAATGACTTGCTTTCGTAACCATTCCTTTAGTCATCGTAACAACTTGCTATCGTAACGATTCCTTTAGTCATCGAAACGATTTGCTATCGTAACGATTCCTTTAGTTATCGCAACGATTTGCTATCGTAACGATTCCTTTAGTTATCGTAACAATTTGCTTATCGCAATGATTTCTTTAGACGTCGTAACAATTTACTTTGAGCATCGACTCCTTAAGTAATCACATCGATTTCTTTGGTTCTCGTAACGATTTGCTTTGACCATCGACTGCTTAATTAATCACATTGATTTCTTTAGTTCTCATAACGATTTGCTTTGAGCATCGACTTCTTAAGTAATCATAACGATTTCTTTGGTTCTCATAATGATTTGTTGTTAAGTGACAACGATTTGATTCCATAACGATTTCATAAGTCATAAATGCATCGATTTCATAATAATCAACTTGACATATGACTTATTCTTTCAAAGGGTTGAATAGTCAAAGTCCTCGCACATATCGTTCTGACAGTTGTGCATTTAATGAAGAATGAACGTGTCACTGCATGCTTGCAGTCGATATCGTCCATTATCATGTCTATTCCGTATGCATCTTTTAGAACAGCAAAATGGCATTACTATTTTGGTGAATATTCACACCAACGTTGACTGACAACAAGAGACAGCCTAGATGTCTACTGTTTTAGCATTTAATGTATGCATGTGATGGCCCTCGTTACACCGGTACGGTTATACCAACCCACGTCGGTATAGCAAGAGTCCTCACAGTGGGACATTTACCCAACGATACAAGCAGCTGAGATACACGCGAATATATATAACAGAGTAGCGGAAGTAAAAGAGAACTATCTCCATTCATTCATCATCCACATTAAACATACATGCAGTTTACAATTTGCATAAAGGAACTAAAATTCACATGATTTAAATTGCTGAAATAGAGATACAAAATGTCCACATATTACATTCTTTTAATGATAGTTCTAATACAACGTCCAAGTACATACTAAGAAGTACACACAATCCCAAGGATCTCAAAAGCTGGCTAGTCTCCACGCTCGGAGTCCATCTCCACCGTCTCCTCCAACGGTGTCGTGTCACCAACTATACCTGTAAGCCAAAGCAAGGAGTGAGTCCAGGGACTCAGCAAGTAACACTATACATGATATACACGTACAAGTCCTAGTGGTTTCTACAAGCACATACAATTAGCAACACATAGCATGCTAGTCCATTTAAGTTTTCAACCTATCACATGGTCTCTAATCCATTCACTTATGAACTTTAACCTTATAAAGAAACAAACATGAGAGTTATCAACATGGACACTTTACACACATGAACGGGGAACATAGTTAGCATGGATTCCACATGTTCTTAAGTACATACATAACTTTTTAACATGCTTTAGGTTGCTGATTTCGCATGGTTCAAAAACTATAAACCTACACATGAAAGCTACAATGTGGCTTAAAACATAACATATGAACAATCCATCATGCCACTTTGCACACATACTCATTAATTGTTCCAAATCATGGATTCTAAACACTTTGCACACATAAACATGGCATTGCTAACATGCATTTGCTGAATTCATACGGTTTCAGATTTAGCCTCACATGATTTCAATACACATTTTACACATCTAGAATTTCACATTTCTTTTTACACAATCTCCTCTTTTCACATGGTTACACTTTACACATGCACATTCACATATCACTTACACATGGTCACATACACTTTACACATTACACTTTACACATACTTTAGGTGCCGTGACACATAGTCCAAACCACCAAAGAAGGACACATTCACATCACATAACACATAGGCACCATCTAGGCAATGCAATGGTGACTCTTGGACTGCGCAGACCGGGAGAACAAGTCTCCACCCTAACCAGTGGTTCTTGTCCACCTCCAGGATTTCCCCCTAATGCCCTTAGGGTCACTTAACACAATGAACTTTCTCAGGGGGACTTTTCCCTGATACAGCTCCACTGCCTTCTCGGAAGCAGTATCACATTGGCACAGTTTACACTTTTACACATTTAACGTTTTACACATGGTTTTACACTTGGCACTCTTCATCTCGTTCACTTTCTTACTCACATGAACACCTCTGTTTTTCCTAACATGGTACTACAGAGTTTTCAAGATTCAACACACAGTAAACACACCAATCATGCTGGTTTAAACAAAATAAAATCACATTACTATCATATGTACGAATTATTCACAATTCACATGAAAATACATAACTTTTTATTTACTGTTCCAAATAACCTGAAATTTTAACCACATGCTGTTTTCAGGTTCAAAATCATACCCTCAATTTTTCAGATTTTTCTGAGCTAAATAGGATTTACAGAAAATCAACCACCTAATTAGCATATTATTCACAACTTATGTTAACATGGGTCTAACACATTTGAAATTTACCCACTTACTGTTTTGCACAGAAAACACTAATGCATGATTTCAGGATACAACATCATCCTAATTCATACATCTATAAATCCGTTACCACAACCATTTCTTTCATACTTTCATTTTACCGAATCGAACTTTCTAGCAATTCCACAAGTATGCATGAATTACAAAAATTCGGAACATACATACATGTCCCACAATATTTCATGAATAGACTAAAACAAGACATTTAACTAATCCTAATCATGGAACCTTAATTTGCAAGAATTATCTACAAGTTATGCCCACAAGTTTAAAGACACCAATTTTCCACATTCACCAACACACCACATTCATTCACAACCACAATGCACAAAATACATAGCTTATAGGAATACCATATATCCTCATCACGGAAATCATAACGAAATTAACGTATAAGAGGGACAGAACAGCTCACTGTTCTGTCCTGAAGAACTAGACGGCGGTCTCTGGCCGCTGACTCAGAGTCAGCGACAGGGTCGATGGACGCCAAGCTCATCCCAGGCGTCCAGGGACCTTGCCATTTACTCAGGTCTGTGCAGAAACACAGACCCGAGCTCTGAAATTTGGGTGAAATGGAGGGTCTAGGACTCGAGGGAAAATCCATAAAAAATCATAAAAACCTCCTAGACTCATACGGGGATACCATAGATAGGTCACTTGCCTCTCTAAAAATCCTCCAAGAGTTTTATAGCTCGAAGAAGACCTCCTTGGGCAGTTCCAAGAAGTTGCAGAAGCACCTCCAAGGTCGCCTTCCTCCGAGCTTCTGGTTGATCTCCACGCCGAGGGGATGATGGGGAAGCCTTCCCCTTTGCTTCAGCTCCCTCCTTGATGCAGAAGATCTCCAAAACCAGCTTCAAGGGGTCGGATTTGGGGGTTCAAAAGTGGGGTTTTCTCAAAGAGTGCTCTAGGGTTTTCTCTCCTCTTCTCTCCTCTTGCAAGGGTGAAAATGAGAAGTGGGGAGAGACCATTTCGGGTTCAGGGTGTAGGAGAGGCCCTCACCCACTCACCATACTGATTAGACAGGCTTAGAGCCGTTGGGGAACATCCCCCCAATGGTTGCCATGCCTTGTTTCAGAAGATAGCAGCTCTGCTGCGCATGCAGGCCAGAGAAGTTGACGTCCAGATCGCTGGACGCCGGAGTTAGTGTTGGCGTCCAGGGTGGACGCTAACACCACCTCAACGGCCTGGGGATTGACGCCAAAAGGTCCTGCGGCCAGAACCCTAATTTATGCAGAAAACCATGCATACCAAGCTTCTATACATGCCATATGTACATGGTATGATATTCACACTATCATCATGCAATACATACATTATTTACGTTTAATATAAACACATGTACACGTATTTATACTATTTTAAATCCACGTAAATACATACGTACATACTCAACACAATATACACACATAAATACGAAAAAAAACGACGGGAATTCGAGGGTCTTACACCCTCTCCCCCTTAAAGAAAACTTCGTCCTCGAAGTTAGAACGACACTACTCAAACAAAAGGGGATACTTCTTCTTCATCGCATCCTCAAGCTCCCACGTAGCCTCCTCACGCGAGAAGTTCCGCCATAGAACTTTCACCGACGCGATACTCTTGTTCCGGAGATGCTGAACCTTCCGGTCAAGAATGGCTACTGGTTGCTCGTCATACGAAAGATCTGGCTGGATCTCCACTGGCTCATGACTAATCACATGAGACGGATCTCGGACATACTTCCTGAGCATAGATACGTGGAATACCGGGTGAACGCTAGCCAAAGCTGGGGGTAAAGCTAGCTCGTACGCCACGCTGCCCAAACGTCTGAGAATCTCATATGGGCCAATGAACCTAGGGCTTAGCTTGCTATGCCTGCCAAATCTGACAACCCCACGAGTAGGCGATATCTTCAAGAAGACATGATCGCCAACCTCGAACTCCAAATCCTTTCTCCTGTTGTCGGCATAACTCTTCTGCCTATCCTGTGCCGCAACAAGCCTTTTCCTGATAAGCTGAATCTTATCCGAAGTTTCCTGAACCAACTCCGGTCCGATCAACTGCCTATCACCAGTCTCCTCCCAACATAAAGGAGATCTGCAGGGCCTACCATACAACGCCTCGAATGGAGCCATTCCAATACTAGCATGAAAGCTGTTGTTGTATGCGAACTCCACAAGAGGTAAATGACGCTCCCAATCATCCTTCAAATCCAGAACACACGCTCTCAACATGTCCTCGAGCGTCTGGATAGTCCTCTCGGACTGTCCATCGGTCTGGGGATGAAACGCCGAACTGAGCTTAAGCTCCGAACCTAACGCATCCTGAAGACCCTTCCACAATCTCGAAGTAAATCTCGGATCTCGATCCGAAATGATCGACTTCGGCACACCATGCAATCTAATGATACTACTAACATACAATCTAGCTAAGCTCTCTACTGACTGCTTCTTCTTCATAGGTAAGAAATGAGCAGTCTTCGAGAATCTATCTACAACTACCCAAATCGAGTCATTGCCCCTTCTAGATCGAGGCAAACCCGATACGAAATCCATAGTGACAGCTTCCCACTTCCATACGGGGATATCCATCCTCTGCATAAGGCCGGATGGTCGCTGCCGCTCGGCTTTCACCTGCTGACATACTAGACATCTAGACACATAATCCGCAACATCCTTCTTCATGCCGGACCACCAAAATGATCTCTTCAGGTCTTGATACATCTTAGTGTTACCCGGATGAATAGAGAATCGCGATCTATGAGCCTCCGACAACACATGCTCACGGACATCTACTACATCGGGGACACAAACACGGTGCTGAAATCTAATCACACCGTCCTCATCACGAGCAATGCCCGCCTTACCCACTAACTCTAACAATCTAGGATCGGCTTTCTGCTGCTCAATCACCTCATCCAAGACTGAGGATCTAAGGGATAGCTGAGCTACAAAAGCCTGACACAACGATGGCTCTAACTTGGTCATAGAGCACGCTGCATCCTCCAACATCTTCCAATCCTGCTGGAGCGAAGACCTCTTCCTACTAAGAGCATCCGCTACGACATTCGCCTTTCCAGGATGATACTGAAGGTCGAAGTCATAGTCCTTCAAGAACTCAATCCATCTTCTCTGCCTCAGGTTCAATTCCTTTTGGGAGAAAAGATACCTCAAGCTCTTGTGGTCGGTAAACACCTCAAATCTGACACCATAAAGATAGTGCCTCCAGATCTTTAGTGCATGAACCACAGCTGCTAGCTCCAAATCATGAGTCGGATAGTTCCTCTCATGCTCCTTCAACTGACGAGAAGCATAAGCTACTACCCTCTCTTGCTGCATGAGCACACAGCCTAAACCAATCCGAGATGCATCCGTATAAATGGCAAAGCCCTCTAGACCACTAGGCAATACCAATACCGGAGCAGAAGTAAGCTTTGCCTTCAATAGCTGAAAGCTACGCTCACAAGCCTCAGACCATACAAACTTCTCACCCTTTCTGGTCAGCTTTGTCATAGGGGCGGCGATGGATGAGAAACCCTCAATGAATCGCCGATAATAACCAGCTAACCCAAGGAAACTACGAATCTCCGAAGGGGTCCTAGGAACATCCCAATCCATAACTGCCTGGACCTTTGCTGGATCAACAGCTACACCAGCGCCGGAGATAACATGCCCGAGAAAATGAACCTCGCGCAACCAGAACTCGCACTTGCTGAACTTCGCATACAGCTTGTGCTCACGGAGAACCTCTAACACTAACCTAAAATGCTGACGATGTGTGGCCTCATCCGGAGAATAGACCAACACGTCATCAATAAACACAACAACAAAGCTATCTAGATACGGACTAAACACCCGGTTCATGAGATCCATGAACGCTGCAGGGGCGTTGGTCAATCCGAAGGGAAGAACCAAAAACTCATAATGTCCATAACGGGTTCTAAATGCTGTCTTGGACACATCCTCACTCCTAATCCTCAACTGATGATAACCAGATCGCAAGTCAATCTTGGAAAAGACTGATGCCTCTCGCAACTGGTCAAACAGATCATCAATCCGAGGTAAGGGATACCTGTTCTTCACAGTCACCTGGTTTAGCTTCCTATAATCAATGCACAACCGAAGTGACCCGTCTTTCTTTTTGACGAATAATACAGGCGCGCCCCAAGGGGAAACACTGGGGCGAATAAATCCCTTATCGAGCAATTCTTGCAATTGCTTCCTCAACTCGGCTAACTCTGCAGGGGCCATCCGATATGGGGCCTTCGAGATAGGAGAGGTGCCTGGAAGCAACTCTATAGTGAACTCTATCTCCCTATCCGGTGGCAATCCAGACAAGTCATCGGGAAAGACATCTGGAAAGTCCTGCACCACGTCGATCTCTGCAAGAGTCAGTGACGAACCAGCATCGGGTACTAGCATAACGCTGGCAAGAAATGCGTTACAACCCTTGTTCACCATATGCATCGCCTTCATGGCAGAGATGACTAGCTTTCCCGCTAAGTTCTTTGGCAAGGGATGAGAGAACTCGTCCTCGCTAGGAATACGGAAAACAATCTTCTTCCGACGACAATCTACTAACGCATAGTGCTCCTCTAGCCAATCCAGACCAAAGATACAATCATAGTCCTTCATCTTTAGCAAGAAGAAACACCCATCTAGGAATCTATCCTCAATGCACACAGGTAACGATGGAATGCACTTCCTAGTCGATACCGTGCCCGCAGGGGTGTGCACAGACAAAGGGACCTCTAACTCCTCAGACTCTATGCCTGACTCTAGGGCTAACTGCCTAGCGAACCGCTCGGAAATGAACGAGTGAGTAGCACCCGTATCAAACAAAACCCGAGCATGCACACCGAAAAGTAAGACTGTACCTTCGGTGACATGCTCCGCCTGCTCGGCGTCCTCGCGAGCTAAAGCAAACACTCGGGCTGGGGCTCGAGGCCTTCCTGGTCGTCATGTAGCTGGCGCGGCTGCCGCTACTGCTGGTACTGGCACTCCTCGCTGAGCTTCCTGCTGAAGTCTTGGGCAATCCTTGATCTTGTGGTCGCTGCTCCCACACTTTAGGCATCTACCCGCTATTAACCAACACTCGGAACCTCCGTGGGTCTTCCCACAATGGGGACACTCCTTCTTCACACCGGGGGAACGTACAGAGGGTACCTGATAGTTGCTGACTGCTACTTGTTTCTGCGGTGTCTGGTACACCGTCTTTCTCTTGTCTTGCCGCTGGAAAGTCGCTGCCGGCCTCTTCTGCGAAGCCTTCTTCTCCTCTAGATACTGCTCCATTTCTCCCTCCTGTCTGCAGGCTGCGCTGAGGGCCTCGTCTAGCGTGCGGTGGTCGAACGCCACGAGTCTCGTCCTCAGTGATGGTTTGAGACCCATCACAAATTTCTTGGTTTTCCTGCGCTCATCCTCTACTATATGCGGTGCATATTTAGAAAGTTCAGAAAACCTTGCCTCGTATTCCAGGACGGTCATTGATCCTTGCGTCAGGGAAAGGAATTATTGCTCCATCTTGTCCTGGACGTGCTCGGGACGAACTTGGCTCGGAAGAGCCTCACGAACGCGTCCCATGCCACGTCTACTGCTCCGTCCTCAAAGCGCGTACGCAGTAGGGAGGACCACCATACATCAGCTCTCTCCTGCAACACACCTTCGTAAGCACCAACTAACGATTCTAACTTTAACAACCATCATTCAAGCATAAACTAAAGCATACCTGTAGCATGTAGGTGGCTAAGGTCACCTTGTCCTCGTCAGGACACCTGATAGCTCGGAAGATTTTCTCGGTCTCCCTCATCCAGCTTTCTGCCAAAAGCGGATCACTCTCCCCCTTAAAAGAGGGTGGGGTCATCCTCTTGAATCGCTCCATGATGGAAGGTCCACCATGGTCCTGAGCTGGGGCCTGAGCCTGCTACATTAAACAACAAGCAATATACAATAAACACAATATCATACAATTCAAATAGCAGACTACTTAGTTGTTTTATTATTTTACCTGGGCCTCCAACTGGGCCTGGAGTGCTGCCTGAGTGTGTGCCTGGGTCTGCATGGCTTGCACCAGACCTTGCATAAACACTCCATAATCCACAGGCGGCGGTGGGGGAAGCACAGGGCCTCGCGGTGCTGGGGCCTGTTGCTCCGCCTGATCATCACGCCGCTGCTCGTCGTCGCGAGCTGGCGCACCTCCACGTCGTCCACGGGAAGCCATGGCTGTCATAAAATTTCAGCCACCAATTAGAGCTAGGTTACTAAGTTTTCTAACCATTTTCTTATCTATATTTTCACTTCTTATTAGTGTTTTCTACACATGTGGACATACTTAGCATGCAATGGGGATGATGACTTAGTTATATTCATGTGTAATCTCAACCGGTCGCTCTGATACCAATCTCTGTGACGGCCCTCGTTACACCGGTAAGGTTATACCAACCCACGTCGGTATAGCAAGAGTCCTCACAGTGGGACATTTACCCAACGATACAAACAGCTGAGATACACGCGAATATATATAACAGAGTAGCGGAAGTAAAAGAGAACTATCTCCATTCATTCATCATCCACATTAAACATACATGCAGTTTACAATTTGCATAAAGGAACTAAAATTCACATGATTTAAATTGCTGAAATAGAGATACAAAATGTCCACATATTACATTCTTTTAATGATAGTTCTAATACAACGTCCAAGTACATACTAAGAAGTACACACAATCCCAAGGATCTCAAAAGCTGGCTAGTCTCCACGCTCGGAGTCCGTCTCCACCGTCTCCTCCAACGGTGTCGTGTCACCAACTATACCTGTACGCCGAAGCAAGGAGTGAGTCCAGGGACTCAGCAAGTAACACTATACATGATATACACGTACAAGTCCTAGTGGTTTCTACAAGCACATACAATTAGCAACACATAGCATGCTAGTCCATTTAAGTTTTCAACCTATCACATGGTCTCTAATCCATTCACTTATGAACTTTAACCTTATAAAGAAACAAACATTAGAGTTATCAACATGGACACTTTACACACATGAACGGGGAACATAGTTAGCATGGATTCCACATGTTCTTAAGTACATACATAACTTTTTAACATGCTTTAGGTTGCTGATTTCGCATGGTTCAAAAACTATAAACCTACACATGAAAGCTACAATGTGGCTTAAAACATAACATATGAACAATCCATCATGCCACTTTGCACACATACTCATTAATTGTTCCAAATCATGGATTCTAAACACTTTGCACACATAAACATGGCATTGCTAACATGCATTTGCTGAATTCATACGGTTTCAGATTTAGCCTCACATGATTTCAATACACATTTTACACATCTAGAATTTCACATTTCTTTTTACACAATCTCCTCTTTTCACATGGTTACACTTTACACATGCACATTCACATATCACTTACACATTTACACATGGTCACATACACTTTACACATTACACTTTACACATACTTTAGGTGCCGTGACACATAGTCCAAACCACCAAAGAAGGACACATTCACATCACATAACACATAGGCACCATCTAGGCAATGCAATGGTGACTCTTGGACTGCGCAGACCGGGAGAACAAGTCTCCACCCTAACCAGTGGTACTTGTCCACCTCCAGGATTTCCCCCTAATGCCCTTAGGGTCACTTAACACAATGAACTTTCTCAGGGGGACTTTTCCCTGATACAGCTCCACTGCCTTCTCGGAAGCAGTATCACATTGGCACAGTTTACACTTTTACACATTTAACGTTTTACACATGGTTTTACACTTGGCACTCTTCATCTCGTTCACTTTCTTACTCACATGAACACCTCTGTTTTTCCTAACATGGTACTACAGAGTTTTCAAGATTCAACACACAGTAAACACACCAATCATGCTGGTTTAAACAAAATAAAATCACATTACTATCATATGTACGAATTATTCACAATTCACATGAAAACACATAACTTCTTATTTACTGTTCCAAATAACCTGAAATTTTAACCACATGCTTTTTTCAGGTTCAAAATCATACCCTCAATTTTTCAGATTTTTCTGAGCTAAATAGGATTTACAGAAAATCAAACACCTAATTAGCATATTATTCACAACTTATGTTAACATGGGTCTAACACATTTGAAATTTACCCACTTACTGTTTTGCATAGAAAACACTAATGCATGATTTCAGGATACAACATCATCCTAATTCATACATCTATAAATCCGTTACCACAACCATTTCTTTCATACTTTCATTTTACCGAATCGAACTTTCTAGCAATTCCACAAGTATGCATGAATTACAAAAATTCGGAACATACATACATGTCCCACAATATTTCATGAATAGACTGAAAACAAGACATTTAACTAATCCTAATCATGGAACCTTAATTTGCAAGAATTATCTACAAGTTATGCCCACAAGTTTAAAGACACCAATTTTCCACATTCACCAACACACCACATTCATTCACAACCACAATGCACAAAATACATAGCTTATAGGAATACCATATATCCTCATCAGGGAAATCATAACGAAATTAACGTATAAGAGGGACAGAACAGCTCACTGTTCTATCCTGAAGAACTAGACGGCGGTCTCTGGCCGCTGACTCAGAGTCAGCGGCAGGGTCGATGGACGCCAAGCTCATCCCAGGCGTCCAGGGACCTTGCCGTTTACTCAGGTCTGTGCAGAAACACAGTCCCGAGCTCTGAAATTTGGGTGAAATGGAGGGTCTAGGACTCGAGGGAAAATCCATAAAAAATCATAAAAACCTCCTAGACTCATACGGGGATACCATAGATAGGTCACTTGCCTCTCTAAAAATCCTCCAAGAGTTTTATAGCTCGAAGAAGACCTCCTTGGGCAGTTCCAAGAAGTTGCAGAAGCACCTCCAAGGTCGCCTTCCTCCGAGCTTCTGGTTGATCTCCACGCCGAGGGGATGATGGGGAAGCCTTCCCCTTTGCTTCAGCTCCCTCCTTGATGCAGAAGATCTCCAAAACCAGCTTCAAGGGGTCGGATTTGGGGGTTCAAAAGTGGGGTTTTCTCACAGAGTGCTCTAGGGTTTTCTCTCCTCTTCTCTCCTCTTGCAAGGGTGAAAATGAGAAGTGGGGAGAGACCATTTCGGGTTCAGGGTGTAGGAGAGGCCCTCACCCACTCACCATACTGATTAGACAGGCTTAGAGCCGTTGGGGAACATCCCCCCAATGGTTGCCATGCCTTGTTTCAGAAGATAGCAGCTCTGCTGCGCATGCAGGCCAGAGAAGTTGACGTCCAGATCGCTGGACGCCGGAGTTAGTGTTGGCATCCAGGGTTGGACGCTAACACCACCTCAACGGCCTGGGGATTGACGCCAAAAGGTCCTGCGGCCAGAACCCTAATTTATGCAGAAAACCATGCATACCAAGCTTCTATACATGCCATATGTACATGGTATGATATTCACACTATCATCATGCAATACATACATTATTTACGTTTAATATAAACACATGTACACGTATTTATACTATTTTAATATCCACGTAAATACGTACATACATACTCAACACAATATACACACATAAATACGAAAAAAAAACGACGGGAATTCGAGGGTCTTACAATGCAGGTCTCTGACAACATTCGTCATACAACGTTGGACCTTGTAGAAGCCAAAGGACACTTCAGAAGATCCTATCTCTTTGCGTGCGCAAATGGATAAAGGACTGTTGACTGGAAGCTTCCAAGTGCCACTCAGTCTAACATCCACCAAAAGCTAGAGGCAACGGATACTTGAACGTTGAGATTTCAAATTGAAGCTATATATTGAAGAAAGGACCTCCAGAAGAATACACACAGACAGAGAACGACAGTTATAGAAAACTCTCTGATCATCAAGTCTTCTCCATGTTCTCAAGAAAGAGCCAAGCCTCATTCCATTAGATTAGCTCTTCGCTCTCTGCATTGTTGGTAGATTTTCGAGAGAGCTTGTTTGGTTCTGAGAGTGAGCTTTTGTTTACAGATCTCATTGCTCTCAGTCCCTTGCTTCAGATCTTGGCTTATCAAAGCTTGATCTAGGGGCTTAATCTCCTGTTTACTTGTTTCTGTGTGTGTTCCCTTTTGTTGAGAAGGAAGACCTGGTGGGGTATCCAGGGTGTTGTTCCTCTTCGGGATGTGAAGAGAAGACCAGCTGGGCTGGGTGTTGTATTGTCCATAGGGGGACTGTAACCTAGTTAGTGAAATCCTAAGTTGTTGCTCAGGGACTAGACGTAGGACTCCTGTGGAGAGAAGATCAGAACCAGGATACATCTTGTATTTTGTGATTGTCTTCGTGTGATTGTTGTTTCTCTTTACTAACACTAACAATCTTCAAAGTGTATTTCTCTATGAACTTTTTAGTGAATAGGTACTAGCTGATAAATTTTAAAGACCCATTCACCCCCCCCCCTCTGGGCTACCTAACTGGGCAACAACTTGTAGGTCAGGAATCAATATTCTAGAGGTCATAAGGTACGACTCGGTGTTAAAATAAATCGAATATTTAGTCAACTAGAGATTCGCATAAAACTGAATTTTTTAATTAAAAAATGGGGTTAGTTATTCTGAAATCAAAACAAGTGTTGTCGGTATCTTGAATATCACGTCAAAACTCCATCATTGTTGCTCGATCACTTATCCGTTGTAAACTAACTTAATAAGGAACAAATTCCTAGTAACTAGCATTCTAAATATATATTCACAAGTATATGAATAAAAATGGTTTAGAACGACCAAGGTTGCTCCAAGGAAAGGCCTAATTGACAGTTAATTGGCTCATCCTATCAATTTAATAGCTTTAGAACCAAAGAAAATAAGATAGGCAACTTGGTTTAATAGTTTAGAACCTTACTGACTAGGGATAGGTCAACTTGTTGAGATATGTGGGTCGGCCTGCTAAGGGTTCTGAAGAGGTCGACCTGTGTCAAGGATAGGTCGACCTGCTCTGTGGGTGCATCGATCTACTAGTGCGTCAACCTATTGATCAGGGTGCGTTGACCTACTTTGGCGATGCGTCGACCTACTTATTAGGGTGTGTCGACCTACTCTGAGGGTGCATTGACCTACTAATCAGGGTGTGTCGACCTACTGACTAGGGTGCATCGCCCTGCCTTGGCCTTGCAGAACCTACTAATCTGGGTTATGTTTTTGGTTAAAGGGGATGTTCTTACTCATGGGGAATCATGTAGCCTTCTTTACCTCTTTCTGGGCTTCATAGAAATACTCTCGTGATATAATACTTCAACCTATTTAACATATATATTTTTGATCAAAAAATCAACAGATTCAAACATCACGGAGTCTATTATGGTATGAACTAACTGGCAGGGTCAGTCAATCATTCGAGAAGAATTGGTCGTCTGAAATACAGGGGTCGATTGACTGTGTATTCCAGAATGGTCTGCTTCTTCTCAAGCAAGGGAATCGGTGAAATACTCAAGTTGATTAACCAAATCCAGTAAAAGTCAGAATCGACAAAAAGTAGAAATAAAACATAATTGTGCATGAAAATAAAAGCAATAATCTGGTTTCATAGGAAAGAAACTTACGAGTATGAAGAAAGACAAGCAAGTTAGAGATGTAGGGAGGTACCTACCTTAGCTGGGCACAACCCTCGGGTGAGGATAAGTTTCTGGGTAGCACAACAGTCCTTTCCTCTATTTTCCCCTTCTTCTCTCTATATTTCCTTTCTTTCTTTTTGTTCATGTAAGAGATGTGGTGTGGGGAGAAGAAAGGAGGAGGAGAAGACTTGTGGCATGAAGATGGAGTGGAAAGAAGGAAGAAGGAGAAGCAGAAATGGTTCGGTGGAGGTATGGGAGAGGGTGGCGAGGAAGAGAATGGATGGGTTTCGCGGTGTAGTGATGAGGAGTATCCTCCTCATCCTCAATCTCTACTTGGAAAGTAACGTTTGGCTTCTATCTGAAAATAGGATAGGCTTCACAAGAAGAGGGAGACACATAGCATTTTTCCTTCACCTTTAAGAAACTTACGTAACTATGCCTACGTAAATAAATTACATAATTTCAATTAATTCATTTAGATTTCTTTAGGATGTCAATTTTATATCAAAAAGATGTCCAATAGAGGTGAATTTCAAACATAAACTAATTAGAAAGTTTTACAAATTGTAGTGAATTTAGTTTAATTTTTCAAATTAATTTTTCACCAAGTAAAATTTACCCCAAACTTCATTAAGTCACAATAATCTTGATATATGTGCACCAATAATTCTTGATTTTCTAATATCTAAAATCAGTATATTTTTTGATAATTATGATGGTGTCAAATTATAATTCTGTTATTGAATTTTGGTGACGTTCCGTCGGCATGAGTGCATTAGAAGATAATACCGAAGTTACACTAATAATACAGAAATATCCCTAAATTAAGAGAAATTATGTTTTATGTGAATGGTCATGTCTCACGTGTAAATTAGTATCTTGTTCTTTATTTCTTTTAAAATTTTGGGACATTACATCAACCTTTTAAGAACTAGGAAAAGCACGAGTTAAACTGAATGTACTAACATGTATGGTAAATCCATTAAAACATAACCAGCAAGAGAGAGTTATGATGTCAAGAGTATGATCAAGTAGTGAAAACACTCAAGTATTGACTTTAAGTATGTGATACGAATAAGAATGATCAAGAGAGTAATAGTTTATCATGCAAGCAAGCAAGCACGTAACAAGTTGGAACTTTTAACATGTAACAGTAATCAAGTACGAGTCATAATGTGCACTAAGGATCTATGCTACCTTGTAATGTACATCATGAACAAGCGTAATGTGGTTATGTATCTAGCATTTACACATGCAAGTGCTCCTAGTGCAGATGCAACGTCAGTATAATTATATGCCATAGTTAACAATATATTTTTGTCTCTCTGTCGAGAGGATTAGATTGTTGCCCTTGGACACTCGACGTGCTCGATCTAGCATCTCACTATTTTAAATATAGATACCCACAGTCAAGCATGGCCAATTTCATGAATTTCTAAAATGTAAATAGCATAATATCATGTCATACGAGTAGATTTCAATAGTAAGAAGTCTAATGAACATGATTTAAAGAGAGCAATATGTCAAGAGAGAAATTCGACAGCATAACGACTTAATTTCATTTAGTTCAATCTTTACATTAATGACTTGGTTGCATGTGCATAGAATCACGCTCTACGAGAAATTAGACGAGAAGGGAAGTGCACACTATGTTTTGGGAACTTAAATGGTACAACTTGCTCAGTCTCCATGAGGGAATCCACGGAGTACGAAGACTTATGGAGGTCTTAACAATAAGGTCACTGAAGGGTTGTGGAATTCCCTATATGGTAATCTAGAAGGGGGGTTGAATAGATTACTGCCGATTTAAAATTTTTATCACCTTCTTTTCTTTAAAACACAGATTATAACGATAAGAACAGAGTTTCACTATGTGTGGATGTGTGTGACTTGATGACAGATAGATAGCAAACTATAAAACGTGTGTATAGACGCCGTGCCTACCAAACATCTAGCGTAAAAGCGTTCAAACCAGGAGACACAGATTTACGTGGTTCGGAGTACAACAATCGTGTATCCTACATCCACGGGTGACACACACACGCAAAACAATCTGCTTATGAGGTAGTTCACAAACTACAACTCACACACACGTGTTATCTGATGTGCAACCACGATCAGATCAACACCCACACACGTGTATCAAGCACAAGGACTGCTTGAAACACAACACACACATACAGATATGAAAAAGTAGAAACAGAGAATAATTTGAGAGTTGAAGAACAAATCCAATTTGTAAACTCTTCTGGTGAATGTCTGGCTGGACTTCAAGCTTCGTCTTGATGATCACAAGTTGATGGAGACACTTGAATCCACGACGTTCAGGCTTCACCTTCTTCTGGAGAGACTTCTGTTCTTGGTGCTGCGCGGTAGGTTGAAGCAGAGCAGTAGAGCAATACTTCTCTTGAGAACTTTTTAGGGTTCTTGCTTGGAGGCTGCTTGTGTACGTGATTAACTTCAGAAAGTTGCTTATATAGTGGTGTTTACATATGGAGAGACGTGGTAGTTGGAAATACCAAGTTTAGTAACTTTGAAACTTTCCGGTTCTGAAGATTCTGTACGTCTGTCGACAGGTCATACACCTGCTGTCGACAGGGATCAACAGTGTGCCAAGTTCCAGATGTCTGGAAGTTCTGTTGAAGCTCTTACTGTGTGCATATGTTGACAGGTGCCTTGGTGCTGTCGACAGGCACATGTTTTCCAGAACTGTGAATTTCTGACTGTATGTTTCTGTCGACAGGAGGCTTTGTTGCTGTCGACAGGTCTTGTTTTCCAGAACATGTATGTTGCTGACTGTTGGTGTCTATCGATAGGGTCTTGATGGATGTCGACAGGTGCATTGTCTTTTGGCTTTGCTTGACGTTTCAAACTTGATTTTGGCACATGTCTTGCATAGTATATCTCCTACATTAGTAAACATAGTTAGTGAGATATTATGAACATATATAATGAAGCATTGTACCAAGTTATTGTGACAAGTCATTTGTATAAAGATCTCATGCATTAAACTCAATTCACATTGTTCAGATTTGTTTACATTGTGCATCATTGTTCATCATCAAAAAACATGTTGTATTTATTATTTAAAGTGTGAACCCAACATTCTCCCCCTTTTTGATGATGACAGAACTAATCAATTAAGTAAGTGCACAATTGAGTTTTCTCCCCCTTTTGACAACATCCAAAAGCACACACCATATACACATGTACTAGACAAAGAGCAAGGATTTGCATTGATATTTCATGAGTCAGACATAGTACATGACATGCGAATGGGAAAAACAGAGAAGGGAAAGACATTGCTTGACAATCATCTAACAACAACATGACTGAAGGCATAATAAGACACAGGTGAACTAGATAACAGGACTTGATGCTATCCTAGACACCTAAGGTAACTAAGCATCAGCATCAGCTGGTGGTGTAGGAGCCCGACGCGCAGTAGCAATGCTATCCAAGCGGGTGTCAAGTGTGTCCATTCTGGCATTAAGTCTGTCAAAGCCTGTTGCCATTTGGATCTGGAGCTGAGCAAGTAAATCTCGAATTGAGGGCTCAGCAACATTAGCAGGAGCATCTCCCGGAGCATCTAGGGGCTCATCTTGGGAGTTTCATCTTCAGCACCATTGTCATCTTCATCTTCTTCATCATCAGCAGCTGCCCCTTTACCTTTGAGGTCTCTTGTGACGATGCCATCTACCATTTTGTAGCCCATCTTGTGTGCATCAGTAAGGTCATAGGAGCTACGGGATTTGAGAATGATCATCTCCTCCTTTGGGATTTGAATGCCAATGAAGAGGAAGAGAGAAGTGAGTTGGCAGGCATATGGCATAGATCGAGTGGCACTACGAACGCATATGCGGAAGATAGAGACCATAAGAAGTGGTAGGTTGATAGGTTCAGCATTGAGGAATTGATGAAGTAGAGACTTATGAAGGGAGGTTACAAGTTCTCGGCTACCATCCTTTGGAGCGATGAGGGTGGTGAATATGTGGTGGATGAGACGATGAAGGGGAGGGAAAGAGTTGGCATTCATGTGCTTACGATCAGTAGGGTCGTAAGGCTGCAGAGTAATGAGAGTATGGTACTCCTCTGGAGTTGGATGATGGGTCATTATGTTCACTCCAGTATTTGGGATTTGCAGGGCAGTGGATAGAAGGTTTGGAGTAATGAAAAAACGAGTATCCTTCACCTTGGTGTACAATGCACCACTACTTGACAGTCGGAGGTTGGTGTAGAAATCGGTCATGGCGGTTGGGGAGTACCGCTTATGATCGGAGCAAAAGGGAGCCCAGCCCTGGACATCAAAGAGAGACTGGAGTTCGGGAAACATGTCCTCCAACGAGACAAAGTCGATGTAGCGTGGCTGCACGACCTTCGTGAAGGTTCCATGGACATCGAGGAGGGAAAGAGTAGACGGGATGATGAGCTCCGGCAGGCGATCTTCTCGGTGCTTCGTCCGACGCTCAGCGTGTGCCCTGGAGCCCTGACCGGCTTCGGGGGACCGAGGACGACGACGGGATGCCATCTTCTTGGCCGATGGAGCCATCAGAGGTTGTTGCTTGATGTGGATGGTGACTGGAGAGAGGAAGGAGACAGAGAGAGGAAGAGAGAGCAGAAGATGTAGGGATCTCTTCTGGTGCCCTAGAGAAGGGTGTTTTTTGGAGAGAGGGAGGAAAGGGGGTGTTTTGGAAGTATGAAAGGGTGGAAGGGGCGTGGGAACCTTTTAAAGAAGCTTTTGAGAGTTTGAAAGGTTGGGTCCCACAAAATCCGGCCTTAAACCCTTGTCGTTTGGGCTTCCAAACGAAGTCTGGCCGCCGGCTGTCGACAGGGCCCCTGATGCTTGTCGACAGGGACATACAGTAAAGACCAGTTGGCTATTTTGGTGGATTTTGAGAATTGGAATTTTGTAGCAGTGGTTCCCAAGTGTTTATTTAAGGTGTATAAGAGGTGAACACATATTTTAACCAACCATATACAAAGATGTAAAAAGCCAATTCATTTTCCTTAATGGTTTTAACATAGTACCCAAGGAGGTTTAAGTTAGAGCATTAAGAAAACACCTACTAAAATGAAGAACAATGCACTCTCACCCTTCGTTGTATAAATGCAGTGTAAGACAACACAATCCCAATTTTGTTGAAAGGCAATTGATGCATGAAATGAATATCTATATGTCAAGACACTCATAAAACCAATGACCCTGGGATTTATGACTCAGTAGAGGCTTCACACTATTTATTTTTTTTTATTTGCAATTTAGAAGGGCAATGGGAAAAAGTGGTACTTAAGAGTACTTCACACCTTTTGACGTGAGGATAGACATTACAAGTGCCCATACCCCCAGTTACTCAGTGGAAGTGTCTAGCATACCGTTGTACAGAGTTGATGAGTGAGATTTTGACACGAGGGCAGACATTTCTAATGCCCATCACCCCGGTTACTCAGCAAAACACAGCATTGCTCTATATTTATCCCAATTTGAAGTTGACTTTTTTTTTCTTATGTGAATGCTATTTTTCAGAAATAGGTAGCTGTTCTCCAAGTATTGCTTTAAAAGCTCAAGATCAAGTAGTTTATATGATTAGCTATCAATATTAGACATACGGTTCCATGACCAAAAGACCGATCAAGTAAATTGAGAACGATGTTTGCCAACAAATAAATTATTTAGAGGAGTGAGGTGTATATCCTTGAGAGTTATGAAATGTTTTCAAAATGATAGAACCTAAACCCAAACATGAGTAGTATGTGAAAATCATAGTGGTATAAAGAATAGCTTAAATATCATTAGTACATGGTGTGGTCAAACATGCATTAACACCTTATAGACACCTTATTTCATAAACATGAAGCTGCTCACTTAATGTGTGAAGAAATGGGCTTGAAGTTCCAACTTTCAGGGTGTTTGTCGACAAGGAGAAATGGCCTATCGACAGGGTCACACAGATAGAAGATTAAGGGTTCTGGGAGGCAGACACTGTACATATCTGTCGACAGAGGGAACTGCACCTGTCGACAGATGTACACAGTGTGCAGAATCAGTGTTCTGTGTGGCCTGCTCTGTCGACAGGGTGAGTGATTTCCTTCACAGTGACATCCATCTAACCTTAATTTGCTCCCCCATAGTGTGTGCTATTGTGTACACATACATTCAAATACAACAAGACACATTTGCACAATTTGACCAAGCAACTAAAAACACCAAAGCAAGTATGAATTGATTTCATGAAGATGTTCAATCTTTGACAAGGAATAGTGAGTGGGCAAAATATAAAGAAACTGAATCCTCATAGAAAGTCAATGACCCTTTCATGCAACATAACTATGGATACTTGGCGGAGAATGTTTTCTCATGCATAATGAAAGTTTCCAAACAAGCATGACTTGTTCCTCCACAAATCACCATTTGATATACCTCATAGTTAGTTCACACAAGGAACATATACTGAATATTTAGGTTAAGTTTCATTGTAATTTGCACAAACCCAATTCTCGTCTCAATGTTGTGAATCTATCTTCAGCCAGAGGTTTGGTAAAGATGTCTGCCAGTTGATTTTCAGTGGGTATGAAACTTATCTCCAATGTTTTATTGGCTACCTCATCTCTCAAGAAATGATGACGAATTTCTGTGTGTTTTGTCCTAGAATGTTGAATGGGATTCTTTGATAGATTGATTGCACTAGTGTTGTCACATAGGATAGGTGTGCATCCAATGTCAATGTTGTAGTCGCACAACTGACTTTTTATCCACAACACTTGTGCCGCACAACTCCCTACAGCAACATATTCTGCCTCTGCAGTGGAGAGTGCAACCGAGTGTTTCTTCTTGGATGCCCATGAAACCATGCAACCACCAAGAAATTGGCAATAGCCACTAGTGCTTTTCTTGTCAATTTTACATCCAGCATAGTCAGCATTAGAATATGAAACCAAGTTAAAGCTACTACCTGCTGGATACCAAATACCCAAGTCATGCATACCTGAGAGATATCTAAATATTCTCTTAACTGTAATTAAATGGCTTTCCTTTGGACTAGATTGGTATCTAGAACAAAGGCAAACGCTGAACTGAATGTCTGGTCTACTTACAGTAAGATAAAGGAGTGAGCCAATCATACCTCGAACTTGTTTGGCATCTACCGATTTACCTTTCTCATCACTTTCTAGCTTAATGCTTGTGCTCATGGGTGTTGAGGCATGTTTAGCTTGTTCAAACTGAAACTTTTTCAGTAGCTCTTTAACATATTTTTCTTGGTTGATGAAGAATCCGTCTTCTAATTGTTTGACCTGCAAACCAAGAAAAAATTGAAGCTCCCCCATAAGACTCATCTCAAATTCACTGTGCATGTTTTTAGAGAATTCTTCACACAGTGAAGGATTAGTAGAACCAAAGATAATGTCGTCCACATAGACTTGAACAACAATTATGTGATTGCGAACTTTCTTTGTAAAGAGAGTTTGGTCCACCTTACCTCTTGAGTAGTTTTTGCTTACCAGATAGGTGCTCAACCTGTCGTACCAAGCTCGGGGTGCCTGTTTCAAACCATAAAGTGCTTTGTGCAATTTAAATACATGGTTTGGTTTGTCATGATCCTCAAAGCCGGGTGGTTGAGAAACATAGACATCCTCTTTTATGTAGCCATTCAAGAAAGCAGTTTTAACATCCATTTGAAATAGTTTGAACTTGTTTGAACATGCATATGCTAACAAGATCCTAACTGCTTCTAGTCTAGCTACAGGTGCAAAGGATTCTTCAAAGTCCACACCAAATTCCTGATTGTATCCTTTTGCAACCAGTCTAGCCTTGTTTCTCACCACTTTACCCTCTTCATTTAGTTTATTCCTAAAGACCCATCTTGTCCCTATGACAGAAATTTCAGGGGTTCTAGGAACTAAACTCCAGACATTATTTCTTTGAAATTTCCCAAGCTCCTCATGCATAGCATCAATCCATGAGTTTTCCTTTAATGCTTCTTCAACATTCTTAGGTTCCACTTGAGATACAAAAGCTAAATGATCCTGTTCAACTATTTGATTAACCTGTGACCTAGTTTGAACTGAGTCATTTATGTCTCCTATTACATTCTCAAGTGGGTGAGCTTTAGAGTACCTCACATTAGTGACTGTTGAAGGTCCGGGTTGATCCTGCATTTGAGGAGGTTGTTCTGGAGGAGGGGTGGCTGGAGGACTTTCAACTTGAGGTTGATCTTGTTGTTGTGGATCTTGTGTAGGTACTTCTTCTTCATTTCTGAATAGATGTCTGTCATCTTCATCATTGTACCTGCGAAGATATCCACTTTTAGAGATTGCATTTGGTTTTCTTTGTAGTTCTCCAAGTGTTGTATCTTCAGTTTCATCTGCAAACCTGTAAAGATTAGAACTGTTAGGCTTGGTTTGAGATTCATCAAATACAACATGTGGAGTTTCTTCCACTTTTCTAGTTTTCAGATTAAACACCTTATAGGCTCTAGAGTGTTCTGAGTATCCAAGAAAAATACCTTGATCGCTTTTGGCTTCAAACTTGTCCAAATCATTTTTATCATTGTTATGTATGAACACTTTTGAACCAAAAACTTTCAAATACCCAATGGTGGGTTTCTTACCTTTCAGAAGTTCGTAGGGAGTTTTCTTGAATACCGGTCTTACCATGGCTCTGTTAAGAATGTAGCATGACGTGTTTACCACTTCTGCCCAAAAGGTTCTTGCAAGTTGATTCTCGACCAGAAGCGTGCGAGCCATCTCCACCAAGGTTCTATTCTTCCTCTCCACAACCCCATTTTGTTCTGGAGTTCTTGGGGAGGAGAACAAATGTTCTATCCCTTGGTTCCTGCAAAAATCAGTGAAGGAGTTGTTGTCAAATTCTCCCCCGTGATCAGTGCGGATGGAGCATATCCTGTTGACATTTCCATGCTCAATTTTATTGAAAAATTCTTCAAAAACATTCAGTGCTTCATTCTTGTGAGCCAGAAATTTCACCCAAGTGAACCTAGAGAAATCATCTACAATGACAAAACCATATCATTTGCCATTGAGACTTAGTGTTCTCGTAGGTCCATATAGGTCCATGTGCAACAGTTCATAAGCTTTAGAAGTACTCACCGGTGCTTTTGATTTGAAGGATTTCCTGGTTTGTTTTCCCTGTGCACATGCATCACAAAAATTTTCATTTTTATTGAAAGGAATTTCAGGAAGTCCACTTACCAGTTTAAGTCTCATGATCTTGTGCAACACATTATAACTAGCATGACCAAGCCTACGATGCCACAACGTAAGCTCGTCTTGTTTGTTTGCTACAAGACAAAAATCATTATTTTCTGGATCATCTAAGTCGACCATATAGATGTTATTTATCCTTTTTCCAGAAAACATTAGACTTCCTGTTTCCTTATCAAGAATTTGACATGAATCAGACTCAAAGATAATTTTATGACCCTTATCACACAATTGACTTATGCTAAGCAAGTTGTGATGAAGGCCATCAACAAGTAAAACATTGTCTTTGGAGTTAGAGGCAAACTTACCAACCTTACTTGAGCCGATGATCTGGCCTTTGTTGTTACCTCAAAAAATCACTTGACCTCTGTCTTTTTCCACGAGCAAACAAAATTTTCCTTTGTCGCCCGTCATATGCCTCGAGCAGCCACTGTCCAAGTACCATTTGTTTTGATTGTGGGCTGCTAGGCATTCCTGCACATGTGGATCAGACAAGAGGTTTTGGTACCCAAATTACTTTGGGTCCCGTTGTATCATTCATGCCAAATAACAAGCGCTTAGGAATCCAAACTTGTTTGATTTTCATTTGGTTTGGGCTATTCCAGCATTGTTTTTCATTGCGCCTAACTTTTTACATATTTTGCATGATGATGATTTTTGAACAACAGTGTGCTTTACCTTTTTAGGAGCATGCATAGGCATTTTACCCTTTTGTTGCCTTGTTAGTTTAGCTTTAGGAGGTTGCTGTTTGTTCTATCTTGGGCTTGTTGCAAATTCCTTAGATTGACTAGGAACAGACTTGATCATTTTAGGTTCTTGTTTCTTACCCTTTGAAGGATTTTTCTTATTCTTTGAAGGGGTTTGGTTACTTGAACTTGGGCTGGAATCAATGAAATCTGTTAAGAGATTTTTGCCAATTACCTTTGGCCTTGCATTTTGAAACCCAATCCCATGTCTTGTAACAAAAACCTTTGAACCTAAAATTGCATCCAGATTCTGTTTACTTTTGACAAAACTAGATAAATCCTTAGACTTACCTTTTATGTCTTTTTCAGCTTTTTCCAGTTTCTCCTTTAGCTTTTCATGCTCACTTTGAAGATTTTCAAGAGAGTTCATTAGATCATCTCTTTCTTTTTGAACTTCTTGAAGTTTAAGTTTCATGCTATCCAATTCATCACTATTTGTTTGTTCATCAATCTTCATCATTTCAATTACCTTATTCAAGGATTCAATTTCTTCATTATTGTTTGATTTATGAACAAGGGAATTGACTTTCTTCTTGAGTGCTTTATTTTTAGACTTGAATTCACAGAATTTTTCAAATAGAATAGTATAAGCTTCTTCCCATTCAGTAATAGAATATGTTTCAAAGGAAGAATTTACCTCGTTGGAGTCATCACTCCTTGCCATGAGACACTGAATCTCATCATCTCCTGAGGTAGCTTGACTGTTCTCGTCTTCATCTTCATCACTCCAAGTGGCCACCATTGCCTTGGCCTTCATGAAAGTGAATTTGTCCTTCTTCGCTTCTTTTTGAGCTCGGGGCACTCTCCTCTCATGTGCCCTTGCTTCTTGCACTCATAACTCGTTAGAAGAATCAAGTCTGTTGGTACCCTTTTGGAAAGGTTTCGAGTTACCTGAACCTCTTCTTTTGAATTTTAGAAACTTCTTAAACTATCTAGTGAGCATGGCCATCTCGTCATTCTAACTATCACTAGAGGTTTCAGACTCAATGCCTTCCTCTTGGGCATTCCTTTTAGAATCTGAAGAGATTTTCATGGAAGCTTTCAAGGCAATTGACTTCCTTGGATTCTCTTCAGTTTCTTTTCTTTTGACATTCAGTTCATAGTCATCAGAGAACCAATCAATTCATCTACTTTTAGTTTTGAGAGGTCTTTGGAATCCTCAATGACGGTGGCTTTGGTGTTCCATGATGATGGAAGAGACCGAAGTATCTTCCTCACCAAGTCACTCTCTGAGTATTCCTTTTTAAGACCTTTCAATCCATTTATAATTATCATGAATCTAGCAAACATGTCAGAGCTGGTTTCATCATTATTCATTTTGAACATTTCATATTCTGAAACCAACATGCTTACCTTTGATTCTCTTACCTCAGACGTACCTTCATAGATCAGCTCAAGCTTGTCCCACATCTCCTTTGCTGAGGTTCATGTGGAGACTCTTGAGTACTCCTTTGGGTGGACTGCGCACTGCATCATGTTGAGGGTGCTCCATTTGAGTGTCCCCTTGGCGATCTGGTCCTTAGTCCAGGTATCCTCATCCTGAGGCAATTCGTATGCTCCTTTTCTGACTATTTTCCATAGTTCGAAATTTTGCGCTCGAAGAAACACCTGCATCAGATTTTTCCAATACGGATAGTCAGTGCCATCAAAGAAGGGTGGCCAGGTCACTGAGTGTCCCTCGGCCATATACCCCTTGTTAGATTCCATTAGACCGTGAATCTCCTGATCGTAAGATCAAACAGATAAAGCAGTAAATCAGAGAAACTCGGCTCTGATACCAATTGAAGGGTTGCGAAATTCCCTATATGGTAATCTAGAAGGGGGGTTGAATAGATTACTGCCGATTTAAAAACGTTTATCACCTTCTTTTCTTTAAAACATAGATTATAACGATAAGAACAGAGTTTCACTATGTGTGGATGTGTGTGACTTGATGACAGATAGATAGCAAACTACAATACGTGTGTATAGACGCCATGCCTACCAAACATCTAGCGTAAAAGTGTTCAAACCACGAGACACACAGATTTACGTGGTTCGGAGTATACAACTCGTGTATCCTACATCTACGGGCCACACACACACACAGAACAATCTGCTTATGAGCTAGTTCACAAACTACAACTCACACACACGTGTTATCTGATGTGCAACCACGATCAAATCAACACCCACACACGTGTATCAAGCACAAGGACTGCTTGAAACACAACACACACACATAGATATGAAAAAGTAGAAACAGAGAAGAGTTTGAGAGTTGAAGAATAAATCCAATTTGTAAACTCTTCTGGTGAACGTCTGGCTGGACTTCAAGCGTCATCTTGATGATCAGAAGTTGATGGAGACACTTGAATCCACGACGTTCAGGCTTCACCTTTTGCTGGAGAGACTTCTGTTCTTGGTTCTCGACGGTAGGTTGTAGCAGAGCAACAGAGCAAGACTTCTCTTGAGAACTTTTTAGGGTTCTTGCTTGGAGGCTGCTTGTGTACATGATTAACTTCAGAAAGTTGCTTATATAGTGGTGTTTACATATGGAGAGACGTGGTAGTAGGAAACACCATGTTTAGTAACTTTGAAACATTCTGGTTCTGAAGATTCTGTACGTCTGTCGACAGATCATACACCTGCTGTCGGCAAGGATCAACAGTGTGCCAAGTTCCAAAAGTCTGGAAGTTCTGTTGAAGCTCTCACTGTGTGCATCTGTCGACAGGTGCCTTGGTGCTGTCGACAGGCACATGTTTTCCAGAACTGTGAATTTCTGACTGTATGTTTCTGTCGACAGGAGGCTTTGTTGCTGCCGACAGGTCATGTTTTCCGGAACATGTATGTTGCTGACTGTTGGTATCTGTCGACAGGGTCTTGATGGCTGTCGACAGGTACATTATCTTTTGGCTTTGCTTGACCTTTCAAACTTGATTTTGGCACATGTCTTGCATAGTATATCTCCTACATTAGTAAACATAGTTAGTGAGATATTATGAACATATATAATGAAGCATTGTACCAAGTTATTGTGACAAGTCATTTGTATAATGATCTCATGCATTAAACTCAATTCACATTGTTCACATTTGTTTACATTGTGCATCATTGTTCATCATCAAAAAACATGTTGTATTTATTATTTAGAGTGTGAACCCAACAGTCACTAGTTTACCAGAAGGAATATCCTATTAGAGAGGTTCCAAATCGATAAGAAAGGCTACCTATAGTACAAGTGTTGAAGTGAAAGACGTGTCTCACAATATCCACAATAACCATCAGTTCAAAACACAACGAAAAGCATTAACATAATAGCATGTGGTAGAATAATAAGCATGGTGATTATACCATGAGTTCATACATATTAAAGACATGAGATTTCAGTTTAATAACAAGCCAGATCATCAATATAGAATTTTACAATCATATGATGAAGAGATCAATGAAAACAATTAAGAGTAATTATAATCACTTTCAAGTTATTAAAGCTTTTACATGGGTTGAATTCTTTTGGGTCATTATACAACTATGACTGACTGTAACAGGACACTAAATATGACAAAAAGACATAAAATAGTATATGGAAGGCTGTTAAATCACGTCATACACAGACGACACTTTTATTCAATGTTAGAAGCATGCTAAATACACTTCAGGATGTAAGGCAGACTCTGGTTTAAATTGCATCGGGGTATGTAGACATGTTTAAATCGCATCAGGGTTCGGTGATGCATTACCGTATAAATTGCATCAGTATAGTATGACACGTTCATATGGGTTGCAGAATCACGTCATAGGTGTCTGACGCGTACTGGTGACTCCATTCTATTCAAACAAGGTGCAAAAATGAAGAGGTGGGAAAAGGTTTTGTAACACCCCGAAAAATTTTTATTGGTTATAAAATATGAATAATGAAGGTAATGGACTTAACTATTATTATTAGATGGAAATAATTGATATTTGGAAATAATTAGCATTAATTAACGTTACCCCAGTGTTGTACTCGGACGTGTGCGCTTCCACAGGGCGACACTGAAAAATTGTAACGAAAATGAAATCCGAGAATACCATAATTCCATAAAAAATGTGGGGATATAAAAAATATAAATATCTGGATTTATTGACGTACGGATTTCGAGATTAAGTCGATGTAACTATTTTTCGAGTGATATTTCACCTACTGTAAAATAAATTCTAAAAATTAAACTAAAATCACCATAATTTGTAAAACCATCATATTAGCCTATGGTTGAAATTTTAATACAAACGGACTTTGTTTGGGCATGTTTACACCAAAACTAAGGAGCTAGCTAAATTATTAGGTCATTTACGGTGGGGATTTTTGGTGAATTATGGGGGCTTACGTGTTAAGCTCTTGGAAGGCCACCACATTGAGGGGTTAAAGCTAACAACTATGTAACTACTAACACCTATGTAACTACGTGTAAACCATAGGAAACCTGCATGAGCTACGTGTTGGGGTAAAAACCAAAGGGTTTTTACCATGACACCTCATGGTCGACGTGCCCTCTGCATGAGGGAGTTATGGGGTCTATAAAAACCACATCCCTCCCCTCGTACGCACCTTTCCACACCCTTTGTTCTTGCTCCTGTTCTTGTCTTTCCCTACTCCTTGCTGCTAGAAGTGTTGTTGGAGGAGCTACTGGGTCTGCTGCTGGAGGAGCTGCTGGGAGTTGCAAGCTCTGCTGCACTTGCAACATACTTCTGCTCCTGTGTGTGCTGCTGCTATAGCTGCTTCCACTTTGGGTAGATATTGCTAGCATGCCATCAACTTTGGGGAGAAGTTCTTCTCTTGCTGGTTTAGGTTCCTTCGTTGAGAACGTGTGAAGGATTATCTGTTTAGTAAGGTAGGATTCATCTCCATTTCGTTGATTCTGTTCTCTATAAATGATGGAGAACTTTGACTGAATTGTCCGGTTGATATTCCTGTAGTTCTTTTGTTTTTCTTCTAGTTTTGGTACACTTATTCTTGTTGGGAGAAGAACAATCTTATTATATTCTACTCTAAAAACTGATTCCTATCTTCCTCTCCCATCCTTGATCTTTATACATAATAGTAGAGCTTATTGGAAGTTACAATACCTTCAGAACAGTGTGATTACTTATGTTCAGATGCTCAGTACTTCAAGTCTTGATTTAGATCCATAAAATCCATTGAGATTTAGTGTCCATCTTGTAGGAATCTTCCATTAAACTATTCCTGTCAAGGCTATACTTCCAGTGCTACACTATGTTTTTTTCTAGCTAGACAAGTTTGGATTGCAAACCTCTTGTTTCATCTCGCTTGTTTAGCTTATAAACCACTGTGAGATCTATAATTAGACTCTTCTATTTGATATAAATCATGCCTTGATTCATAAGTTCCATGGTTAGAGTTTTTAGAGTGAATACAAAGTGACTTATGAGAGAAGAACTGGCGGTTGTCGACAGACAGCTCATAGCTATCGACAAGCCAGTCTTCTAGAACATCAAAATATCTGGGACTATTGCTAGCTGTCGACAGCCATCTTGTAGATGTCGATAGGTAGACACAAAACCAACAAACCGAGCTCTGGCTGTTGCTATCTGTCGACAGCCACTTCCTGGCTGTCGACACCTACTATCCTGACTTGTATTTCAGTAACTTTTCATGGTAGAACTCTTGCTAAAACTTCATCCTAATAGCCTAGCAAGCTACCCACTTATTTACCTTGGTAATTACTGCCATATTATAGCAAAGTTTACCCACATTATGTACCTTAACCTCCCTTGAATTATTCTTAACATTGTCAATTATGAATAGTACTCCGATTGAGTCTATTCTCCGTATTCGGTAACTAAGTTTATAAAACATGACAACCTAAGAGTTCATATGCTTGAACACCTTGTGAGATGTGATTAACTGATGATGATGACATTTATGTTGGGTTGAGTGTGTTTTGGAATTTCCTAAATTTGTATTTTAATGATGACCAATGAACATCACTCATACTTTGATTTTGATGATGACATATTGTGATTTTGCAAATGATATGTTGAACATGTTATACATTTTATACATATCACAATAATGCTTAAACAACATGTTCTTGATGTTTAATATCTCATACTTTAATGATAATATCTTGTACTAATGATTTATGTGTTAAATTTACATGTGTATACAGATTTTGTCATTGTAGTGTCGACATACCTATTGATGGTGTCGAGACTGGGTCAAAGTCCCTGAAGACTTTTATGAAGACAGGGTCAGTGTGTCGACACTAGTCCCAGATTCCAGACGACCCAGTTGCCAGAATGGGACAGTGTGTCGACACAGCTAGTGAGTGTGTCGACACTAGTCTCAGCTTCCAGAAGTCCAGTTTTGCACAAATGGGACAGTGTGTCGACACACTCCCTGGTGGTGTCGACACACTCCGGCTGAAACTCAAAATCGTGATTTTATCTAGACATGTGGCTGCTTGGGAATTAAGGGATTTGACCTAGGTTTTTGTGCCCACGTACCCCAAGGCTCCTTATGGACATATGGGGCTATATATACCCATGTTTCTTGTACTCCAAGGCAATCCCACAAGGAGAGAGACCAGACATCTCCAGAAAAGGGTGTGGCGGCTGCAGAAAGGAAAAGAGAGAGCAGAGCAGTGCTATTGAAGGAGAATGTGAAGAAGAAGAGAAGAGAAGAGGAGAGAGGAAAAAGTAACAGCATGCAGAAAGGGAGCAAAGCAGCGCCATCAGATTGAGGAGTAGAAGAGAAGCAAAGGAAGAAGAAGAACTGGCAATCCGGATGCCACTAAAGCAGAGCATCGTGGATTGAAGAAGATCTTCAACGAATTCCTTCAAGCATCTTCAATCCAAGCTTCTGCAAGTCTTCTTCAACAAGGAACATCCAAGTCACATCTATTTCATTTATTTTCTTGGAGTATTCATCTAGTTCTTCATTGTGTGATCTGTGCATGTGTTCTACACAGATCACTTAATTCTGTTTGTTCGATTTTCATCATTGTATTGAGATAGATCGGGCTATAGGATCTATTCTCTAATTAAGCTTGTTGTAGCAGAACTTGGATCTTTCGTGGTCCAAAGGTTTGGAGCCGTAGTGCTCCAGTGTTGAGCCGTTGTGCTCAAGTACTTGTGAGTCGTCGTACTCATAAGTGGTTTGTGGAGTAGGTCGTCGTACCTATCGCCTGGGTTTCTTTGAGTCATTGTACTCAAAGGGTTTGGAGTCATCGTGCTCCGGTTGGTTCTTGAGTTTTCGTGCTCAAGGTTGTTTGGAGTCGTCGTGCTCCAGAGTGTGTTGTACTCAAGGTTTTGAGTAGTGTGGCCTCACTGTGTGAGGGGTGGACATAGGAGTCACTGTAGGTGATTTCTGAACCACCTAAAAATCCTCTGTGCAGTGGTTTGAATTGTGGTTTGACTTTGTATTGCGCTAGATGCATGCATAGGGATTTCGCTCACACTACTAATTGATTTGCTCACACACACTAATCACACTTCAGATCAGTAAATTGTTTGTCTGAATTGATCTCTGATTCGAAGTAATTTTAAATTGCTTAAGCTTCCGCATTAATTGGTGTTAGATCTATTCAACCCCCCCTTCTAGATCTGATCCATCCCTTATTCGATCCTAACAATTGGTATCAGAGAAGGTTAATATCTGTTTCCGATCTGATTTGATTGGTTCTATTTGATCTCTGTGCTCTATCTTCTTGAACTGTTTGCTTGATCTTTCACTGTCTATGTGTGCTTAATCGCTCTGATTCCTACATTTGGTATCAAAGCGGGTTAACCACTCTAATTGTTAGATCTAATTCCTTGTTACATTGATTCACTGTGATTAGATCTAATAATCTTTTGAGTTTTGGTATAATGGAAAATCTCTTTAATCTGCATGAATTTCCTGTTATAATTTCAGAGAAATCCCCAATCTCACTTTCATCAAGTCTTTCAGAGGAAGCACAAAGAAAAGGAGCAAAAGGAATTCACAAATGCTCATGGCAAAGAAGAACTTCAATGAATCCAGAAAATCACCAATTCTGAAAATTGTGGCTCTCACAGCACATTCCATGAGCTCAAAGCATTCTTCATCCTCTTCAGACACAAGAGTTCAAATGGGTCTACTAGGTCAGGTAAATCAATTCCAGATCCATTGTGTATTCTATTCTGATTTTGATGCAGATGAAGGCATGTCCTATGTTGAATTGACTGAATTCTGTGAGAAGATACAAAATCTTAATGTGAAGCTGAACACTAAAAATAAAGATTTGAAAAGACTTTAAAACATTGCCACAAAGAAAGTGAAAAATTGAAAAATACACTTGAATTGTTCCAAAACAATGATAAAGATCCTTCACAAGAAAATGAGAATTTGAAAAATGAAGTTCAGAAACTGAATTCTGAAAAAGAAAGTTTGAAAGATAAATCAAAATTTGTGAAAACAAGTTGTCCAAGTTGAAAGAAAATGATGATCATTGGAATATGAAAATCTTGATTTGAAAGATGAAAATGAAAATTGATTGATCTCAATAAAAACTTCAAATTTGATAATGATCAATTAGACAAGTAGATTTCTAACATGGCTTATGATCATCAAATAAATGAAAGATGCAAACAACTTGTTGAAGAAAATAGTCATCTAAAAAGGAAGATTGAATGCTTGTTGCATGACAAACCATTGAACAATGATTGTAACAATTTGAGTAATATAATTGCCGATTTGGAAAAACAAATTGCTCAATTTGAAAATGAAAAGAACAAGATGAAAAATGGTTTGGATGTCATGCTAAATAAACTTCAAATCTCAGAAAAAGAAGTTATTGCATTAAAAGCAGAAAAACAGAAGCTTCAAAATGAATTGAAGAATACTAAATACATAAGTCTTGCTTCTGTGAGAGATAAGGAAAATAAATCAAGATTAACATTTGTTAAAGCTACTGCGAACAAGAACTCTGCTAATTTTAATGAAAAACTAGTGAAAGTTCTTGTTCAGAAACAGACAGAGAAAAAGAAGAATGCTACTGTCAAGAAGATTCATCTACTTCCTCCATCAGTCCAAAAAGCTCCAAGACAAGTTCCAAGTTCACATCATGCCAAGAGCCACCAAAAGGTACCTCCTTCTCTTCATGGTAAGCCTCCTCACATGAAAATGAGATTCCAGTAAATGCATACATGCCAGGTAAGTACCAGGTAAGAAATGCTCTCATTTGCTTTAACTGTAATAAACCTGGTCATCTTTGCCAAACATTGCTAGATTAGAAATCAAAATTTCAATAAACATGCCAAATCAGTCCAATGCTTTCATTGTTATAAATTGGTCATATTTCTAGGGACTGTTGGTACATAAATGATTTTGTTGTGCATGCTCAGAAATTCCAGTCTAATGCATATGCTCATACACATAGGAATAAATATCATGTTCATACTAAAAATGTTCAGAAATTCCATGTCTATAGGCATAGAAATGTTGCACAAAATCATTCTGTTTCTGCTTATATTAAAAATCCAAAAATTAGAAAACTTCATGAAAACATAGATGCATTGAGCAAGGCAAAAAGAAAATCATGAACTAATTCTACTCATAATTCTATCAATGAAAGAAATGCATCTATATGATTCAAAAATCTTTATTACACACTAACATTGATTTCATTACAGGACCCAGCAAGTGTGGGTTCCAAAACCAGCTTGATCAGCAAGCTGAGGAGTCTTGCAGCCATACATTGTAAATGGATTCAAGATATTGGCTGTGCAAGGCAAGAAATGATTGGAGAACACAGGTAAAATCTTTGAAAATCAATTGAAGTACATTCAGGTAACACTTCTTTATCATTTCAAACTTGAATTGCCTGAATTGAAATGATGTTTGATATTTTATCTGAATAATGAAAAATGTGTTCTGATGCTACTCCCAACAATAACTTTGTGTTTTAACATTTGGAATCATGTTTATGTTATCATGCTTGCTTAACTGTGCCCATGATTCTGTGTGCATATCAACAGCTTTGACTTTTTGGTATATCAAATGATGACATGTGGAAAAACAAGTTATGCTTGTTTGGAAGCTATCACTATGCATGAGTAAAATACTCCACCAAGTACCAGAAGTCATGTTTTGCTTAAAGCTAATTGTGTGCATAATCATGTGTGAATTGCTTGCTAGCTTTTTCATTCCATGCACATATTAAGGGGGAGTAAATTTGAAAAAGACCAAAATGTTCTTGCAAAGCTGCAAATAAAAGTCATTCTCTCTTGTAAATAAATTCCTACTTCTCAGTTGAATTGAAATTCTTGGTATATCAAATAGTGATTTGAAGAAAGGCAAGTTAGGCTTGTCTGGAGACTTTCACTATGCGTGAGTATATGTCTCCGCCAAGTATCAAGATTCCTTTATGCAATTGTTGAGGGGGAGTCATTGTCTATTCTCACTAATTTTTTCTTGACATTTGTTGTCTATTTTGAACCCCAAAGTCATCAGAATTTTTGAGTCCTTGTGCTATTTCTTATGAGAGAATTAAAATATTGAAACTAAACTCATTGTGCATTTAGCTTAATTCAAAGATTCAGTATCATTTCAAGGTTAAGCAATCTTATACTGAATGTCTTTAAAATTACTTGCAAAACACTTGTCGGCACATGAGTGGCTTTACTATTTAACATGTGCATGTTAAGCTTCATTTTTATCACATGTTAAGAATAATTTTTCTAAATTCGTAGTCATGACTTTTTTGGTCAAAGCAATCATATTCCTGCAAAACATCAAAAGAAATGATCAACAATCTGGAAAGATACAAACAGAGCAATGAAAATTCTTGAACCACTGAGTAACCAGGCCATTTCACCTTAAAAGTGATTTATTTCGCGTTAAAAAGTAGAAATCAAAGTTTTCAACTCTGTATACGATAATGAAAATTAAACACTAAGTAATCGGAGATCTTGCATCTAATCAATGTGATCTCTTGCACTGAAAAGTGAGATTTAACTATTTATTCTTGTATTCTTTCCCAGTAAAAAATGAAAGAAATCAATTGACAGGATGGAAAAGCTTAAGACCTTAATAAAGCTCATGTTTACTGAGTTTAGACTTATTATTTTACATTGTGTTAAACTTAAAGCTCCTAACATCCTTGTTCAATATTTCTGCTCACTCATATAGGTCACTTTATTTCACATTTGCAACATTATTTTAACCACATTCAGATCATTATACTTTGCTATACTTTGTGTTGAGTGTGTCTTAGTGATTAACATTATTGCACAATAAAAAAACTCAATAATTTCTCTCATATGTAAATATCACTTTGCCTCATTTATTTTGATCATTTCTTACCATTCATTTCTACATTTCATTCTTGATCTCTTCCAATCTTGTTTCTCTCTCTTATCTATCTTTTCATGTTGTCAAAAGGGGGAGAAAGTTCCTTAATGGAGGGGAAAGTAAAAGTTTCTAGAAAAGTTTCTAGAGGGAGAAAGTCTTTATGGGGAGTAAGTTCAAAGCTGTACATGGTCAAGGGGAGTTGTTGCAGTTAAGGAAGTCAGGTTATTGGGAGATTGTACATATTTGTCATCATCAAAAAGGGGGAGATTGTTGGGTTGAGTGTGTTTTGGAATTTCCTAATTTGTGTTTTAATGATGACTAATGAACAATCACTCATACTTTGATTTTGATGATGACATAATGTGATTTTGTAAATGATATGTTGAACATGTTATACATTTTATACATATCACATAATGCTTAAACAACATGTTCTTGATGTTTAATATCTCTACTTTAATGATATATCTTGTACTATGATTTATGTGTTAATTTGCAGTGTATACAGATTTATTATGGTAGTGTCGACACACCCATTGATGGTGTCGACACTGGGTCAGTCCCTGAAGGTTTTTCATGAAGACAGGGTCAGTGTGTCGACACTAGTCCCAGATTCCAGAAGACCCAGTTGCCAGACTGGGACATTGTGTCGACACAGCCAGTGAGTGCATCGACACTAGTCTCAGCTCCCAGAAGTCCCTTTTATGCAAATGGGATAGTGTGTCGACACACTCCTTGTGGTGTCGACACACTCTAGTTGAAACTCAAAATCGTGATTTTATCTGGACACGTGGCTGCTTGGGAATTAAGGGATTGACCTAGGCTTTTGTGCCCACGTACCCCAAGGCTCCTTATGGACATATAGGGCTATATATAACCATGTTTCTTGTACTCCAAGGCAATCCCACAAGGAGAGAGACCAGACATCTCCAGAAAAGGGTTGTTGTAAGAAAGGAAAAGAGAGAGCAGAGCAGTGCTATTAGGAGACGTTAGAGAAGAGAAGAGAAGAGGAGAGGAAAAAATATCAGCATCCAGAAAGGGAGCAAAGCAGCGCCATCAGATTGAGGAGCAGAAGAGAAGCAAAGAAGAAGAAGAACTGGCAATCCGGATGCCACTGAAGCAGAGCATCGTGGATTGAAGAAGATCTTCAACGAATTCCTTCAAGCATCTTCAATCCAAGATTCTGCAAGTCTTCTTCAACAAGGAACATCCAAGTCACATCTATTCATTAGTTTCTCGGAGTATTCATCCAGTTCTTCATTGTGTGATCTGTGCATGTGTTCTACACAGATCACTTAATTATGTATGTTTGATTTTCATCATTGTATTGAGATAGATCGGGCTAGAGGATCTATTCTCTAATTGAGCTTGTTCTAGCAGAACTTGGATCTTTCGTGGTCCAAAGGTTTGGAGCCGTAGTGCTCCAATGTTGAGCCGTTGTGCTCAGTGCTTGTGAGTCATCGTACTCATAAGTGGTTTGTGGAGTTGGTCGCCGTACCTATGTCCTAGGTTTCTTTGAGTCATTGTACTCAAAGGGTTTGTAGTCGTCGTGCTCCGGTTGGTTCTTGAGTCGTCGTGCTCAAGGGTGTTTGGAGTCGTCGTGCTCTAGAGTGTGTTGTACTCAAGGTTTTGAGTAGTGTGGCCTCACTGTGTGAGGGGTGGACGTAGGAGTCACTGGAGGTGATTCTGAACCACCTAAATCCTCTGTGCAGTGGTTTGAATTGTGGTTTGACTTTGTATTGCGCTAGTGCATGCATAGGGATTTTCGCTCACACTACTAATGGATTTGCTCACACACTAATCACACTTCAGATCAGTAAATTGTTTGTCTGAATTGATCTCTGATTCGAAGTAATTTTAAATTGCTTAAGCTTCCGCGTTAATTGGTGTTAGATCTATTAACCCCCCCTTCTAGATCTGATCCATCCCTTATTCGATCCTAACAATTTATTAGGTCCTTGGGACCCCTTGATTAATATGCCTGTGCAAATAGGGCTGGTCCAGTCCTGGGAGGAGCACCCAAATTCATTTTCTTACCAGCGGAATGATAAAGGGCATTAGGATGTCTGTGGCATTGCATCAAATACTTTGATTAGGTCATCGTAATTCTGTACTATGTAACTGTTAAGTGAGACAATGTTTGAGCTATATACCTGAACATGCCTGTGTTTATCATCACTGTGCAAGTTTACTTTCTGATATTTGATCATGTCTCTTTGATATCCATTTTATCCTTGCCTTGGCTATCGTGTAATCACCCTTAAATTATGGATTTGAATTCTACTGAGCTAGTTAGTCACTATTCCCTACTCTTTTCAGGTTAATTCAGATGGCAGATGGGGGGGGTGAAGCTTATGGGCATGTGTGATGAGTGGATAATCGTGTCAAAGCCAAGCCAACTCTTTACTATTCTTTTAGTAGTATGAAACAAGATGTAATACATAGAGTTTGTTTTAATCTACTCCTCTCTAGTTGTAAGAGGAGTACTTGTGTAATAAGACTTCCACGCATTATGTTATGAAATACAAACGATAGTATTATCTTTTGTGTTTATTTTCTGTCACTTTCGATAAATAGACTTTTATTAGGACGTGACAAAAATTTGGTATCAGAACTTTAGTTGATAAACCTAGGGATAATCGTGTGAGATGGGGGGTAGAAACTTGGGATTAGGTAGTATGATTTTGTAACCACGAAAATGCCTAACTTGATATTTATTTCAGTATGGATATGACTGCCAAAGAAAGACTGGTAAACGCCATGTAAATGCTGCGTCAAGACATTGAAATGTATGCCAAAAGCGCAGCGGGAAGCCCACTTGCTAATTAAGGAAGAGTGCTCAACTTGACTGCAGGTGCTCTCATGGCGGGCAATCCCTGTGCTTCTCTATAAACTATGAGCCAGATTATGATCAATCTGGATAATTTGAGGTTGGGGTAGGATATGTTGCTCCATCAAGTTGAAGGCTATTGGGAGTCGTTGACTGATACAGCTAGAGAGCTGTACCACGAAGCCGGAGAAGCACAACAACCACCGTTAGTAGAATCCGTTGTAGACCTAACCCAAAGCTAGGAAGTGACTTAGGCAAATTGTCTTTTTGTAAACCTCTCCTTTTGTTTGAATGTTTGTTGTATATATAACTCCCATGTGTATAGGGAGTGGAGGTTGGTGAAAGTGATGTTCTGTGAATACGAAAGCTTGGAAGGAGAAGACTGTAGTATTTAGTATGAACCAGTGAGTATATGTAATGATGTGAATATTTGCCTAGTAAATGAAATGATGTGATATGTGAATTTGAAAGTGTATGTAATGAATGCAAGTTTGGGAAGATTGTGTGAAATTAATGGTGTATTATTGGATGTTTCAGCTATTTCTCCATTTAGTGATGGACGGAGGTGACACTAGTTGGAGGAAGATGGAGTGTCTATGCATGATCTAACTCGAGTAATGAAGACAGTAGCCAGAAATAGTAACCATAATGGAACAAGTTTATTTAAGGATTTTCGAAGCCTGGACCCTCCAAGATTTGTAGGAAGTACGGATCCTGATGAGTTTGTAGAACTGTTTAAGACCAATATTTCTCTGAGGTAGTTCAGGAGAAGATAGCAAATGAATTTGCTAGTCTAAAGCAACTAAGGATGTCAGTATCAGAATATGAGGCTCATTTGCCCAGTTGTCAAATATGCCCCGCATCTTGTATCCACAGAGAAATTGAAGGCTAAGAGGTTTATGAATGGATTGGCGTCCCAACTTTATTATGCAGTTAATTCCTCACCTGATCACTACTTATTCAAAATGGTTAAGAAGCATTGGCACTGGAAGCTGCAAATGACGTTGTGGATAAGATTAGAGGGAATCTGAGAAGGATCTTCAGATCGAAAAAGGAAGTATGAGTCGGGGAATGCCCCGAAGGTTCAGCAGACTTGTAAGAAGGCAGGCAAAGCTCTGGGTGGAGGTAAGGATGTTTTGTAAGCATTGCCATCGCATCGGGCATAAGGTTGAGAATGGCTGTTGTAAATTGGGTGCATGTTTCCGTTCCGTGTGGAAGCACTCAACACCGAATCCTGGATTGCTCAATGCCCCAAGACAGCACCAACAAATAAGAACCCCCAAGTAAAGCAAGGAGACTGCAAGCCTTCAAGAAGTGGAACCTAAATCTCCGCAGGAGGGCAGACTGATTGAAGTTACATTGTTAGTAAACTCAAACCTGCATTTGTCTGTTTGATTCTTGAGCTACACCACTCTTCATTAGCTATGAGTTTGCTAAATCTCTGGAGATACAATCAGTTCCATTGTCTACACAACTTGAAGTTGCAACTCCTTTGAGTGAAGGAAAGAAGCTTAATGTCACACACCCCAGGTACATTGTTAGTAAACTCAAAAACCTGCATTTGTCTTGTTTGATTCTTGAGCTACACACTCTTTCATTAGCTATGAGTTTGCTAAATCTCTGGAGATTAAATCAGTTCCATTGTCTACACAAACTGAAGTTGCAACTCTTTGAGTGAAGGAAAGAAGCTTAATGTCACACCCCTCCAATTTAGCAGCGGAATAAATCGGGGGAGACGTGAACGAAGGTACATAGTAGAGTAATATGTACAATCAGTTGAATAATCAGAGTATCTAATGAACAATAATTGGAATAAAACTCTTCATTTCATTGAAAATTCCACTAAGACTATTACAACCACTAATCCAGAGCCAAAACATATAGCTCATTGACTCCATTACATTAGAAAGAAATCTAAAAACGAATCTACTAGACTCCATTGTACTAGAGTATCTTCATCAACTATTTCCAGGTCACCAAACACTCGGGTCTTGTCCCATGGGTGCATCTAACGTCATTGTCTGACTTACCTGAGACACAATAACCAAAAACGCAGGGTGAGCGAACAACGCCCAGTAGGACTTAAATCTCATGAGTCAAGCATGCTTAAGTAATTAATGCATTAAAGGCAGAGTAACTAATGATAGAGCGAGGCAGGTGCGTATGTAAATGGTAAAAGCTAGCAGATACAAGAGAGTCAAAATATAGCAAGGGATAGAGAACAGGTAATAGGATAGCACAATGGCACGAGATCGAGTAGAGTTTCCAAAAATAGCACAAAGTATCGAGTATAGCATGAACAGCAGGATGGCCATAGCACAACTAGCACAAGTATAATATAGCACGACGAGTATAGCACGACCAAGTGTTGATATCGGATTGGCCGTATAACAAGATAACAAGTAAAGTGCACAACAGTGCACAAGTCACGATAGCAAGTGTTGGTCGATATTCTTTCAACCACGAGATTCAAGTAAACCAATAATTGACTGTTGGATTAATTGATTGCCATAGATCAAATCTTGCGTGTACATGCGTTAGGTGTATGCCATCACCCAGATCATTAGACCACCCCCGCGAGTTATAGCCTTTCAGGTGCTCCCCCAAGGACCAGATCGGGCCCTTATAATGTGCCTAGCCATAGTCATGTTTTTTATCGTAGACAATCAATCATTTAATGGCCAAGTAGGGAGTACCAAGAAATAGATGAGATCCACTAGATGAATAGACGAGATAGTAGAGTGAACGGAATAGATGAGCGAGTCGAGTATAGATGAGAGCTAAGGACATTGCACGCAATGCGACGAGTAAACAGGTGATAGTAACAGTTGCACAACACGCGCATGGTGTTGGCAGTCAGTGGAAACTCACGATCTTTCCGCTGGCCATGTTATGCACAAGTCCAGAGGTCCAACGTGATTCAAGGTAAGAGCGAACTCTAATAGCCGTTTGGATCATATAGATACCTAAAGGGGTATCATAGGTGTTAGGGTACAACCGGCTCGTTGACCATGTAGGAATCCATGATCAGAGGAGACTATGGAGGCCTTGAACAAGGATTCACTAGTCCGGCGGAAGGAGTATCCGACAGAGAGTTCATCCAAGTCAAGAAGAGGGCAATTATAGAAAACAAGTACTCGACGTTCTAGAGGAATTCTTGAACAGTGGAGCGTCGGGATCGGTGTTCCAAAACATCACACGAAATTGTAAACAAGTACTCTTAAAATAAGGTAATAATTGCATTAATTACAGATATGTTATATATCATATTCATGCCAATTAGGCCATATTTGGATAGTTCAACGTGTGTGATGTGTCATGAAATTCATGGATAGAAAGATCAAGTGATTGACTTTATTTATTAAAATGCAACCAATACTTACAACTTCATTTTTCTATAATAAGACCGTTAACATGATATGGAAGTACGGTGGTACAGCGAGACTTGCACAAGATGGGTTTTCTGGCCCAAAAACTGAGATCGCGACGTGGTTCAGAACGCGACATATCGGGCCGTCGCGTTCACAGGGTCTGCGCCTGAGTCCGACGGGATCTGACATGCTCTTGGTTCAGACTTACCATGTTTTGACACAGGGGCGACATTCATGAAATGCCTCTACTCTCTATATGCTAACCTTAGACACAACTCTCAACATATAAAATGTCGAGGACATCCATTGGAAGAACTTTGTGTTGTGGGCTGGGTCTGAATCCATCTCTAATTGCATGCAATACAGAAGAAGAACATAAAAAAGCCCAAACATGCATGACTCGTTGTGACTTACATGTTAGGCTGTAACATGAGATCTACTGATATTTGGAAAAAACGTTTAACATAAAAGATGACCAGGAGAACGATTGGATGAACTTATTGTTGGGGGTTTTACCTAATTCAGCTTTTCCTGGGACAAAAATGAGAACTTAAAGTTAAATGCAACAGAAAACGCAGTATCATGCCCGACTCTATTATGAAGTTTATAACTCTCTAAATATGACATTTAAGCAAAAATTTAACATGAAAGATGACCATATCGATTAATACAAGAACTTTCATGTGGGAGGCTTGACCTACTTGCTCTTAAATCTCAAGCAAAACAGGAAGAACCTAAGGCTAACTGCAAAACCCGAAAACACAGTATTATGCATGACTCTCTTAAGGGTTCAAACTCTCTAACTAAAGGCTTTTAGACAAAACGTGAAAATGAAAGATGATCGTGACTACAAGTAGAAGAACTTTTTCTGTTGATGATTTAGTATAATTCGGTCTCAAATCATGTGCATAATAAGAAGAATGGGGAAAAGCCCTAATTGTGCGCGACTTAGGGAGAACGACTAATACACAAAGTATACTCCATGAAAATTAGTAAAATCAGAAGCAAATGAAGCTAGACTCGAAGCTCTACAAGAAGGTATATTTGTTTTTTAATCTTGACCCAAGCATGCATACCTTTGAATGCTAAGAACTCCCTGCAGATTCCTGGGTTGATGCAGTGGCTTGGGGAAGATGTTCTTCATGACTCCAAGCCCTAGGGTCGTCCTCCTTGCTCCTGGGAGTTGTTCCCATGTCCAGCAACGAAAGGAGCATGCTAAGGTTGGTCATAGAGGGTCTAAGATGGTTTATAAGGCTAGGTTCTCTTAATTTCGAGTTTTGGAGTTTCTAAAATCTTGTAGTAGGAATCTACCATGACTAGAACTACCATAGGAGCTATTGCCATCCTAAGCAACCCATGAGAGTAGTAGGGAGCAAATTCGTGCTCTCAGTTGGGCTTAGATTTGGGTCATGATTAATGGCCCAACTACTCATGGTTAAGCTTAAATGACCCATTTTACTAATAGGTATTGGGTTAATACGAATTTTAAAATTAGTCCTTTTTATGTGGCCACCTATTGGCCAATAATTGTGATTGGCCTCGAACATATATTTTACTTTAGTTTGCTATATAAAATAGCCGGTTTCCGACTTAGTTTCCTAATTCGGATAACTGGTCACATGTAACGTACATTCAACCAATAGATTTTTCGTTGCACGAATTTCTTCATGAAATGCTTAGGGATAATATTTGAGGATGGTTTATAATTTTTACGGAATTTTCTAATGTGTTTTCTCACGTACGATAGTAGTACGTAAGTTTATCATTATGATAATACTGAAATTATTTATCTACTATTTCCATACTTGGATTGTTCATAGGTCATAAGTTGTCCATTGGTCCAATTCTTTTATGGACTATCCCCAAATTTATTTGGGTCTACTCATAATTTTTATTTCAATTGTTAATCTACTTGGCCTCATGTAAATAATGGATATTTCAATTTATTCTTATTTACCATGATAAGTCACATAAATCTAAATCATGGCCCGGATTATTTTCTATGCTTAATTTCTAATGTGTCAATTAGAGAATAATTTTTAAGGTACAACTATTATTTTATAGAATTTTTACATGAGTTTCTACTCATGCAATAATGACGTGTATCTTTATTTATCTAGAATTTTTAATTAATGAAATTTCTGGGTATTACACTTAAGGAGTATTATCCAGCTAGTCAGATTTAGTTAAAGGCATAATTTGCCTGGCGACTATATGTCTAGAAATGTGGGATTACGATGTAATTCTTGGGGTGGATTGGTTATCCAAATATCATGCTAATTTTAGATTGCCAATTAAGGCATGTCCCTTTCTAAGAAAAGGAAATTTATTCTATGACCTTTGATAAAACCCCAAACCAAAAGAATATCATAATTTTTTAGCAGTGAAGGCTTGTAAATTAGTTCAAAAAGGTGTCAAGGATACTTGGCTTCTGTAACCCTATTAAATCAGGATATCACGAGATTGGGAGATATTCCGGTAGTAAGGGAATTTCTGATGTTTTCCCTAAGAGCTACCTAGCATCCACCTCATAGAGAGTGCATTTTTTCAATTGAATTGGCACCAGGAGCTACGCCAATTTTCTAGAACACCCTACAGAATGTCAATTGAAGAATTGAAAGAGTTAAAAGCAATATTGGAATTGTTAGAGAAGGGATTTATTAGACCTAGTACCTCACCTTGGGGTGCTCCAGTTTATTTGTTGCAGAAGAAAGATGGATTTATGCGATTGTGCATAGATTATCGATAGTTAAATCAATTGACTAAAGAACAAATACCCACTCCAAGTTGATGATCTATTTGATCAACTGTCGGAGCTCAGTGTTTTTCCAAAATTGATTTAGATCTAGTTATCATCAACTTAGAATTCAAGAATCAATATTCACAAACGGCTTTTCGGAGAAGATATGGACACTATGAATTTTGTAGTGATGTCGTTTGGATTGACACCAGCTGCATTTATGCGTCTGATGAATGACGTGTTCATCTTATTTAGATCATTTGAGTGTATTCATTAATGATATACTGATTTACTCCAAAAGTATAGAAGAGCATGAATGCATTTACGGATCACTTTGCAATTAGTACGAGATCAAAGTTATATTAAATTTAGTAAATGTGAATTTTGGTTGAAGGAAGTGATGTTTCTTAGGACCTTATTTCTAAAGAAGGTCTATTAGTAGATTCTTCAAAATTTAAAACTATACAGAAATGGGAGCAACCTAAGAATCCACATTGAGATTAGAAGTTTTCTGGTCATGGCCAGTTACTACTGGCAGTTTTGTCAAGGATTTTTCTAGAATGCCTCACCTCTTACACAGTTGACCAGAAAAGGAACTGCATTTGTGTGGAATGGATTGTGAGCAAGCATTCCAATTGTTAAAAGAATGTCTATCATTTGCACCAATTCTAGCCTTACCGATAGAAGGAAAATATTTGCGGTATATACTGATGCTTCAAATATTGGACGGGGATGTTACTATGCCAGATGGAAGGTTATTGTGTAGCAAACCTGAATTTTTTTGGAAAAATAAAAATTTAAATAAAGAATTTAAAACCTAGCTAAATGAATATTTGAATAGAGCATAAATAAAACCCATTAAATAGAAAAGAGTAATGGGCTTTGCTTAATGGATCTTCTAGAATTTTTGGGGTCAAAAATAGGAATTTACAAAGGGAGAATATAGGAAAATACCCTAAATTCGTAACTAAATTATTACCTAATAGAAAAGGGGTATTAATGCATTAAATAGAAGTTAGAGTTAGACTTGGATTCCTAAACCTACCCCATATGGGTTAGCACGAATTTGGATCTTTTCCAAGTCTAATAGAGGTTGAAAATCAAGAGAGGAAGGTGGAGTTAGGAAATCTCGAATTTAGGGAATTGAGTAGTAATAGGAATAGGAACTTGTGTTTACTTAATACACCTCTTAACTCTCTTGGCCGACCCAAGCTCGTGCCAAGGGATTCCTAGACCAGGAGGAGAGGCCTAGGAGGGAGAGATTTCGTGGGAGAAGAAACTTTCAAGCTCTCAACCCCGTTCTTCAAGTTCTAGCCCTAGAAGAGGAAACGAGTCAAGGTAGGCATTCTCACAAGCATAAACCATGAAACTTTTTCTGTAGTTCTTCCTATCCTCTTGAACGAAAACCCCTAAGTTTCGTATTTTTTCCATCCATCCTATCTTTTGTTCTTATTTTTGAAGAACTGCAAACATGATAACCCCGAGGTGTCATGTTTAATTCAAATCTCTATGTATACTTGATCCCATGCTACGAAAGTTTTACTGTAGATACTGCATGTTGTTAGGGATCATTTGCCCCCAAAAGCCTAAATTTCATTGAGCATGTTGCTCGAATTAAATCGATCTTGCTACCTGTATCATGTTCTGTGTCTCGTCCTTGTTCATTCTCAAACCATGTTCAAACCATGCACTCTCTCTAATTCCGATTTATTGGAAGTACCCTTACATATCTAGTTTAATTTGCAACTGGTTTCATGATTTTTCGTTGACTATACAATTAGTTATGATTTTCTGAACTACCCCTGTGTCAAAAGGGCAAGTCTCTGGACCGCAATCCAAGACAGATCAGAACCCTGGCAGGTCTGGCGCAGACAACCAGAAGGCGACACCTCGATATGTCGTTTTCTGGGGCCTGATTGCGACACCCTCCCTGTCGCGACCAAGAAGGCGACAGGTGAGCTGTCGCGTTCTCAGTACCCGATTTGCATGCCCTGTCGCGACCTGTGCCAGGCCCTGTCGCGTTCTTCCTGGGCCATGTCGCCACCCTTACAGCCCTATGTCGCCTTCACAGGTTTTTGATGAAAAACCCATAAAAAAATAAAATAAAATATTTTGTCACTTTCTAAATAATTCTTACGCCTTCTTACCGTTATACCCCCAGTAAAAACCCTACTTAAAAATGGTGCTATATTGAATGTTTTAAAATACATATTTCACGACTTATTTCTATCTATGATTTCTCTTGCACTTGCACACAGATGAACCATCCATTATGGCTGAAATCTTGCCGAAAATATCTCATAATGTATCTGGTAATTTATTGAAATAAAGAATATTAATTGCCCTATTTTAAAGGACTGTATTCGTTTCTCGCGTGGTTTATACCCGATATCGACGCTCCACTGTCCTAGAATTCCTCTAGAACGTCGAGCACCTGTTTATATACACACTTTTCTTGGCTTGTGGTGAACTCTCCGGTCGGATATTCCTTTCGCCGGACTAGTGAACTCTTGCACAAGGCCTCCGTAAGTCTCCTCTGATCATGGATTCCCACATGGTCGACGAGCCGTTGTACCCTAATACCTATGATACCCTTTAGGGATCTATATGATCCAATGGCTATTAGAGATTCACTCTTGTCTTAAATCACGCCGGACCTCTGGACCTGTGCATAACAAGGCCAGTGGTAGGGTCGTGAGTTCCACCGGACTGCCAACACCAAGTGCGCGTGTGTGCAACTGTTACTATCGCCTGTTACTCGACGTATTACGTGAAATGTCCATTAGCTCTCATCTATACTCTACTCGCTCATCTATTCACGTTCACTCTATTTTCTCATCTATTCATCTAGTACTCTCATCTACTTCTTGGTACTCCACTTGGCCATTAAATGATTGATTGTCTAAGATAAAAACATGACTATGCTAGGCAACATTATAAGGGCCCGATCTGGTCCTTGGGAGGAGCACCTGAAAGGCTATAACTCGCGGGGTCTAATGATCAGGTGATGGCATACACCTAACGCATGACACGCAAGATTTGATCTATGGCAATCAATTAATCAAACAGTCAATTATTGGTTTACTTGAATCTCGTGGTTGAAAGAATGTCGACCAACACTTGCTAGCGTGACTGTGCACTGTTGTGCAACTTTACTTGTTAACTTGTTATACGGCCAACCCGATATCAACACTTGTCGTGCTATACACTTGTGCATTGTGCTATTGTTTCGATTTATCATGTACCAACACTTGCTATACGTTCTCGTTATTCTCTCTAGTTATCCTGCTTTATAAGACATAATTACTTGAAGCATGCTTGATCCTGAGATTTAAGTCCTACTGGGCGTTATCGCTCACCCTGCGTTATTTGTCGTTGTGTTCTCAGGTGAGGCTGAGGATGAACCATACACTCAAGAGGACGGGAACGACCTGGAGTGATGTCTTGAGCACCCTAGCATCCTATTTAGGCGTTGTAGTAGTTAGGTTTGAAGTTTAGTCTTTTGCTTTTATTTCAATGTAATCGGGCCCTATAGATCGCTCTGATATTAGTGGTTGTAACTAGGCATCAGAATGTATTAATGAAATAAATTTGCTTTAGTATTATTCCTTGTGCAATGGTTGATGTCTAGCACTCGCTCTATACCCGTTCACTTGCAACTGCCTTCGCGCTCCGATATTCCGCGTCGGGGCGTGACATATTGCCTATGCATCGAGACAGCTGAAGACTCACGAGACGAACTACCCAGTACATATTGCCTATGCATCGAGACAGCTGAAGACTCACGAGACGAACTACCCAGTACATGATTTGGAATTGCCGCAGTAGTTTTTGCTCTCAAGCTTTGGAGACACTACCTGTATGACAATCAATCCATAGTGTACTCTGATCATAAGAGTCTTAAATACTTATTTTCACAAAAGGAACTCAACATGAGACAAAGAAGATGGATGGAATATATCAAAGATTATGACTTCAAGATTGAATACCATCCCGGAAAAAGAAATACTATAGCGGATGCACTCAGCAGAAATCCTATAGCCAAGATATTTTGGTTACAAGTTAAGGAATGGAAATTGTTGGAGGAATTTTCTACATTGAGCTTGAAAGTTGAAACATAAGAAGAAAGAATTATGATTAATAACTTGATAGTGCAGTCAGATTTGCTGAAGCAAATTGGAGAGCAACAGGACAATGATCTTGCATTGGCAGAAATTAGGGAAACATTGGCTTCTAGAATTGACTTTAATGAAGATGTTCACGGGAATCTTCGGTTCCGGGACAGATTGTGTGTGCTGATAACTCTGAAATCAAGAAGCAAATTTTAGAAGAAGCTCATCAATCACATTATACTATTCACCCCAGAGCTGTCAAAATGTATCAAGATTTGAAGAAGCATTCTGGTGGTGCAACATGAAAAAGGATATTGTGGATTTATTGCAAAATGTTTGACATGTTAGAAAGTTAAGGCAGAACACCAGAAACCGGCGGGAAAACTAAAACCACTTGAGATACCAGAATGGAAATGGGACAGTGTTGGTATGGATTTTATTGTGGGATTACCCAAAACACGAAGTGGACTTGATGCTATATCGGTAATCATTGACAAACTTACTAAATCAGCTCATTTCATAGCGATAAAGACTAGATGGTCTGTTAATATTTTAGCAGCATGTACATGAAGGAAATTGTGCGATTGCATGGAATTCCAAAGAGCATAATTTCTGACAGAGATGCAAGATTTACTTTGCATTTCTGGAGAGAGTTGCAGGACGCATGGGGAACTAAGTTAAAATTTAGTACCGCATTTCATCCTCAAACTGATGGACAGACAGAACGAGTGAATCAGATTATTGAGGATATGTGCCGTGCTTGTGTATTAGAGTTTGGAAATGACTGGAACACTCACTTAGCAATTATGGAATTTACATATAACAATAGCTACCAGTCTACTATTCAAATGGCACCATTTGAAGCCTTATATGGTCGACAGTGTCGATCACCATTGTGTGGGTAGAACTAAAAGAAGAGACGCATATTCTTGGACCTGAAATGATGAAATAGACAATAGAAGTCATCAAGTTAGTACAAGATCGGATGAAAGCTGCTCAAGATCGACAGAAAAGTTGTGCCGATTGACATAGAAGAGAGAGAATTTCAAAAAGGGGAACATATATTTCTTAAAGTGTCACCCCGACGAGGAATCAAAAGATTCGGTATCAAGGGAAAATTGAGTCCAAGATACATTGAACCTTTGAAATACTGAAGAGATTTGGTGAAATGACATACCAATTGGCACTTCCACCACAATTATCCAATGTGCATGATATCTTTCATGTGTAAATGTTAAGAAAATATGTATATGATCCGGAACACATTATTGAACACCAAGATCTAGATATACAAGGAAATTTGGTATATGAGGAAAAACCAGTACAGATTCTCGATCGAAAAATCAAACAACTTTAGAATAAGGAGGTTCCATTATTAAAGATTTAATGTAATAAGCGAGGACAAGAGGAGGCAACATGGGAGCTGGAAGATGCCATCAGGATCAAGTACCTAGAATTATTTCTAGGTAAGTAATCATACATTTATGTATTAAAATTTGGAGGACCAAATTTCTTTTTAGTAGGGGAGAGTGTAACACCGCGAAAGTTTTTTATTGGTTATAAAATATGAATAATGAAGGTAATGGACTTAACTATTATTATTAGATGGAAATAATTGATATTTGGAAATAATTAGCATTAATTAATGTTACCCCAGTGTCGTACTCGGACATGTGCGCTTCCACAGGGCGACATTGAAAAACTGTAACAAAAATGAAATTCGAGAATGCCATAATTTCCATAAAAATGTGGGGATATCAAAAATATAAATATCCAGATTTATTAACGTACGGATTTCGAGATTAAGTCGATGTAACCATTTTTCGAGTGATTTTTCACCTATCGTAAAATAAATTCTAAAAATAAACTAAAATCACCATAATTTGTAAAACTATCATATTATCCTATGGTTGAAATTTTAATACAATAGACTTTTTTGGGCATGTTTACACTAAAACTAAGGAGCCAGCTGAATTATTGGGTCATTACGGTGGGGATTTTTGGTGAATTATGGGGCTTACGTGTTAAGCTCTTAGAAGGCCACCACATTGAGGAGTTAAATCTAACACCTATGTAACTATGTGGAAGCCATAGGAAACCTACATGAGCTACGTGTTGAGCTAAAAACAAAAGGGTTTTACCATGACACCTCATGGTCGACGTGCCCTCTGCATGAGGGAGTTATGGGGTCTATAAAAACCACTTCCCTCCCCTTATATGCACCTTTCCACACCCTTTGTTCTTGCTCTTGTTCTTGTCTTTCCCTACTCCTTGCTGCTAGAAGTGTTGTTGGAGGAGCTACTGGGTCTGCTGTTGGAGGAGCTGTTGGGAGTTGCAAGCTCCGTTGCACTTGCAACATACTTTTCCACCTGTGTGTGCTGCTGCTGTAGCTGCTTCCACTTGGGTAGATATTGCTAGCACGCCATCAACTTTGGGGAGAAGTTCTTCTCTTGCTGGTTTAGGTTCCTTCGTTGAGAACGTGTGAAGGATTATCTGTTTAGTAAGGTACGATTCATCTCCATTTTGCTGATTCTGTTCTTGTACATGATGGAGAAGTTTGACTTAATTGTCTGGTTGCTATTCCTGTATTTCTTTTATTTTTCTTCCAGTTTTGGTACACTTATTCTTGTTGGGAGATGAACAATCTTATTCTACTCTAAAAACTGATTCCTATCTTCTTCTCCCATCATTGATCTTTATACATAATAGTAGAGCTTATTGGAAGTCACAATACTTTCAGAATAGTGTGATTACTTCTGTTCAGATGCTCGGTAGTTCAAGTCTTGATTTAGATCCATAAAATCCTTTGAGATTTATTGTCCATCTTGTAGGAATCTTCCATTAAACTATTGCTATCAAGGCTATACTTCTAGTGCTACACTATGTTTAATTTCTAGCTAGACAAGTTTGAATTGCAAACCTCCTATTTCATCTCGCTTGTTAGCTTATAAACCACTGTGAGATCTATAATTAGACTCTTCTATTTGATATAAATCATGCCTTGATTCATAAGTTCCATGGTTAGAGTTTTCAGAGTGAATACAAAGTCACTTATGATAGAAGAACTATCGGCTGTCGACAGGCAGCTCATAGCTGTCGACAGGACAGTATTCCAGAACTTCAAAATAACTGGGACTGTTGCTAGCTGTTGACAGCCATCTTATAGCTGTCGACAGGTAGACACAGAACCAGCAAACCGAGCTCTGGCTATTGCTATCTGTTGACAGCCACTTCCTGGCTGTGACACCTACTGTCCTGACTTGTATATCAGCAACGTTTCATGGTAGAACTCTTGCTAACACTTCATCCTAATAGCCTAGCAAGCTACCCACTTATTTACCTTGGTAATTACTGTATATTACAGCGAAGTTTACCCACATTATGCACCTTAACCTCCCTTGAATTATTCTTAACATTGTCAATTACGAATAGTACTCCGATTGAGTCTATTCTCCCGTATTCGGTAACTGAGTTTATAAAACTGACAACCTGAGAGTTCATATGCTTGAACACCTTGTGAGATGTGATTAACTGATGATGATGACATTTATTGGGTCCTTGGACCCCTTTATTAATATGTCGGTGCAAATAGGGCTGGTCCAGTCCTGGGAGGAGCACCCAAAATTCATTTTTCTGACCATGCGGAATGATAAAGGGCATCGGGATGTCTGGCATTGCATCAAATACTTTCTGATTATGGTCATCGTAATTCCTGTACTATGTAACTGTTAAGTGAGCCAATGTTTGAGCTATATATTTGAACATGCCTGTGTTTATCCTCACTGTGTCATGTTTACTGTTCTGATATTTGATAATGTCTCCTTGATATCCATTTTATCCTAGCCTTGGTTATCGGGTAATCACCCTTGAATTATGGATTTGAATTCTACTGAGCTAGTTAGCTCAATATTCCCTACTCTTTTCAGGTAATTCAGATGGGGGTGAAGCTTATGGGCATGTCTGATGAGTGGATAATTGTGTCAAGCCAAGCCAACTCTTTACTGTTCTTTTAGTAGTATGAGACAAGATGTAATACATAGAGTTTGTTTTAATCTACTCCTCTCTTAGTTGTAATGAGGAGTACTTGTGTAATAAGACTTCCGCGCATTATGTTATGAATATACAAACGATAGTATTATCTTTTGTGCCTATTTTCTGTCACTTCCGATAAATAGCCTTTTATTAGGATGTGACAGGTTAAATCCCGTCATGAAGACTAGACGTGTATCAGTTATGGCATAGGAATTGGTATGGCACCCCAATTGATGTGTACCAGGGAACTAGGACTCGATCAATTGGAATGAGAATTGGATCAGTCTGGAGCGACACCTTTCAAAAGAAGTCGCGTCTTGTCATAAGGACACGTTAAGGATGCTCTTATTTGCGACGTCTGGTCTGGATGCGAATTAGAGAAATCCAACCAAAAATACGCAGAAACGTTCGATGATCATGCTTTGGCTTATACATGGGGTTCTTGGGGTTTTTTAAATGAAACCTACAACATGAAAGTTGCTAGAAACATGAAGTAGAATGACACTATAGCTTTGGTTCGGATAAAAATGACCTAGGGATGGGTGATTTAGGAGATGAACATGAGAAGCTTAAAATTGCATGATGATCAAGAAACGATTAGTACATGCAACATAGTCCATGGAATTTCGGCAAAATAGGTTAATATGAAAGTAGACTCGACAAACTACAGGATGGTATATGCTTGTTTACTTTGTGCCTGAGATTACATACCTTTGTTCGCTTCCAACTCTCTGATTCCTATGGGTCGATGTAGAGGCAAGAAGGAAGAAGACTCCTTAAATCCTTGCTCCTAGAAGTTCCTCGCACATTCAACAACGAAGAGAGATGTCTAAGGTCGGGCATAGAGGGTCTTATGATGGTTTTATAATGCTAGGGTTGTTTAATTCTGAGTTTGGGGTTTCCTAATCTCATAGTAGGAATCCTACTATGACTAGAACTTATATATGAGCTATTTCCTTATTAATCCCACTCTAACAGGAAGGTTTTAGAGAGCAATTTCGCGCTCACATAATGGGCTCAGGGTTAGACACCTATTATGACCCAAATTGCTTCTATTTGGAAATAAATGACCCATGTTACCATTGGGTGTGGGGCTATTGCAAATTTCCAATATTATTTCTCTTTATTTGTACTACTATTGGCCCAATAACTCCATTTGTCTCATTATTTAATGGTTTAACATATTATATCTATATATAAATTTGTTCCCCCTGAGATCTTAAACTTTTTTTTAAACCCTGATATTTATCTTTATTGTTTAAATTTTTTTGTGTGCTACATCCTCCCCCACTTAAAAGAATTTGGTCCCCAAATTCACAAAGACAGTTTGGTAAACTTGGTAACCAGGGTTCTCGATTCAGTTTAAGATCTGATCTTTAATAATCTCCAACTTGTATCACATCCTTGCACCCTTTTTGTGTAGATGACCATTATCTTCACCTATAGGTCATAAGTACTATCCATCTAATTTCTTCTAGCTCTTTTCTTATCTTGTGGATAATTAAGCTCAATCTTAATTCACATGATGAGCAATGGTAAGACTACTAGGTTATTTTGAAATTTTTCTTCATAGTCGTCTTGTAATGCCCCGACGCGGAATATCGGAGTGGTAATACAGTTAAATAAACAGTATCGACTGAGAAATAGACATCAAACCATTGCACGAATTGGAAATAAGCCAAATAAAATCCAACTTCATTAATAATTCCTCAAACCAACTATTACATCAATAATTCAGAGCCATAACTAGGGCCCAAAGTACTATATTGAAATCCAAACTATTACACCTAATTAATCATCATCTAACTAACTACTAAAAAGCATTGGTTGTCGTAATGTGGGGTCACTCTTGCTCCTGCTCATTCCCTCCTCGTTCATGTGGTAGTTTCCATCAGACTCACGTGAAACACATGAAATAAATAGCACAGGGTGAGAGATAACACTCAGTAGGACTTAATATCTCATGCACATAGGCATGCTTTAAGTAATTAATGTCTTATCAAGCAGGATAACCAATGAGAACGATCAAGTATGTCACGACAGTAATGTCACAAGATGGCAATGCTTTCACATGAAAATAGCTCAACAAGTATTGTGAGCAACTACCCCTAAGGAATTTATGAATTTTCTTAAATTAAAATATCTATTGTTTTGTTATGACAAAACTCTTTAAAATAAAATTTCTACTCTTTAAAATAATTTTCTACAAAGATAAAAATTACATATCACAAAAATCATTCAGATACATTTCAGGTCTTTACCTCCATTTTTGAAATTTTTCTAAGTCCACAGACTCTCTCTTGTCCTACTGAATTCGACTGCTAACTTCGAATGTCAAATCTGACTCCTTCAGAATCGAAGTTAAACAATCTTCAAATTTTTCTAAGGTCACAACTTTATACTTGATTCGACTTATGTTTCTGACTGGTACAGTCGAATGCTTCATATAAATCTTATACTTGATTCGACTTATGTTTCTGACTAGTACAGTCGAATGCTTCATATAATTTTATACTTAATACGACTTATGTTTCCGACTGGTACAGTCGAATGCTTAAATAAACTTATACTTGATTCGACTTATGTCTTCGACTGTTACAGTCGAATGACTTTCTATATCTATCTGTCTTCTTCGACTGTCATAGTCAAATGCTTCAGTAAACAATCTATATGGTATTCGACTACTGAAGTCAAATCACTCTTATTTGTCCAGTCTAATTGCATGTTCCTTTGGATTCGACTTCATGATTAACACTGTACTTAAACTCTCTTCTGATCATTTTAGTCTAATTTCTAATTCAAATTTTTCTCCAAATCTTTTCATACATCTTTTAATAATAATCTTCAATATCTTATTGATTCATCAAAACTGTCATTATCCTATTTATTATATTATTTTATTTGCTATCAGAACAAGTCATATCAGTCTTGATTTATTCATTTAAATCTTGCGCATGACACCTCTGATATATTTTTAATCCTTGAGTTGTTCAATGCCTTTGCTCTAGATTTTGTAAGGATTCATTAGACACTATGCATTTATGATTTCTCAGGAGCATGGCATCTGACAGGACTCACCTACCACTGACAGACCAATGCTTTAACTTTTTAGCCTAACTATCTGTCTACTTTCTCTTTTGCATCTGAGGTTTCCATACCCTCCTATGTACTTGTTTAATCCACCTACCTCAAAGGTATGGAGATACTCTTCTCTTTTGTCTTGTCCCTGTGCAGGCATTTATTGAAGAATGTTTTCAGCATGTCTCCCTCACAGTTCACTCCGAAAGAAAAAGAGCTTATCCCTTAGCTGTGAAAACTGCACCTCCTTCTGAAGATCTTGGAAAGAAGCAAAACTGAAAGACTTCTGGATAACAAACATTTAAAGACCCACAGGATCCTAGAGATCTCTTCAAACGGACATATTGCAAACGGCCACAAACTCCAAACGGCTACATTTCAAACGGTTGTATTCCGAAGTGTATAAAAGGAGCTCAAGTTTGAAGAAGGAAGAGACATCCACACCATAACACAAGAAGCGCATACAATCCTTTACACCTTCGTGTGAACTTCATTCGAATTCTTCCAAGTCCACACAAGCCTTCTGCAAGCAAAACTCTGAGAGCTGCTCTTCTTAAGAAGCCATTCTCTAAAGCTCTCCTAGAATAAGTCTTGTGTTGAGTGGCAACTATTTTTGATTACTTTCTTAGTCCACTCTTGTTGTTCAGATAGGATTCATATCTCATTTTCTGATCTTTAAATCTTCTGAAGTCTGTGTGTGTTTGTGCTCATATCTGAGGCAAACACACAAGTGTTTCTCTATTTATTCCTGTAGAAGTTTGGTTCTACATTGCCCTCCTATGAAGGGAAGACCTTGTGAAAGGTAGTTGTTGTTCCCTATTTAGGGAAGACTTGCTTGGGTGCAAGTGGGTTTGTAATTCCTCTCAAGGGTGAGAGAAGGCCAATTTTTGGTAGTTAGTGGAAATCTCAAGCGGTTGGCTTGAGGACTGGATGTACGACTTCCATGTGGGAAGGGCCGAACCAGGATAAATCCCTGTGCATTCATTGTGTGATTGTTTCCGCCTTGTCTACACTTGAATCACACACACCACACTAAGCTCTAACAATTTACTTAGTGTTGTGAAATTTCATAAGAAAATTTTAAAAACGAAGAAGTCCTATTCACCCCCCTCTAGGACATTCTTAGTGCCATTTCGATCCAACAATTGGTATCAAAGCGAGGTATTCTCAGAAGATCCAAGAGATTTAAGAAGAAATGGCATCTGAAGCTCACAACTATGAGGTCAATCTATCATAAGGCCACCATTCTTTGATGGTGAAGATTACCAATACTGGAAGATGCGAATGGAGTGCTTCATCAGAGGTACTGACTTCGACTTATGGCAGGTAATAGAACAAGGTGACTTTAAATCTTGGTGAAGCTTCTTCCTCTAGTCTTTCCATTGCATATAAAAGAAATATGTCTTTAAATTACACAGCAAAAAATTATCTTTGCTGTGCTTTGTCTAAAAGAGAATTTAACAGACTTTCATCATGTAAAACAGCTAAGGAAATGTGGGATAAACTTCAAGTAACCTATGAAGGTACAAATAGGGTTAAACAAACAAGAATAGATATACTTGTATCCCAATATGAACAATTCAAAATGCTTCCTAATGAAAATATAACTCAAATGTATAACAGATTTTCAAACATAATTGTCGGACTGAGTTCTTTAGGAAAAGTCCTAACTAATGAAGAAACAGTTAGAAAAATCCTAGGATCTCTAACTAATGTATGGACCCCTAAAGTAACAGCCATAGAGGAAGCTCATGACTTAACACAATTATCTATCGATAAATTAATAGGATCCCTTATGGCTCATGAAATTAATATGGAAAGGTTTTCTGAAAATTCCTCAAAAAAGAAAATTTCAAATGCCTTGAAGATTGCAGATTCCTCCTCATCTGAAGACTCAAGAAAACTGATGATGAGGCTATGCTTTCAAGAAAACTGCAGAGAATTCTTGCAAAGAAGAAGAAGTTTGGCTCAAAAAGATTTTTTAAGAAAGATAAGAAGAAAGAGCCAACTTGCTATGAGTGAAATCAGCCAGGACATTACAAGTCTGAATGTCCAAAGCTTAAGAAGAAGGATCAAGCAGAAAAATTCGACAAGAAGAAAGGCAAGGAAAAGAAGTTCAGAAAGTTCAAAAAGAAGGCAATGGCAGCAACATGGGACAATGAAGAAGGAACCAGTTCAGAATCCTCCAGCTCAGAATCTGAAGAAGAAAAGACAAATCTAGCCCTCATGGCAGGACTAGAGCAGGTAAACTCAGAAACCTCCTTTACTTCATATTCTGATAGCCTTGAAGATGGCTTGAATGAACTTTATGAAAAATATAAGATAGTAGTAAAACAAATAAAAATAGTTAAACTAAATCTACTGAACCAAGAAAAAGCTAACACCTTTCTTAAAAATGAAACATAAAGGTTAAACAAAAGTTTAAGTGAAATAAAAAGAACTAATGAATTACTATGCGAAGACTTAAAAAATAAAAATAGCAAAATCTTGGAAATTGAATCAATCCTTAAGGAACTTAAAGATGAAGAAAAGCTGCAAGAAGAAAATAATTATCTAAAAGCTACCATAGAAAAGATTTCTAATTGCAAAACTTCTTTATTTGTTAAATTAAAAGGTTCTAGAATAGGAAAGAAGAAATATGGATTAGGATACACACCTCCACAAAATGAAGAAAAAACATTATTCATCCTCAAGTATATCCAACCCTAAATTTGTAGCAGAAAAGAAAGTCAAAAATACCAAAAAGGTAAATCAATATGTGTACAAACAAAAATAGAAATCCAACAATTTTGCATATATGAAGAATGCTTTTGATTTATGTTGTAGTCACTGTAATCAATTAGGACACACAGTAAGCACATGCACCACTAGACATTTAAGATGGATTCCTAAAACTAACCTTCAAGGACCCAAGAAAATTTGGGTACCAAAAGTTACAACCTGATTTTGTTTGCAGGGTCGGCTGAGGGCATCCAAATGGTATTTGGATAGTGGATGCTCAAGGCATATGACAGGGGATAGGAAGTTATTCACAAGTTTTAGAGAAGAAAGTGGTCAAGTCACTTATGGTGATAATGGGAAAGGAAAAGTACTAGGATGTGGAACAGTTGGTACTAAAGAAAAGAACCTAATTGAAGATGTCATGTATGTAGAAGGTCTGAAGCATAATCTGATAAGTATTAGTCAGTTATGTGATAAAGGGCATTCAGTAAATTTCAGAATGATAAGTGTATTATTCAAAAAGATAACAAGATTGTGTTCGAAGCTCAAAGAGTGAAGAATTTATACACATTGCACCTAGCAGAATTAAAGGAAGTGAACTTATGTCTTGTAGCCACCAAAAGTGAAGAGTCTGATTTGTGGCATAGAAGACTTGGTCATGCAAGCACCTCAGTGATCAAGAAGTTAATAAAGCATGATCTGGTTGAAGGTCTTCCAAAGATGAAACTTAAGAAATCTGGAATTTGTTCAGCTTGTGTTAAAGGAAAACAAACCAAGACTTCATTTCAGTCTAAAACAATTGTTACAACTTCCAAGCCTTTGGAGTTAATTCACATGGATCTATTTGGACCTATGAGGACAGTTAGTCTTGGAGGAAAAATATATGGCTATGTATTAGTTGATGACTACTCAAGGTACACTTGGGTATCTTTTCTAGAAGCCAAATCAGAAGCATTTCAAGCATTTCCGAAGTTCAGCAAAATAGTTCAGAAAAATAAGAAATTTCAGATTACAAGCATTAGATATGATCATGGAGGCAAATTCAAAAATGAAGAATTCATGAAGTTCTGTGAAGAAAATGGATTGCACATAAATTCTCAGCACCAAGAACACCTCAGCAAAATGGAGTAGCAGAAAAAAGAATAGGACACTGCTGGATATGACCAGAACAATGTTGAATGAGTATAACTTGCCAAAATATTTCTGGGCAGAGGCAGTCAATACAGCCTACTACATCATCAATAGGTGCATGATCAGACCCATTCTAAAGAAGACTCATTATGAACTCTACAAGGAAAAGAAGCCCAACATCAGTCATCTTCGACCTTTTGGCTGTAAGTGCTTTATCTTAAATAATGGTAAGGATAATCAATGGAAATTAGATGCTAATGTGATGAAGTCTTTCTATTAGGATATATTTCAAAACCTAGAGGTTATAAAGTATTCAATAGAAGGACATTAACCATAGAACAATCTGTGCATATACTATTTGATGAAACTAATCCTTCTATCAAAAGGATAGAAGAAGAAGAAGTATGTGTTGATGATCTTTGCAGGGATTTAGAAAAGACTTCTCTTGAAGAAGAAGGTAAAGATGAAGAAATGGAAGATCCCCCATTAGAATATCTTCAACAACTAGAAGAACCACAAGAAGGGCTACCTAGAGACTTAAGGTATCACCGGGATCATCCTAGAGAAAACATCATAGGTAATCCTCAAGATAGAGTAAGAACAAGAGGTATGCAAATTCCCTGTGACTTTTCTGCTTTAGTTTCTCAAATAGAGCCTAAGACAATCAATGATGCTCTGGGAGATGAATCTTGGATCCTTGCTATGCAAGAGGAACTAATCAATTCCAACGCAGTGAGGTTTGGACTCTTGTACCTAGACCTACTGACCATCCAGTTATTGGAACCAGATGGGTTTTCAGAAACAAGATGGATGAATTAGGGGTGATTACTAGAAACAAGGCCAGACTTGTTGCTCAAGGATATTCCCAAGAGGAAGGCATAGACTTTGATGAAACCTATGCTCCAGTAGCTAGATTAGAGGCAATCAGAATTTATTAGCCTATGCTTGTTCTCTTAATATTAATTTGTTCCAAATGGATGTTAAAAATGTATTTCTGAATGGTTTTATTAAAGAAGAAGTATATGTTGAGCAACCACCTGGGTTTGAAGATACTACTTATCCTAATCATGTTTTCCGTTTAAAGAAAGCACTGTATGGTCTGAAGCAAGCTCCAAGAGCTTGGTATGAAAGATTAAGTGCTTATCTTATATCACATGATTTTATAAGAGGTAGAGTAGATAGCACACTATTTATAAAGAAATTTTCAGATGGAATCTTAATTGTGCAGATCTATGTTGATGACATTATCTTGGCTCTACTAATGAATCACTTTGTAAGTTCTTTGAAAATTTGATGCAAAGTGAGTTTGAAATGAGCATGATGGGTGAACTAAATTATTTTTCTTGGGTTGCAAATAAAGCAGACCAAAGAAAGAACTCACATTTGTCAAACCAAATATATCTCAGATTTACTTTCTAAATATGGTTTTGACAAGTGTAAGCCTTTCGGAACACCTATGAGCTCAGACATTAAGTTAGATAGTGATCCTCTTGGTAAAAAGGTAGATCAAAAGATCTATAGAGGAATGATTGGATCACCGCTCTATCTTACTGCCAGTAGACCAGATATAATGTTTAGTGTTTGTTTGTGCGCAAGATTCCAAGCTGATCCAAAAGAATCTCATGTTCATGCTGTTAAAAAAATATTTAGATATCTTATAAATACCAGTAAGTTAGGCTTATGGTATCCCAGATGTTCAGATTTCAAGCTTATTGGATATAGTGATGTTGACTATGCTGGATGCAAAATAGATAGGAAAAGCACCAGTTGCACTTGTCAAATTCTTGTAGGGTGTTTGATATCTTGGTCCTCCAGAAAGCAGAACTCAGTGGCTTTATCCACCACAAAAGCTGAATACATTGCAGCTGGATGTTGCTGTACTCAACTCTTGTGGGTCAAACACTAACTGGAAGACTATGGTCATCAACTCCAAGAAATCCCAATGCTATGTGACAACATAAGCGCAATAAATTTGACCAAGAATCTTATCCAGCACTCAAGAACCAAGCATATTGAGTTAGACATCACTTCATCAGGGATCATGTAAGTAATGGCAATATTTTACTTGAATTTGTTTCTACAGAAAACCAACTTGCTGATATTTTTACAAAACCTCTTCCTGAGGATAGATTCACATAAATTAGAAGAGAAATAGGTATGTGTAATCCTGATTAAAATACCAAAGTAAAATGACATTTGAATTGTATGTTAAGATTGTGTTGAATGAACTCTGTGAAAAACATCCTGAAAATTCTAAGTCCCAGACATTCGACTTATGCATTCGAATTATGTTATAATTCTTGCATTCGACTGATGCAGTTGAATACATGTTTTGACTTAACTTGAAATCGTGAAAAGGCGCTTATAATTTAAAATTATGTAAATGACATGTCTTTTAGACGCATCCTCTCATGTCTTAAACGGTCAAATCATTAATCCCGTCCATTCACCCTGAAATCTAGGGGCAGTTGTCTTGTCATTCTTTATAAAAGAAAATCCTGACTCTTTTTGAAGACACCCTTTCGAAATCTGTCTTCAACTTTCTGTCTTCTTCTGCTTCTTCGCGCCCTTACTGTTCTCCGGCGAAGGACTTCTGAAGAACCCTAAAATCTCCATCCTCATCGAAGAAAGGTAGGGTCTTAGAACTCTCCTTTGCATTTCTATCACTCCTCTACTAGTCCCCTGAGTCCTGTTCATCTCCTTTTCTAGATGGCTTCGTCTAGGGCTCTGGAATCCACCCAGATGACCCCTGATCAACTAGTGAGACTGGCTAAGATTCCCATTTGTCCAGGGAAGTTGTAGATTTCTCCTGTCTTTCTGGAAGTCTTGCATGGGTAGAAGACATCCTCAATGCCATGGGTTGGACCAACTTGTGCCAGATTTCAGAACCCATTGTAGAGAATGCCATTAGAACATTTTATGTAACCATGGAAATCTCTTCTGCAAGTTCAGTGTTTGGATATGTCAAAAGGGACCAAAATATCTATTTCTGAGGAACTGTTGGTTGAGTTATTGGAATGTCCAAACTCCAGACATAAGCTTAATGAAGTAATTCCTTTTGAAAAGTAAAAACTAGGCATCATTGGGAGTTTCACCTCTATAAGTAAGAAAGGTCTTTCAGTGAATGAGCTTTCAGCAGGAAAGATATTGATTCATTCTATAATTTCCAATATTGTAACCCCTAGAGCAAGAACCCACTCCTCTATCACCTCTAGAGATGGGAACTTGTTATTTTGGGCAATTCAGAGGCACAAAGTAAATTTGGCTGGAATTATCATGGACAGAATGATTGCTACTAAGAATCTCCAAGAATCATTTCCCTATGGTCCTTTGCTCTTCCTGATATTCAAGAGGCACTCAGTGGATCTGTCAGGAGAAATGTCTGTTGGAATAAAAGAAAAGATAGGGTTCACTACCCTGAGAAGGAGTCACTACTCCTTGGTGAGTAAGAAGCAAAATCTTTGGGTAAAAGACTCGGTGCCAGAATGTGATCATGAAGTGTTTGCTGATGAATCTCCTGTTCCTCCTGTTCCTCAAATAGTTCAGCCAGTAATAGAGCCTCTACATCAAGTTAGATCTGAAGAGCCAGTTCAGACCCTGGAGAAAGAAGATCAAATTCCTATTTCCTCCTCTATTCCTGAACCAGATGGTCCTGAGAAAACTATCAATGAAGTGTTAAGAGACATGAGAGGCAAAGGGATTGCATCAGATGACATTCCTGCAGAAGTAGAGTTTGAAGAGAGAGAGCATTTCTGCTCCCCTTCTCAGTTTGAGACACGGCCAAGGTCTTAGGGGAGAGTAGCAACAGTCTAAACTCCATTTTAGATTTATTGAGCAAGCAACAGGAAAGTCTTTCAATTCTTCAAATGCAGATAGAGTTTATTGATGTCAAGATTGGTAGCCTATCTGATGAGGTTAAGCAAATGAAAGATTTGCTGCTTCAGTTAGTGTGCCAGCAGGGCACTTCTCGACCATTAGGGCCCTCATCCTCAGCAGCAAGAAGTGCCTGTTCAGTCTCAAGATCCTCCTGAACCTGAAAAGCCAGCTCAAGAACAGCAGTCCACAGAAGATCTTCTCCAGCAGGTTGAGCAGCAACCTGAGCAGCAGCTAGAATCCCAAGTTCATGATCTTGTTGAACCTGCTATTGATCAATCCAAGAAGCCTGTGATGCTCAGTCTGTCCCCATGTAATTTTAATTAATTACATATGTATTTGGTGATTAACAAAACTAAACTAGATTTTATCAATAATATCTAATGAATACTTCATAAGTCTTAAGTACAGAAAAAATACCAAGGTCAAACAAGCTAATAAAGGTATGCATTACTTGTCTGAAGCCTTAATCTTTTCAACATGATATTTCTCAGAGTCCATATCGATTTCTGTTGAAGATCATAACGATTTTTTTTGTAAGCATAACGATTCTATAAGTCATCGCAATGATTTCTTTAGATAGCGTAATGACTTGCCTGTCATAACGATTCTATAAGTCATCACAACGATTTCTTTAGAAAACATAACAACTTGCTTGTCATAACGATTCTATAAGTCATTGCAACGATTTCTTTAGAAAGCGTAACGACTTGCCTCTCATAACGATTCTATAAGTAATCGCAACGATTTCTTTAGAAAGCGTAACGACTTGCTTGCCATAACGATTCTATAAGTCATTGCAACGATTTCTTTAGAAAGCGTAACGACTTACTGTCATAACGATTCTATAAGTAATCATAACGATTTCTTTAGAACTCGCAACGATTTGCTTTCTATAACGATTTGTTAAGTGTTTCACAATGATTTCTTCTGTGAACACAACGATTTGCTTTCTATAACGATTTGTTAAGTGTTTTACAACGATTTCTTTAGTGAACACAACGATTTGCTTTCTATAACAATTTGTTAAGTGTTTCACAACGATTTCTTCAGTGAACACAACGATTTGCTTTCTATAACGATTTGTTAAGTGTTGCACAACAATTTCTTCTATGAACACAACGATTTGCTTTCCATAACGATTTGTTAAGTGTTTCACAACGATTTCTTCAGTGAACACAACGATTTGCTTTCTATAACGATTTGTTAAGTGTTTCACAACGATTTCTTTAGTGAACATAACGATTTGCTTTCTATAACGATTTGTTAAGTGTTTCACAACGATTTCTTCCGTGAACACAACGATTTGCTTTCTATAATGATTGTTAAGTGTTTCACAACGATTTCTTCAGTGAACACAACAATTTGCTTTTTATAATGATTTCTTAAGTGTTTCACAACGATTTGCTATATCTCATAATGACTTGGTCAATCTGTCTTATTCATAACAATTTCATAAGTCATATAGCCATCTCTAATATCGACTTGATATCTTATTTATCTTAAAAGCGTTGACTAGTCAAAGTCCACGACTATATCTCTCTGATACTCCTGCATTTATTAGATCTAAACGTACCTCTGTATGCATGCAGACGATATCATCCATTTAGTGCATCTTCTGTCAATATCTTTTAGAAGAAACTATTTAGCATTGCTATTTTGGTGAATATTCTTATCAACGTTTACTGACAAATAAAGACATCTAGCTGTCTACTAGCATTTAATTTATGCAGGGTCCTAAAGACGTTTGTCATACAACGTTGGACTATATAGACGGCAGAAGACATTATCTCTTTGCGTGCTCAAATGGATAAAAGATTGTTGAAGCTTCCAAGTGTCAAGCTGTCTAACGACTACCAATCTAAGGGACAACGATTACTTTAACGGGCGAATTTCAAAAGAAGATATAAATACAAGACAGAAGATAAGATCAAGCATATTGCAGAATAACGAACGCTGAAGCCATTCAAATCTTCTGATAGAATTCTAAGAGCCAAGAACTTCATTCCTTCTCGTGTTGCTCTCTGCTCTCCTCTCTGTAGTGAAAATCTTGACAGAGCTTGTGTAGTTTTGAGAGTGTGCTTAGCTTAGATTCTTTGCTCTCAGGGCTAGTTGCTTCAGATCTTGGCTTGTTAAAAGCTTGATCTAGGGGCTTGAATTCCTTCTACTCTCTCCATTGTGTTTCCCTTCAGTTGTGAAGGTAGACCTGGTGTGGTATCCGGGGTGCTGTTCCCTTGGTGTGTGAAGGAAGACCTGGTGGTATCCAGGGTGCTGTTTCCCTTCAGTTGTGAGGTAGACCTGGTGGGTATCCAGGGTGCTGTTTCCCTTCAGTTGTGAAGGTAGACCTGGTGGGGTATCCAGGGTGTTGTTATTTCCCTTCGGGTGTGAAGGAAGACCAGCTGAGCTGGGTGTTGTAGCGTCCTTAGGGGGACTGTACCCTAGTTAGTGGAATCCTGAGTTGTTGCTCAGGGACTGGACATAGGACTCCTAAAGAGAGGAGGTCCGAACCAGGATAATTCTTGTGTTGTGTGATTGTTTTCCTTGTGTGATTGCCTTTCGAACTAACAACTACTAACCTCTATCGAAGAACGTTGTTGTGTGAATGTTTTTGATTTACAGGTATTAATAGATTAATTTTGAAAGACCCATTCACCCCCCCCTCTGGGCTCGTCAACTTGACAACAAGTGGTATCAGAGCAAGTCTCTTCGACAAAGAAAGGATCCAACGATCTGAAGAGTAAAGATCCATGGCAGCTCAAAGTCAAAACGAAGGTCAGTCTGTCAACCGACCACCATTGTTCGATGGAGAAGATTACACATATTGGAAAACCAGAATGGAGTATTTTCTGCAAGGCCACGACTATCATATTTGGTCCATAATAGAAGAAGGTGATCTCCTAGTCACAAATGAGAAAGCTCAATGGACAGATGATGACAGAAAGAAGATCTCCTTGAATTGCAAAGCAAAGAGCATCTTATGCTGTGCTCTAAGTAAGAAGGAGTTCAACAGAGTTTCAGCCTGCAAATCTCAATGGAAATGTGGGAAAAGCTCAGGATCACATATGAAGGCACAGACAAGGTAAAGGAAACAAGAATTGACATTCTTGTCACTCAGTATGAGAGATTTCAAATGCAATCAGGTGAATCCATAACTCAAATGTTCAGTCAGTTCACTGACATCACAAATGGACTAGCTGGTCTAGGAAAGACCTATGAGATGGGAGATATGGTCAGAAAGATTCTTAGATCTTTGCCATTCTCATGGACCCCAAAAGTAACAGCCATTGAAGAAGCTAATGATCTAAAAATAATGTCCTTAGAAAAGCTCATCGGGTCTCTTATGGCCCATGAGATCAATATGGAAAGGCTAGGAGAGTCCTCAAGTACAAAGAAACACTCCAACGCTTGAAAGCTGAAGAAGACTTACCAGGAGCAAGCCCAAATGAGAGTGAGAGTGTGAGGACAGTGAAAATGAGGAAGCAATGCTCTCTAAAAGACTGCAGGGGATTCTAGCCAAGAAAAAGAAGTTTCAATCTGGTAGAAGACACTTCAAAAGAAACAAGGACTTCAAGAAGCCAGATGGAAAAGAGATGAAGAATGGAGAACCCATCTGCTATGAATGTAAAAAGCCAGGACACATCAAAGCTGAGTGTCCAAAGATCAAGAAACCGGAGGTCAAGAAGAAAGACAGCTCCAAAAAGTTCAAAAAATACAAAAAGAAGGCAATGGCAGCAGCATGGGAAAATAGTAGTGACTCAGACAGTGAGTCAAGCTCCTGCAGCGATGAAGAAGAAGCCAATTTGGCTCTCATGGCCAATGCCGAAGACAAGGTAACCTGACTCCTCTTTTGATTCATACAATGGTTCAGATTCCGATAGTTTAGAAGAGGCTTTCAACGAACTATATGAAAAATATAAAGAAGTAACCAAACTATTAAAAGTAAGCAAGAAAAACATAGTCTGTATAGAAAATACAAACTTAGATCTAAAATCAGAAAAAGAACAATTAGAAAGTCAAATAACTGAACTTAAAAGAAGAAATGAATTGTTATGTGAAGACCTAAAAGCTAAGAATGAACAAATAACTAAATTAGAGAAACAAGTAAGTTCAGATGAACTGAAAACTGAAATCAAAACACTAACAGAAGAAAATATACAGTTATCTAGAACATTAGAAAAATTCACCAATGGTAAAAACTCCCTCATATTAAAAGGTGCTAGAAGATCAGGTAAGAAGAAAAATGGATTAGGATATACACCTCCAGATAATGAAGAAATCATAGTTTATCCTAAAACATATCCAACACCAAATTTGTACCTGAACAAGATATAGCATACAAAGCTGATTTCAAATATATAGAAAAAGTAACCAAATTATCCTGCTGTAGTCACTGCAACAAGTTAGGACATATCCTAACGACATGCCCAACAAGACATAAGAAATGGATAATAAAAAGTAAAATCAATGATACTAACCCATCAGGACCCAAAAGAATTTGGGTACCTAAAACTTGATGTTTTTATTTCAGGTTATCCCTCGAGCATCCAAATGGTATTTGGATAGTGGGTGCTCAAGGCACATGTCAGGAAACCAGAAGTTATTCTCGCATCTCCAAGCTGAAGAAGGAACAGTCACTTATGGAGATAATGGGAAAGGAACAGTGAAAGGCAGTGGCTCTGTGAATAACAAAGGAAAAACAGTCATAGAAGATGTGTTATTAGTCAAGGGATTGAAGCACAATCTCATTAGCATCAGCCAGCTGTGATAGAGGCCATCAAATCAAGTTTCAAGAGTCAAAATGCAGCATACTGAAGGATGGAGCAGTCATCTTTGAAGCTGATAGAGAAAAGAATTTGTATGTGCTCTATATTGAGGAACTCAAGGAACAAAACGTCTGTCTGACAGCAAATAAGGATAAATCTACTGAATTATGGCACAGACGACTAGGTCATTGCAGCATAGATGGCATGAGAAAATTTCTGAAAAAAAATCTTGTGGAAGGTCTACCGAAGGTCAGTGCAAAAATGGATGGTGTCTGTAGACCTTGTGCTAAGGGAAAGCACACCAAGAGCTCCTTCAAGTCAAAGACGATGGTGACCACCTCAAAAACCTTAGAGCTCCTTCATATGGATCTATTTGGGCCAATGAGGACTACCAGTCTTGGAGGAAAGAACTTTGGATTTGTCATAGTCGATGACTACTGAAGATTAACATGGGTATCATTCCTAGAGCATAAAGATGACACTTTCGAAAGCTTTGTCAGTTTCAGCAAGAAAGTCCAGAAAGATCAGAAGTTTAGCATTATGTCTATCCGATCAGATCATGGCGGTGAATTTAGAATGAAAAGTTTGCTAGATTCTGTGATGATCAGGGAATTGAGCATAATTTCACAGCACTAAGAACACCACAGCAAAATGGTATCTTGAGAGAAAGAATAGAACCCTATTGGACATGGCAAGGACTATGCTCTCAGAATATGATCTACCAAGGTATTTTTGGGCTGAAGCAGTCAACACAGTAAGCTACATTATCAACAGAGTAATGATCAGGCCAATCCTAAAGAAGACTGCATATGAACTGTTCAAAGGAAAGAAATCAAAGATCAACCACTTTAGGACATTTGGATGTCCTTGCTTCATCCACAACAATGGAAAAAGAGACATTGGTAAGTTGGATGCTAAATCAGATGAAGGTATCTTCATGGGGTACACCTCTAAACCCAAAGGCTATAGAGTATTTAATAAATGCACTTATTAATTGAACAGTCTGTACATATATTTTTGATGAAACTAACCCTTCCTTGAGAAAGGAAGAAGATAGTGATAATGATGATACAGATGAGCTGTCCAACAAACTAAAGAATACATCAATTGAGGACAAGGATGATCCACCTCTGGAAGACGTGCAACAAAGGGAAATTATACATGAAAATCTTCCAAAGGACTGGAGACACAAGAAAGATCACCACTCGAAAATATTATTGGTGATCCATCTGTAGGGGTAAGAACAAGAGGTAATGTAATTCCCTGTGATTACCTAGCATTTGTTTCTCAAATAGAGCCGAGGACAGTCAATGAAGCTCTTTGTGATGAATCTTGGATATTAGCCATGCAGGATGAACTTAATCAGTTCAAGAGAAACCAAGTATGGTCACTTGTTCCTAGACCATCAGACCATCTAGTCAATGGCACCAAATGGGTGTTCAGAAATAAACTGGATGAAACTGGTGTAATCTTAAGAAACAATGCCAGATTGGTAGCTCAAGGCTATTCTCAAGAGGAAGGCATAGATTTCGATGAAACCTATGCACCTGTAGCTAGACTTGAGGCTATTAGAATACTACTTGCATGTGCATCAGCATTAGATTTAAAATTATTTCAAATGGATGTCAAATCTGCATTCTAAATGGTTTCATAAAAGAGGAAGTTTATGTGGAACAACCCTGGGTTTTGATGACACAGAATTTCCTAATCATGTTTTCAAACTTCATAAGGCATTATATGGTTTAAAACAAGCACCTAGAGCCTGGTATGAAAGGCTTAGTTCATTTCTTTTAAACTATGGTTTCAGTAGAGGTCAAGTAGATAGCACTCTTTTCATAAAGTCAAAGGTCAAGCACATACTACTGGTTCAAATTTATGTAGATGACATCATTTTTGGTTCTACTGATGAATCCATTTGCAAGTATTTTGAAAAGTTGATGCAGGGTGAATTTGAAATGAGCATGATGGGAGAACTAATTACTTCCTTGGATTACAAATCAAACAAGAAAAGGAAGGAACTCACATCTGTCAAGCCAAGTACACAAAAGAACTCCTGAAGAAGTTTGGATTCGAAAATACCAAGCCACTGTCAACACCAATGAGCACATCAATGAGGATGCACAGTGACAAAGATGGTAAGAAGTAGACCAAAAGATCTACAGAGGTATGATAGGTTCACTACTCTATTTGACAGCTAGTAGACCTGACATCTTGTTTAGTGTATGTATGTGTGCTAGATATCAAGCAGATCCTAGAGAATCACATTTAATTTTTGTGAAAAGAATATTCAGATATTTAGCTAGAACTCATGACTTAGGTCTTTGGTATCCAAAATGTTGTGAAATTAACTTAGTAGGCTATTCTGATGCTGACTATGCTGGATGCAAATTAGATAGAAAAAGCACCAGTGGTTGTTGTCAATTTCTTGCAGGATGTTTGATATCTTGGTCTTCAAAGAAACAAAATTCAGTGGAACTATCTACAGCTGAAGCTGAATACGTAGCTGCTGGAAGTTGTTGTACACAACTCTTATAGATAAAGCAACAACTTGAAGATTTTGGACAAAATATCAAATCAATCCCACTGTTGTGTGACAACACCAGTGCCATTAATCTTACCAAGAATCTAGTTCAACATTCAAGGACAAAGCATATTGAGGTTAGATATCATTTTATTCGTGATCATGTAGCAAATGGTAATATTGAAATATCTTTTATTGATACAAATGGTCAGCTAGCAGACATTTTACAAAAGCCTTACCCGAGGAGAGATTCACATCTCTTAGAAGGGAGTTAGGCATGTGCATTTGTAAAAAAGGCTCTGTTTAAAACTGGCACATTAAATTTCAGAATTAAGTAGTTTTTTCCTCCATGGCTTTAAGCAAAAAAAATTCAAATTATCCCACCGGGTCGCTCTCTTATTGAAGTCGGTTTGAATGGTCAAACTCCTTTGTCGTTTTCTGCCGCCGTTTGGCGCCTCTCTTTCCACAGCGCATTTATTTATTAATAAAATCGATGAGAGAACGATTCGTATCCCATCTTCTACCTTTACCCTCTTTCGTCTGGTTGCTTGAGCCGATGCCCTAGCAAGTTCGACATCGACTCTCTGCAAAGTTTGATGCTTCTCTCTCCTTCCCGCGAAATTTCTTGACGGCTTTCACTCCTCCTTCCTTCTCAACCCTCCAGAAAAACGTCCTCACCAGATTCCATGGCCGCATCCACAATTTCTGGAAGTTTGGGTGGCTACAGCGCCGAGTTCCTTACTCCTGAGCAGTATGAGAGGTTCACTTTCGTAAAGACGAAGCTGTGTGGAAATAAAGAGGTTGATATTGCAGATCTGGAGAAAAATGGGATGCACAGTATGGTGGCCGCAATTATCAGGATGCAATGGATGGGAATCGCAACCCTCTCGGAAGTAAGCTATCCAGACCTTGTCAAGGCCTTTTATGTTTGTTTGAAATCAGAGGCATATGGATCCCTGACATCCTTTGTGAAGGGAATCCAAATCAGGATCGACCGTGAGTTTTTGAAAAACCTAGTTGGTGTATGTACATCTGGTCAGAGTGGAATCCACTCAGTGGATATTCAAGCGAAGGGTCTAGGTATCATTGGTCCAGACTACAGGCTGAAAGATGGAAAGCTGGACATCAATCAGCTAAATGCCTTCAATAGGATTTACATTTCATAGTGTGTCAGATTCTGGCTCCGAGAAGTGCCACCATCTCATCTTGTACCAAGGCCGACTCAGACTTGATGTTTGGGCCATCCAAAATAGGGAAATCAATATGGCTGAAGTTATGATAGAAAGGATGAAGTTTGCCAGAGATCAGATTTGGGATACCAAGAGCAAGCTAAACGTCTATCTGCCTTATGCTCACCTGCTCACCAAAGTATTCAAACACTTTGGTGTTGATCTATCAGGGGCAGTCACTGAGAAGATGGGCCAAGCGATTAGGTCCAGAAACCTGAAGAAAAGCGGTTTTTCATTTCAAAATGGTACCTGGTCCAAAGCTTCAGTAGCAGAGGGAGAGGCCATCATAGGTGATTTTCCTGATGTTCAGGAAGAAGCAGCAGAAACAGCAGCAGAGCAGCCAGTAGCAGTCCAATCAGCAGCAGTAGAAGCTTCTGTAGCAATTGAGCCAGTAGCACCATCAGCTCCAGAATTAGCAGGATCACCTTTAATCGTAGCACCAGCAGAAGAAGCAATGGCAAGTGCAGCAGATCCGTCACCCACCTCCATCGTTGCCTCTATTCTTAAAGAGGTATTAGATTCTATTCACTCCACTCTAGTCACTCCAGAGGCTGGAGGAGAATCAGTAGCAGAAGCTGTGGCATCAGGCCACATTGAAGAATCTCTTGCAATACCAGTTCAGGAGGAGCAATTAGATGCTCCTGATAATATTATTTTGGAAGAGGATGCTCCCATTCAGGGGGAGTAAGAACCATTGGAAAAGGATGCTCCTGTTCAGGGGGAGCAATCAAAGGATGGTCCAGTAGAAGAATCCCGCAGTGATGAGCCTATGGGCAGTGTACCAGTTGATGAAGGCCTGCCTAATGCTCCGAGATGGCGAGACAGCAAGCTCCTCTAATTTTGATGATGATCAGCCTCCTCCAGCTTCAGAGGATAGAGACAAAGGGAAAGGAGTGGAGTCTGAAGTCCCACTCTTATCAATTACTCCATTTGAACGGTAGATGAGGCAGAAAATCGTGATTAATTTGAAGCCTGTAATTGAGAGACTTGATGCCCAAGGAACTATTCTATGTTCTCTCCAATCAGATGTTAATTCAATCTTCATGAGCCAAGCATCAGCTACAAGGGAAATTTCCAACATAAGAAATGCCATGAAGTGGTTTCACCAGGAAATGGGTACCATGAAAAATTTGCTGGAAGAAATTCTCAAGGTGGTTGGAGCTCAAACTTCTCCTCCTCCACCTCCTGCAGCCCAGGTTCCGGAGTCAGGGCCATCAGCTCAAGAGGCAGGGCCAACAGGGCCAGAAGCAGCAGCAGCACCAGCAGAGGCATCAGTAAATGTGCAAGGGCCATCTGGGCCAGCTGATCAGGTTGAAGGGCCTCCAGGGCCATCTGAGCAAGGGTCAGGGCCATCAGGGCCATTGGAGTGTGAATCAGTGCAGGAAGAGGCTGAAGAACAGTCCTTGGCAACCAAGCCCCCAGCTCCCTCTTCTCCCTCTCACACACCTATTCCTCCAACTCCACCATCAGCTCCTACAGCTCCTCCTGCTCCTCAAGCATTCAAGAAGCCTCAATCCAGACCAATTTCCTCTCCCACTCCATTTCCTCCTCATTCCACCTCATCTCCTTCTCCTATTTTTGAGGCCCCTCCAGCATCCTCAGCTAGAGCATCCTCCTCCTCTCTGGTCCATCTCTTGGACCAGTTGATGACCTCCAAACTACTTCACAGTCTTTTCTTCATCCTACTCCTCCACCCTGTTTCATCACTATCATACCTGAAAGAGCCCAACTTAACTCTCCCTTTATGGAAAAGATAAAGGATGAGTTTGAGGAAGGGATCCTCAGGTCTGTGTTGAAGGTTGGAGAACATGTCCATAGGGCAGACTCTTCCTATCCTGTCCCCAAAAGAGGAAACTTACTTCTACCTCCTCCATTTCCTCTGAACCTCAATACCCACCTCTGTGGTTTTCTCTCACTATAAACAACAAACATAATTCACTGTACAGAGAATATCTCTCAAAAGTTGTTCTTGCAACTATCTATTAATCTTCCCTTTCTTAATCTCACAGATCATTTGCACACTATTGTACCCTACACTTCTCTTACAAAATCAAAAAAATCCAGAATATTCTCTCTTGCCCACTCCAAATCAGAAGACCAATGGGGCAAAGGTCACAAGGATCTCTTCAAGAAATTATTCTTGTCAAATCTGCTATATTCCCTCCAAGGGACCACTCTCTGACCTTATCAGAGTGGTTCAGGATATATCATAGGGAACTTTGGGCTCCCTACATTCAAAAGGAAATCAAAATGATCAGGCATTTCATGCTATTCAACAATTACAGATATGTCCATAGACTTCTAGAAGTTCAGCTTAGCCAATTCAGAAAGGCCATTTCAGCTCTGTCTCGGAATATCTCACATACTTCAGATGTTCAGGTAGATTTTGCTACCCTCCAAGTGCCTGAAGAAATAGCCCTTCCTCAAATCCATTTTCTAGTTATGGAATCCTCTGTAGGATCCATCATCTTTGAGCATTTTGCTAGAGTAATGGGCAGAATTAGATTACAGAAAGGCTGCCTGGTTGCTTTTCCTAGATTCTATTTAGGGAATATCACCAGGGGCATGTAAGTGCTGAAGTTCTAGCCCCCATTCTGTCTGAATGTGAAAGGCTGACATCCTCAGAATGGTCCAAGTTCTACCCTTTGTCAGCTCAGCAGTGTCTGCACTCAATGAAGCTCTAGCCAGGGAAGGCAAACCAGCTATCTCTCCAGCTACTTTCTTGGATATGAATTCTATACATCTTGTTAATGACCCTTTCAAAGTCTGGGAGGAAAGATACAAAGTATATGTAGCTCTTCATAAAGCTCTCAGAGACAATCACAATCACTACCCTGTATCCATGGATCAGTTTCTTACCTGTGCCAGCTTTGGGACTCGTCGTTTCCTAAAGATGACTATGGATAAGGATGCTTATTAATAATTGCATAATTGTTATGAATAATCGTGACATTTGATTGACAAATAATTGATAATTCATAAGTTCTGTTATCATTTCATTACAAGTGCGAAAATGATCAAATCTCTGTTGTGTTGTGATTGCAGGATTAATGGGTCAAGAAATGAAGTGTCAAATGGGCCAATGAATTCAATTGGATGAAGAGAGAATAATGAGAGACTTAATTTTAAAATATTCCCTCTATTAATTTTTAAATATTCCCTCTCTCTTTCTTTTTAAAAACTCTTTCTCATTTTTAAAATCTCATCTTCTATTTTTCAAAAATATCTTTTTTAATTTCTCCTCCTCTTCTCTTTTCTCTACTACTTTATAAACTCTCTTCTCTCTCTCTTTCTAATATTCTCTTTCTCACTTTTTCTCTCTCCTTCTCACCACCGCAGCCCCCCTCCTCTCACTTTCTCTCTCTTCCTCCGCGCACACCTTCCTCTTCTCCTTCTTTCCCTTCTCCTCTTCTTCCTTTTCCTCTGTCCCGGCCCCGGACAGGAGGAGCAGCAAGCACATCAGCAGCGCACAGGCGCACCCAGGCCGCACCTGCCCGCGTGCCCCGCGCGCAGCCCCGCACGAGCGGCCGCCCGCCCGCGCGCACGTCCCTGCCTCCACGCACCTGCCGCCGCCTGCCCCGCTGCTGCGCCAGCGCCGCACGCCACGCGCCCGCGCGCCCAGCCGCCCGCCTGCGAGCGCTTCACGCGCCCTGCCCGCGTGCGCCTGCACCAGCCGCCCGCCCGGCCGCTGCCCGCGCGCCGCGCGCGAAGCCCCGCGCGAGCCCACAGCCTGTCCTACGTGCATGCGTTTGCATGCACGTAGGCGCGGGCCCCCCTCTCTCCCCCACGCGTCTTCTCTCTTCCTCTCTCTCGCCCTTCTCTTCTCTCTCTCGCCTCTCTCTTCGCTCTCCTCTCTCTCTTCTCTCTCCTTTCTCTCTCCTATCTCGCGCTCTCTTCTCTCTCTCTCTTCTCTCTCTCTCTCCTCTCGCGCTCTCTCTCTCTCTCTCTCGCCTCTCTCTCTCTCTCCGCTCTATCTTTTCTCTCTTCTCTCTCCGCTCTCTCTTTCTCTCTCTCTCCTTCTCTCTCCTCTTTCTCGTCTCTCTCTTCTCTCTCCTCTCTCTTCTATCGCTCTCTCTCTCTTCTTCTCTTTTCTTTCTTCTCTCTTTTCTCTCTCCTTCCATCTCTCTTATTCTCTCTCTTATTCTCTATATTTCAGTGTACTTGTTAATGGCTTTGGATTAGAATACACTCTTTGTGTTAATCATTTTGTTATTGTTTAATAGATTATAGTTTTAAGTTGTATCTTGTGTTCTCTCATTCCCTCTCTATCTCTCTCTTATTATTTACTTAGCTTAGATTTATTTAACGCAACTTAGTTTAAACATCATCACGTTATTTTTCTAACTAAAAACTCAACGTTTTCAACTCTAAAAATCTAGTTCTCCGTGGATTCGACTCGGCTCTCACCACTTAACTATTGTCAAAATAATTAGTGTAGGCCGATTATTTGAGATTGTTAGTCACGTTTGTAACGACGCATTCGTGGGCTATCAATTTTTGGCGCCGCTGCCGGGGAATTAGATTTTTAGTTTTGATAATTTTGGTGTTTTTTGTATATATTTAGGCTAACATTTTCTTTCTTTTCGTAGGTATCAAATAAAAAGTGAAAAAAAAATCCAAAAATTACATGAAAAATCAAAAAAAGAATGGGTAAGTGAGGTGAGTTTCCTTCTCTCACTCTTTCCATTTGTTTATTTCCAAAAGAACGAGGGATTGCGTTGAAGGTAAGTACCATTAAAACCCTCTTGATTGAGTTTCCTTTCTTAGTTGCCATGTTTAGACAATTAAAAAAAAATCAAAAAAAATCAATCACTTGAATCCAATAAAAGATGTCATGTCAAGATTAGAAACTTTCCATCTTTAGGACATGCATCATTTAGATTTCCATCTTTAGGTAATTTCCCTTTTGAAAAGTTTCCTTTCTTGTCGAAGATTGCGGGAGGCAAGGTGAGAATCTCAACTTTCTTAAAAGCATGATCATGCATTGCTATGCTTGCATAGAATCCCTTCCTTGATTTTGTGGTGTGCACATCATTTCTAAAATACTTAAGGGCAATTTCCTTAACAAGATAAGGTGGGGATTTGATCACCCTTCCTTAGCCCACAAACCACAACTTCCTGCATCTTTTGCATTCCCAAGCCCAATAAAAGAAAGTAGAAACTTGACCTAGGATTCGCTTTGAGACTTAGGCCCACTTGGCCCACTATCAAGTTTGGAGACTGGTGTCTAAGGCTAGAGGTTTATTGGCAAACGCCTAAGTGGACAAGTGGTTATTTAATTAGGTCCCTGTGAGAGCAGGGGAACCTCCCACTTTCCCACCTCTTACCTGGCCAGTTAACGAGCTTGAGAGTGGATTTGAGTTAGGCCTCAGTTGATTAGTGAAAATCAAATGTTTATGTCCTAGGGAACCATAGGTGTCATAGGATTAATTGTTTGCTAACTTATTTGAAAATACAAAAAAAAAATCAGATATTTCAAAACAACAACAACAAAATTTAAAAATAAAATAAAAAAAAGAGATTTATGTGGGTTGACAATCATGGTTATGAAATTGGCACTTCAATTGGACAAATTGGATCAGCCCATTATGGCATTCACTCTCAACCTAACCTACCTTATTCATCCAACCCTACTTACCAGGCCAATGGTTCCAAGTGGACTCAAGTCCATCATCTTTATGGTCACCCAATTACAAATCACATACTTGATTCAGGACTGAGGAAACATGTTAACCCACTTCACACCTCATCTCCATCCTCTCAGGCCCATAGTACCAAGTGGGTTGACCAGGCTCATTATGATAATGAGTATTCCATTCCTAGCCAATGGCCATCTGTTAACCATGATCAAGCCCCAACTGCATAAGAGTTTTTCACACCTACTCCTTATCCAAAAGTTGAACTGGGTGTCTCTCCTGAAAATTTGAGTTTGTTTTACCAAGATCCACAAGGAGAGGTTCAAGGACCCTTTCTAGGTAGTGAAATCATATCATGGTTTGATCAAGGGTTCTATGGTACTAATTTGCCTGTGCGTTTATCAGATGCTCCAGACGGCACAACTTTCCAACAACTTGGGGAAGTAATGCCACATTTGACACTACAAGATCAACCTATTCTAGCCCAAGTCCAAAGCCCTCCTATTCAAAATTCTCAGAACTGGACTTCACATTCCAACAATTCTTCTCATCAAATCCAATATGGAGGACAACCTTTACACTCCCAGTCACCTTACCATCAGTCTGAGGATTCCCCAAATTTCTATTCATCCCAGCTTGATTCCCAGCCCACCTACACATCTCCTGCCCCAACCAATCTCCAAAAGGAAATGCTTGATCAAATGGAACAGATAATCCTGACTCAAAATCAATCCATTTCCAAGATGACAGTCCAACTAAGCCAGCTTGCTAAAGCCACTCTGCAAGTGGAAATAAAATTGGGCCAATTGTCTAGTTACTCTAATGCAATGTCTGAAAATCATTCACTTGGATTCGACCACCATGCAAGCCCATGTGGTCAACTTGAGATTCTCCAACCCGAAGACACTCATATCATTGTTGGCCCAAATAGTTTGGGGGGTATTGAGGATTCATATCAGTGGGATGTTAGAACCAACATCAGCCAGGAGCAACCAGAACAACTCAAGCCCAATTCTACTTTTCAGATGGGATGTGTTGAGTGTGTTAATCTTAAGTTGGGGGGAGACGAAAAGGAAGTGGATAAGTCAGATGATGATCAAATTCCACTATTTTCCCTTCCTGAGTTTGAGGTGACCGTAACCCAAGTGAGGGATGAAGAAAAGGTGGGTGTAGAGATGGGATTGAGTGAAGTTGTCAACCATTCTTCATGGTTAAGAGAGGAGTTGGAGATTGTGTCTGAAATTAACTCGGATTCAGCATCTCTTGATTTAGGGGAGGATGTTGATCTTTTACCTCTCCCTGACCCTGGCAAATCCAATATATTCATGGACAGGATACCACTAGCTGATTGGTCAACTACACTTGAACCTTTTAAGCATCCTTATGCTGAAAATCATTTCATTCCAGATCATGCTACTATCTTTGACACAAGTCAGCCTATGGAGTTCAAGCAATCCTCTGAGCATTCAACTCAATCTGACCACATCATGAAAGAGGATCTAAAAATGGAAGTTGTGGGTGGAAATGGTGAAAATAATAAAGTCCAAATTGAAGTGCTCAACACCTATAAAGATTTTAAGTGTCCAAATGAATATTTCTTAATTGAAGATATGATCTTGAATGCCCCAATTTCTCTATCATTTATTGATCTGAAGGGTAAGTTTGGCCCACTTGACCCACCATGGCCGGTGATGCCTTACAAATAAAAAATTTGGCGTCAATTGATTGGGGGTGTTACGTGACCCTGTTACCCCCATATGTCTGGCTGAAGACATTAAATTTAGCGCTTGTTGGGAGGCAACCCAATATTTTAAGAAAATGGATTTCTATTGATTTTGTTTTTATTTTGTGTCTTAGGGTTTGCTGGCCACTATCCTTTGATAAAGCTAGTATGCAACCACCCGCATGTGATCATCAGGTTGCATCTCTCCTCTCTTAACTTACATTGGCTTTATTCTATTGTCATTACTTTATGCCATTGAGGACAATGTCATTTAAGTTGGGGGGAGAGACAAATTGTACTTCAAATTTTTGTCCCTAACATTGTGCTTCATGCTTCATATTTCATGCAAGAAATTTTTATTTTCTAGCTTGACTCATAGTATGTTCTTGTGAAGGTGGTGAGTTAACTAGTTATGTTTTTAGCATCTTCCTCAAAATACATTTGAAATTTCATCAACATAGAAAAGTATTATTAGGAGCTATTCAAATGGATGATGAGAGTTTTACCTAACATTCAGGTTGATTGATTGATATTCTACACTCCTATCAACGACCAATCGTGGGGAAAAAGCTACCTGCCTACAAATAAATGTGAAAATGTGTGTAGTAGTGAAAAAAAAGAAAAAAAAAGAAACATGGAAAATGCCCCTGATCTTAGTAACCGGGCCTGTGGCTCCTAAGGTAAGAGTTGAGGCTCGCGTCAAACGGTGAAGGGAAGTGCAGCACCATGTAAATGAAAAGAAAAAAAAGAGCATGAAAAAAAAAAAGAATTAGGCAGAGTGAAAGCTACCTGTAATTCGAGGATCGAATTTAAGGAGTGTAGAGTTGATACCATCCTTGAGTGATAAGTAAAAAGCCCATACATCCTCTTTTTGATGCTCAAACATTGAACAAAAAGTCATGAAATTTTGTGTGTATCTTGAGGAACTGTCTAATGACATGAACTGACATATTTGCCTTTGACACTCTCAACTGGAACTTGAAATACTTATGATCAAGCGCCATTCTTATTTCCTTGTCATGAAGTATGATTTTTTCAACTCTTGTTTGTCCCAATTATTTACTTACGTGCATTGCTAAGGGACTAGCAATGAGTAAGTTGGGGGGTGTGATAATTGCATAATTGTTATGAATAATCGTGACATTTGATTGACAAATAATTGATAATTTCATAAGTTCTGTTATCATTTCATTACAAGTGCGAAAATTGATCAAATCTCTGTTGTGTTGTGATTGCAGGATTAATGGGTCAAGAAATGAAGTGTCAAATGGGCCAATGAATTCAATTGGATGAAGAGAGAATAATGAGAGACTTAATTTTAAAATATTCCCTCTCTTAATTTTTAAATATTCCCTCTCTCTTTCTTTTTAAAAACTCTTTCTCATTTTTAAAATCTCATCTTCTATTTTTCAAAAATATCTTTCTTTTAATTTCTCCTCCTTCTTCTCTTTCCTCTACTACTTTATAAACTCTCTTCTCTCTCTCTTTCTAATATTCTCTTTCTCACTTTTTTCTCTCTCCTTCTCACCACTGCAGTCCCCCTCCTCTCACTTTCTCTCTCTTTCCTCCGCGCACACCTTCCTCTTCTCCTTCTTTCCCTTCTCCTCTTCTTCCTCCTCTTCTTCCTTTTCCTCTCTCCCGGCCCCGGACAGAAGGAGCAGCAAGCACATCAGCAGCGCACAGGCACACCCAGGCCGCACCTGCCCGCGTGCCCCGCGCGCAGCCCGCACGAGCGGCCGCCCGCTCGCGCGCGCGCCCCTGCCTCCACGCACCTGCCGCCGCCTGCCCCGCTTGCTGCGCCAGCGCCGCACACCACGGGCCCGCGCGCCCCAGCCGCCCGCCTGCCACCGCTTCACGCGCCCTGCCCGCACGCGCCTGCACCAGCCGCCCCCCCGGCCGCTGCCCGCGCCCGCGCGCGAAGCCCCGCGCGAGCCCACAGCCTGTCCTACGTGCATGCGTTTGCATGCACGTAGGCGCGGGCCCCCCTCTCTCCCCCACGCGTCTTCTCTCTCTTCTCTCTCCTCTCTCTCGCCCTTCTCTTCTCTCTCTCGCCTCTCTCTTCGCTCTCCTCTCTCTCTTCTCTCTCCTTTCTCTCTCCTCTCACGCCTCTCTTCTCTCTCTCTCTCTCTCTCTTCTCTCGCGCTCTCTCTCTCCTCTCTCTCGCCTCTCTCTTCTCTCTCCGCTCTATCTCTTTTCTCTCTTCTCTCTCCGCTCTCTCTCTTCTCTCTCTCTCCCTTCTCTCTCCTCTTTCTCGTCTCTCTCTTCTCTCTCCTCTCTCTCTTCTATCGCTCTCTCTCTCTTCTTTCTCTTTTCTTTCTTCTCTCTTTTCTCTCTCCTTCCATCTCTCTTATTCTCTCTCTTATTCTCTATATTTCAGTGTACTTGTTAATGGCTTTGGATTAGAATACACTCTTTGTGTTAATCATTTTGTTATTGTTTAATAGATTATAGTTTTAAGTTGTATCTTGTGTTCTCTTATTCCCTCTCTATCTCTCTCTTTATTTATTTACTTAGCTTAGATTTATTTAACGCAACTTAGTTTAAACATCACCACGTTATTTTCTAACTAAAAACTCAACGTTTTCAACTCTAAAAATCTAGTTCTCCGTGGATTCGACTCGGCTCTCACCACTTAACTATTGTCAAAATAATTAGTGTAGGCCGATTATTTGAGATTGTTAGTCACGTTTGTAACGACGCATTCGTGGGCTATCACTTATGCTGATCTTCTCTTTAAGCACCTAGATCTTCATCTCAAAAGGATGACTTCCTCCATGGGACCAACCTACTCTTTGTCTTTTGGAGTCTTTAAAACCTTTTTTGAAGGGTAGAAAGCACATGCATGGGAAACCATCTCCCATTTTGCATCTCTTTTGTCTCCTACCTTCTATTTACCTGTACCTCCGCAAAGTTAATGAAATATCCTTCTCTCTTCTTTCTTTGTCTCAGACTGTCTTTTGCTCAATGACAAAAAGGGGGAGAAAATTAGCATGTCTGAAATACATTCCAATAATTTTTATGGAAGAAAATTAGCTTGTCATATCTTTAGACTGATTTCAGATATTTTTTCCATACTTATTGTTCAGTTTTGTCATCACCAAAAAGGGGGAGATTGATGATCAGTCTGTCGCCATGTAATTTTAATTAATTACATATGTATTTTGGTGATTAACAAAACTAAACTAGATTTTATCAATAATATCTAATGAATACTTCATAAGTCTTAAGTACAGAAAAAATACCAAGGTCAAACAAGCCAATAAAGGTATGCATTACTTCTCTGAAGCCTTAATCTTTTCAACATGATATTTCTCAGAGTCCATATCGATTTCTGTTGAAGATCATAACGATTTCTTTGTAAGCATAACGATTCTATAAGTCATCGCAACGATTTCTTTAGATAGCGTAACGACTTGCTTGTCATAACGATTCTATATGTCATTGCAACGATTTATTTAGAAAGCGTAACGACTTGCCTGTCATAACGATTCTATAAGTCATCGCAACGATTTCTTTAGAAAGCGTAACGACTTGCTTGTCATAACGATTCTATAAGTCATTGCAACGATTTCTTTAGAAAGCGTAATGACTTACCTGTCATAACGATTCTATAAGTAATCATAACGATTTATTTAGAACTCGCAACGATTTGCTTTCTATAACGATTTGTTAAGTGTTTCACAACGATTTCTTCTGTGAACACAACGATTTGCTTTCTATAACGATTTGTTATGTGTTTCACAACGATTTCTTCAGTGAACACAACGATTTGCTTTCTATAACAATTTGTTAAGTGTTTCCCAACGATTTCTTCAGTGAACACAATGATTTGCTTTCTATAACGATTTGTTAAGTGTTTCACAACGATTTATTCTGTGAACACAACGATTTGCTTTCCATAACGATTTGTTAAGTGTTTCACAACGATTTCTTCAGTGAACACAACGATTTGCTTTCTATAACGATTTGTTAAGTGTTTCACAACGATTTCTTCAGTGAACACAACGATTTGCTTTCTATAACAATTTGTTAAGTGTTTCACAACGATTTCTTCAGTGAACACAACGATTTGCTTTCTATAACGATTTGTTAAGTGTTTCACAACAATTTCTTCAGTGAACACAACGATTTGCTTTCTATAACAATTTGTTAAGTGTTTCACAACGATTTCTTCAGTGAACACAACGATTTGCTTTCTATAACGATTTGTTAAGTGTTTCACAACGATTTCGTCATTGTACACAACGATTTGCTTTCTATAACGATTTGTTAAGTGTTTCACAACGATTTGCTATATCTCATAACAACTTGGTCAATCTGTCTTATTCATAACAATTTCATAAGTCATATAGCCATCTCTAATATCGACTTGATATCTTACTTATCTTAAAAGCGTTGACTAGTCAAAGTCCACGACTAGATCTCTCTGACACTTGCATTTATTAGATCTGAACGTACCTCTGTATGCATGCAGACGATATCATCCATTTTAGTGCATCTTCTGTCAATATCTTTTAGAAGAAACTATTTAGCATTGCTATTTTGGTGAATATTCTTATCAACGTTTACTGACAAATAAAGACAGTCTAGCTGTCTACTGTTCTAGCATTTAATTTGTGCAGGGTCCTAAAGACGTTATGTCATACAACGTTGGACCATACAGACGGTAGAAGACATTATCTCTTTGCGTGCTCAAATGGATAAAAGATTGTTGAAGCTTCCAAGTGTCAAGCAGTCTAACGACTACCAATCTAAGGGACAACGGTTACTTCAATGGGCGAATTTCAAAAGAAGATATATATACAAGACAGAAGATAAGATCAAGCATATTGCAGAATAATGAACGCTGAAGCCATTCAAATCTTCTGATAGAATTATAAGAGCCAAGAACTTCATTCCTTCTCGTGTTGCTCTCTGCTCTCCTCTCTGTAGTGAAAATCTTGAGAGAGCTTGTGTAGTTCTGAGAGTGTGCTTAGCTTAGATTCTTTGCTCTCAGGGCTAGTTGCTTCAGATCTTGGCTTGTTAAAAGCTTGATCTAGGGGCTTGAATTCTTTCTACTCTCTTCATTGTGTTTCCCTTCGGTTGTGAAGGTAGACCTGGTGTGGTATGCATGGTGCTTTTTCCCTTGGTGTGTGAAGGAAGACCTGGTGGTATCCAGGGTGCTATTTCCCTTCAGTTGTGAAGGTAGACCTGGTGGGGTATCCAGGGTGCTGTTTCCCTTCAGTTGTGAAGGTTAGACCTGGTGGGGTATCCAGGGTGTTGTTATTTCCTTTCAGGTGTGAAGGAAGACCAGCTGAGCTGGATGTTGTAGCGTCCTTAGGGAGACTGTACCTTAGTTAGTGGAATCCTGAGTTGTTGCTCAGGGACTGGACGTAGGATTCCTAAAGAGAGGAGGTCCAAACCAGGATAATTCTTGTGTTGTGTGATTGTTTTCCTTGTGTGATTGCCTTTCGAACTAGCAGCTACTAACCTCTATCGAAGAACGTTGTTGTGTGAATTTTTTTGATTTACAGGTATTAATAGATTAATTTTAAAAGACCCATTCACCCCCCCTCTGGGCTCGTCAACTTTGCAACAACCTGAGCCTCAGGCCAAGCAGCAGAGTGTGGAGGAGCAGCCTCATGAGCAGCAGAAAGACTTAGAGCAAGAAGCAGACTTAGCTATGATTATATTTCATCCTCAAGAGGAGCATCAGCAGGAGTCTATATCAAACAATTAGTTAGTGGCAGTAGCAGAAGCTGAGGTTTCCCATCCCAGGTAGGCTTCCCATATAGAATCTTCAGTCAAGAGACCCTGGAGTTGAGTCCTAACTTGCAAACCTTCAAGAGGAAAGTGAAGCGCATGCTGGTCAAAAATGGTGACCCAGTCTCCCCTCATCCTCCTTCTAGACAAGTTCATCCCACTCCAGCTAATCCATCTGTTAAGCATCCTTCAGAGGCTAAAAAGGCACCTTCAGCTAAGCCTCAATCCACTGCACCCTCTGCACCTACTCCTCTCACCACTGAAATTCCCTCAAAATCAACTTCTCCGGATCCTACTCCACTTGTAACTATTCCTATGGATCCTTTCCACCAGGACATCAAATTCAAAATCTACCCAATGAAATACCAGTTCAATCCTCCCAAATCTCTTTCTCTCACTCTTTCCACTCAATCTCCTCAGTATTTCTCTTGTCTTCCCACTGACTAAAAAACAAACTCCAAGCAAACACTTCTCCATCTAGCTAAAATACTCCCAAGTATTCAGCTTTCCTCATCCAGTGGACCAAAACTTGGAGACAATCCTTCTAAACTCCTTCCACCCTTTTGGTATGCCTTCATCTACCACTCTGAACATCACATGAATCTATTCAGGGAATATCTATCTATTCGTGCTTTCCTTGAAGTTCATGAGATGCCAGGGTTCACTTTCGAACATTGGCTTCCTATTCTTCTTAGAACTTCACATATTTCAGTTGAGGATCTCCAATTTCTCTCTCAGAAAAGTCATAGCTTGACTCCTAAGGAGTTCCTTGGCCTCTATCCAAGAGAAGTAGTCAAATATCAGCAAACCCAATCTAGAAACCAATTTTTGACTGTCCAACATCACCTATCCTTGAGGTTTCATGACATGTTTGGACAACTTCTCCAGAACTCTTAGGCCAAGTACATTAGAAAAAGGACCTTCAATTTCAAAATATTCAAATTAGGATTGCCTGATGTTTCTAAAGGTCAATGGGACAATCTGCTAAGAGGTCAAAGAGAAATAATTCCCTCCATGACTGTGGCATTACCCTCAGGACTGCATCCATCTTTTATATGAGCAGTCTCCTTCAGAAGAGACTTTGCAGAAGTAGTATTCAATAGATTCATTCGCATTGCCACTAGGTTCAAAATCAAATACAAGCTCAAATTGTCTTTCCAAAGATTTGTGTTCCTTCAAATCTCCAAGAACCCTCATCATCTGTTAGATTTCCAATTATGTTTTGCTGAATCTGAAAGACTCAATTAAGATCAGTGGGCAGCTGCTTATCCCTCTTACCATTCGGACTATGAAAAATGAAGATCTCTCTTTATGAATTCCAGTCCAAGAGTCTTAAAGATCTAAGGAAAAACATTGGTCACAAATGGGCTCAAAGATACTTAGTATATTATCAAGCCAAAGATGCAGCAGTGTGCCGAGGCCTGCACTGGAACATCACTGTCCATGAGTTTCTACTTCTTGCAGCCTCTAAAAAGTTTGTTTCCCTCATGTATCGTCTGAGCAGGGATAAATTTCTTTACAAGATAGGCTAGTTCCATAGGCGCCACATCAAATCTCATAGGAAATTTCCTACCACTAATCCCTCCTACAACATTGACCTCTCCTTGTTTGAGAATTTCATTTGTGAGAAAGAGACAAAGCTCTGGGACATTCTCAAACCATATTTTGCTTAAATTCCCAGATCTTTGTACTTACCTAGTTCTTTGTCTAGGTCTTGATCAGTCTTTTCTTACATCTCGAGAACTGTGTAATGAACTTTATTTTGATCAATTTCTGCTACATATCAGATCTCTTTATTATGCATTGTCACTTCTGAATGCAACAGTGTGTATCTTTGTGATGATTTCCTTTATGTTAATGCCACAAAGGGGGAGAGAGACAGCAGTATATTCACACCTCACTTATGCTTTTTACTGTCAATTTAAAGATTTTTGTCATTAACAAAAAGGGGGAAATTGTTGAGCAACTACCCCTAAGGAATTTATGAATTTTCTTAAATTAAAATATCTATTGTTTTTGCTATGACAAAACTCTTTAAAATAAACTTTCTACTCTTTAAAATAAATTTTCTACAAAGATAAAAATTACATATCAAAAAAATTATTCAGATACATTTCAGGTCTTTACCTGCATCTATGAAATTTTTCTAAGTCCACAGACTCTCTCTTTGTCCTACTAAATTCGACTGCTAACTTCGAATGTCAACTCCGACTCCTTCAGAATCGAAGTTAAACAATCTTCAAATTTTTCTAAGGTCACAACTTTATACTTGATTCGACCTATGTCTCCGACTGGTACAGTCGAATGCTTCATATAATCTTATACTTGATTCGACATATGTTTCCGACTGGTACAGTTGAATGCTTCATATAATCTTATACTTGGTGCGACTTATGTTTCCGACTGGTACAGTCGAATGCTTCATATAAACTTATACTTGATTCGACTTATGTCTCTGACTATTACAGTTGAATGACTTTCTATATCCGTCTGTCTTCTTCGACTGTCACAGTCAAATGCTTCAGTAAACAATCTATATGGTATTCGACTACTGAAGTCGAATCAGTCTTATTTGTCTAGTCTAATTGCATGTTCCTTTGGATTCGACTTCACTGATTAACTCTGTACTTGAACTCTCTTCTGATCCTTTTTGTAAGGCCCTCGAAATTTTTGTCATTTTTGTTTTGCCACGTGTTGAGTCACGCTTGTGTGTAACTTCATGTATGCATATGTAGATATCTACGTACATATTAGCTAGGTGTACTTATGTATGCATGTGTATGTTAGTTGTAAATATTGTTCGGTTGCATGGTGTAGTAGTGTGTATGTTATACTACATATATTGCATGCAGATACATAGTGTACATATGGTTTTCTGCATGGGTTTTAAGTTTTGTCCGAAGAGAAAATTGGAGGCAACATCAGTGGACGTTTATTATGAGTAAATGTCCATGTCGATGGACGCCAACACTAAAGTAGACGGCCATGTATGTGGACGTTTACTTCTCTGAATTTCTGTGCGCAGCAGATCCAAAAATCCCGGATTGGTCTTGCTCACCGATTGGGGAGACGTCTCCAACGGCTCTCCCATCAGCAATGCGTGAAACCCCAAGACCCTAGCTTATAAAACACCTCTCCTTGTGACTGAAGGAGCTCTCTTGGCTCTTTGAAAAAGGGAAACCCTAACTGTGAGAGAACAAGAGAAAACCTGATCTTTGTGGGCTTTGATCCGGCGATTGGAGGCTTCTTCCAGTGTTCTACCACGACTAGGAGGGAGTCTGGACCTAGAAAAAGGCTTCTCCAACGACTGGTTGCAGCTTACATCAACCTATAACCCGGAGCAAGAGGATTGTGGAGGCTTCTTGGCACTACCCAAGGAGAGCTTCCTCAGCCATTTAGATCCCCTTGGAGATTTTACTGAGGCATGTAACCCTTACCCATTGTCCATGTGTATGTCTAGTTGGTCTTAGGTATTTTCTGAGATTCATTTCGTGTCCTGGAACCCCTACATTCACCCATCTTTGGAGTTCAGTCTATGTTTCTGCACAGACAGGAACTTAACGGCAAGATCTCTTGCCATTAAGCTCTTCATTTGGCGGCAGACGATGCTGCCGTTAACCTTTGTGAACGGCAGCCTTTGCCGTTTAGTTCTTTAGGACAGAACGAGGAACTGTTCTTCCTTATATATGATTATTTTTCGGATTTTTCGCATGAGGATATATTGTAAATGTTATATGCTATGTAATATAGATAATGGAATGCATTGTGAGATTTCTGTGAATTTTTGTAATTAGTATAAATTGTTAGGTTTATGTGAAATGCATGTTAGATAAAGATCTTGGATATGGTAGCTTATTGTTCACGTGATCCATGTGTAATTTTGATGGCCATAAAATTTTTAGATGATGTGTATGAAGGTCAGTCCATGTTTCGAATGTTTTGGAATTTCCCATAACCATGCAATTTGTTGTAAAATTTTGTATTGGAAATAGGGAGCATGTGTAGGTTATTCTAAAAATCTCAGTAAATTGTATGATGTATAATAAATTTGGGGAAAATTTTTTGTGATGCTATGCATGTTAGATGCAGGTTAGTGAATGGTTAAATTCGACCCTAATGTTGTGATTCCATGATAAACTGATTTATTAATGGTATATGAATGAGTATTTCATTTTCTGTAAATTCTGTATAGCTCAGAAAAATATGAGAATTTGTATGTATGATCTGAAACCTGCAACCAGCATGTGTTTAAAATCTCATGTGATTTGGGCAACAGTAGATGATGTTGTGAGATTTTCGTGTAAAAATTTAGTTATCAAGGCATGCTTGTTGTGATTATGATTGTTAATGAATTTCCAACATGATTAGTACAGATTCCTAAGTGTTAAATTCTGTTAACAGTAGTATCATGTTAGGGAAAATTGAACTATGTGCATGAGTGTGAAAATGGAAATGGTGTGTTAATTGTGCGTGTGTTAAATCGGAAAATGTGTAAATATGCCATGTGTGACACTACTTCCATAGAGGGCTGTGGAACTGTACCGTGGAAAAGTCCCCACGGAAAGGTTCAATGTGTTAAAATCTATGGGAATTCAGATGAAATCCTGGAGGTGGACAAGTACCACTGGTTAGGGTGGAGATTACTTCTCCCGGTCTGTGCAGTACCAAGAGCTGTCACTGTGTTGCCTAGGTGGCGTCTATGTGTTATGTGTTATGTGAATGTGTCCTTCTAGTGGTGGTTTGGACTATGTGTCATGGCATCTAAATGTGAACAATGTGAATTATGTAGTGTGAACATGTGAATGTGTAATGTGTAAGTGAACGTGCGAACGTGTAAATGTGTAAACATGTGAAACCAATGTGTTAGAATGTGAAATTGTGATTTATGACATGATAATGTTAGATTCATGTCAAAACAGCAAACTTAATGTGTTTATAAGGTGATTTACATGTGAAAAAGTATGTAGAATCCATGTTAGGAGCATTTCCTTCTTATGTGTGAAAATCCCATGCTTAATTTGCTATCATATTGTAGCTTAAATGTAAATGTATCTCTCATGTGGATAGATAAGTAGAAATCATGCGGTAGGTATTTTATTTTGGAATGACATAAACCATGTATCTTGTGTTATGAAATTGGTAGAAATATCATGATAGTATGTTTTCTTAACATTGTTCAACCATGCTACCTGTTTTGAGTTGATGAAATTGAATGTAAGGCTTGGATGTGATGTATGCATGTATGATGTGTATGGAGTTTACTTGTTGAGTCTTTTTGACTCACTCTTGCTTCGGCGTACAGGTTTAGCAGGTGACCCTACTTCCTAGGAGGAGACCGTTGAGAGCGACTCCGAGCGAGGAGAATAGAGTGTTGTGGAGTCACCGTTGTTGTTCCTTACTTTCATAGTATGTAATTGAGACTTATGTAATTGAAGCTTATGTAATTTTTGGACGAACAATGTAATTTGAATTTTGTATTTTATTATGTGGACTTAGTTCCTTAAATTGCTATATTGATCATGTATGTTTAATGTGGATGATGAAATGAAAAGACTGTAGTTCTTTTACTTCCGCTACTCTGTATTCATATTTGTGTACATCTCAATCATGTGTGTTAGTGCTTGGGTAAATGTCCCACTGTGAGGAGACTCACTATACCGACGTGGATTGGTATAATCGTACCGGTATAAGGAGGGTCGCTACAGAGATTGGTATCAGAGCGACTGGTTGAGATTGTACATAAATATACATAAGTCATCATCTCCATTACATGCTATGTCTTTATAGAGTTGTCCACATCTGTAGAATTGATTAATAATGATTGAAAGATCGATAAGAAAGTGGTTAGGGACTAAATAACGTAGTCTCTAATAGTGGCTAAATTACTGTAGCATATGGCTTCACGCGGTAGACGTGGTGGTGTTCCTGCTCATGAGGGCGAGCCGAGGCATGAGGAGCAGACTGAGCAGCAGGCCCCGGCACCACAGGGTCCTGTACTTCCCCCACCGCCACCTGTGGATTATGGAGTGTTCATGCACGGTCTAGTGCAGGCCATGCAGATGCAGGCCCACACCCAGGCTGCACTCCAGGCTCAGATGGAGGCTCAGGTTGGAATAATAAAATAAAGAGTAGTTTGTTTTATTTAATTGCATGATGTTGTGTTGAATACGCATTGCTTGTTGTTTGTTGTAGCAGGCCCAGGTTCCAGTTCCCCACGCTTAGGACGATGGTGGACCCTCCATCAAGGAAAGATTCAAGAGGATGTTGCCACCCTCTTTTAATGGGGAGAGAGACCCATTGCTAGCTGAGAGCTGGATGAGGGAGATCGAGAAGATCTTTCGGGCTATTAGGTGTGCGGACGAGGACAAGGTTACTTTAGCCACCTATATGCTACAGGAGAGAGCTGATGTGTGGTGGGCTTCCTTACTGCGTACCCGATTCGAGGACGGTGCTATTGACGTTGCTTGGGATGAGTTCGTGAGGCTCTTTAGGGCCAAGTTCATCCCCGAGCATATCCAGGACAGGATGGAGCAGGAGTTCCTTTCCTTGACTCAGGGCTCCATGACTGTACTCGAGTACGAGGCCAGGTTTGCTGAGTTATCTAAGTATGCACCTGACATAGTAGCTGATGAGCGCAGGAAGGCAAAGAAGTTTGTGATGGGCCTTAAGCCATCACTGAGGACGAGGCTAGTGGTGTTCGATCATCGTACCTTGGACGAGGCCCTTAGCGCTTCTTGTAGGTAGGAGGGTGAAATGGAGCAGTACCTTGAGGAGAAGAAAGCTTTGCAGAAGAGACCTGCGGCCCCTTTCCAGCGGCAGGATAAGAAGAAGGCAGCGTACCAGACAACACAGCGTCCAGTGGCAGCCAGCAGTACTCAGGTACCTTCTCAACGTTCCCCTGGTGTGAAGAAGGAGTGTCCCCATTGTGGGAAGACACACGGTGGTACGGAGTGTTGGATGGTAGCAGGAAAATGCTTGAAGTGCGGGAGCAGTGACCACAAGATCAAGGATTGTCTAAGACTTCAGCAGGGAGTCCAGCGCGGAGTGCCAACCCCAGCAACGGTAGCAGTAGCAGCGCCAGCTACAGGAAGACCAGGAAGGCCTCGAGCCCAAGCTCGAGTGTTTGCCCTAGCACGAGAGGATGCCGAGCAGGCAGAGCATGTCACCGAAGGTACGGTTTTACTTCTAGGTGTGCATGCTCGGGTTTTGTTTGATACGGGTGCCACTCACTCGTTCATTTCCAAGCGGTTTGCTAGGCAGTTAGCTATAGAGTCAGGCGTAGAGTCTGCGGATTTAGAAGTCCCATTGTCTGTACACACACCTGCGGGTACGGTATCGACTAGGAAGTGTATTCCATCGTTACCTATGTGTATTGAGGATAGGGTTTTAGATGGGTGTTTCTTCTTGCTAAGGATGAAGGACTATGATGCTATTCTTGGTCTGGATTGGCTAGAGGAGCACTATGCGCTAGTAGATTGTCGTCGGAAGAGGATTGTTTTCCGCATTCCTAGTGAGGACGAGTTCTCTCATCCCTTGCCAAGAAACTTGGCGGGAAAGTTTGTCATCTCTTCCATGAAGGCGATGCGCATAGTAAACAAGGGTTGTGATGCTTTTCTTGCCACCGTAGTGTTAGTACCCGAGGCTGGTGAGTCACCTACTCTTGCAGAGATCGAGGTAGTGCAGGATTTTCTAGACGTCTTTCCCGATGATTTGTCTGGATTGCCACTGGATAGAGAGATAGAGTTCACCATAGAGTTGCTTCTGGGAACCTCTCCTATGTCGAAGGCTCCATATCGGATGGCACCTGCGGAGTTAGACGAGTTAAGGAAGCAGTTGTAGGAATTGCTAGTTAAGGGATTTATTCGCCCTAGTGTTTGCCCTTGGGGCGCACCTATCTTGTTCGTAAAGAAGAAGGATGGATCACTTAGGTTATGCATCGATTATAGGAAGCTAAACCAAGTGACAGTGAAGAACAGGTATCCCTTACCTCGTATTGATGATTTGTTTGACCAGTTCCAAAATGCATCAGTCTTTTCTAAGATCGATTTGCGATGTGGTTATCATCAGTTGAGGATTAGGAGTGAGGATGTGTCCAAGACAGCGTTTAGAACCCGTTATGGACTTTATGAGTTTTTGGTCCTTCCTTTCGGATTGACCAACGCCCCTGCAGCGTTGATGGATCTCATGAACAGGGTTTTTAGGCCGTACTTAGATAGCTTTGTTGTGTTATTTATCGATGATGTGTTGGTCTACTCTCCGGATGAGGTCACACACCGTCAGCATTTGAGGGTAGTGTTAGAGGTTCTTCATGAGCACAAGGTTTATGCAAATTCAGCAAGTGCGATTTTTGGTTGTGCGAGGTTCATTTTCTTGCGCATATTATCTCCGGTGTTGGTGTAGCAGTTGATCCAGCAAAGGTCCAGGCAGTTATGGATTGGGAGACCCCCAAGACCCCTTCGGAGATTCGTAGTTTTCTAGGTTTGACTGGTTACTATCGGCGATTCATTGTGGGATTTTCATCCATCGCCGCCCCATTGACTCAGCTTACTAGAAAAGGGGTGAAGTTTGTGTGGTCCGAGACATGTGAGAGTAGCTTTCAATTATTGAAAGCTAAACTTACTTCCGCTCCGGTATTGGTATTACCTAGTGGTGCTGAAGGTTTTGCCATTTATACGGATGCATCTCGGATTGGCTTAGACTGTGTGCTAATGCAACAAGGAAGGGTAGTGGCGTATGCTTCTCACCAATTGAAGGAGCATGACCGTAACTATCTGACTCATGATTTGGAGCTTGCGGCAGTGGTTCATACACTAAAGATCTGGAGGCACTATCTTTATGGTGTCAAATTTGAGGTGTTCACTGACCATAAGAGCTTGAAGTATCTTTCTCCCAGAAGGAAGTAAACCTACGGCAGAGGAGATGGATTGAGTTCCTCAAGGACAACAACTTCGATCTTCAATATCATATAGGAAAGGCGAATGTCGTAGAGGATGCTCTTAGCAGGAGGAGGTCTTCGCTCCAGCAGGATTGGAAGATGTTGGAGGATGCGGCGTGTGCGATGACTGAGTTAGAGCCCTTATGTCAGGCTTTTGTAGCTCAGTTTTCCATTAGGTCTACGGTGTTGGATGAGGTGATCGAGCATCAGAAGGCCGACCCTAGACTCCAAGAGTTAGTGGGCAAGGCAGGCATTGCTCGTGATGAGGATGGTGTGATTAGATTCCATCATCGAGTGTGTGTTCCAGACATTGTAGATGTCCGTGAGCAGGTATTAGCAGAAGCTCATAGGTCGAGATTCTCTATTCATACGGGTAACACCAAGATGTACCAGGATTTGAAGAGGTCTTTTTGGTGGTATGGCATGAAGAGAGATGTAGCGGATTATGTATCTACGTGTCTAGTATGTCAGCAAGTGAAAGCCAAGCGGCAGCGACCATCTAGTCTTATGCAGAAGATGGAAATCCCAGTATGGAAGTGGGAAGCTGTCACTATGGATTTTGTTTCAGGTTTGCCTCGATCCAGATAGGGTAATGACTCAATTTGGGTAGTCGTAGATAGATTCTCAAAGACTGGACATTTCTTGCCTATGAAGAAGAAGCAGTCAGTAGAGAGCTTGGCTAGATTGTATGTCAGTAGCATTATTAGATTGCATGGTGTGCCGAAGTCGATCATTTCGGATCGAGATCCGAGATTTACTTCGAGGTTGTGGAAGGGTCTTCAGGATGCTTTAGGTTCGGAGCTGAAGCTCAGTTCGGCGTTTCATCCCCAGACAGATGGACAGTCTGAGAGGACTATCCAGATGCTCGAGGATATGTTGAGGGCGTGTGTGCTGGATTGGAAGGATGATTGGGAGTGCCATTTACCTCTAGTGGAGTTCGCATATAACAAGTTTTCATGCGAGCATTGGTATGGCTCCATTTGAGGCGTTGTATGGAAGGCCTTGCAGATCTCCTTTATGTTGGGAGGAGACCGGCGATAGGCAGTTGATCGGTTCGGAGTTAGTTCAGGAGACTTCGGATAAGATTCAGCTTATCAGGAAGAGGCTTGTTGCGGCACAGGATAGGCAAAAGAGCTATGCCGACAACAGGAGGAAGGATTTGGAGTTCGAGGTGGGTGAGCATGTCTTTTTGAAGATTTCACCTACTCGAGGTGTCGTCAGGTTTGGCAGGCATAGCAAATTAAGTCCCAGATCATTGGCCCATATGAGATTCTCAGGCGTTTAGGTAGCGTGGCTTACGAGCTAGCTTTGCCTCCAGCTTTAGCTGGCGTTCATCCCGTTTTCCATGTATCTATGCTCAAGAAGTATGTTTGAGATCTTTCTCATGTTATTAGTCACGAGCTAGTGGAGGCTACTTGGGAGCTTGAGGATGCGATGAGGAAGAAGTATCCTCATTTGATCGAGTAGTGTTGTTTAAACTTCGAGGACGAAGTTTCCTTAAGGGGGAGAGGATGTAAGGCCCTCGAAATTTTTGTCATTTTTGTTTTGCCGCGTGTTGAGTCACGCTTGTGCGTAACTTCATGTATGCATATGTAGATATCTACGTACATATTAGCTAGGTGTACTTATGTATGCATGTGTATGTTAGTTGTAAATATTGTCCGGTTGCATGGTGTAGTAGTGTGTATGTTGTACTACATATATTGCATGCATATACATAGTGTACATATGGTTTTCTGCATGGGTTTTAAGTTTTGTCCGAAGAGCAAATTGGCGGCAACATCAGTGGACGTTTATGATGAGTAAACGTCCATGTCGATGGACGCCAACACTAAAGAAGACGGCCATGTATGTGGACGTTTACTTCTCTGAATTTTGTGCGCAGCAAATCCATAAATCCTGGATTGGTCTTACTCACCGATTGGGGAGACGTCTCCAACGCTCTCCCATCAGCAGTGCGTGAAACCCCAAGACCCTAGCTTATAAAACACCTCTCCTTGTGACTGAAGGAGCTCTCTTGGCTCTTTGCAAAGGGAAACCCTAACTGTGAGAGAACAAGAGAAACCTAATCTTTGTGGGCTTTGATCCGGCGATTGGAGGCTTCTTCCAGTGTTCTACCACGACTGGGAGGGAGTCTGGACCTAGAGGAAGGCTTCTCCAACGACTGGTTGCAGCTTACATCAACCTAGAACCCGGAGCAAGAGGATTGTGGAGGCTTCTTGGCACTGTCCAAGTAGAGCTTCCTCAGCCATTTAGATCCCCTTGGAGATTTTACTGAGGCAAGTAACCCTTACCCATTGTCCATGTGTATGTCTAGTAGGTCTTAGGTATTTTCTGAGATTAATTTCGTGTCCTGGAACCCATACATTCACCCATCTTTGGAGTTCGGTCTGTGTTTCTGCATAGACAGGAACTTAACGGAAAGATCTCTTTCTGTTAAGCTCTTCATTTGGCGGCAGACGATGCTGCCGTTAACCTCTGTGAACGGCCAGCCTTTGCCGTTTAGTTCTTTAGGACAGAATAGGGAATTGTTCTTCCTTATATATGATTATTTTTTGGATTTCTTCGCATGAGGATATATTATAAATGTTATATGCTATGTAATATAGATAATGGAATGCATTGTGAGATTTATGTAATTAGTATAAATTGTTAGGTTTATGTGAAATGCATGTTAGATAAAGATCTTGGATATGGTAGCATACTGTTCACGTGATCCATGTGTAATTTTGATGGCCATAAAATTTCTAGATGATGTGTATGAAGGTCAATCCATGTTCCGAAAGTTTGGGAATGTGCCCATAACCATGCAATTGTTGTAAAATTTTGTATTGGAAATAGGGAGCATGTGTAGGTTATTCAAAAAATCTCAGTAAATTGTATGATGTATAATAAATTCGGAGAAAATTTTCTTTGATGCTATGCATGTTAGATGCAGGTTAGTGAACGGTTAAATTCGACCCTAATGTTGTAATTCCTTGATAAATTGATTTATTAATGGCATGTGAATGAGTATTTCATTTTCCGTAAATTCTGTATAGCTCAGAAAAATATGAGAATTTGTATTATGATCTGAAACCTGCAACCATCATGTGTTTAAAATCTCATGTGATTTGGGCAACCGTAGATGATGTTGTGAGATTTTCGTGTAACAATTTAGTTATCAAGGCATGCTTGTTGTGATTATGATTGTTAATGAATTTCCAACATGATTAGTACAGATTCCTAAGTGTTAAATTTTTTAACAGTAGTATCATGTTAGGGAAATTTTAACTATGTGCATGAGTGTGAAAAATGGAAATGGTGTGTTAATTGTGTAAAATTGTGCGTGTGTTAAATCGAAAAATGTGTAAATTGTGCCGTGTGTGACACTGCTTCCATAGAGGGTTGTGGAACTGTATCGTGGAAAAGTCCCCACGGGAAGGTTCAATGTGTTAAAATCCTATGGGCATTAGGATGAAATACTGGAGGTGGACAAGTACCACTGGTTAGGGTGGAGATTACTTCTCCTGGTCTGCACAGTACCAAGAGCCGTCATTGTGTTGCCTAGGTGGCATCTATGTGTTATGTGAATGTGTCCTTCTAGTGGTGGTTTGGACTATGTGTCATGGCATCTAAATGTGAACAATGTGAATGTGTATATGTGAAATTATGTAGTGTGAATAGGTGAATGTGTAATGTGTAAGTGAACATGTGAACGTGTAAATGTGTAAACGTGTGAAACCAAAGTGTTAGAATGTGAAATTGTGATTTATGATATGATAATGTTAGATTAATGTCAAAACAGCAAACTTAATACATGTGAAAAAGTATGTAGAATCCATGTTAGGAGCATTTCCTTCTTATGTGTGAAAATCCCATGCTTAATTTGCTATCATATTGTAGCTTAAATGTAAATGTATCTCTCATGTGGATAGATAAGTAGAAAGCATGCGGTAGGTATTTTATTTTGGAATGACATAAACCATGTATCTTGTGTTACGAAATTGGTAGAAATATCATGATAGATTGTTTTCTTAACATTGTTCAACCATGCTACCTATTTTGAGTTGATGAAATTGAATGTAAGGCTTGCATGTGATGTATGCATGTATGATGTGTATGGAGTTTACTTGCTGAGTCTTTTGGACTCACTCTTGCTTCGGCGTATAGGTTTAGCAGGTGACCCTACTTCCTTGGAGGAGACCGTTGAGAGCGACTCCGAGCGAGGAGAATAGAGTATTGTGGAGTCACCGTTGTTGTACCGTACTTTCATAGTATGTGATTGAGACTTATGTAATTGAAGCTTATGTAATTTGTGGACGAACAATGTAATTTGAATTTTCTATTTCATTATGTGGACTTAGTTCCTTAAATTGCTATATGGATCATGTATGTTTAATGTGGATGATGAAATGAAAAGATAGTAGTTCTTTTACTTCCGCTACTCTATATTCATATTTGTGTACATCTCAATCATGTGTATTAGTGCTTGGGTAAATGTCCCACTGTGACGTGACTCACTATACCGACGTGGATTGGTATAATCGTACCGGTATAAGGAGGGTCACCGCACTTTTAGTCTTAATTTCTAATGCAAATTTATCTCCAGATCTTTTCATACATCTTTTTAATAATAATCTTTCAATATCTTATTGATTCATCAAAACTGTCATTATCCTATTATTGTATTGGTTTATTCTCTGTCAAAACAAGTCATATCAGTCTTGATTTATTCATTTAAATCTAGCGCATGACACCTGTGATATATTTTTAATCCTTGAGTTGTTCAATGCCTTTGCTCCGGATTTTGTAAGGATTCATTAGACACTATGCATTTATGATTTCTCAGGAGCATGGAATCTGACAGGACTCACCTACCACTGACAGACCCATGCTTTACCTTTTTAGCCTAACTGTCTGTCTACTTTCTCTTTTGCATCCGAGGTTTCCATACCCTCCTATGTACTTGTCTAATCCACCTACCTCAAAGGTATGGAGATACTCTTCTCTTTTGTCTTGTCCCTGTGCAGGCATTTATTGAAGAACGTTTTCAGCATGTCTCCCTCACAGTTCACTCCGAAAGAAAAAGAGCTTATCCCTTAGTTGTGAAAATTGCACCTCCTTCTGAAGATCTTGGAAAGAAGCAAAACTGAAAGACTTCTCGATAACAAACACTTAAAGACCCAAAGGATCCTAGACATCTCTTCAAACAAACATATTGCAAACGACCACAAACTCCAAACGGCTACATTTCAAATGGCTATATTCTGAAGCGTATAAAAGGAGCTCAAGTTTGAAGAAGGAAGAGACATCCACACCACAACACAAGAAGCGCATACAATCCTTACACCTTCCTGTGAACTTCATTCGAACTCTTCCAAGTCCACACAAGCCTTCTGCAAGCAAAAGTGTGAGAGCTGCTCTTCTTAAGAAGCCATTCTCTGAAGTTCTCCTAGAAGAAGTCTTGTGTTGAGTGGCAACTATTTTTGATTACTTTCTTAGTCCACTCTTGTTGTTCAGATCGGATTCATATCTCATTTTCTGATCTCTAAATCCTTCTGAAGTCTGTGTGTGTTTGTGCTCAGATCTAAGGCAAACACACAAGTGTTTCTCTATTTATTCCTACGTAATTTCTGTAGAAGTTTGGTTTTGTGTTGCCCCTCCTGTGAAGGGAAGACCTTGTGAAGGGTAGTTGTTGTTCCCCTGTTTAGGGAAGACTTGCTTGGGAGCAAGTGGGTTTGTAATTACTCTCAAGGGTGAGAGAAGGCCAATTTATTGGCAGTTAGTGGAAATCTCAAGTGGTTGGCTTGAGGACTAGATGTAGGACTTCCATGTGGGAAGGGGTGAACCAGGATAAATCCCTGTGCATTCATTGTGTGATTGTTTCCGCCTTGTCTAAACTTGAATCACACACACCACACTAAGCTCTAACAATTTACTTATGTTGTGAAATTTCATAAGCAAATTTTAAAAGGGAAGAAGTCCTATTCACCCCCCTCTAGGACATTCTTAGTGTCATTTCGATCCAAGAAGCATGATAAGGGATTGGCCATATAATGAGATAGCATGTATGGTTGCACAAAAGTGCACTAGTCACGATAGCATGTATTGGTCGATATACTTTCAACCATGAGAGCAAGTAATTTTGATTGATTGATTGTCATAGATTAAATCTTGAGAGTCATGTGTTGGATGCATGCCGAACACCTTGATCATTAAACCCCAGCGAGTTATAGCCTTTCAGGTGCACCTCCGAGGACCAGATTATAATGTTGCCTGGCATAGTCATGTTTTTATCTTAGACAATCAAATGGATGGCCAAATAGAGTACCAAGAAATAGAGAAGAGTAATTGATGAATAGATGAGAGTCTAGAGAGAATGTGAACAGATGAGAGTGTAGAGATAGTAGATAAGAACGTGGTCATATTCGTAAAACAACGATAAACAGGCGATAATAACAGTTGCACAACACATGGTCATGTGTTGGCAATTCGGTAGAAGTCACAACCGCCCAATATCCGTGGTATGAACATAGGCCAGAGGTTCGGCATGATCTCAAGGTAAGAGAGAAGAAACTAAGGTCGTTGGATCATGTGATCCCTAAGGGTAAAATAGGTATTGATGGTACAACCCGCTCGTTGGCAATGGACGTCCGCCAAAGCCAAGGAGACTTACGGAGGCCTTAACAAGGAGTTCCTGGTCCAGTCAAAAGTATTCCCAATGGAGTGGTCATCCAAGCCAAGATAGAAGTGTGTATAAAACAATTGTTCGTCATGCCTTGAGTGCTCGAAGGCAGTGGGACGTGATAGCTATAATAAATCACGGGAATAAAATGAAGACAAGTTCATTTAAAATAATAGGGAAATTATATGAATAATTGCACTTAATTATCAGATATATTATTGAGTAAATTTGGTAAGGTTTCATGGAAAACATTTAAGTATAGTGTGTGCATGTGTAAGATAATCATGATAGCAAGAGATAGTTGTGCACATGGCTTTTATTTAATGAGAAATTATGATAATATTACCCATTATTATTAAACAGGTCGTTACAGTTCATAATAGTACAATTTAAGGGTTAAATAATGATTAAATGGCATGATTAACAAGGGTTTGTATGGAAATTAGGGTTTTGGTTGCAACAGTCAGGCCGCAACGTCAGCTGGTGTCGCGTTCAGGTCGCAACAGGGTTGGCCAACGCGATGCTTGATCAGGTCACGACGGGTGTGACTGCTGATTTCAGGTCGCGACCTGTCGAGCCGATGCATTATGATTCCAGCCGAGATGTCGACGCGACGACGAGGTGCTCGTCGCGACAGGTCGGGTTGCACATTCAGGTCGGGCTAACCAGATGAGGAGATCGCGACATAGGTCCACGTCACGTTAAGGATGCGACGTGGGTCCTCATCGCGACCTGGTTGAGAACGCGACCTATCGGGTCGTCGCATTCTCAGAACCTCGGCCCAAGCTCTGGCAGATGGCACATGTCACCTTGGGATGCAGTCCATGCAACCAAAGCTTGACACAATATGTTTTTAAAATCAAGAACAAATCGTATACATAACAAAAAATCACAAAACTAGTTTTAAATAAAACTAGATATATAGAGGTATCTACAGTAACTGTTAATTAGAGAATAGACATGGTATGGACATGTTATGAATAGGTTACATCTCGGTGACCTAAAATCGTACATAGTGATGGAAAACAATTAAATTCAAATAGGGTACATGATAGAAATTGGGGAAAATGGTGTCATTGGATTCCTGACATCCAGTAGCATGTACAGTAAGGATTTCATGATACAAAATCAAGCATGGATAGGGATTCAAGGTAAACAAGCCATTTCAGGTACATGTTCATGACAGGGATTGGAGCATGAAATACTCCTAAATGGCACAATGAAAATTGGGGAAAACATGGGGCTTTCATAGATGGGTTCATGGTCTACCTAGGGTCGAAGTTAATTAGATTTTTCTTGAGAGATTGCCTACCTTTCATGCCGTGAAAAATCCTAGGGCTAAAAAGTTGAAGAAACGAAATCCCCTTGTTCCTAGCTTTCTCTTTCTTGCTCCCTACGTCCAAGGCCTCCTCTTCCTTGTTCTCCAAGGTCTAGAAATGATCTAGGGTTGGGTAGAGACGAAATGAAAGGGTTTTGTATGTTTTAAGTCTCCTTGTTTACTTAAAACTCCTCATTCCTCTCCAACTCCGAATTTCCTCATATATCACCCACTTTCCTAGCCTTTATCCACCTAATAGGATTGGGGAGAAGTCTAATTTCATGGGGAAAGGGTTTGGGTAAGTCTAGGACTCTTTTAGAGATAATTAAGAGTTAAAATAATCATTATCTTAACCTTTTTCCATTTATTTATATTTTAGGTATGAATTTAGCATTAAACATCTCTTATCCAAGTTGGGCTCTTTCCTTTTGGGCCCATTAATTCATGTATGGACCTTTAGCGTAACCCATTTCCTAATTTGGCTTAATGGGTTTTAATTAAATCCCATTTTATTCTAGTGTATTCTTATTTTATTCTAATTTAATATCATTTATGAAATTTTAAAATTCAGAGTTGCTACATCCTCCCCCTCTTAAAAAGAATTTGGTCCCCAAATTCATATGATCATAAGAGGAAGAATGACTTACTGAATAATTCCAGATAATTTCGTCTCATCGTTGCTTCGGGTTCCCACGTGGCTTATTCGACTCCATGATTGTTCCAGAGTACCTTTACCACTGATATTGGTCGATTCCGAAGCTGTTGTATCTTCTTGTCCAAAATTCTAACTGGCTTCTCTTCATAAGTCATATCTTTGTGGAGAATTATATCATCGTAGTGGATCACATGAGATGGGTCGTACACATACTTTCTCAGTATCGACACATCGAAAACATTGTGTACGGTGGAATACTTAGGAGGTAATGCTTGATGATACAACACTTTGCTAACTCTTTCAAGTACTTCAAAATGACCTATGAATCTTTGTCTCAACTTTCCCTTCAATCCAAATCTTTGAAATCCTCTAGTTGGGGATACCTTCAGCAGTACATGATCTCCGATTTGAAATTCTAGATCCCTTCTTCTTTTGTCTGCATAGCTCTTTTGCTTGGACTGAGCCATTTTAATTATGACTCTGATGACCTATATATCCCTGCTGGTGTTTTGTACCATGTCTGGTCCCAACCATTATTGTTCACCCACTTCATTCCAGCAAACAGGCGATCTACAGCTTCTACCGTATAGTGCGTCGAATGGTGCCATCTTAATGCTGGCTTGGTAACTGTTGTTGTATGCGAATTCTATCAGTGACAGTTGTTCATTCTACTACCCTTCAAAATCTATAGCACATGCTCGCAGCATGTCTTTTACAATCTGATTTGTCCTTTTTGTCTGCCCATCTATCTGTGGGTGGAGAGCAGTGCTAAAATTGAGTTTGGTGCCCAGTGCAGTCTGAAGTCCCTTCCAGAATCGAGAGGTGAATCTAGGGTCACAATTTGAGACTATGGATACAGAGACTCCATGTAATCTCACAATCTCCTTCACATACATTGCAGCTAACACATCCACACTCTAGGTACTTTTGATTGCTAGAAAATGTGCGGACTTAGTCAATCGGTCCACTATGACCCAAATAGCATTGAGTCCACTACGAGTTCGGGGTAAACCCATGATGAAATCCATGCCAATGCTCTCCCACTTCTATTCTGGTATGTCTAGGGGTCTGAGTACACCCACAGAACGTCAGTGTTCTGCCTTCATCTGTTGACATATGAGGCAGTGTGCGGCATGCTCAGCCACCAAAATGACATTTTCATGTCCTCGTACATCTTGGTTGTGCCTGGGTGAATTGTGTACTTGGTCTTGTGAGCTTCATCCATCAGTTTCCTCTTCAATTCTTCATTATCAGACACACATGTCCTTCCTTGAAATAATAATCTCCCATCCTACGTGATGGAGAAGTCTGGTCTGTCTGTTAGGGTTTCTTTGACTCGTATCAGAAATGGATCATTGGCTTGTTGTTCCCTGATCTTGACAAAGATGTCAGGTTGGCAACTAGCACTTGATCACTTCTTTGCTCAATATTTAAGTTCAAATTGGTGAATTGATCTAACAATTGCATCTCGCCCATAACTAAGCATGATAAGGATGCCACAGGCTTCCTGCTAAGTGCATCTGCTACAGCATTACCTTTGCCAGGGTGATATTGAATATTGAAATCAAAGTCCTTCAGATATTCCAGTCATCTTCTTTGCCTCATATTGAGCTCCTTCTGAGAGAATAGATACTTTAGACTCTTGTGGTCGGAGTAGATAATGAATTGCTCTCCATAAAGATAATGCCTCCAAATCTTAAGTGCAAACACCACTGCAACTAGTTCTAGGTCATGGACAGGGTAGTTGACCTCATGAGGCTTCAGTTGTCTAGATGAATAAGCTATCACTTTTTCATTCTGCATTAAAACACAGCCTAGACCGATTCCAGATGCATCAGTATAGACTGAGAATCCCTTGCCCTCGACCGGTAATGTGAGGACAGGTGCAGATGTTAGGCATTTCTTCAGCGTCTGAACGCTCTTCTCACATTCCTTGCTCCAGACATACAGATTCTCTTTTCGCGTAAGGCGAGTCAGAGGTACAACTATCTTGGAGAAATCTTTTATGAACCACCTGTAATAGCCAGTCAGTCCAAGAAAACTTCTAATCTCAGTGACATTGGTTGGTCTTTCCCAATTTAGTACATCTTCGACCTTGGAAGGATCAACAATGATACCATCATTGGATATGATGTGGCCTAGGAATGAGACTTCCTCGAGCCAGAACTCACATTTGCTCAACTTTGCATATAGCTTGTTGTCACGTAAGATCTGTAGAGCGATCCTCAAATGCTCCTAATGCTCTTCCTTGGTCTTGGAATATATCAGAATATCATCAATAAACACCACGACGAATTTGTCGAGGTATGGCCAGTAAATATTGTTCATCAATTGCATGAAAGCTGTAGGAGCATTGGTTAGTCCAAAAGGCATAACTACAAATTCATAATGTCTGTACCTGCTCCTGAAAGCTGTCTTGTAAATATCCGCATCTTTAATTCTCATCTGATGATATCTAGATTTAAGGTCAATCTTAGAAAAATATTTGGCTCCTGATATTTGATCAAATAACTCATCGACATAAGGCAAAGGGTATTTTTTCTTGATAATGAGCTGGTTCAACTGCCTGTAGTCAATGCATAACCGCATAGATTCGTCCTTCTTCTTAACAAATAGAATGGGTGCTCCCCAAGGGGAAGTGCATGGTCTAATAAATACCTTCTCCAATAACTCCATTAATTGCTCCTTCAATTCCTTCAATTTAGCAGGAGACATTCTATATGGCTGACGTAACACCGGTGTAGGTCCAAGGGTTAGATCAATTGAGAAGTTCACATCTCGTTCAGGTGGAATGCCTGACAGCTCATCGGGGAACACGTCAGAGTACTCTTGCACTATGTGTATATCTGATATCTTGGATGCTTTCTTCTCAACTACTATAGTGGCAAGGAATGCAACACAGCCCTTCCTAATCATGCTCTGTGCCTGAATAGCAGAGACGAGAGACAAGTGCCTCTTGTGTCTACGTCCTATGAAGGTCAACTTAAGGAATTCACTAATATAATCTTCCCTCTTCTACAATCAACACAAGCCCCATAAGTAGATAGCCAATCGGCTCCTAGTATGACATCATAGCCTTCCATGGGCATACACACCAGGTCGGCCCTTTGATTGAGTTCTCCTACCATTACATCAGCTAATGGAAAATATTTGTTCAATTGGGCTTTCTCCCCCAGTGGTGTCGTGACAAGCAGTGCAAAACACATAGATGCAGGTTTAATAGTTAGGGTATCAGTAAATGCTTGTGATCTGAACGAATGTGTAGCGCCAGTATCAAACAAAACAAATGCTGATTGAGAAAAGACTGGTAAAGTACCTTCCACGACTCCACCCTCTTTAGTGGTTTCTGCTTCCTGCAGCAGCTTGTAATCTGCATGGCTTCTTTTGTCCAATAGGATTCTTCTCCTTTTCCTGCTCCTTCCGCAGCGTAGTCATGCGCCTGCTTCCCTCCAGCATTCATTGGCAGTGTGACCAAGTTTATCACAATGTTCACATTTGGTCTTGTTGGTGTTTGAGGGGGTAGTGATCTTGGGCTTCCTTTCCTGATTAGGCCCTCTAGTGCTGTTGAAAGGCTGCTTCTTGCCATTGGTGGGCTTGCTTGAGGAACTAGGTGTTTATTCCTTCTTGACAATCCTACCCTTGATGCGATCTGTAAGATCAGTCGCATCCTCTAGCAACTGGGCCTTCTTGACTACATCAGCATAAGTCTGAATGTCCAGGGGTGCAAGTTGAGTGATATAAGAGGGCTTGAGCCCATTGAGAAACCGTCTCGCCTTCATTTTCTCGATGCCGATAAGGTGATTGGCATATCGTGCCAACCGTGAGAATTGAGCTTCATACTCGGCAACTGAGAGGTTCCTTTGCTTCAGTGCAGCAAATTCGGAGGCTTTCCTCTCCTGGACTCTTTCAGAAAAATATTTGGAGTTGAAATGCTCCTTAAACTCATCTCGTGTGAACTATGCATCTGCCAGTGTGGCCTCAACGGACTCCCACCACGCACGGGCGTCCCTTTCGAGTTGGAATGTAGCCAATAGCAACTTATCATCGTCCGCGCATTGCATAATGCAAAAAATGCATTCTATCTCCTTGAGCCAATTTTCTGCCTCATCGGGGTCAGTTGTCCCGCTGAAACGAGGCGGGTTCATGTTTCGAAAATTCCTATGCAAATCTCCAACTCCACGGTTGCCACCGCCTCCAGCAGCTTGAAGTATTGCTCGAGTGAGCTCCTGAATAGTTTGCTGCATGTCACGGAGTTGTGCACGCTCCGCTGCCATTGCTAATGTCTTAAGTTCCTTCAAAAGAAAAATTTTAATATAAGAGATTGAGGCTGCACTAAGTTTGTGCGTGTGTGAGTTTATTTTAACTTATTACCCATGGCTCTAACCATCTCTCACATAGGTATGGAATTAGACTCTTAGTCGAGGCAGGTCAAACCTACATCATCCTATACTTAAGAATAACCTAGGCTCTGATACCACAAAATTGTAACGCCCCGACGCGGAATATCGGAGCAGTAATACAGTTAAATAAATAGTATTGATTGATAAATAGACATCAAACCATTGCACGAATTAGAAATAATCCAAATAAAATGTCACATCCCAAGAATTACGCAGCATATATTAATTCGGATAATTCGAGTCGATATTCCGAGACGTAAACAATCGAAAAATAAGCCTCTAGCTGGCATGCACTAAGTGTATAACAACACAACATCATCATAGGGCCCAAATATTGAACTCAATGGAAATTATATTCAAATCTCATCTCATTGTATCAAAGTAAACTAATACAACTCTTAAACATTGGATAACAGGACTAAGACTCAATAAAATGAAAAGTACACATATTCCTCACTTCCTACTACATGTTCTAACACTCAAAATACGAACTAGGGATAGACTCTCATTTGGGATGCTCATCACTCGGATGCATTCCCATCCTCGACTTGCTCCTCCTCTGAATTTCATAGTCAAATAGAATGGTTAAAAGTAGGGAATGAGCAAACTAGCCAGTAGGATTTATATCTCAATGTGTGGGCAATGATATAAGTGATTAGCAATTTAGAACTAGGTAAGCACGATGATTGTCATGATATGTATGTACGAATAAAACTCATTAAAACATGATACATGAAACAAGGTAGATAGAGTGATCATGATAGAGCAAGATCTAGAACGTTATAATGAGCAAGAGATTATCAATAGTGAGGCATGTAACAAGCACACAAGATATCACTTTAAATTGCAATAAATGCAGGATGGCCATGTCACATAAGCAAGCACGATCATGTAACACTAACCAAGCACGTAGACACTAATGTACACCAAGGAAAGATCCACCTTGAAATGCACACTAGGACACGTGTATGTGGTTATTGTATCTTGCATTCAACACGCAAGTACTCCCAGGGCAGATGCAACGCCAGTAATCATTATGCCCCATGGTTAACAGTATATTTATGACTCTCCGTCATTGGGGCTAGACTAGAGCCCTTGGACACTCACCGTGCCTGGTCAGCATCTCATTTCAATATTAAATGTAGATGCCCACAGACATTAATGGCCAATAAGAGTTTCAAGATGTAAGCATGTGTAACTTCATGTTCATGATGATGATGATAATAAGTAATAAATAATTGTGAACATGATTTCATGATACAATAGTCAAGAGATAATTTCGGCAGCATAATGGTGCACTTTATACTTTAGTTCAATCTTTACATTAATGGCTTAAGTCCAGATTACAAATCACACTCACGAGAACAGGAGAAGAAAGGAAGTGCATGCTATCTCCAAGGAACTTCAATGGTACAACCAACTCGGTCTCCATGAGAGAATCCAAGAAGTACAGAGATTTACGGAGGCCTTAGAGAAAAGGTCGCCAGTCTACCGATACGGAATGACCATTAGGGAGCTTCCAAATCCCCAATAAAGGCTTCCTAGATGTGCAAGTGTGTAGTGATGTACGCATCTCAATCCACAATCCACCGGTTTCAAACTTGCGGAAAGCACTTAACATGATAACATGAGATGAAACTATGCACTTTAACTAAACATTGTTTGCAAGATTTTATGATAACAATTATCATTTTAATAAGTTAGAATAGTAAGAAGAGTGAATCACAAGTTACATGAATGGTCACGTCATTAAGGGAGCAATTAGAATGACATTTATAGCTTTTAAATGGGTTAATTACTTTTATGCCATTAAACAGACCTCATGAGATGATTAGAACCAAGATATACAAATCATGCACTTAAAAGCATGTTAAACAGTCCTCGGGTAAGCCTTAAAATATGCGTCCTACACAGTGGACGCACTTCATAACGCAGTGCACAGTCAAAATAGGCGAAACTGTCAAAAAGGTAAATCGCGTCCACCTATGTGGCCGCCATTTGATGTGAATCACGTTGGGGGAACCCAACGCATTCATGAAAAATCGTTAAATATAGAAATGGGCAGGAATACCGCCTGAATCACGTTGGGGTATACTACCGCGGTTCAGACATGCACAGACTCCCACGCAGTGCGAAGTCTTATGCGGCCCGTTTACTGGTCAGTGCGAGAATCGCATCGGATCTTGCGGTTGTGATTTACTGAATCGCATCGGCCAAGGTTGATGCAATACCAGGCACTGGAATCGCGTCGCCTGGTCCGGACGCGGTTCAAACCTCAGCCCGAAAACGTAGAAAACACAGAAACACAGGGCTCGATCTATGGAATGCTTATATCATCTAAACTAGGGATTTGGGACAAAAGTGTCAACATGAAAGTTGTTGGGAACATGGAATAGGAGAGAACTATGATTTTTAAATAATTTAAAAAGCCTCAGAATGTGTGAAAAATCAAGATGAACGTAAAAAGTCCCTAACATGCGCGACTTTGGCAACACGCTTATAACTCAAGATGTACTCATTGGAATTCGATGAAACCACTTGGACATGAACGTAGACTTGATGAACTAAACATTGGTATATGCTTTATTAAGATTTGGCCTGAGATCACCTACCTTTTGGGTTGGAGAAGTCATATTTTTTTAGAAAACCCGTGTTCTGACCACTTGGAGGAGAACGCTTACTGCACCCGATCCACTGAATGAAAAATAGTCAAACCAGTGGGATTAGGAACAATACTTGACCCTCTTTCCAGGGGTATAAGTCTTGCACGATTTGGTTTAGGTTTGGCCTACCTTTGGTCGACTCCAAGGAGAGCTATCTGCACAGGTTGATGCAGAACGTAGTGGGGAAGAAGAAGGGCTTGGTGTGCTTGATCTCCTACTCCCCAGCCGCCAAGAGCTCCTCCACACGACCCCAACAATATGTATAACTCGTCTCCTAGGGTTTGGTGGAGAGTATTTATGCATCTATGGCTTTTGGAAGTCATATTGCAACAAGGAGAGAAAGTTGCGGTTTTGGCATGCCTCCTTCCATGTTTTGAAGATCTCTTCCCCCAATAGAGTGTCTTGGCCATCAAGCAATCTCTAAGGATGGCTAGGCACGAATTTGGGTTGCCAAGAGAGCATTATTGCATCCAATTATTACCCTAATAACCTCCTTCCATTTTCAGCTCAATTCGGGTTGCAAATATATAGGTATTTTTCATGCTCCATTTGATTTTTGGACAAAAAGTGATCCATTGGCCCAAAATCGAGAATGGGTCATCAATATAATATTTTGGAAGTCTCTCCAACATTTTATTTAATTATGGCCGTGTCGTATTTCCTTGTTAATGGTTCTTCCGACTTGTTTCCTAATTTGGATAATTGGTCACCGTGTGACGTACACTTGGTCAATCGGATTTTTCGTTGTACGAATTTCTTTGTGGAACACTTAGGAATAATATTCAGGGTTGATTTAGAATTTTTACGAAATTTTCCGATGTGTTCTTGCACGTACGATAATGGTACGTATGTTTTAAATACTCCGTTATTATGGAAGTCATTTATTTCCATTTATTCAAATTTTTATGTAATAAATTTTCTGGGGTGCTACATAAAATCCAACTTCATTAATAATTCCTCAAGCCAACTATTACATCACTAATTCAGAGCCATAACTAGGGTCCAAAGTACTTTATTAAAATCCAAACTATTACAACTGATTAATCATCATCTAACTAACTACTAAAAAGCATTGGTTGTCGTAAAGTTGGGTCACTCCTGCTCCTGCTCATTCCCTTCCTCGTTCGTATGGTAGTCTCCATCAGACTCACCTGAAACACATGTAATAATAGCACAGGGTGAGCGATAACGCTTAGTAGGACTTAATATCTCGTATACACAGGCATGCTTTAAGTAATTAATGTCTTATCAAGTAGGATAACTGACGAGAATGATCAAGTATAGTCATGAGAGTAATGTCACAAGATAGCAATGCTTTCACATAATATTAGCTCAACAAGCATGATAAGGGATTGGCCATATAACGAGATAGCATGTGTGGTTGCACAAAAGTGCACTAGTCACGATAGCATGTATTGGTCAATATTCTTTCAACCACGAGAGCAAGTAATTTTGATTGAATGATTGTCATAGATTAAATCTTGAGAGTCATGCATTGGATGCATGCCGAACACCCTGATCATTAAACCCCCGTGAGTTATAGCCTTTCGGGTGCACCTCCGAGGACCAGATTATAATGTTGCCTGGCATAGTCATGTTATTATCTTAGACAATCAAATGGATGGCCAAATAGAGTACCAAGAAATAGAGAAGAGTAATTGACAAATAGATGAGAGTCTAGAGAGAATGTGAACAGATGAGAGTGTAGAGATAGTAGATGAGAACAGGGTCATATTCGTAAAACAACGATAAACAAGCGATAATAACAGTTGCACAACACATGGTCGTGTGTTGGCAGTCCGGTGGAAGTCACAATCGCCCAATAGCCATGCTATGAACACAGGCCAGAGGTCTGGCATGATCTCAAGGTAAGAGAAAACAAACTAATGCCGTTGGATCATGCTAATCCCTAAGGGTAAAATAGGTATTGATGGTACAACCCACTCGTAGGCAATGGACATCCGCCAAAGCCAAGGAGACTTACGGAGGCCTTGACAAGGAGTTTCTGGTCCAGTCGTGAGTATTCCCAATGTAGAGGTCGTCCAAGCCATGATAGAAGTGTGTATAAAACAATTGTCCGTTATGCCTTGAGTGCTCGAAGGCAGAGGGACGCGATAGCGATAATAAATCACACGAATAAAATGAAGACAAGTTCATTTAAAATAATAGGGAAATCATATGAATAATTGCTCTTAATTACCAGATATATTATTGAGTAAATTTGGTAAGGTTTCATTGCAATCATTTAAGTATAGTGTGTGCATGTGTAAGATAATCATGATAGTAAGAGATAGTTGTGCACATGGCTTTTATTTAATGGGAAATTATGATAATATTAACCATTATTATTAAATAGGTCGTTACTGTTCATAACAATACAATTTAAGGGTTAAACAATAGTTAAATGGCATGATTAATAAGGGTTTGTATGGAAATTAGGGTCTTGGTTGCAACAGTTAGGTGGCGACGTCGGCTGGCATCGCATTCAGATCACGACAGGGTTGGCCGATTTGAAGGTTGATCAGGTCGCAACGGGTGTGATCGCTGCTTTCATGTCACGATGTGTTGAGCAGACGCGTTATGGTTCCAGCCGAGATGCTGACGCGATGACGAGGTGCTCGTCGCGACAGGTCGGGCAGCACGTTTAGGTCTGGCTGACCAGACAAGGAGATCGCGACGTAGGTCCGCGTCACGTTAAGGATGCGACGTGGGTCCTTGTCACGACCTGGTTGAGAACACGACCTATCGGGCAATCGTGTTCTCAGAACCTTGGCCCGAGCTCTTGCAGATGTCACATGTTACCTTGGGTTGCAGTCCATGCAACCAAGGCTTGACACAGTATGCTTTAAAAATCAAGAACAAATCGTATACATAGCGACAAATCATGAAACTATTTTTAAATGAAACTAGATATGTAGGGGTATGTACAGTAATTGTTAATTAGAGAATAGACATGGTATGGGCATGTTATGAATAGGTTACATCTTAGTGACCTAAAATCATAACGAGTGATGGAAAACAATTAAATTCGAATAGGGTACATGATAGAAATTCGGGAAAATGGTGTCATTGTATTCCTGACATCTAGTAGCATGTACAGTAAGGGTTTCATGATACGAAATCAAGCATGGATAGGGATTCAAGGTAAACAAGTTATTTCGAGTACATGTTCATGATAGGGATTTGAGCATGAAATACTCCTAAATGGCATGATAAAAATTGAGAAAAACATGAGGCATTCGTAGATGGGTTCATGGTCTACCTAGGGTCGAAGTTAATTAGATTTTTCTTGAGAGATTGTCTACCTTTCACGCCGTGAAAAATCCTAGGGCTGAAAAGTTGAAGAAACGAAATCCCCTTGTTCCTAGCCTTCTCCTTCTTGCTCCCCACGTCCAAGGCCTCCTCTTCCTCATTCTCCAAGCTCCAAAAATGATCTAGGGTTGGGTAGAGACGAAATGAAAGGGTTTTGTATGTTTTATGTCTCCTCGTTCAATTAAAACTCCTCATTCCTCTCCAACTCCGAATTTCCTCATATATCATCCATTTTCCTAGCCTTTATCCACCTAATAGGATTGGGGAGAAGTCTAATTTCGTGGGCAAAGTGTTTGGGTAAGTCTAGGACTCTTTTAGAGATAATTGCATAGGCTGCGTTTCAGATTCAGAACACTCATACGACCTTGAGTGTTACAGGTATGTCTAACATAGGACCCCACCAGAGGCAAATAATTTGGCGACCGTGAACCCTGAGTTCCCCTTTACCAAAAACCATGATGGGTTTTGCGATCTCTCTGTTATTCGTATGGCCTTTAGAATTTTCCTCTGGTGCTAACTTGCATTTTAGATAGGTAACCCACACCAGCATGCATTTAGGCTTTCACTACTAACTTTCTCTTAATAACACCAAAAAAAAAATAAAAAAAAATGGTGATTTTCCTCGATCATCTGATTGCTCCATGGCTCCCCAGCTCAGGTAGCCTACCGGGTCCACCCCTCATGACAATCCAAGTTGATATCGGGTTTTGTTGCCCATGATTTTAGTTGTCCCATCGTGCTTTCAACAAATCATCAAGCTATCCTTATGGAGTTCACTTAAGCCTTCGCCAGTCGCGAGCTTAATTCCGGATTTCAGGCTTTCCAAACATGTCATTCTAGTTATAATCTTTTGATAATCTTTTGAGAGATCAACCAACTCCTTGTCTCCACGACCTCCTAAATTCGGGACCGACGTCCTGATTAGGTCAGTGAGCCCACGAGCTCCGATTATGAGACCCTCTTGATTCAACCGTCACATTACAACTCCTTTGACCCAGACACGCCGGAAACTAGTCAAAGTCCAACACGGCCACGCCAGGGACCCTATCATTGGGTTGCAGTTGTAGTTACACGGGTAGATCACTCTTCCTTTCATCCACATTTGTCTCTCAGGCGATAAGTCATCTGTTTCTAGCCTAAGTCTTTCGTTTGGCTCGCTAGAATTCCTATCCTCGAAAATGGTCCTTCATCAAATCTGCCCGTCCTTTGTTTACCGAGACACCAATCTTTCAGTCTGCTCTGCTCCCTTGCAAGACCGGACGTCTCGGAGGGGCATTTGTAGATGTGAGATTTGGCCCATCTCCGCGGGGTTCTTTGGCCCATTAAGCCTCGTTTGACCGTTTGTTCACCTGCCTCGGATACCATGTAGACGGCAGCATCGATGGCCGTGGACTACTTGTTGATGGCAAGCCTCATTGACGTTTACCCATCCTGACGTCCACATCCCTCGACGTCTGCATGCGGTTGGCGGCAGGATCGCTGGACGTTAACCTGGTTTACCTGGTCTGTGCAACAACCCCGGGAATATAGCCCACTTGCGCCATTCTCTCGCCCATGCACCGCATGGGGCCGTTCCCAACGGGCATATGAGCCACCTTGGCACATCCTTGACCAAGTAAAAATCTCATGTGGCCTCTCCCCATTGGTTGGAGCCTTTAGACTTGGATTTCCATGTGTACAAGTGTGTTTCTTCACACATGAGCATCCAAGGCAGCTGAACTCGAGCCCACTGTCTATATAACATTGCCTTAAGCCCTCTGAGCCAGAGGAGGGAGGCTGGACGTCCACATGCTGAAGCTTTGAGAGAAGAGAGAGAAAGTGCACCCACTCTTCCACCAACTCTTGCTTCTTCTTCCTCTCACGAGTTGGGACGTCCAGGAGGCTTCTTCCCGAGCTGGAGGAGCCCAACAAGGAGCTGCAACACTTGCAAACGAGGATCTACACCTCCATCCCTCTCTCTTTCCCTTTTACTCTTTAGTTCTTTTGCATATTACACACACTCTCCCACTCACTCTAGGCACGTAGGTCCTCTCCCTACACACCTAGAAAGGGGTTTCCCAACCAAAAATGGAGTGAAGAAGGGTGGTCATAGCATTTGGCCACCCCTCTTCTCAAGTCAGCTACGGGTACGAGACTCACCTTTTGGGCTGTCTCTTCATGTTTTGAGCATTTACTACTCTTTCATTAGTCTTATAAAGTGTCCTTTTATGGTAGGAACAACACGCAGAAGACCGCGGAGCTCTTCTCCTTTGGCCGGCTGAAGGAGGAGAAGTTGAAGCCCCCGTCTCCATCCGCTGCGCGAGGCGACCATACCAGCGCAATTCTAATACTCCTTGGGCAGAGGCAAGGCCCTGGCGATCACGTACTCCCCTTCATTCAGATCAATTTCTTTGTTCTCCCTCTAGTCAACTCAGTCAACCGGAGGGTCAACGAGGTCAACCGACAACCCCATCATCGCCAACGAGAGTTCGGCGGCGTCCGCGAGTGTCCGAGAGATCTAGAGGTCGGCCTGGAACGGTGCGGAAACAAGCGTCCACAATGTGGATTATGGAAGTTAAAAAGTCAAAACATGCGCAATTTAACGAGCAAATTCACATCAAGGTGATTGGATGTGGTTAAGAAGAAGTAGACGTCAACCTATGCGGACTTCAACCTTAAGGGGGGGTTGACGTCAATATCGATTGATGCCAACTCATGTTTGACGGCAAGGTATGTTGTCGTCAAGTTCATGAAAGCTAGAACACTTCGCAGTAAGCAAGATTCTAACAAAACACTTATAACTCCTAACCTAATGCATTTTGGTCAAAGTCTCTAACATGAAACTTGTTCTAAACATGGTTCAAAAGAACTCTATGACTTTGGTTTCAACCAAATAGGGCTAGGAATGTCTGATTTATAAGAGGAACATGAAAAAAGCCCTATCTGCGTGACGATCAGAAAATGCTTAATACTCTCTAGATACTCGATAGAATTTGGGAAAAATAGGGACAAATGAAAGTAGACTCGAAGAGCTTTCCATGAATACCAGAGTTATTATGTTTGTGCACAAGAACACCTACCTTTGATTACTTCCAAGTCAAGCCTTGTATAGGTCGCTGCAGAACTCAAGGGGATGAAGAAAAGGGTTGTTGTGGCCGATCTCCCACTCCCAAGCCATCCAAGCGCATCTCCACATGACCCCAACAAGTTGTAAACTCATCCCCGAGAGGTTTATGGGTGGTATTTATAGAGTTAGGGTTGTTTAGGAGTCCTACTATAACCCAAACTTGAGGGCTTTGAAGTTCCCATCCATGTTTCCTAAAATTGGGATCTCCTAGCTTGATTTGGTGAGGGCAACGTTAGGAAACATCCTATCATGGTAGGACTTCATATTGTGCCAATTTATAAGCCCATTAAGTTAGATTTTAACGCAATTTGGTCCCATGTTATGAATGCCCCAATAGACATTACGAATTTATGGGGATTTTTCCCAACCTATTTATCTCTTGGCCCAATTGGTTTCATTTGAGCCTTGTTTTAGTTGTGGATGTTGAGGAGTATTATTTAGTCCAAATATATATGTTATTATGAAATTTGATGTTGAACCACTCCAATATTTTATTCCTTTATTTTGGTGATAACAAACCTCATGATTATCATAAATAACATAAATATATTTATTACTAATTTTCAAGATTATTTTTATAAGAAGTATTATGATTTTCATCGCTTTATAATGATTCCAGTTGAAGTGGCAGTCGAAGTTTCACATCGATTATTGTTTACTTGAACATCGATTATCTTTGAACCTATCGATTATTGACCATTTCCATCACCACTCAAAGTGTTTATCGATTGCTGAGCACTTAAACATTGATTGTTGTTATGTTTGAACATCGATTGCCTTTGAACACATCGATTGTCTTAAACATCGATTGCCTTTAAAACATTGATTGTCTTCGAAAAACATCGATTGTCCTTATCATATCGATTGCCTTTAGACATTGATTGGCTTAAGAACATCGATTGCTCTTCATTCACATCGATTACTGATCAGTCTCACATCCATTACTATTATATTTAAACATTGATTACTATTATGACTTGAATATTGATTGCTACATCGATTACTGACCAGTTTCACACCGATTGCCTTAGATATCGATTGCCTTTAATTAAACATCGATTGCTGTTGGCTTTCAAGTTGAAAATACCTTTGGCGTCCAATGAAATTCAAATGCACTTCATATGCTTAACTTATTATTTATCTAATAGAAGTTGCCTTTTTGCTGTCTCATAGGACTCCTCCTTCCTGCAAAGAAAGAAAAGTATCTACCAACTATTTCTAGCTATTAGTAGGAAATATGGATAGAAGACAAAAGAGGTGAGGGCCATCTGATAAAAGACTACTCGAGTCTAAACATCTGCCTTGCATTTAATGTCTACAGGTCCACTTCTACTCATAATCAACATCTTGGACCTGCTGCTGGAATCCTTGGAAGCATACACCAACTGGAAGATCTGCCTAAACTCCAAGGAGCCAGTAGGCACAAGAAAGAAGCCATTAGACTCAAGAGAAGGAGAGCAGAAGAATTAAAGGACAAGAAACTTCAACAACCATCTGTCAATAGTACTCTTCAAGCTGCTTCATAAAAGGATAAACCAAAGGCCGAAGAAATATAGAGAAAACTTGAAGATCTTTCAAGGAGTGTACATCTAGTGAGCATTCAACTCCATACACACTCAAAGCAAGAGAGGAAGAGCTCGAGCCTATTCAAGCAGAAGCATTCAAGCCTTTCTCTCTTTCTCATTCTCTCTCTGTGCGTCTTTGTGTATTTGTGAGAGAGTTAGGGGTTATCTTAAGAAGAGTCTTTTCTTTTATACTCTTTCCTTCTTAGGCTTAGTCTTAGATCAAACACTTCATTGTTTATCTTGAGATTGATCTAGGGTAAATTAGGTGATAACCAATTCACCCCTCCCCTCTTGGTTGTTCATCGCATGTAGCCCTGTACATCAATTGGTATCAGAACATGGCTCTTGATCTTAAGAGTGATTTTGCGTGCGATGGCCAATAGAGGATATGTACCTGAGGGTCATTCTATCAACTGTCCACCCTAATTTGATGGTAGCAACTACTTGTAATGGAAAAGCCATATGCACGTCTTTCTCAGAGCTCAAGACTATGAGATCTAGAAAGTTGTGAGTAACGGTCCATACACTCTGCCAGAGAATGAGGGAAAGTGGACAGATGATAACATTAAAAAATCCAAGATAAATTTTAGTGCCATCAATATAATGCAATGTGCAATACACCCTAATGAATATTGCCGTGTCTCTATGTGCAACTCAACAAAGGTGATGTGGGATAAATTGAAGCTAATTTATGAAGGCACGTCAGAAGTCAAAGAGACTAAAGCGAACATCCTAGTCCATGAGTATGAGATGTTGAAGATGAGCCCGGTGGAGTCAATTTCTGATATGTTCGCTAGGCTCTCAAAGATCACAAATGGACAGAAGGCTCTTGGCAAGAATACACGGACACAAAAATATCCATAAAATTTTGAGATCTCTCCCACTGGCGTTGCACACTAAGACCACAGTCATTGAAGACTCCAAGAACCTATCAAGCCTCACTGTGAAGGAGTTGATTGGGAGTCTCATGGCTTATGTGATCAATTTGAAATGGGAGGATGCCGATTAACCCATGCTTATTAATCAAAAGGATTTTGCACTCAAGGCAAGGAAATCCAAGGTCTACAGTTCTGAAGAAAATTCATCAACTCAAGATGTGGAGGAAGTGGCCAAGCTAGCTCGTTGCTTCAAAAAATTCTTGAGAAAGTAAAAGACACACTATGCAACACTTTCCAAGGATTACGAAGGCAAAAATAAGGAAGAGACTCAGCTAAAAAGAGTTGATCTGCTATGAATGCCAAGGCATGAGGCACATGTGATCTAAATGCCCAGAATTTCTGAAGAAGCAGTAGAAGATCAAGGCAAAGAAGCCCAAAGGCATGGTCACCACAGGGAGTGACTCCGATGAGTCAATTCTCATAGCTAAAAATATCTAGGACAAAGAGGACATCCAGTGTGGTCTTATGGCCTTTGAGGATGAATCTCTTGAGGAAACTTTTGAATGTGATTCCTTTACCATTGAGGAGACAAAAATAATGTACTCCGTCATGAATGAAAAATACAGAAAAGTCAAAAAATAAAATAAGGGATTGAAAAATAAAATAAATGATATTTTGCATGATGAATATCCATGTGAATCATGGGACTTGTTCAATGGACAATGCAATATTCTTCAAGATGAAAATGAAACCATGCAAAGTAAAATTTCATTGTATGAAGAAGAAATGCAATGCATGCTTCATGATAATAGTAATTCTAAAAACCTGAGCATGTTTCAAAGTCAAAACACATCCCTGAAATCTGAAAATGAGGAATTGAAAAATAAGTTGCATGTGCTTAAAGAAAATGTTGAGAAATCGGAAAATTCTGTCAAAAAGTTGCATGAAACAATTACTGACTTGAAGTCTATGGTTTTTAGACTCATGAAGGGAAAGGAAAATTAGATGAGGTTCTTTGTCACGCCCAACACGGAATATCGGAACGCGAGGCAGTTGCAAGAAAAGGGTATAGAGCGAGTACTAGACATCAAACCATTGCACAGTGAATAATACTAAAGCGAATTCATTTCATTAATACTTTTCAATGTCTAGTTACAACCACTAATATCAGAGTCAATCTATGGGGCCCGATTTCATTGGAATAAAGTAAAAGACTAAACTTCAACCTAACTACTACAACGCTAAACATAGCAATAGGACACTAGGGTACTCATGACATCACTCCAGGTTGTTCCCGTCCTCTTGAGTGTATGGTTTATCCTCGGTCTCACCTGAGAACACAACAACAAACAACGCAGAGTGAGCGAACATTGCCCAGTAGGACTTAAATCTCAGGCTCAAGCAGGCTTTAAGTAATTAATGTATTAAAGACATAGTAACTAATGATAGAGCGAGAGAGTCACGTAAAAATATAGCAGGACAGTGCGTGAATGAAATAGCAAGACTTTCCAAATATAGACTTTCCAAGAATAGCACAAGTGTCGGGAATAGCACAATAATAGCAAGATAGCACAATGTCAAGTATAGGAAGATGGCCATGGTACAAATAGCACGACGAGTATAGCATAGCACAACAAGTATAGCATAGCACTTTGTTGTTCAATGGACAACGAGAGAACATAACACTTTTGATTGTCATTTAGATAGTCACGATAGATAGCACTTGAGTGTAATACCAAACACTCTGATCATTTAACTCCCATGGACACTAGCACTTTCGGGCGCACATCCCAGGACTAGATCGGGCCCTTTATATATTGTCAGGCATTAGTTATATTGTTTATCTTTAGACAATCAGTCAATGGCCAATATAGAGTACCAACAAGTAGATGAGAGCACTAGATGAATAGACGAGATAGTAGAGTGGATGTGAATAGACGAGCGAGTAGAGTATAGATGAGAGCTAGTGGACATTGCACATGAAACGTCGAGTAACGAGCGATAGTAACCGTTGCACAACACACACACATGGTGTTGGCAGTCAGGCGGAACTCACGACCTTACCACTGGCCATGTTAAGCACATGTCCAGAGGTCCGGCGTGATTCAAGAAGAGAGTGAACTTCTAATAGCCGTTTGTATCATGTAGATCCCTAAAGGGTGTAATAGGTGTTAGGGTACAACCGGCTCGTCGACCATGTGAGAATCCATGGACAGAGGAGACTTACAGAGTCCTTGAACAAAGACTTACTAGTCCGGCAGAAGGAGTATCCGACGGAGAGTTCGTCCAAGTCAAGAAAGAGTGTATATAGAAACAAGTGCTCGACGTTCTAGAGGAGTTCTAGAACAGTGGAGCGTCGATATCGGTATTCCCAAAACATCACGAGAAACGATAGACGAGTATAAGGTAATTTAATTACATAAACTACTAGATGTATTATGAAATAGTTTCATGCCAAATTATGCCATAATTGGATGGTTCAAGTGTGTGTAAGTGTCATGAAATTGTAGATAGAAAAGATCATGTGCATGTATTTTAATCATACATAAATGTCCAAATTATAACAAGAGTTATTTTCTATATGTATGACTGTTAAACAAGAGTACAAACACTATAGATAATCAAGCATTGTTGAGACAGGGGTTTTATTTCAAAAAGAATCCAGATCGCGACGTACCCTGATGAGGGTCGCGACGGGGTCAACTGAGATCGCGACGGGTGCTGGTACGGGTCGCGACAGGCATAGTTAGGTCGGGCAGCAGATCGCGACGACATGCCCTATCGCGATCAGATAGTGACAGAAGGCGCTGTCGCGATGACCCTTGTGAACGCGGCCTATCGGGCCGTCGCGTTCATAGGGTCTGCGCCCGGGTCCGATAGGGAAATGACATACATTGGATTGCGGGCCAGAACTTACCCTATTTTGACACAGGGTGGTGCAAAAAATCACAACTAATTGTATAGTCAACAAAAAATCGTGAAACCAGTTGCAAAACGACCTAGACATGCATGGGTACTTACAATGAATAGGAATTGGAAAACAGTCAGGGTTTGGACATGTTTTAAACATGGGTATTCATGATGAACATAGAACAATACATAGTTGAGATCAACGATTAAATTCACAAGATAGGATGTATCAATTTTAGGGCTTTTAGGGGCAAAAGATGCCTACATGCATCAGTTCCTACAGTAAAAATCTCGTGGCATGGGGTGAAGTATACAAGGAGATCAAGAGTTAAGAAAGGGTTCGGGGTCATGTAAGTTGCAGAAAATGAAAAATCAAGAACGAAAGATATGCTCGATGGAAAATTATGAAACTAAAGGGCTTTTGTTCCTGATAGACGAGACATCCTACACAAAATGTTTCATGGTTTAAGCTCGTGAGAATGCCTACCTTTGATCGTTTTCCTCTTCTAGGGTTAAGACTTGAAGAACTCGGGGAAGAACTTGAGAGATCCTTCCTCTCCTCGAATTCTCCTCCTCTTGGCCTTTCCTCCTGGTCCAGGAACCTTTTGGCACGAGCTAGGGCCAGCCATGAGGGTTTAAGAGAAGTATTTAAGCTTCTCCCTATTCCCTTTCCTAGTTTAAGTCTAATTCTTATTAGATTCCGAATTTCCTATTTCCTCTCCCCTTTTTAAGCAAGAGATCTTCCTAATTGGGTTGGGAGAGAGAGGATTTTGTGGCCAACCCATTAGGGTAGGTTTATGAATCCAATCCTAATTCAAACTAGCTATTTAATGCATTAAATATTTTTTTTCTATTTTAGTAATATTTTAGTTACGAATTTTGGGTATTTCTCTATTATTCCCCTTCTTAAAATCCCTATTTTAGCCCACTCATTTCTAATGGGTCAATATAGCAAAGCCCATTACTCCTTTTCTTTTAATGGGTTTTATTTAATTCTCTCTTAACTGATTTCCCAGTTGATTTAATACATCTTCCTTTTATTTGATTTTCTAATTAAATAATATAAATATTTAATTTTTTCCCATAAATTTAGGGTTGCTACATTCTTAGTGTAAAAGTGAATACCCATAGACATGGTCTGGGGTATGTACCTAAGAAATCTAAGTCTAACTCCTTCAAGTCTAAGACCAAGACCTCATTTGTTCATGCATCTAATATTCCATGCATTTCTCATGCTAAACCACAACAGAAAAATGCTTAAATGAATCCTCATGGTAAGAAGTCTGTGCATCTTAAGAAACTAGTTCAGGATAAAAATTCCATGAAGTCAAAGAAATCTGATCACGTCAGAAATTCTGAACAGTCTAAGAAGCATGCACAATAAAAGAATGGAAAGTATGTTAATAATCATGTTATTCACATGCCACAACTCACATAACACAATTCTAATGTCACATGCTATTTCTGTGGTGGGCATGATCATATGAACTACAATTGTTCTTTAAAGAAAAATATGCAGAAAATGAACGTGATGTGGATTAGGAAAGATTGTTGCCTTCTAAGACTAACACTGTTTGACCCAGAACTATTTGGGTACCAAAGAAATCCACCTGAGATCTATGGTTGGAGGTGTCTTGTGAAGTTTTGAATTGGAACATCTAGGTGAAACTCAAGACACCAAAATTGCTCTGTGAGTATCGTATATTTTTGTTTTTGAGCTTTTAAGGTAACACATGAACACTCATATATGCTTTATTGTTTTCTCTTTTAGATTTTATCTATAGGCTATGTTTTCTTACTTTCTTTCTATCAGACAAATAAAAAAATGGAAAAATTAAAAACATAAAAGAGTCTTAGGTCTTAGTGCTTCTTGCATGTCATTCCCTTGTGTGCTTGCATGTAAATTATATGTAAAAATACTTTCTTGACTCTTTCTACGACCTAAAACTCCCTTGATATTTTATTGCATTGACTTAAGATTTGGGTCTGTTTGGTTCCATGTAAAACCTCTCATAGGAAAAGTTTTTCCATTTTTTTTTTTATAAAATTGATCATTTGATTTCATGGAAAAGTTGACCCAAAAATCAGTTTTCCTAAAATTTTTGAATTTTGGCATCCGACATAAAACATCGGAGGCAGTTTTCCCCGTGACTTCATTTCCCCTGTTCGCCGTCGCGAACCTGAGCCACCCCCATCCCCTCTCCTGCGAGCTCCTCACGAGCCTCCTCGATGAAGGTGGAAGAGGTGAACAGTGGGTTTCCAGTGGGAAGGTGGAAGAGGAGGGCGAAGGGGACGAGCTCACCCTGTCTGCTGCCATCCATAGGGTGCAGCTCGCCCTCCTCGGCGACGGTCCCTGCACTGACCGCAAGCTCTTCGCCGTCGGTGGCCTCCTCTCCGGCCCCGATTATGAGGACGTCGTCGTGGAGCGCTCCATCGTTGGCCTTTGCGGCTATCAGGCCTGCCCCAACCCCCTCCCGGCCGACCGCCTATGCCGGGGGCGCTACGGCATCTCCCTCAGTGAGCACAAGGTGTACGACCTCGAGGAGACAAAAGTTCTGCTCCGAGGCCTATGTGGTCGGTAGTCGGGACTTCTCCGGCAGCCTCCAGCCGGAGAGATGCCTCTCTACAGGGCAGGGGAGGGTGGCCGAGCTGCTACGGATGTTCGAGGACCTGTCGTTGCAGAGGAGGCCTGGCCCCAGGCTGCCCAGAAGGGCGGCAGAGGAGGATGTGGATTTCGGGTTCTCGAAGCTGACGATTCATGAGATGAGCGAGGTGGCGTCCGACGAACAAGAAGATTTCGGGTTCTCGAAGCTCACACCCCCTTTTTCCACCCTTTTTTTGTGGATCCATTTGTCCTTCACGGGCTTCCTCTGTGAACACAGAGACATGAAAAATCTCTTGGGTCATCGTTCCTTCTTTCTCCCAATTTTTAAGAAGTTGCTCATGGAGTCCAGCAGGGAGACAGAATTTTTTTTAGTTATTCATTCAAGCCCTTGCAAAAAGACCTGGAAAAGATTAATTATAGATCAGTATACATGTGATCCTCTTGCAAGATCATCATGCCCTGCCCTCAGGGTTTTTGTCTTCTTCTATTTGGATGAAACCCGACCGATTTCCCCAATATTGGGATTAGTCACAATCCAAATGGCGAGGGAGGAAAACGTTGTTTGAGGGCCATCCCATCTTCTTGGGTCGTCGGAGCCACCCTAGCTCCCATGTTCTTCACCTATGATGAGTAAGCTTAGCCTCCCTTTGTCACCTAATTAGTAAGGTGGTTGGCTATTGCCTTTGTCTCCTTGGGTGCCTTGGCAATTATGATCCTATGTTAATTTCTGATTTTTGATCATACTGTTTGTCATTTGTTTTTATCAAATTTAGGTGATTGTTGAGAAGGCTGAGAAGACTAACATTCCAGACATTGATAAGAAGAAGTAACTTCAGAACTCAGTTTTTGGATGTGGTCTTTTCTATTGTTTGCATTTCTTGAATTTGAATTTGATATTTATACAAAAGTTGGCATTCATAAAAAGATCTAATTAATTATGAGTTCAATAGATCCTGTTTATTATTATCTTAGTTAATGGCTTCTATCTGCTGCCTTTGTAGCTAGGCTACCTACCTCTGCGTTTGTTGTGGCTAATTTCAGCAAGTAAGAGGTGGTGTGTGTTCAATATATAATCTTTCTTTGTCCACTTATGATTTTCTTCTGAAGTATTTTCATGTTTCCCTCATAATTGTTCTTTAAGACATGACCTTGATTCCAATGAGCTTTGATGATCTCTTTAAAAGTGGGTTTCTCAAACCAAGTTGCAATTGCATCCATCTTGAAGATGTTCCTTTGTATCTTCGAAACCCCATAGTCTCCTGTAGAATGGGGTTGTGGCCACTAGCTGTACGAGGGAGGTGATGAACTGAGGCATGAGGGTACTTGTGTCTCCATTCACTATCAACCAGGACTCTATCCAATCTTTCTCTGATATGAGATTTCTTTGACCTTTTGTTGCTCCAAGTGAAGAGGGGGCCTTAGAAGCCAATGTGACCCACAGAGTGGATGAAATTAGCAAGGGGTGCCATATTTTGTTGTCTAACCACCAAAACCCCCTCTTTTTCAGTGTAGTCTGCTATGGCATTGAAATCACCAACCACCAGAAAAGGTTTATCAATCTGAGATATATAGTTTGAAAGCGCAGTCGAGAGATTCAGACATATAGTCATTGTTATAGGGGCCCAAGAGCTTGGACATCATTAGTTTGTCTCCGAAAGAAAATAAATGTCTGGATTATGGGATCACTGATCATATATATAATATGTAAAAAAATTTAAAATTTATAGCTGCACTGAACCATATAGTACTCTTTACACAGTTCCCTTTTGGGTCTAAAATTAACAAAAATTAGACTCTGATATTTAAAACTAGAAATTTTATTTTTATTGATCCTAAAGCAAATATTTTAGGTTACGTTGCCAAAATAAAAATGACCCTTAAATGTACACAAAGGTAGGACGAGTAATTGGACAACAATGTAGAATGTAATTGTGAATCCTTCTTGTTCCTCTTGCTGCTTCTTTGAGTGTGTTTTCTTATTTCCAATGGGCTGAGTGCCCGGACTAAAGGGGTTGAGAATAGGCTTGTCAACCCTCTCTCTTTGGTTGGGTGGTTGAGGGTTTGGAATTTGGAGTATGTTCCTCTCCTTTTTCATTATATCATTTTTGATAATGGCAAAAATGATATATATTTGTGATATAGGAGGAACCTCTCCTCACCTATCCCATTTTATCGCCTCTGCTTATTTTTTAATAACATTGGTGGCACAGACATGCTTAAGGTTCTTAAGATGACAATTAGGAGTTTTGGCAAGTTAACTTGTAATGTGAAAAGAAATCTGTCAGATTCAATTAACTTATAAAAACTTATAGCCATCCTTGTGGAATAACTAACTGGCATATTGTTGTTTTCTCATGATCAACTTTCATCATCTTGTTGGAAAACAAGTATCTTATGCTACTTGCCTGTTCTGAATTTCATCATTTTATGACCATCAAGTTAATATAGGAAATTTAGTTACTGCAGTTAGTTTTTACTCTTTTGTTCTTGGAAATCTAACAAAGTCACAGAAACATATGATTTTTGGAAACTTCCCTCCTTAACATAAAAGTATTTGCTGGAATCATTTGGAGACATCTTCTCTCTTCTTTGGTCCACAGGGCCATGTTCTCACTTAATGTAGTGTATGTAAATTCTTGGCTTTATTTTTTTAATACAGTTAGATACTCTTGCTCATGGTTGAAAAAAGTGCATACTATGTTTATCCAAGGCGGTCAAGGTGACTGCCTAGCTGATATAATGAAAGGAATTCTGATAGCATGAAGTTCCAACAGGATAATGTCTAGTTAGTTGTCGCAACATGAAATTTAGATAAGTATTAATGCACGCATTTCCAATTCATTCTATATATGACCTTCTCGGCTAATTTTTATGTTAAGAAAATGGCAGCTTATTCTCTGTCAATGCTTCACTATCAATTCAATTCACTATCCACTGACTTTCCAATGGCCTCCAAGGCTCCAAGTATAAGAAAAAGCAGGATCTAAACATATTCCTCCTATGGAAGTATGTTTGTCAAAACAAATTTCAAGTTTTTGCAAACTGCCCATATTTTATTTTATATTATTTTGCAGATAAATCCCTAAAAACTAGTAACTATTTAATCGTGCATCCAAAAATTTCCACGTTATAAAGACCTAACAAAAGAATGAAAATATTAAAATCTGTGCTTTAACTCATTTCAAACTTTGTTTTACCATCCCATTAAAACCACCTCTGGATTTGCTGAAAACATGCAGCAACGCAGACTGTGACCTTGGTTTAAAGCCACCAGTATGATCCCCCTTTCATCTATAAATACCACCATTTGAGACTTCCATCAGCCATCATCTCAGAGAGGGTGTTGCTGTGGGGAAGGAGGCTGGCTCCTAAGTCTGGGCTGTGACAGTGAAATGCGTTGAATTAATGTGGTCATTTAAATTGGAGGGTGCAAGTGAATTGGTATTGTGGTGGTCAATTCTTGCCATCTGGGCCCCTCTGTTGGGCCCGTATAGCCCATGGTAGAATGGACGGGCTCCTCCTTTCCCTAGGACACCATGCGCCCTCGGACGACCGTTTCCAACGTTCCTAGGGATAACTGCTCAGCGCAGGGCCGTCCCCGGATGCCCCCTGGTCTGTTCGAGTCCCATTCTGAGCAGACACCCTCGAGGAGCAGGCTTTAGCCCCAGAGCGGCGTACATGGGCTTTGGACTGCAGGACCAGTCGCACCGAGCGCGAACTGCGGTTACTAAACGACTGGTCCGACCCCCCATACAGGCAACCCGCTCAGGATCTATCGCCAAGGGCGTCCGAGCAGGTCATTTCATGTCCTACGACGGTTATAACGGCTACAGGCCGCGCGCCCCACGATCAAGAGGAGCAATAACTACCGAACGCCCCAGCGGGCGCTCCGGTGCGTAACTCCACAGACGACGCGCCAACCGACCTGTCCTTTCAGGCACGACCTCGCGACGTTTCAACTTTCATCCCTTCTCCCCATAGCACATGCCTATAAAAGGCTCAGGTATAGCACCATGCAAAGGTACGCATAATCACGCAATCTTACTCACACCAGCCACGACATCACACATGAGAACTCCCTTCCTCTCAGGTATGCTACTGACTTAGGCATCGGAGGGTTCTCCCCGGTTCTTCAACCAGGCCCCGTGATCCTATTCTGGTTTTGCAGGACTGCGCCCGCTACCGGCGACTGTCTTCCCTTTCCTCTGAGTGTAGGCCCGTTCGGTTCCAGCCCAAACAAGAAAAGGCCTTCACACTTTTGGCGCCGTCTGTGGGAACGAACGAGAGGTCATGCGCCCTACCCGAGTGTCTCATCTTCATGAGACCCGCACACCTTATCCTCATTGGGGGGGCTGTGTAGAGGTAATTTTTAGTCCCACATTGAAAGATAGTGAGAACAAGTGTGTGCTTATTAGCAAAAGCCTCACCTCTTCTCCCAAGAGGGCCCTTTTAAAGGACAAAACCCTAAGCATGGGGACAATACCTCTTGGGAGGCACACTTAAATCACGTCTCTTCATTGGCGTCTCAACAACGTCTTCGTCGAGAAGGCGGAGGAGTACCTCACCGAGGCCCAGCTGGTTAAGCACGAGCTCAGCCGAGCATAGAGTAAGTGCCTTTGCCTCCTCTTTCTCTCTTCTGATCTTCAGGAGTTACCTTTAGTAACTTTTCTCCTTGTGCAGCTGTTGAGGAGTTGAAGGCAGGCATGGACACGGAGGACATGGCCCTTTACACCGAGCAAACCATTGTCATGGCTTATGTGGCGGTTGTGGGTGAAGAGCGCCCTCCTGATGCCGCACAGGATCCTGCTCAAGCGGAAGAAGTGGAAGGCGGCAGGGACGTCCAAGGAAGGGACGCCCCGGGCTCCTTCCGTATCACGCCCCGAGGTCGCTAAGAAGATGGCGCTCGACCTCGGGCTCGTCGAGGTGAGCTCAGCGTCGGGGGCCTCTACCACTAGAGGCGTGGAGCGGGAAGCAGGTGACAGTGCCGCTGGCGAGGGGAACACTCACCCCTTCTCCTAAGAGGGCCCTTTTAAAGGACAAAACCCCAAGCATGGGGACAATACCTCTTGGGAGGCACACTTAAATCACGTCTCTTCATTGGCGCCATCTGTGGGAACGAACGAGAGGCCATACGCCCTACCCGAGCATCTCATCTTCAAGAGACCCGCACACCCTTATCCTCACAGGGGGGGGGGGGGGGGGCTATGTAGAGGTAATCTTTAGTCCCACACTTTTGGTGTCGTCTGTGGGATCGACTACAGCCATGGCTCGTGGGCGATCCACTTACCAGAATGTTGGGAGCAGGGCGACGAGGTCCCGTCAGACAAGGGCGGAATCCCGCCGTCGGGACCCCCCCGTTGACGTCGCCATTGCCTCTGCCAATCGGATCGGCGACGTCCTTGCACCAACAACCGTCATGCCTGCAACCGCCCAAGAAATGGCAGAGCTCCGGGGTCAGATGCAACATCTGACGGACATTTGCCTGGGCTTACAACCCAGTTGCCGAGATCACAGTCTCCGGCAGCCTCTCTTTTCCGCAGGAGCGTCAGGCAGAATCGTCTCACCGGTGGTCGCGCGCCCCTCCTGCGCCCCAGGAGCAGCAGGTGGACTCGCCGCAGCGATCGCACCGCGCCCCCTTCAAGGAACGGGAGCCGGAGCGCCCTGGCCGCTCACCCCGCCGCTCCATGCGTCCGACATGTTCGGTTGTGGGAGCCAACTCCCACAAGACCGGTCGAGGAAGCTCTGCTCATTCCGAGCAGGAGTTGGCCAAATTCTTGCACCGCGTGGCTGACCTCGAGCGTCGTATAGACGCGATGGTCCAGCGCGCAGAGGGTAAAGCACCGGCGGAGGAGGACCTGGACTTCCGCTCCCCCTTTAGTGTGGAGATCCTGGAAGCCCTGGTCTCCCGTAAGCTCCCTATGCCCACTATCGCGCCTTACGACGGCACCACTGACCCGGCAGACCACATCCACGGGTTCGAGTCGCACATGGTGTTCCATGGAGCATCAGACGTGGCCAAATGCTGGGCCTTCCCAGCCACTCTTAAAGAGACCGCCAGAGCTTGTTTCAAAGCATTGCCTACGGGCTCTATCTCCTCCTTCCGCCAATTGAAGAAGTCCTTTCGGGACAATTTCCTTGGTGGAAGGTCGCAGCTGCGCACGACGGCCTCCCTCCTGGCCGTCCGCCAGAAGAAGGGCGAGGCGCTCTGGGACTTCGTTAAGAGGTTCCGGACTGAGGCGCTTCGCATTACACGCTTGGACGTTCCTCTCGCCACCAGTACCCTCATCCAGGGCACTCGCGATGACTTTCTACAGAGGACCCTCGGCGTACAGCAGCCTGCCACTTTGGCTGAGCTACTTTCCATCGCCCAACGCCACGCGGCATGTGAGGAAAGTCTGGCTGCCGGCCGAGCAGAGCAGGGCGATCAGGTGGACAAAAAGAGGCCTTCTGATAACGGTCCAGACCGTGATCGGAGGAAAGGACGGTGCAACGGCGACTCACTGCGCCGACCACGCCCCTTCAACGACTACACACCGCTGACGGTGGCACCCGAACAGATCCTGGCAGAGATCAGGAATGAACCATATGTTCGGTGGCCCCCAAGGATGCACTCCGACCCCCGGCGGCGCAACCAGGAGAAGTTTTATCGCTTCCACCGTGACCACGGCCACGACACCTCCGAATGCCGCCAGCTTAAGGATGAAATCGAGTCCCTAATTAAGCGCGGCTATCTCGGACAGTTCGTGTGCTGGAATGAAAATCACCCCAGACGCCGAGAGCGGACTCCTGAGCAGCCGATCAACAACGAACCCAATGGATAGGAAATCAATGTGATCTCAGGAGGGTTCGGTGTAGAAGGAGAAAGCACTCAAAGCCGACGCGATTACGCAAGGTGAGTGCACATCGTAGACAGGCCTCCGGCTCCTCGGCCAGCTTCGTATCCCGCCAATCCCGCACTCGCATAGTCTAAGGAGGCTATAACCTTCTCAGACGAAGATCATGTAGGGGTCGCTACCTTGCATAGAAATGTGCTGGTCGTTTCGGCCACCATCAACCATTGTAATGTGCGCCTGATTTTGGTGGACAACGGAAGTGCTCCAGACGTGTTGGCCTACGATTGTTGCCTTCTTATGGGCCTTAAGACCGGTCAACTCACTCCTGTAGAGTCTCTCCTGTACGGCTTCTCAGGGGTTTCAGTTCAGCCCATGGAAAGAATCCGCCTCCCAATAACTCTTGAGACGGCACCAAAAAATGTGACCAAGATAGTAGACTTCTTGGTCATCAAGAATATACCGGGCTACAACGCCATCCTCGGTAGAGGTCTGATCTGGCAGATTAAGGCGGTACCTTCATCGCTTCACCAAAAGATGAAGTTTTCGACTCCGAGCGGGATTGGGGAGGTTCTCGGGTGCCAACGCGAGTCTCGACGGTGCTATGTCCTCTCCCTAAGAGACAAGCAGCCACTTGCTGCCCCAGTACCTGTTCCAGCCCCAACCGACCAGCCTTCCACTAGCCGAGGAACACCTGCTGAAGATCTGCTTCCTGTACAGGTGGATGATAACCCCGAGCATGTCCTCTATATTGGCGCCTTGCTAGCAGAAGCCGAACAGCAACGCTACAGAGCCTTCCTGCTCGCCAACTTGGACGTGTTCGCATGGTCCGATGACGAGCATTCGGGCATTCCTCCGGAGGTGATGGTTCATCGCCTCCGTTTAGATCCACGGGTCCCACCAGTTCATCAAAGGAGGCGACCGGTCAACCGAGAACGGCAGACCGTGATCCAGGATCACGTCATCAGAAGCCGGTCCATAGGGCTCCTCCGGGAAGCCCAATATCCGAGGTGGATCTCCAATGTGGTCCTCGTGCGCAAAGCCAATGGTAAATGGCGGGTGTGCGTAGACTACAAGGATCTTAACAAAGTGACGCCCAAGGATAATTTTCCCCTTCCGCGCATCGACCAGTTAGTGGACGCCACGTCCGGACATGAGCTTCTCAGCTCTCTGGATGCCTACTCTGGCTATCACCAGATCAGTATGCATCCTCCGGATCAAGACGCCACCACCTTCATCACAGACTTAGGTTATACTGTTATACCAGGATTCCATTTGGTCTGAAGAACGCTGGTGCCACATATCAGCGGCTGGTCAATAAGATGTTTGAGCACCAGATGGGCGCAACATGGAAGTCTACGTCGACGACATGCTGGTCAAAACGCTCCCGAGCATCGACCATATCTCCGATCTTGAAGAAACCTTTGCAACCTTGCGGAAATTTAGCATGAAGCTCAACCCAGCGAAGTGTGCGTTCGTGGTGCGCTCGGGTAAGTTCCTTGGCTTCCTCATTTCAAATAGAGGGATAGAGGCAGACCCGGAGAAAATCCAAGCCGTACTTGAAATGGGCAGTCTGAAAACAGTGCATGACGTCCAACGTCTCACTGGATGTCTCGCCGCACTGAACCGGTTCATGTCTCGAGCGGCTGAAAGAAGTTTCAACTTCTTCAAGTTGCTGCGAGGCCCCAAATGCATCTCCCAGCAAGGGGGCATGTATGGTGGTCTGAAGAGTGTGAAGCCGCCTTCACCGAGCTGAAGGCATACTTGGCAGCCCCACCTATTCTCTCGAAGCCCGTGCTCGGGGAACCACTGTTCGTATACCTTTCGGTCACCGAACACTCCATTAGCGCGGTTCTGATCAGAGAAGAGGGAGCGGCGCAGCACCCAGTATACTACATCAGTAGGGTCCTCCAAGAAGCCGAGAGGAGGTACCCCCGAGCAGAGAAACTTGCCCTTGCTCTGGTCACAGCTGCTCGGAAGCTCAGGCCCTATTTTCAGGCCCACTCTATTACGGTCCTTACCGACCAACCGCTGAAATCTATCCTTCAGCGTCCAGAGGCTTCCGGCAGGCTAATTAAGTGCGCCATAGAGCTTGGTGAGTTTGACATCAGTTTCCGCCTGAGGACACCAATCAAGGCACAAGCATTGGCGGACTTCGTTGCGGAGTGTACTCTCCCTACCGAGCAGGATCCTCCGCTGGCCGACGAGCCCCCATGGGAGCTCTACGTTGATGGGTCCTCTTGTGTCACGGGGAGCGGAGCAGGCTTGGTCCTCACCTCTCCTGAGGGGCTAGAGTTCCAATACGCCCTCCGGTTTCGCTTCCCTGCCTCCAACAATGTTGCTGAGTATGAAGCATTGTTGTCTGGTATCTGCACAGCTAGGCACCTCAGAGCCCTTCGGCTTAGGGCCTTCAGCGACTCTAAGTTGGTGGTCAGTCAGGTGAATGGGCAGTTTGAAGCGAGGGAGCCCCGCATGGCTCAATACCTCCAGCAGGTTAAGAGCCGAGCAGAGGGCTTCCTCTATTTCGAGGTTATATATGTTCCGCGGGAGCAGAACGCGCGTGCCGATGCACTAGCCAAGCTGGCATCTTCAGGTGACATCCCCCTTCTCGCTCCGTGTTTATTGAAGAGCTCGCCTCACCGAGCACCGAAGTAGACATCATGGCCATCGAGGCAGGTCCACTAGCTCCGAGCTGGATGGATCCTCTCTTGGCCTATCTACTTCGAGGCGAGCTTCCGCCCGAGCAAGGCGAAGCTCGGAAGATCAGGATGCGCTCCCAGCATTTTACCCTCGTAGAAGGCAAGATGTACTGACGGTCTCTTTCAAGACCTCTCCTACGGTGCCTCAATCCCGAAGAGGCTCTGGCGGCCACTGAAGAGGTTCACGAAGGACTGTGCGGAAGCCATTTGGGGGGCAGAACGCTAGCACGCAGCATCATTCTAGCAGGATTCTGGTGGCCTTCGTTACAAAAGGACTGCATGACCTTTGTTCGAAGGTGCCCGGAATGTCAGAAGTTTGGGTAGCTCATTAATTAGCCTGCCGAGCAACTTCATAGCCTGTTCGAACCTCGTCCTTCTGCCAGATGGGGTATCGACATCCTAGGCCCATTTCCGGAGGCCCAAGGTCGGAAAAAGTTCTTGTTCGTGGCTATCGACTACTTCACCAAGTGGATCGAAGCAGAGCCTGTTCCCACGATTACCGAGCAGGCTGCGTGGAAGTTCGTCTGGAAAAACATCCTCTGCCGGTTTGGAGTTCCAAGGGTTATCACCTCCGACAACGGAAAACAGTTCGATAGCACCTTTTTCAAGCAAAGGTGTGCCGAGTTGGCATCTACAACCACTTCACCTCCGTTGCGCATCCCCAGGCAAACGGTTTGGTCGAAAATGCCAACCGGACACTGCTGCACAGGATCCACACAAGAGTTGAGGCCGCAGGAGGTTCGTGGATTGACGAGCTCCCCAATGTGCTCTGGTGCCACCGAACAACAGCACGAGTAGCAATGGGAGAAACACCTTTTCACTTGGCATACGGCTCAGAAGCTGTGTGATGCCTTTAGAGGTGGCTCTCCCCACTCTCCGCACAACCCACTTCGATGAAGCTGCCAACAACCGCGCTCTTCGGGATAACCTTGATATGCTTGGCGAACGTCAGAACGACGCCAGCATTCGTCTTGTTTTCCTATCAGCAACGACTCGCGCAGTACTACAATGCCCGAGTTCGGGAAAGGCACTTCTACGTGGGTGACTTGGTTCTACGACGCTGCTCGGCTTCGGACCCCCGAAGGGCTGTCGGCAAGCTCGCGCCCAAATGGGAAGGACCTTATTAGGTCATTCAGGTCCACGGGAAGGGTTCTTATAAGCTTGCTACTCCTAGCAGCGGAGCCATACCCAGGGCTTGGCATGTATCTAATCTCAAGGCTTATTATCTATAAAAGCCTCCACTCTGCATCCTACTTCTCTTCTCCCCGTTCCTATGGTACGCCTGGAGTAGTGTCTGAACCAAATAGACAATTATGTTTTGATTTTCCTATAAAAGTTAATGATTGGAAATTTTTTTCCTCATGAACATGTTTTACAAGCAACCAAACGAACCCTTAGTGTGCTTTAATTCAGTAACTAAGGGGGAGATTTTTGCATTTGAAGTGTGCATATATTTAGGGGAGCCAAATAGTTATGTATTTAACTTGCTTCTCAAAATATATCTGAAATTAAAACCAACACACTAATGCACATGACTATGATTGCAACGACCCTCTTCATACCGGTACGATTATACCAATCCCCATCGGTATAAAGGGCGTCGTCACAGTGGGACATTTACCCAACACTGGTCGATAGGTTGATATGTACCTGGATAGCAATAGAGTACAGCGGAATAAAGTAAACAACTCAACTCTTAATCCGTCACCAACACACATTCCATAATCTAAATAGCAAGATAGAAAGACATGTCCACATTAATACAAATAAAGAGAGTTACAATGTCCAAAATATTGTCCATACAATAATCCTTTTTGTGCAAAAGAAAAGTACAACTGGTAACAGCTCCACAAAATAGTCTTCTAATGATGATCCTCGCCACGCTACCTTCTAGTGCACGATACCTGTCAACCTGTACGCCGAAGCAAGAGTGAGTCCAAAGACTCAGCAAGCGACACTACTCATGATATACACATACAAGTCTTAGTGGTTTCTACATGCACTTTTACAATTAACAACACATAGCATGCTAGTCATTCAAGTTTTCTACCTATCATGAAAGTTCTACAATTTTATACATAACTCATGCTTTCAGATTTGTAAAATGAAATTCACCTATCACATGATCTCCATTCCATTTGCTCAGGAACTTTAGTCTTTTAAAGAGCTAAAACATGAAAGCTATCAACATGAACAATTTACACACATGAAAGGGGACACAACTAGCATGGATTTCACATAGTTTTAAACACATACACGAACCTTTTCACATGCTTTAGATTTGCTGATTTCATATGATTCAATGACTATAAATCTACACATGAGAGCTACAATAATACATAAAACACATCATGTGAACAAGTAATCAAGCTATCTTGGACTCATTTTCACTAATTATCCCTAACATGGATTCTAGGCATTTATGCACACATAAGCATGATAATGACAACATGAGTTTACTGATTTCACATGGTTTCCGATAACACATTCTCACATTATCGGTTTCACATGATTTCATACTTACTCATTTACGTTGTTACTTTTACACATTTGACACGTACACATGTTCACACTTATACAATTTACTCATTTCCACATCATTTTCTCTTTCACTTTCACTTATCACATATCACATCGATTGCACTTACCATGTGCATCTTGGGCACTTACCACGTGCCATATTCACATATTTCGCATTTTACTCATTTTTCATTACTTAAACAATTTGCCATGACACATAGTCCTAACCACCAGTAGAGGACACTAACAATATCTCATAGCTCGTGCTCATTCCTTAGCACAGCTCTCAACACAACTCATAACACAACACATGACACAACACTTACACAACTCATACACATACTCACCACCTAGGCAATACAGCGGTGAATCTTGGTAACTGCGCAGACCGGGAGAAGCCCTCTCCACCCTATCCAGTGGTACTTGTCCACCTCCGGGGTTTTCCCAATGCCTTTGGGACAAACTTATATCACATGGAGCCTTCTATAGGGACTTTTCTATATACGGCTCCCGATGCCTCTAGGGTAGCAGTGTCACATAGGCACAACTTTTACACTTTTACACATTTCCGTTTTACACATGGTTTTACACATAACTCTTCTCATTTCATTCGCTTTCTCACTCACATGAACATTTCTGTTTTCCTTAACATGGTACTACAGAATTTCAAAAGTTTAACATACAGTGACCACACTAATCATGTTGGTTTTAGACCATGACAAACCACATTACAATTATATGCACAAATTATCACATTTCACATGAAAACACATAACTTTTTATTCACTGTTCCAATTGACCTGAAATTTTAACCACATGCTGTTTTCGGGTTCAAAATCATACCCTCAATTTTTCAGATTTTTTCTGAGCTAAATAGGATTTACAGAAAATCAAACACCTAATTAGCATATTATTCACAACTTAAGCTAACATGGGTCTAACACACTTTGCAATTTATCCACTTACTGTTTTGCACAGAGACTACTAATATATGCATGATTATAGAATACAACATCACCCTAATTCATACATCTATAAGTCAATTACCACAAACCATTTTTTTTTGCATGTTTTTATTTTACCGAACCGAACTTATTTACAATTTCTCAAGCATGGATAAACTACTAAATTGGCAAACACATATGCTGACCCACTATTCTTCATGATCAACCGAAACCAAGGCATTCACACAAACCCTGATCATAAATCATGGATTTTACAAGATTGTCTACAAGTCATGCTCACATGTTTACAAGATATCATTATCCCACATTCACCAACACAACCCACATTCATCCACAACCACAATGCACAATATACATAGAGTATAAGGTGTACAATATATCCTCATCGCATAAAACATACCGAATTTAATATATAAGAGGGACAGAACAGCTCACTGTTCTGTCCAGAAGAACTAGACGGCGGTCTCTGGCCGCTGACTTAGAGTCAGCGGCAGGATCGATGGACGCCAAGCTCATGATATCGGCGTCCAGGGACCTTGCCGTCAAACCAGGTCTGTGCAGAAAACACAGACCGAGCTCTCAATCTTGGGTGAATTGGAGGGTCTAGGACTCGAGGAAAATTCCATAAAAATCATAGAAACATCCTAGACTCATAAGGGAACACCATGGATAGCTCAGTTGCCTCCCTAAAATTCCTCCAAGGGATTTGTGGCTCGAAGAAGACCTCCTTGGGTAGTTCCAAGAAGTTGCAGAAGTGCCTCCAAGATCGCCTTCCTCCGGGTTCCTGGGTGATCTCCACGCCGAGGGGATGATGGGGAAGCCTTCTCCTTTGCTTCAGCCTCCTCCTTGTTGCAGTAGATCTCCAGATCCAGCTCCAAGGGGTCGGATTTGAGGGTTCTAAAATGGGGTTTTCTCACAGAATGATCTAGGGTTTTTCTTTCTTCTCCTCTCCTCTTGCAAGGGTGAAAATGAGAAGTGGGGAGAAGCCAATTCGGGTTCAGGATGTAGGAGAGCCCCTCACCCACTCACCATGCCGATTAGACAGCCTTAGATCCGTTGGGGGACATCCCCCAATGGGTGGCCATGCCTTGTTTCAGAAGACAGCAGCTCTGCTGCGCATGCAGGTCAGAGAGGTTGACGTCCACATCGCTGGACGCCTGAGTCAGGCTTGGCGTCCAGGTCTGGACGTTGACTCCACCTCGGCGGCCAGATGTTGATGCCAAGTGACCTTTGGCCAGAACCCTAATTTATGCAGAAACTATGCATGTAATGCATGTATACATGCATTATGTATATAGTAGGGTATACATACTATCACCATTCATTACACAATTATTTACATTTAATATAACCATATGCACATTAATTATACTAATAATATGTACATAAATATCTATATACATACACAAGCATACATAAATATACTAAGATAAAATGTACGTAGACACCTACCTGTACGTACATGATATTTTACATAAGTATGACTCAACACACGGCAAATTAAATGACGAGAATTATGAGGGCTTCGCAAATCATTAGGAGGTGATATGATTTATGCTAGCTAGGAATAATCCATTCGATAAAATAGTCCTCGCATACACACACTTGATTTGACATATATATAGTATACGCGCACTGGTGTAGCCTATTTATGTACATTATGATTGAAACAGATGGGTACAATATGCGCACCGGTAATTTGATTAACTTACACAACTTTACCTAACATTGCTTAAGTATTACATGTACAGGATTTCTTAATATACACTATATGCATAATTCATCCAATTGATTATTCTCACCTAATCATCATAAAGATATATGCATGTTATTCATGAGGAGTATTGAATCCCAATATGACCACTAATTACACCTACTATGCTTGAACTTTTTACGTACATGAAACGCACGAAGTACAATGTACACATTAACTAAACCATGCAATAACAACGTTTACAACCAAATATACATATGCATACGCAAATACACCAAGGTGTTATGCATGTAGAATTAAGTATACAATTGTCACACATATAAGATAACATACATACGTACTTACACATATGTACTTCATACACTTCCATACAAAGTTCCATAAAATAGGTAGTATAGGATATTCTTCAATATTTAGATAGCACGTGCATAGTGTTACTCAAGTATCCTAAGTCAGAGATTCTTGGTATTCATAATACACCTCTAGTTGTTTAGTTGTTCACTTCCGCATTAATTACCATACACCGTATCTATATATATATATAAATACAGATATACGCACATGCTCATGTTCAAGGAAAGGATAAAATTTATAGTAGGCACAATGAACTACGCACACTAAGCACACAGTAAGCAAATACTCAACACGCCATTCATATACATACGTATATTTATAAAGAGAATAAAAATCCAGGGTCTCACAATGATTAATAGATATCACCTTAACGATCAGTGGAAAATTTCTTTTACTCTTATGATGTTTAAATCCACCTCAATATAGGAACTCGTGAGAAAAAAGCTACATGTCCTACATTGAAAGTGAAAAGAGGAATTGAGCTTAGTAACTAGGTCATTCCATTGAACAATTGAGAAGGCTCGCATCAAACGACAATACTTTCCTTAAAAATGAAAGAAAAGAAACAAAAAGAATAGATTTTTTTTATATGACATCATGGTTTCAGAATAAAAGAAAAAAGGAGAGTGATTGCTATCGAAAATCGAGGGTCTATCATGCATTGGTAAGATTGAGAGTATCCGTTAGTGTTAATTAGAAATTATACTTCTCATCATGCGTTTTGATACCCTGAAATTTCATTCTTTTATATCGTGTATGTGTATTTACTTGTTGTGTGTATAGCATGTGTATTCAATTGTGCATATTACTATTTTTATACTTCTCATGAACATATACATGTATATATATATATATATATATATATATATATATATATATAATATTTTTACGTGAGAATAGGCAATTAGCTAAATTGATGTATAATGTGTATACCAAAATCTTAGGATCATAATACTTAATGTAATATTATGCATGTTATAATTATCTATTTCTTGCATAATGTATATAATTATGTTGTATACGTGTGTATAATTATACATATGTCAATTCAACTGGGTGCATGTAAGAATTTGTGATTGTGGTATAAATTATTCTTAGTTAGCTTATTCTATATTACATCTTACAGATATTATGTATGTAAAATCTTGAAGTGCATATTGAACTATCTATTCCATGGATGTTGTGTATAAATATATGAAGTACATGTGTATACATGTATTTTATCTTATACATGTGATAATTAGCTATGTTAAGCATGTTAAATTAATTATGATGTGTAGGGTACTTAAATCATAATGTGCATGTAGTATTTAGCTAATGAGGAGTACATTTCAGTCATAGGTTCATGCATGTATTATGCAATCATGTAGTGTGTAAGTATATATGCATGTATATGTGTTATTGATGCATATTATTCTTAATGATGATTAGTGTAAGTTGTACTTAATTAAATATTGTGTAATGCATTTACTTTATGTAGTAAGAATATATGTAATTATTTTTACGCATACTAGATTGTTTTGGTATACTTATACATTTAATTTTAGGTTTGGCGGAGTTTGGCTGCACTGTGCTGTTGGCGGCCAGGACCTGGACGCCAAGGCACTGTTGGCGTCCACCCCCTAGACGCCAACCCCTAGTGAGCAGCCACCCCCTTGACATCAACCTATCAGTTAACTACAACCGATGTTGACGTCAATATCCTCCTGCGTAACGGTTCCAGAATTGTTAATGCTCGCGTTTTGGCTGGTTCAAGATTAGGAAACCCATCATAACTCGTAGGAAATCTACCCTAAGGCGTACCCCAACCCCCAAGCCTATAAAATACCCATCCTAGGACGGGGAAAAGGCATTTTAACATTTGGTGAAACCCTAGCTCCGAGATGGTGAAAAGCTAAACTTCAGAAGGCCGGATCTGTCGACTGGAGGTGTTCCCCGAGGAGCTACAACATCTGGAGGATAGCCAATACATCCAAGAAGAGATCCCAACTCCGAGGAGCCATCTACATCGACAGGAGAAGAAGATCTAAGGAGTTTCTGAGCACCTTTTTGGCAGGGCCGAGAAGGGCTTCATCGACATATTCTTATCTTTGTATATTTTTTTAAGAGGCAAGTAAACCTAGATCTTGATCCTATACATGTCCCCTTAAGTCTTAGAATTTTTACAGATTCTTCCTCGAGTCCTGGAACCCCAAATTCACCCTTGTATGAAAAGTTGTCTGTATGTGCTGCTGGGACCAGGTTGACGGCAACATAGGTTGCAGTCAAGTTCTTCAGAAGAAGTAAACAACAACATCCCTTGACGTCTACTTCAGGACCTGAAAATGTGCTTTTTGATTCTTTTCACGCTGTTTCAATGATTATTGGACATAGTTACATACTGAAACTTTTATTGGTGATTGTATACAGTCATTAGGTCATATCATAAGGTTGCCTAATTTTCTGTGAGCCGTGTTAATTATGAAAATTCAATAATGTGTCATGAGCACCATATATGCATGTTTAAATTGTTCATAAATGGAATTGCTGTAAATTAGGGTTGCATAAATTTACATGACAGTAGGATTACTAATATCTGATTTCTGAACTGTTAGAACATAACCATGTTCATTTGTACCCTGTCTAATGATATTTCAATGAATTGTCTAAAATCTAGATTTAATTATAGAAATTGTATTTACTGTCTAAAAAATCTGGAAAATTACATGTGTGATATATTACTGTTAATGACCTGAGATAAAAATTTAGAACTAAGATGTTAACAGCAAGTATAATTATTAGTTAAACCATGGAATTTGTACATATTAGATAGGTTGATCTAATCTTGTGTAATTCGGTAAATGTACAGCATGTTTAGGACTGTAATGTAAGTTATTTTATTTCTGAAAATAGTAGTATCATGATTAGGCTAACTGAGACATGTGCAATTGATAATTAAGATGTGTAAAGTGATTAAGTATTATATGTAAAATATGTGAATAGTGTGTGAAAATGTGATAAAGTGAAAGTATAATGATTGGGCCAGAATGACACTGCTACCCTAGAGGCATCGAGAGTTGTACATAGAAAAGTCCCTATGGAAAGCTCTACATTGTAAAAATTTGTCCTAAAGGCTTCTCCCGGTCTGCGCAGTTACCAAGATTCACCACTTCATTACCTAGGTGGTGGGTTTGTGATATGAGTTATGTGATATGAGTTGTGTTATGAGTTATGTGTTATGCGATGAGTATGAGTACGAGATATTGTTTTGTGTCCTCTAATAGGTAGTTAGGACTATGTGTCATGGCATTTTAAGTTATTGGAATATGAGTAATGTGTAAGATAATATGTGAATATGGCATGTGATGAATGTAAATATGTGATAAGTAAAAATAAAAGAGTAGATGCTATGAAGATTTTGTGAAGAGATATGTAAGGGAAAAATTAAGGTTAATGAGAATGTGATTTCATGTGAAACTAATATGATAGTGCATATGTTCATACTATCATGTATAATATTTAAATTACAATGTCATGTTTAATATCATGTCATGTATTCATTAATCTTCTTGTAATAATGTATTTGAGTATATATATATATGTGTAAACATACGAATTACGTAACACAAAAAGATGGAAATGTGAATTTGCTAAAGGAAAAATAAAGTGTAAATAGATCTAATTCTATGTAATTGAGTTATTCCATGTCAAAACAGCAAGTAAAATATAGTTATGAATGTGTTAATCATAAGGAAGAATGTTTAGATTCCATGCTAGATGTAATGAGTACTTAGTATAGAGTTCCATGTTTAAATTGTTTAGTATTGCCAATCAACATGACTATGATCTAGACTTTACAATTCATGCTATAAAATATGAAACCATGCATATGAAATTTATTTACATTAAACCAGCAAACAAGATATGAAATTTAATATGAAAAGTGCATGTGAAAAATGAATAGTCATCATGTTAGGTTGTTCTTATTGTTGGGTTGAGTGTAATTTCATATCATTTCCCCTCTTATTTTGATGATGACAAATGTGATTTTAATGCAAATTAATTGGAACATGATAAACACATTTGACCTGATATTTATATTCAAGAAGCATGTTTCAAAGCACACTTATCATTTGCACTCATAATAAAATATTTAACTAATGATATATGTGTTTAATTTCAGGTACAAATACATTTTGCAAAGATGGTGTCGACACACCCTACAATGGTGTCGACACAACACCTCAGAACCAAGGCAAAAAGTTGAAGAAATGCTGATACTGTGTCGACACGAGTCAAAAAGCAGGTCGACACGAGTCACATATTCCATGAATTAGCCTACAGCAGGTCGACACACCACCAGGGCAGGTCGACACTGGATCTCATTTCCAGAACAGGTTGATTGGAGAATGGGACAGCAGGTCGACAAACCATCAGGGCAGGTCGACAATGGATCTCGTTCCCAGAACAGGTTGATTGCAGAATGGGACATCAGGTCGACACAGCATCAGGGCAGGTCGACACTGGATCAACTCCCAGAACATCATGTTTTCAGGATTGGGACAGGAGGTCGACACCACAGTCAAGCAGGTCGACACCAGAGTCTCATCCAGTCATTTAGTCAACCAGTCTCCAGCCAGTGTGTCGACACCACCACCAGGGCAGGTCGACACCCTACGGAAAGATTGCAACTTAAAGTTGATGATTGCCACGTGTCATCCTAGGGCGATGGTGTATCAACCTAGGATCATGTGCCCTTGTACCTAAAGGGTATCTTTTGAATCTTTTGGGTATAAAAGGCCCCAATTGGCCATCCATCACATCATGAGACCCAACGAACTCTTGGAGCCTTCCACAAGCTTTCTTTGGCGGCGAGAAGAGTTCATCTCCCTCCTCTGCTCTCCTGGTGTCTTCTAAAGACCAATTCTCATCACCTCAAGTGTGAGAATTGGAGTGTGATCCTTGAAGAAGCATTTGAAGCGCCTCAAGGAAGCAGATCAAGTAGAAGCATCCGTTGGAGAAGATTTCAAGGAAGATCCCCAAGTTCAAATTGCAGAGCATCACTTGGGACTTCAATAATTCAAGCTTCTTCCCAATCTGAGCTTCTACAAGGGAGTACACTGAAGAACAAAGTCTTTTCATACAATTCTCCTATACTTTTGTTCTTCTGAGACATTTTGAGATTGTGCAAGTGCTTCTGCATAATTCTCATGAATGTTCTCATGTTCGACTAGATCTGCTGCTAGAAGATATATGTCTTGTGTTGGTGTCTAGCAAAGTCATTTGTGAGCCATTGTGCTCAGTTTGAGTTGTCGAACTCAAGTGTTTGTTGAGCAGTCTTGCTCAAGGATCTAGAGTAGTCTTACTCTAGAGTTGTGTGAGTTGTAAGCTCAAGTGTTGGAGTTGTCTGGCTCCAGTGGGTGTGTTACCCAGGTTGTTTAGTGAATCCTCACTGGGTGTGAGGGGTGGAGGTAGGAATCACATGGGTGATTTCCGAACCACCTAAAAATCTCTTTGCACTTCTCTATTTGTGGTTTGATTCTATCATCCGTTAGATGCTTGCATAGGATCGATTAAGATTCACTTAATCAACTGTTTTTCACATCTATTTTATCAACTTACTTAACATTTCATCAGATCTGTGTTTTTCACTGTTAAAATTGCCTCTGATTCTAAAAGTTTTTTAAATTGATTAAGCTTCCGCAGAAAGTGGCATAGATCTATTCATCCCCCCCCCCCCTTCTAGATCTTATCCACACCTTTTCCTCGATCCTTCAATTGGTATCAGAGAGGGTTTACACCTGATCTGATTTGATCTGAGCAGTTTTTGAGTATTGTGTGTCTGATTGCTTGATTGTTTGCTTGTTTGCTGAGCATTTCTTCTGTGCTTTCTTTTTTTTGTCAATGGATTCCAAAGGTTTCATAGCTGAGGGGCATTCCATAAATAGGCCACCATTCTTTAATGGAACGGACTATTCATACTGGAAAAATAGAATGCAAGTATTTCTAAGAGCCCAAAATTATGAAATCTGGAAAGTGGTTGAGGTTGGTCCCTATGAAAACCAGGGAGAGGAAGAAACCTGTACTAGGGAACAAATAAGAAAAGCCACATTGAATTATAGTGCCATGAACATGATTCAATGTGCTGTTCATCCCAAAGAGTATTCTAGAATCTCAATGTGCAAATCATCCAAAGAGATGTGGGATAAACTCGAATTACTTTATGAGGGAACATCACAAGTAAAGAAACTAAGGCAAATATTCTTGTTTCAGAATATGAATTGTTTATGATGAAGACTAATGAAACAATTTCTGAAATGTTTGCCAGGTTCATGGTTATTGTCAATGGACTGAAGGCCTTAGGTAAGGACTACACAGATGCAGACTTGGTAAGGAAAATCTTACGTTCACTTTCTTCAATTTGGCACACAAAGGCCACTGTCATTGAAGATTCTAAAGATTTGTCCAAAATGTCTTTGGATGAATTGATAGGATCCTTAATGACATATGAAATCAATTTGAAGAGAAATGAAGAACACATAACTAAAACCAAGCCAATGGCACTTAAGGCCTCCTCAAGTAATAAAGACAAAAGTCAGGAAAAGACAAGTTCTGAGGAGTCTGAGTCAAATGAGGATGAAATTGCCCTCATGACCAGGCAATTCAGAAAATTCTTGAAATATATAAAAGGAAAAATGTCTGGGAAAAAGAAGTTTTCTCAGGTAAAAGAAACACTCCCTTTTCTAATTTCAACAAGAATAAAAAATCTGACGAAACTGTCATTTGTTACAGGTGCAATAAGCTAGGACACATGAAGGGAGAGTGTCCTGAGAACAAGAAAGAAAAGCACAAGAAGTTCCAGAAGCTCAAGAAGCCAAAGGCCATGGTAGCCACTTGGTCTGATGAAGACTCAAGTGAAGAAGAAGAAGACAAAAAATCCTCAAGCTCTGAGAGTGAGGAAATTTGCTTCATGGCCAACAACTCAGAAGGAAAGGTAAGTACTTCTTTTGAAGACTTCACTGTTGAAGATTGGCAGGATGCTTATGTTGAACTAGTTGAAAAATTTCTGAAATGAGAAAAGAAAACAAACATCAAAAAGAAAATTGAAAACATGCATGATAACCAATCTTCAAATAACAGAATCTGTGAGCTAGAAAATGAAATAACAGAATAAATGAAGAAAAAGAAAATTTCTTGAACCTAATTGATGATCTAAAGCTTGCCTCTCAAAAGGCCACCCAAGAATTCAAAGACCTATCTGAAAAGCTAGAAATGGAAAAACAAGAAAAACAACAAAAGAATGAAGAAATTAAAACCCTTCAAAACCAGCTAAAAGAAAGGGATGAAGTTATCCAAACCTTCACAAAAGGTAAAGATAACTTGGAGGCACTGCTAGGAACAAACATGACAACAACTTCTCATGGATTAGGATTCAACAAACAGAAACCAAAGAAAGACAAATCTGGTGAGAAAAAGGGGAAAGCACCATTAATTAAATTTGTCAAAATCTTGAGAACATCAAGCAAACATCAGACAAAACATCAAACAAAAAACAAAAATCAAAAACTCAAAAACAAAAGAAGACAACAAGGTCGACACAGTCTCCTGACAGGTCGACCTGCTAAACATTATCAGCTATAAACAACTCAATCAAAAATTCAAAAAAAATTTGAAAATCAAGAAAAAGTCAAAGGAAATCATTCATAAAGAACCTTGGAACTCCGAAACAGCATTTCAAGATGAATGGACCAATCCTTGGAGCCAATGGTATGACAATCCTTGTTGGTATCATCCTCAATTCTTTTATCCAAACCTTATGATGTACCAACAAAATCCATGGATTCCATCTCGTCATCTGAACTCCTATGCTCAAATGAAAAACTCCCCTCCCACTAAAAACAAAAATATTGGTGCTTTCAATCCTAAGGGAAAGAACAAACATAAAAAGACTGAAAACACCAATGTAACAAAAAAAATAAAAAACAAGTCAAATTTGGGTGAGAAAAGATTTACTAACAATGTTCAAACATTCTGATGGTCCCAACTCTGTTTGGGTACCAAAATCTTCTCTCCACTGATCTTTTGCAGGAAGGTCGTGCACCCAACACCAATGTGTGGTTTCTTGATAGTGGGTGTTCACGACACATGACGGGAGACAGAGCCAAATTCTCATTCCTTATTGAAAAGGAGGGAGGGTCAGTAACATTCGGAGGTAAAAATAAAGGAAAGATCATAGGATCTGGTAAGGTTGGTCAAACTTCCTCAAACTCTGTAGATAATGTTTTATTAGTTGATGGTCTTGATTACAATTTGCTCAGTATCAGCCAACTATGTGACAAAGCTCACAAAGTTGTGTTTGAATCTGATTTCTGTAAGATAATTGACTCATCAACTGATAAAATCAAATTTTTTGGAAAAAGGGAAAACAATGTCTACATAATCAACCTAAATAAAAACTTTTCTGAAAATCTTTGCTTTGTTGCAAATAAAGATGAAATTGCATGGACTTGGCACAAAAGACTTGGCCATGCAAGTTTCAGAACAATGAATAAGTTGTTAAGATTGAATTTGGTTAAGGGTCTTCCTGAATCTTTCTCTAATGTTGAAAATCAAGTTTGTGGGATATGTGCTAAAGGAAAACAAACAAGAAAATCCTTTAAAAAATTCAATGAGGTACTCACATCTAGGCCACTAGAATTACTTCACATGTATCCATATAAAATCAAAAATATTTTGACTGATCATGGGGGTGAATTTGAGAACACATCTTTTTCTGATTTTTGTGCTGAATTTCAAATATTCCACAAGTTTTCTTCACCATGAACTCCAGAACAAAATGGAGTTGTGGAAAGAAAGAACAGAACTCTTGTGGAAATGGCTAGAACCATGCTTCTTGGAGTAACTTGCCCAAATCCTTCTGGGCTGAAGCTGTAAACACAGCAAACCACATACTCAATAGAGCATTGGTCAAACCTAAAATCAAGAAAACCCCCTATGAATTATTGAAAAACAAAAAGCCAATTGTTTCCTATTTTAAAATTTTTGGGTGCAAATGTTATGTACACAACAATAACAAAGAAAACCTTGACAAATTGGATGCTAAAAGTTAGGAAGCCATCTTCCTTGGCTATTCTGAGGTGTCAAGGGCTTTCAAAGTGTACATGCTTAAAACTAAAACTGTTGAAGAATCTCCACATGTTATCTTTGATGAAAATTCATTTTCAACTAATAATTCTAAATCTTGCAGGGAAAGACAAGACACTGAAGAGGATGAATTTATTGTGGACTCCTCACCAACTGTTGAGGAGTTTGAAAACATTGAAGAGAACCTAAACACACCATCTTCAAGTGGTTCAGGTAATATTGTCCCAGAAGTGGGTACTTCTGAACAGGTAATTTCTGAACATAGGTTTTTGAGAGATCACCCATTAGACAATGTGGTTGGCAATGTACATGATAGAGTTAGGACTAGATCATCATTCCTGCATGATATTGAAGAAGACCCAGTAGCTCTAATTTCCCAAATTGAACCAAAGTCAATTGATGAAGCCTTATCAAGTACTGATTGGATTAATGCCATGCATGATGAACTTCATCAATTTGAAAGAAATCAAGTATGGGAATTAATACCTAGACCTAGTGACCAAACAGTCATTGGCACTAGATGGGTTTTCAGAAATAAGTTGAATGAAAATGGTCAAGTCATTAGAAATAAAGCTAGGCTAGTTGCAAAGGGGTACAATCAAGAATTTGGAATTGATTTTGAAGAATCATATGCCCCTGTAGCTAGACTAGAAGCAGTTAGAATTTTCCTTGCTTTTGCATCCTCCATGAATTTCAAAGTTTTTCAAATGGATGTCAAAAGTGCATTTTTAAATAGATATATTAAGGAAAATGTTTTTGTTGAACAACCTCCTGGATTTGAAAATGAAAAACATCCTAACCATGTTTTCAAGCTTAATAAGGCTCTCTATGGTCTTAAGCAAGCTCCAAGAGCTTGGTATGACCGTTTGAGTACCTTTTTACTTGAAAAAGGATATTCTAGAGGAAATGTTGATCAGACTTTGTTCACAAAAATAGTCAAAAATCAAATAATTGTGGTCCAAATTTATGTTGATGACATAATATTTGGCTCAACCAATAAAGGCCTATGCACTGAATTTTCAAATCAAATGAAAAATGAATTTGAAATGAGTTTAATGGGAGATTTAACATTTTTCTTGGGATTGTAGGTTAACCAAACATCTAAAGGGATCTTTAGCAGTCAAGCCAAGTATGTCAAGGAACTTCTCAAAAGGTTTGACTTTCAGAACCTCAAGCATTCAAGCACACCTATTGCTATAAATGCTAAGCTAGAAGAAGACTCAAATGGTAAGTCAGTAGACCCAAAGACCTACAGAGGTATGATTGGCTCTCTACTCTATCTTACAACTTCTAGACCAGATATTCAGTTTAGTGTGTGCTTGTGTGCTAGATTTCAGTCTAATCCTAAAGAAAGTCACATGTTAGCTGTTAAAAGAATTTTCAAATATCTTGTTGGAACATGTGATTTAGGAATTTGGTATCCTGCTAATTGCAAGCTAGATTTGATTGCCTATTGTGATGCTGACTATGCTGGGTGTAAATTAGATAGAAAAAGCACAAGTGGCTTGTGTTTATTCCTAGGTGGGTGCCTTATTTCTTGGGCTTCCAAGAAGCAACACTCAGTTGCTCTGTCAAGTGCAGAGGCTGAGTATGTTGCCGCTGGTAGATGTGGAACTCAGATTCTCTGGGTGAAACATCAACTTCTCGATTACAACCAAGGTTTAGGTTGTGTACCCATCCTATGTGATAACACAAGTGCAATAAATATGTCTAAGAACCCCATTCAGCATTCTAGAACCAAGCATATTGAGATCAGGCATCACTTCCTGAGAGATGAGGTTGCAAAGAAGTCTTTTGAACTCCATTTCATTGAAACTGAAAAACAAATTGCAGACATATTCACCAAACCCCTTCCTGAAAGCAGATTTTCATCCTTAAGGAGAGAACTTGGTCTTTGTAAATGTCCACATTCTTGATCTCTCTTTAGGTTTGGGTGAGTGTTATGCATTGTCTAAGGGGGAGAGTTCTTTCATATCATAACCCTTTGCTTCCTTCAGTCACACTGTTCATATCTCTCTCAATTTCACTTCCATTTCTTTTGGACAATAAATTCTTCAATCTTATTGTGTTGAAATTTCTTGGTATATCAAATGGTGACTTGAAGAAGGACAAGTCAGGCTTGTCTGGACACTTTCACTATGCGTGAGTGTATATCTCCGCCAAGTACTAAGAAATGAATATGCAATTGCTGAGGGGGAGTTTTTATTGTTAAAAGAAAATTATCTTTCTTGATTTCAAAAACTTGCATATCTTTATTTTGATAGAAAATGATTGAAATCATCATCTCAGGGGGAGCTAGAAAATTCAAGTCATGACTTTTGCAAAATTCATAACTTTTCTTGCATATTATCAATTTCCTGCATGATGTCATCATTCAGATATCTAGAGTCTTCAAATGATCCTTTGAGTGATCTATCATATTTTTACTAATCAACTGTCAACTATATTTTTCAACCCACAGAAACTCAGAACTCTTCCAAGATTGAAACAACTTGTGTCTTGAAATTAAAACATCTCTTTGTTTGCAACTGATGTTGGATAAAATTGATTCTATCTCACAAAACTCTCAAAAATTTTGAAAATTCAACAGAGCAAGGCATTTGTGCTGAGAAACTGCACACCTTCACAATGAATGAAGTGCCATGCATGTCATGAGGCACTAATGCTATCTCTGTTCAAAGGGGATAAAAATTCAAAAATAAATTCAAAATACAGAAAAAAATGTGCTACACTTTTTGATGATGACTGAGTAACTGGAAATATTGGCGTCTACAAAACGTATTTTCATGTCAAAAGGTCATCATTTACCCCTTTGAGACTTGACAATGAATAAATTTAAGTATCCAGGGACTATGGTGTGTAAAAAGCACTAGTACTTGAGTGAAAAAGATTTATATCATTTGATAGTCTGATACAAAAACAAAATATGTGTGTTAATGGAGTTTTGTTAGAAAGAATCATTTTCATCCTCATCAAGTTGTTCTTTAAGATTGTGTTTTCTTTTCAAACCAATGTATTCAATCTAGAGGATATCTTTATTTCTTTAACGTTGAGAAATATGGTAGCTTATAGTTGATTGTTAGATATATTATATCCCTCAAATCATCATTTCATTGACTCAAGTCTTTGAATGCTCATATCCTATTGGAAATTGTTTAAAACTTGAATTGTGATGAATTTTTGCAAAATATAACAAATGAATTTTAAGTCTCTTAAAAATCCTTGAAATGACTATTTCTTTCTTTGATTATCATTTTAAAGAAGTCCCAAAATTCTCAATTTTCTTCTCACACAAATTCAACTTTTCTTCATAGGCCAGGTCGACACACATCTATCCTGTGTCGACACACACCTAGGTCAGGTCGACACTACAGTCTTCCAGTGTCGACACTGCACCCCTTGCCAGACCTTTTTGAATCGTGGATTCCGGTTTAGCCTATGATGTTCCTGCGGGGTATTGCACCACTGCAACCCATTTTTAGGCATCAGGTCACCCGACGGTCCTTTTCTCTCGTTTCCGGCAAGAAATCCACAAACCTCTCTCTCAATCACAACCCTTTCTCAATCATCTCTCTCTTCTCCTTCATCCACTCCCGATTCCACTCCATCCTTGCACCATGGTGAGAAAGTTGGGTCCTCGCCGTGGAGCAAAGTCTCAGGCCTCATCTAGGCCAGTTCCGGCAGAGGATGATGTTCCTACCTTAGAAAGAAGAACCAAGTGGCGCAATGACCCTGCAGAGCAACCAGGGTCCTCTCTGCATCTCAGCCAGCAGCCAAGAGAGGTAGACCCTCTTCTTCGGGCAGAGGTAGGGGTTCTACCAACCCTAGACATGAGAATCCAGACTCCTCTTCTAGTGATCCTGAGGAATCATCATCTTCATCTTCGTCAGAGTCTTCCCAGTCTCAAGAGTCCATCAGTGCAGCTAAGCTAATCTAAAGCCCAGAATAGTGGATTTGACAGACTTACAGCTAGCCAATACCTTTCCAGAAATTCAGACCTTCTTCTCGTTTCAGTCTTGGTTACCTTCATTTCTGAATTTCAAATCATGTATCCAATACTTGTTCAGGAATTCTACAAGAATTTGAAGTGCACAGATGAAGGATATCAGTCTAAGGTTAAGGGGATAGCTATTGACATGCCCACAGACATAGCTGCCTCAATTTTCAAAGTACCAGATGAAGGGGCAGATTATCATAATTTTGAATTTAACCTTCATGAAGCATATACCATCATGACAGGCCTACCTGCTGATGAATCTGATCCCAAACAAACCTTTGTAACCAAATTCAACACAAACACATTTCCCCCTGTGTTGAGGATTGTCCACCATATATTGACCACAATCATTACCCCTCAAGGTGGTGGAAGGGACAGACTCACAGATAGTCAGAGATTCATTCTCTATTGCATGGAAAAGGACATCAAAATCAATCTCCATGTAATAATGCATCAAATTATTCTGAAACAACCAGGAAAGACCTCAAGAGATCTCTTCCATATGCTGCACACCTGACTTCAGTATTCCAGCACTTTGGTGTGCCTTTGGAAAATGAGAAATCCCAGTCTATCCCTAAGTCAAACATCTATTGTTTCAAGAATATTCAGAAATTCATGGGATTCAGACTAGAGGGTGATCAAGTTAGGAGAGGGCCAGTGATAGTTGAGGCCCCTCAAGTTCAGGAGGACCAGCCTCAAGGTCAAGGGGACCAGCCCCAGGGTCAAGAGGAACAACCTCAAGCTCAAGGGGACCAGCCCCAAGATCAAGAGGAACAGCCTCAAGCTCAAGGGGACCAGCCCCAAGGTCAAGAGGAACAGCCTCATGTGCTAGAGGATCAGCCTCCTTTCAATGTGGATCAGCCTCAAGCCTCAACTGAAGGTGACATACCCTTCCATGCCCCACTCTCACCTCAGTTTCAGCCATCATCCTCCATGCACACTGAATTTGACATTCCACATGTCTCTCCTCAACCCACATTTCAACCATCCACATCCTCTGGTGGACCTTCTGTTCCACCAGAGTTGTTCTCCTTTTTAAATGAAAAATTTGAAACCTTGAACACCTCTATTCAAACCATGTCAGAAACCTTTGAGTTGAGGATTCAAAGACTGGAGAACACTGTGTCTGCCAAGTTCATCGAGCAAAAAGCTGCCTCAGACTATGCAGCTCAAAGGTTCAACAGATTAATTGGTACAATGGCAGATGCTTCAGTTCAGCTCAAAGAACATCAAGACAAACTGAAGAAGGTTCTTACGGGGATTTTAGAAAATTCCCAAGCTGATGTTTTCAACACCAAGCAGACACTTCATGAGATCACCAGCACAAGACTTTCTTTTGCACATCTAGTGGATGATTTGGAGAGCATGAGGAATTTCAATGCACACATTGACAACCAGATCACTGATTTGACAATGGAATTCAAAATCATGCAAAGGCTTGGTTGGTCAGCTGGATCATCTTCCTCTTCACAACCCATATCAGCTGATCTAGCCAGAATTCAAGCTACTTTGATAGAAAACTCAGACAGAATGGAACATTACTTGCACACAAAACTCACAACCATTCAAGATCAAATCAAGTCCAACTTGACTTTCATGGAGAAAAGATTGTCAGACATTGAGACAATCTTACTTCCTATTCCTCCTCCTCCTCCATCTTCTACATAATGTAATCTTCTTTTGATGATGTCAAAGGGGGAGAAGAAAGAAAGAGAACAAGAAATTGTAATGTTTTGGAAAGATTGTAATGCTTACTCTTAATGAAATGAAATGATTTTTGCTTAGCTTGAATGAACTTTGTCACTTGTGTCTTCAATGTGATTGAAAATTTTATGTGAATGTGAATGAATGAATGCTTGTCAAGTTGCTTGACCTTTTTATGCAACTAACCTACTTCAAGTTACATTGTACTTCACTAGTACAACCATCAATTGTGATGAGCTATATTTAAAGGTCTTTGTCAAGCATGAACATGAACAAAAATAAGGACTTTGAATAACCAAAAATGCTTAAAATCACATCTCATCAAAACCTCATTGTTATATGGATTTAATGTTGCCATCATCAAAAGGGGGAGATTGTTGGGTTGAGTGTAATTTCATATCATTTCCCCTCTTATTTTGATGATGACAAATGTGATTTTAATGCAAATTAATTGGAACATGATAAACACATTTGACCTGAAATTTATATTCAAGAAGCATGTTTCAAAGCACACTTATCATTTGTACTCATAATAAAATATTTAACTAATGATATATGTGTTTAATTTTCAGGTACAAATACATTTTGCAAAGATGGTGTCGACACACCCTACAATGGTGTCGACACAACACCTCAGAACCCAAGGCAAAAAGCTGAAGAAATGCTGAGACTGTGTCGACACGAGTCAAAAAGCAGGTCGACACGAGTCACATATTCCAGGAATTAGCCTACAGCAGGTCGACACACCACCAGGGCAGGTCGACACTAGATCTCGTTTCCAGAACAGGTTGATTGGAGAATGGGACAGCAGGTCGACACACCATCAGGGCAGGTCGACACTGGATCTCGTTCCCAGAACAGGTTGATTGCAGAATGGGACAGCAGGTCGACACAACATCAGGGCAGGTCGACACTGGATCAACTCCCAGAACATCATGTTTTCAGGATTGGGACAGGAGGTCGACACCACAGTCAAGCAGGTCGACACCAGAGTCTCATCCAGTCATTTAGTCAACCAGTCTCCAGCCAGTGTGTCGACACCACCACCAGGGCAGGTCGACACACTACGGAAAGATTGCAACTTAAAGTTGATGATTGCCACGTGTCATCCTAGGGCGATGGTGTATCAACCTAGGATCGTGTGCCCTTGTACCTAAAGGGTATCTTTGGAATCTTTTGGGTATAAAAGGCCCCAATTGGCCATCCATCACATCAAGAGACCCAACGAACTCTTGGAGCCTTCCACAAGCTTTCTTTGGCGGCGAGAAGAGTTCATCTCCCTCCTCTGCTCTCCTGGTGTCTTCTGAAGACCAATTCTCATCACCTCAAGTGTGAGAATTGGAGTGTGATCCTTGAAGAAGCATTTTAAGCGCCTCAAGGAAGCAGATCAAGTAGAAGCATCCGTTGGAGAAGATTTCAAGGAAGATCCCCAAGTTCAAATTTCAGAGCATCGCTTGGGACTTCAAGAATTCAAGCTTCTTCCCAATCTGAGCTTCTACAAGGGAGTACACTGAAGAACAAAGTCTTTTCATACAATTCTCCTTATACTTTTGTTCTTCTGAGACATTTTGAGATTGTGCAAGTGCTTCTGCATAATTCTCATGAATGTTCTCATGTTCGACTAGATCTGCTGCTAAAGATCTATGTCTTGTTTGGTGTCTAGCAAAGTCATTTGTGAGCCATTGTGCTCAGTTTGAGTTGTCGAACTCAAGTGTTTGTTGAGCAGTCTTGCTCAGGGATCTAGAGTAGTCTTACTCTAGAGTTGTGTGAGTTGTAAGCTCAAGTGTTGGAGTTGTCTTGCTCCAGTGGGTGTGTTACCCAAGTGTTTAGTGAATCCTCACTGGGTGTGAGGGGTGGATGTAGGAATCACATGGGTGATTTCCGAACCACCTAAAAATCTCTGTGCACTTGTCTATTTGTGGTTTGATTCTATCATCCATTAGATGCTTGCATAGGATCGATTAAGATTCACTTAATCAACTATTTTTCACATCTATTTTATCAACTTACTTAACATTTCATCAGATCTGTGTTTTTCACTGTTAAAATTGCCTCTGATTCTAAAAGTTTTTTAAATTGCTTAAGCTTCCGCAGAAAGTGGCATAGATCTATTCATCCCCCCCTTCTAGATCTTATCCACACCTTTTCCTCGATCCTTCACTTTTCTCTATGCCTAATTCTATTCTAATTGTAGAAATAAATCATGAAATGAATTAATGTGTGAATGAATGATTCATATTACATGTTAGGTGTATAGAATATGTACAAGTGTATAATATTAGTATCCATGATTTACAATAAACATGTTATAGAACAAAGTGTCTAAGTGATTTAGGAATGTGTTGATAGTTAAAGTATGTTCCTGTATATTCTTGTAGTTTAAATATTGTATGTATTCTTTAGTGTTTAAAAGATTAATGTGAATGTGATATGTTTAAGATTAAGTCTTTGTTTTACTTGTTGAGTCTTTGGACTCACCCTTGCTTTGGCGTACAGGTGAGACAGGAGTTACTATTTTGAAGGAAGGCATAGAGAAGGTTGATCTCTTGGAGGAGTAGCTTTTGGAGGAGTAAATTTTCAGTTGTACTTTCTTTTCATAGCTTGAATAAAAATATTGTATGAACAATATTTGGACAATGTAATTCTTTCATTATGTAATAATGTGGACATTGTCGTTTTATTTCGCTATTTAGATTGTGGAATGTGTGATGGTGATGGATTAAAGTTGAATTATTTATTTTATTCCGCTGTATTAAATTGCTATCTACGTACTTTTCAACCTATCGGCTAGTGTTGGGTTTTTATCCCACTATAATGACGCTCTTTATACCGACGGGGATTTGTATAATCGTACTGGTATGAGGAGGGTCGTTACATGCGTGATGTCTTTTAATCATGTCTCACACATCACATCTAATAGAATTTAATTTTGAATGTGTGTTGAGAACTTGATTAATTATATGAACTATAAAACAATTATCTCTTAGGGCATGCAATCCCATCATCATCCCCATAGTGAACTTCTCACATACTCTGTATTTATGCCAAATGCACTTATTATCTCTATTACCACCCATTTTTTGATATTGTCAAAAAGGGGGAGAGAATACGTATATTTTATATTCTAATTTGGGAGAGAGAGTTTGTGTCCAAAGAAAATAGGAGAGTTAGTCATAAGTATTTTTGAGAGGGGGAGTTAAGTTAATCTTTCATGACTGTGAATGATTGCATGCATGTGTGTCATAATGAAAATAAAAATTAGAACAACAAATTGGTATAAAAAATCAAATGAAATTGGTATCTGAAATCAAATGTTGTGTTTTGTATGAAAAATCTACTAGTGTTTTGTCATCGCCAAAAAGGGAGATTGTTGTACTATGTAGATTTTGATGATCACAAAAACATTAAATCTAATTCATGTTAACAACATCGCAAACACCAACTGGTAATTTATGTTGATAACTCAAGTATTTGATTTATGTTTATTAATTTATGGGTATAATTTGTGTGTTAAGTGTGCAGTAAAATTATCCAAAAGTCGCACTTCAAGTGGACATTACAAAACCAAAGACTTGGACAGAACAGAAATGTAAGACTGGAGGAGAAACTGCAGAATTGACACAATCGGATGGTTGACTTGAGGAAATTGGTCGATCAATTATCAAGAGGTGTCGACAAATGCTCTGAAGGTGTCGACACACAAGGCAGGAAGTCGGACGACTGACTTGAAGATTTCGGTCGACCTACCTAGCTAGTGCAGCGTGGCGATGGGAAGTCCAAGAATCGCACGACCGATTTGGTGCAGAGTTCTGAGGATCGAAGAGAAGTAGTATGGCCCCACGACCAAGTCCAAAATCAGACAACCGATTTGGGATTCCGGTCGACCGATTACGACGATGCAGTTTCCTATTTTGGATGGACTCTTTCCTTCATTAGGTTTCTGCTCATAGTAACTTCCAAGTTGGGATCTTTTGGGTTCGTACATATATATACCACCTACTCCAAGCCCCAGAATGAGAACCCACCAAGCACGAAGCAATCTATCTATTGAGCTAGGGTTTTGGGTGAATTTCTGAAGATTCCGGAAGAAGCCTAAGGAAGACTTCTTGGTCATCAAATCCAAGCTTCTCCACTACTGATTGGAGTTGTTGTGGAGTTGTATCCAAGCAACACCCAGAAGTCTTTGGTGAAGAGATCAACTTGTGTTCTTCAGTGGCAATCTTGCTTCTGTAGCGACTCTTCCTATTTCTAAAGGAGGAATCTTTGTGCTTTCAGTTTTATTATTTTCTCCACTATCATATGCATATTTGGGTTTGCTATTTTAAAACTGAACACCATTGTGTGTGTGTGCTAAGTTTGTGAGCACCTTGTTGGTGTGTAATGCGTGTGGCGCATACACATCGGGTTGTCTCGTCCCCGGATTCAAGATGGGGTTGTGTTGTGTCCAGAAACAACAGTGTGTGGGGGTTTACGCTTGTACCTGGAAACAAGTAGTGAAAATACTCACGAGGTGTGGGGTAGTGGACATAGGCACACACTGGGGTGTCTTTGCAGAACCACTATGAATCCTGCATGCACTTGTGGTTTGATTCCATCTTTTCTATCTCCATTCTATGCATGCTAAGATAGTTGATTTTGTAGTTTTAATTGTTATATTCCATTGTGCACATCATTCTATAGATTGTCTTAATTGAGTCTAATCTATTATGTGTAAAAAAAAAAATTAAATTAGGCGAAAACCAATTCACTCGTCCCCTCTTGGTTGTTCATCGCACATACCCCTGTACATCACTTTTATTGAGATAATTACATGTTTATCATTATAAAGGTTATTTTACTGCGTTATGGTAGTAACAGAGACATGGCATGAAGTTTACACTGATGATCAGTTTGTCCCCATGTAATTTAATTAATTACACACTTATTTTTTGGTGATTAACAAAACCTTGTCAAAAATTACTAACATGTATTCCATAAGTCTTGAGCACAGGGAATATTACAGGAAAAACTAGCCAATAAGCCAATTTGGTAAGTATTACCTTCTGAAGCATTATTAATTTCAATTCTAATGTCTCTATAAGTCCACATCGACTTCTATTGTAAATCACAATGATTTTCTCTGTCTACAATGATTTCATCATAACGATTTGATAAGTTCCTTAACGATTTCTTCATAGACTGAAATGTCATCTAGTTTTAACAAAAGAAATCGTTTCCACAACGATTCCTTAAGTCATCATAACGATTTGCTCATCGCAACGATTCCCTAAGTCATCGTAACGATTTACTCATCGCAACGATTTCTTATGATATCGTAACGATTTGCTCATCGCAACGATTCTTTAAGTCGTCGTAACGATTTGCTCATCGCAACGATTCCTTAAGTCGTCATAACGATTTGCTCATTGCAACGATTCCCTAAGTCATCGTAACGATTTACTCATCGCAATGATTTCCTCAGATATCGTAACGATTCCTTAAGTCGTCGTAACGATTTGCTCATCGCAACGATTTGTTCGAATGATCACAACGATTCGATAAGTGATCGCATCGATTTGGTCTCGCAACGATTTCCTTAATGATTGAAACGACTTGCTTTCGTAACGATTCCTTTAGTGATCATAACGATTTGGTCTCGTAATGATTCCTTTAATGATCATAACGATTTGGTCTCACATCGATTTTCTAAGTAAGAATAACGATTTGATTTCTGTAACAATTCAATAAGTTACATAACGACTTGATCGCTGATCATAACGACTCATGCATAACGATTTGCTTACGAAGTCACAACGATTTGTCTCTACATCGATTGGTTGTTAGTGCATCAGCGTTCTTATGAGCACACAACGATTTTCACGAATATCAACTCATTTGCATGTAACGATTTCATAGAAAATAACGATTTGCCTTTCGAGCTGATTTTTGAATTTGTTGAGAAGTCAAAGTCGTCTCGTATATCTTTTGACAGCAATGCATTATTATGATAGTACGTATCTCTACATGCATACAGACGATATCATGACTATTCTCTATGCGTCCTTTTTGAACAACAAAATGGCATTACTATTTTGGTGAATGTTCACACCAACGATGACTGACAACAAGAGACAGCCTAGCTATCTACTGTTCTAACATTTAATATATGCAGGTCACTGACAGCTCTAGTGATACAACATTGGATAAAATAGAAGCCAAAGGATATTACAGAAGATCTTATCTCTTTACGTGGATGAAAAGATAAGAGACTGTTGACTGGAAGCTTCCAAGGATCAAGCAGTCTAACGTACACCTATGCATGGAGACAACATACACTTCAACGTTCAAATTTCAAACGTTGATATATATAGAAGAATGAAGTTCGAAAAACAGATCAAGTGAGACAACTACAAGCGACAATGTTTTCAACCGTCTGAAAACCCTTCTTAGAGCCAGACACAAACTCTCATTAGTTTTTTAGCTCTTGCTCTCAGTTCTAAGTTCACATCTGTGTGAGAGCTCTTCGGTCTGAGAAGAATTCTTGATTGTAGATCTCTTCTTCTTCTCAGTCCTTGCTTCAGATGAAGCAGTGTTCTATAAGCTTGATCTAGGGGCGTCATCTCTTTGATCACTATTTCTTAAGTTGTTCCCTTCTGTTGTGAAGGAAGACCTGGTGGGATCCAGGGTGTGTCTTTCCCTTCTGTTGTGAAGGAGGACCTTGTGTGGTATCCAGGGGGTTGTAATTCCCTTCGGGTTGAAGGAAGACCAGCTGCGCCAGGGTGTAAGGGTCCTTAAGGGGGACTGTACCCTTGGTAGTGAAATCCTGAGATTTTGCTCAAGGACTGGACGTAGGACTCCTAAGGAGAGGAGATCCGAACCTGGATAATTCCTTGTGTTGTGTGATTTTCTTTGTGTGATTGCTGTTTATCTTCACTATCACTAACATCCATCGAAGTGTTTTTGTGTAAACATTTTCGTGTGTACAGGGTTAGTCAACGAAGTTTTAAAGCCGCATTCACCCCCCCTCTGGGCTTTCTAGCTGGGCAACAAGTGGTATCAGAGCGAGTCTCTTCGACAAAGAAGAAGATCCAACAATCTGAAGAGTAAAGATCCATGGCAGCCCAAAGTCACAATGAAGGTCAGTCTGTCAACCGACCACCATTGTTCGATGGAGAAGACTGTGCTTACTGGAAAACAAAAATGGAGTATTTTATACAAGGTAATGACTACCAGATATGGTCCATAGTTGAAGAAGGCGATCTCCTAGTCACCAACGAAAAGACTAATTGGACAGATGATGATAGGAAGAAGATTTCTTTAAACTGTAAGGCTAAAAGCATTTTGTGTTGTGCTCTCAGCAAGAAAGAATTCAATGGAGTGTCAGCATATAAATCCGCAATGCAGATGTGGGAAAAATTAAGAATCACATATGAAGGCACGGACAAGGTCAAGGAAACAGGATTGACATTCTGGTAACTCAATATGAAAGGTTCCAGATGCAGCCAGGAGAATCTATAACCCAGATGTTTAGTCAATTCACAGACATTACAAATGGGTTGACTGGACTTGGGAAGACTTATGAAATGGGAGATATGGTCAGGAAGATTCTTAGATCTCTACCCTCTACATGGACTCCTAAAGTGACAGCTATTGAGGAGGCAAATGATCTAAAGAGAATGTCTCTAGAAAAACTCATTGGGTCCCTTATGGCTCATGAGATTAATATGGAGAGATTAGGAGAATCCTCTAGCAGGATGAAGCACTCAAATGCACTCAAGGCCGACGAAGACTTATCAGAAGAATCATTAGACAACAGTGAGAGCAGCAAGGAGAGTGATGATGAAGAAGCAATGCTATCCAGAAGACTGCAACGGATTCTAGCAAAGAAGAAGAAGTTCTAATCCGGCAGAAGGCATTTCAAGAAACACAAAGAGTTCAAGAAGTTAGAAGGAAAAGAGTAGAAGAAGGCTGAGCCGTTATGTTATGAGTGTAAGAAGCCAGGACACATTAGGGCAGAGTGTCCAAAACTCAAGAAAACCGAATTCAGGAAGAAGGACAGTTCAAGAAAGTTCAGAAGATATAAGAAGAAAGCCATGGCAGTAGCTTGGGACAACAGCAGTGACTCAGACAGCGAGTCAAGTTCAACCAGCGAGGAAGAAGAAAAGGCTAACCTAGCCTTCATAGCAGACGTCACAGAAAAGGTAACCTCTGACTCATCCTTTGATTCATGCAATGATTCTGATTTAGATAACTTGGAAGATGCTTTTAATGAATTATATGATAAATATAGAGAAATATCTAAATTACTAAAAGCTAGTAAGAAAAATGTTACATGTCTAGAGAATACCATTTCAGACTTAAAATCAGAAAATGAACAACTAGAAAAGCAACTTAATAAACTCAAAAGAAGAAATGAATTGCTATGCAAAAATCTAAAAGATAAAAATGAACAAATAACAAAATTAGAAAAATAAGAAAGTTCAGATAAACTAAAAAATGAAATCAAAATTTTAACAGAAGAAAATGATAAACTATCAAATACCTTAGACAAATTCACTAATGGTAAGAATTCTCTAATACTGAGAGGTGCTAGACGGTCAGGAAAAAGGAAACATGGTCTAGGCTATACGCCCCCAGATACTGAAGACACAACAGTATACCCTAAGACATATCCAACTCCAAAATTTGTACCTGAACAAGACATAGCATACAAAGCTCACCTTAAATATCCTGAAAAAGTAACTAGAACAACATGCTGCAGTCACTGCAACAAATTAGGTCACAACAAGACTACATGTCCAACTAAATATAAAAGGTGGATAATCAAAAGGAAAAATGATGATACTAACCAACCAGGACCCAAAAGAACTTTGGTACCTAAAGCTTAATGTTTTTATTTCAGGGAAATCTTCGAGCATCCAAATGGTATTTGGATAGTGGATGTTCAAGACACATGTCAGGAATAGAAGATTATTTTGTCATCTAGAAGCTGAAGAAGGAACAGTCACCTATGGAGACAATGGCAAAGGGACTGTTATTGGTACAGGATCTGTTGGCAGTAATGGAAAACCAATAATAGAAGATGTTCTTTGTGTAAAAGGTCTGAAGCACAACCTCATAAGCATCAGCCAGCTTTGTGACAAAGGCCATCAGATTAAGTTTCAAGAATCCAATTGCAGTATCTTGAAGGATGGAGCAGTATTCTTCGAAGCCAACAGAGAAAAGAATCTATATGTGCTCTATCTTGAAGAACTCAAGGACCAAGACATCTGTTTAGCAGCTAGCAAAGAGCAGTCAACTGAGCTGTGGCACAGAAGATTGGGCCACTGCAGTTTGGACGGCATAAACAAGCTCAGAAAGAGAAGCCTTGTGGAAGGTCTGTCAAAGGTCAGCAATAAATTGGATGGAATCTACAGACCGTGTGCAAAAGGGAAGCACACTAAGAGTTCCTTCAAGTCAAAGACTGTGGTAACCACCTCTAAACCCTTGGAACTCCTTCATATGGATTTATTTGGGTCAATGAGGACCACTAGTCTTGGAGGAAAGAACTTTGTCTTTGTTATTGTAGATGACTACTCCAGATTCACATGGGTCACATTCTTGGAGCACAAAGATGATACATTTGAGAGCTTTGTTAGCTTCAGCAAGAAGGTGCAGAAAGATAAAAAGTATTGCATTATTGGAATCTGGTCAGATCATGGAGGAGAGTTCCAAAATGAAAAATTTGTGAGATTTTGTGAAGTTTAAGGAATTGAGCACAACTTCTCAGCACCAAGAACACTACAGCAAAATGGTGTTTCTGAGAGGAAGAATAGAACCTTATTAGACATGGTAAGAACTATGCTGTCAGAATATGCTTTGCCAAGGTACTTCTGGGCTGAAGTAGTAAACACATCAAGCTATATCATTAACAGGGTAATGATCAGGTCAATCCTGAAGAAGACAGCTTATGAACTTTTCAAAGGAAAGAAGCCAAAGATCAATCACTTCAGGACATTTGGTTGTCCTTTCTTCATCCACAACAATGTCAAAAGAGATATTATGTGTCGACACTTCCTGTCCCTCCCAGAAGCTTGTTTTGCAGCCAGTGGAAAGTGTGTCAACACAAGTGCAAAGTGTGTCGACACAACTCATCTGTCAAAGCTGCCAGGACTTAAAGCTAGGAACATGTGTCGATACATATCTCATGTTGTGTCGACACACTTCGACTGCTTTTCCAGATCTCATTTAAGGACACGTGGATGATTTTGGTTGAAGGCTTTTGAGCGGGAATTTTTGTGCCCCCAAATTCCAAGGCATTTTGTGGACACATGGGACTATAAATGCCCATCATCCACTCATCTCTTGGGGGACAGACACCTCAGTTCTCTCCACTCCTAGAAGTAGAAGGCAATTTCAGAGAGAGGCTTCATCCTGGAGAATTGCGCCAAAATCTGAAGAATTGGGAGATCCTAGTGTTGCCCAGATAGCAAGCCTAGAGGGGGGGGGGGGGATGAATGGATTGCTAAAATTTCTTCTAAGAGAAATTCCTGTAAATAATCAGACTAGACATACAACACTAAGATCGATAGTTAGTGTTAAAGTTAATCAAAACAATGAGAACAATCACACAAACAACAGAAAATTTATCCTAGTTCGGATCTCCTATCTCAAGGAGTCCTACGTCCAGCCCTCAAGTAACCACTTGGGATTCCACCAAACAAGGGCATAGTCCCCTTTAGGGACACTTACACATCTAGCCACAGCTGGCCTTCTCTTCTCAACCAGAAGAGGAACAACACCACCTATACCAACAGGTCTTCTCTTCACACCAGAAGAGGATCAACCACAAAGAATGAGTTGTATGAGGGAGGCCCCAAGACCAAGCTTATAATCACTTGCTTGATCTGAGGCGAGGTCTGAGAGGCACAAGATGATTACAAAGTGGATTCTCTCTTAGATATACGCAAGCTCTCAAAAGGCAATGCACAGTTCTCACAAAGATCTAGGAGCTAATGAAAAGTTGGATTGGACGAGCTGGCTCTTGTTGTTCTTCTGGTGACTGGAGTTTCAAGCTTTTCAAAGGTTCAAGAGTTTGAACTGTCTAACTAGCTTGCATGGAGTCACCAGTCTTCTATTTATCTTCTTTGAAATAAGTTTGACCGTTGTAGTATATGTTGAAATATCCATTGTCTCACAGCTTCATGCACGTTAGAGAGACTAGTCCGAAGCAAGGAGCAGGTGAGCCCACAGCCATTAATGCTTGGATTGACACATACACCTTCAAGGAAAGATTGTTTGAATCTTCTATCCTTTTGTCAGGTTGACAGCTCCATCTTTGACGTGCGTTTCTACAAAAGTCCTGCACACAATAAATGCTGACACGTAGACAACTTCTCTTTGTCTAAAGTGTTAGTCAATATTAGTAGTCGTGCTGCAAAAGGACATACAAAAATGGAAATAATATTCTGTCATCATATAAGGCAAGATTTTACGTGACGCTGGTGAGGTAAACAAGGATGTGTTGTACCTTTACAATAAATGTTGAGGACTTGAGGATACATTGTGATGCGCAGGAAGGTTTTTGAAATCATCAGAGATTTGAACTTATATATTTAAATATCATGAGGAATGATTATAACAAGATTATTCAATGGCTTTCTAAATTTTATTTGAAAGAAAAGGACATCCTATATAGAAATGATATTGATATCAAGTTGATGATACAATCATGTGAGAATGTACTCTATGTTGAAACCAATTCGATGTAAGCATAAATATAATGAAATCGATGTTCTCATTATCTAACAGAAATCGAAGTGTAGATGAAATCGTTGTTCCATATGAAGTTGATGTTTTGGTGAAACCGTTGTAGACATGAAATATTGTTTGATGTATTCAACCACCAAATTGTTGTAGCGACTAAATCGTTGTTTAAGTGAGACAGAGTTGTTGTTATGAGCAAATCGTTGTTTAAGAGAAATCGTTGTTTAAGTGAAAGTGAATCGTTGTTGTGACCAAATCGTTCTTTGAGTGAAAGTAAATCGTTTTTATGATCAAATCGTTCTTTAAGTGAAAGCAAATCGTTGTTCTGATCAAATCATTCTTTAGTGAAAGCAAATCATTGTTGCGATCAATCGTTATTTAAGTGAAAGTAAATCATTGTTGTGATCAAATCATTGTTCAAGTGAGCAGAAATCATTGTTTTGATCAAATCTTTGTTTAAGTGAACGCAAATCGTTGTTTTGATCAAATCGTTGTTTAAGTGAGCGAAAATTGTTGTTTCGATCAAATCGTTGTTTAAGTGATCATATGGAAATCGATGTGAACTTTGACAAATTTCTTCTTTGAACTTCAAATAACAGTGTGTGAGGATAACTTACAGATTTTGCTTGAGTTATTTCCTGTAGATAAACTTCACAAAAAGTGTTAGAGTACTTTTCAAGATTTTGTTAATCACCAAATATATATATATATAATTAATAATTAATTATATGGAGATGGACTGATCATCAATCTCCCCTTTTGGTGATGACAAAACATAGAGAATTGCATGCATAGAAAGTACTGAAATTTAGATTTTTTTTAAAATAAAATAAATTTAATTTTAGGGTATGTCTTTCAGAATAATCTCTACCCTTTTTTGTCATTAATCAAAAAGAATCAGATAGACAGAAGAGAAATGGAGATAGACAAAGATAAATGGGAGCCAAAATATCATATTTGATTACTTAATGGGGGTCAGAAATGTAGAAGCCATGAGACAAAAGAGAGGCATGTCGAGTAATTAAGGGCCAAGCTAGGAGTTCCTGCTCTTTAAAGTAGTTTTTAAAAGCACCCCAAGTAATATTGTAGGATCGCCCCATGACTGGAAGAAATCTTTGGATGTGGAGGTGCCTCTGAGCTTCAATGAAATTGGCAAACTCCTCTTTCCCAAGAGATGTTCGGTAAGAGCTGGTAGTTCCAAAACTGGCATGCTGCAAGAATTTGTCGATGGAGATAGGATAGAAAATCTTGTGCTGCAGCAGATCCTTCTTCAAGGGTACATAGACTTTGTACCTCTCAACCCAAATGGCAAAGGGATCTTGAACCAAATTGATGGAGTTGAGATCTAGGAATTCTTCAGCAGATAGAGAAGGTTTGCCGGATATGGCTAGTGAAGTGTTCAAGGTTTCCAACTGCTAAGCAGTTTGGTGATAGTGCTTCTCCCAATCAGAGGGGAAGTGCCTTTCACATTCAGATAAGAGGGGAGCAAGGACATCGGACTTGATAGAACCTCTGTGATATTCTCTGAATAGAAATCTATGGAAGGCAAGAGGAGCTTCGTGTTGGACTGTGATTCTGGCCATTACTCTAGTAATCCCTCAAAAATAGTAGGACCCACAGCAGAGTCCATGAGCAAGGAATGAAGCTTGGGGAGGAAGACAATATCTGGCATCTGTAGAGTAGAAAAATCCACTTGAAGGGAAGTTTTGACAGGGTTTTCAGTCCTAAGCTATGCAATGGCGGCCCTGAATTGACCAAGCTGAATTTTTGGCAGTTTGTTGAGAAACCGATAGTCATTGAACATCTTGAACTGCCGGATTAACTTGATTTCCCTCTGGATGATGGTACCCAATTGTTTCTATGGTGGATGATAAACCACTCAGACAGAGTAAGTCGGTGGTCTCTGGGTGGGAATATGTCAGATTTGGCTAGCACAAACTTCCTGTAGAGAGACTAATGGCCCCGAGCCCACTGGTCTTCAGTCTTAGACTCAGCTAAGGAGAAGATTTTGGATTGATCTGATTTGGATATGGGAGAGAGGGGAGAACAATAGTGAGGTGTTCTGTGAGATTAAGGTGAGGGAGGCCAAAAATGGCAGCAAATGAACATTTTATAAGAATTCGCAATAAAGGGATCTCCTTCTATTTTCAACAGAAAGAGAGAACCAAAGAGGGGGGAATTGAGGTTCAGAAGAGAAAGCAAGTTTCTTAGAAACTTTTCTCTTTTTGAGGGCAGGACTGGGATAACATGTCCTGTGAACATGGGAGGAAACAGACAGGACTGAGTGAAGAATTGCTTCTTCAAACTCATCTTTGATGTCCTGTATGATGTGGCCTTGAACACGAGCACCCTCCGGAATGATGGTGATGAAGGAGGGAGGAGTCGGTGGATGAAGAGAAGAGAAAGAAGTAGGAGGACGTGGTGCATATGGTCCAACAGATGATGATGCTGGAGGTTCAACAAATGTTGGAGGAGGAGGAATTGCAGGAGAAGAAGTAGGTGAAGAAGAGGAGGTAGTAGGAAAAGGTGTGGGTGAGGAGATGTGTTTCAAAAGTGGTTTCTTGGAGGGTTCAGGAGCAGGCGGGGCTGTGAAGGAAGCAAGTGGTGGAGAAGGACCTGGAGTCTGAAGATGTGGGGCGATAGAAGGCTGGGGGCACAACAGCAACCTCTACAGGAGCTTGAGACCCAGTTGGTTCTGCCTCTGACTCTACTTGCCCTGATGGCCCAGCACCAACAACTTCAGCTTCACATGGCCTTGATTGCCCTGACTCTTCAACAGATGGCCCTGGTGGCCGAACTCCCTCTTCAACAATTGGCCATGATGGCCTTGATTTCTCAAAAACGGCCCTGATTCATTAACAACTGGATCCTCTTGTACAACTTGAGTGGGAGCAGAAGGGGCAGGAGTAGACAATTGCACCCTCACACAGTCTAAAAGATCTGTCATTAACTACTTCAAGCTGCCCAACTCACTTCTCATCTCCTGGAGCTCAACTTTAACTGCTCCAGTCTCCTTGGCTTTAGTGCTCTGACTCAAAAAAATGGATTGAACTTTAGATTGCAGTGAGCACAAAATCTCACCATGTGCATTCAATCTATTGATGATAGGCTTCATGTGCACATGAATCCAATTCTTCTTTGTTTTGTGGTGTGGCCTTCTTGGTGAGTAGAGGAATTTTGGGGGCAACACCCTTTTTCTTTCCACCTGAGCTGATGATGGGCTCCACATCCTCATCTGAAACAGCTTCAACAATTCCTTCATGGAATTGATCTGCAAGAGCACTAGCAGTAGGCTCCCCCCTGAATCTCTGGCTCCACCTAAGCTGGAGCATCCTCAATCTGGACATCTTCTGCGTGGCCTGGTGCCACAACATCCGGAGTAACTTCTGCCACGCTGTCTTCCAAACCAATGATTTCTTCCCCTTCTGCCACAAAGGTCTTGGTCCAAGTGTTTCCCACTAGAGAGAAACCACTTTTCTTCAAATTCCTGGATCGAATAGGCTGGCCCATCTTCTCCATTACTTCTCCCTTCAGGTCAATATCATAATCCTTGAAAATTCTGTTGAGCAGCTGGGCATATGGAAGAGATACTACCAATTTGTTCTTCTTATCCCATATCATCTCTGCAGCAGACTTCATCCTTTCAATAATCACCTGAGCCATGTTGATATCTTGATTTTGGATGGCCCAAAACATCATATCTGAATCTCCTTTTGGGCAGGTTGAGAAGGTAGCGCTTCTTGGAACCAAAATCTAACAAACTATAAAGTGCAATATTCTGTTGAATGCATTAAGTTGGTTGATGTCGATCTTTCCATCCTTTAGCTTGTACTCTGTTCCGATGATCCCTAGCCCCTTGGCATGAATGTCTATGGAGTTCACGCCACTGTGACCGACTGTAGATACTCCAAATAGTCTCTCCAAAAGATTATGGGTGATGTGAATGGGTGTACCTTTTACTGTGGAGGAGAGAGACCCATCTTTTTCTGATTTCAAGCAGGTGTAGAAAGCTTTGGCTAGGTCTGGATAACTTGGTTCAGAAACAATAACCATCCTCGTCCACTTCATCCTCTGAATGGCTTCCACTATGCTGTGCATCCCATGCTTCTCTAGATCTTCAATATCCACTACCTTGTTTCCACAAAGCTTGATCCTGACAGTCGCAAAATGTTCCTGTTGATCCGCCGTGAGGAAGGCGACGCTGTAACCACATACGATGCCGGAACTCCCAGAAGCAACCATGGAATCGAGCAAGAAATGTTCTAGATGATCGTGGGAAGGAGAGGAACAAGAACCCTCAAGAAATTTGAGCGGGAGCAGAGGGATCCTTTGAAACCGCTCAGAGGGGATTCTTGAGTCGATAAGGGATTTTGTAGGCAGGCAATCGAAAGAGATAAGAGAGAGAGAGCGAATCGATTAGGCATGGATTTCAGATTTAATGGCAAGACATAAAGTCACTTTTTGAAATGCCAAAGCAATAAATGCGGATAACGACAAAAGAGGAGAGGATAAAGCAAACAATAAGAATTAATATGAAACGCTATAGCAATTTATGACGCAAGCAATAAAGGATTTACTTAAATTTTAGCGGGAAGGACAAGTAATATTCTGAAAATTATTATTTCAGTTACGTGCAGACATATCTGTTACAAATTACACATGCCTAATTCCCTTCTAAGAGACGTAAATATCTCTTCAGGTAAGGCTTTGTAAAGATATCTGCTAACTGATTCTGAGTATCTACAAATGAAATATTAATATTACCATTTGATACATGATCTCTAATAAAATGATATCTGACCTCTATATGTTTCGTCCTGGAGTGCTGTACTGGATTTTTTGTGAGATTTTTCGCACTTGTGTTGTCGCACAGCAATGGGATGGTTTTGATGTGCAACCCATAGTCTTCAAGCTGTTGTTTTATCCATAAGAGTTGAGTGCAACAGCTTCCAGTAGCTACGTATTCAGCTTCAGCTATTGATAGTGCTATTGAATTTTACTTCTTTGAAGACCATGAAATCAAGCATCCTGCAAGAAATTGACAACCACCACTGGTGCTTTTTCTATCTACTTTGCATCCAGCATAGTCAGCATCAGAATATCCAACTAAACTAGTTTCACATGACTTTGGATACCATAGTTCTGGGTCATGAGTCTTAGCTAAATATCTAAAAATCCTTTTAACAGATATTAAATGGGATTCCTTAGGATTAGACTGATATCTTGCACACATATATACACTAAATAAGATATCTAGTCTACTAGCTGTTAAATAAAGCAATGATCCTATCATTCCCCTATAAAGTTTCTGATCAACTTTCTTACCTTCCTTATCACTGTCTAACCTGGTAGATGTGCTCATTGGAGTGGACAGAGGTTTGGCATTTTCAAAACCAAATTTCTTTATAAGTTCCTTGGTGTATTTTGCATGACAAATATGGGTTCCTTCATTTCCTTGCTTTATTTGTAATACAAGAAAGTAGTTGAGTTCTCCCATCATACTCATCTCAAATTCTCCCTGCATGAGCTTTTCAAAATACTTGCACAAGGATTAATCAGTAGAACCAAATATAATATCATCTACATAAATTTGCACAAGTAATATATTTTTATGTTTTGACTTAATGAACAATGTGCTATCTACATGACCTCGAATAAAACCATGATTTAATAAGAATGCACTAAGTTTTTCATACCATGCTCTAGGTGCTTGTTTCAACCCATACAATGCTTTATGCAATTTAAAATATGATTTGGATAGTTCAAATCATCAAAACCAGGAGGCTGTTCTACATAGACTTCCTCCTTTATATAGCCATTTAGAAAAGAAGATTTTACATCCATTTGAAAAAGTTTTAAATCCAATGCACATGCATAAGCAAGTAAGATTCTAATAGCCTCTAGTCTGGCCACTGGTGCATAGGTTTCATCGAAATCTATGCCTTCCTCTTGGGAATAGCCTTGAGCAACTAGTCTATCCTTGTTTCTAGTGATAACACCAGCTTCATCCAATTTGTTCTTGAACACCCATTTGGTGCCAATCACAGGATGACTTGATGGTCTCGGAACAAGGGACCAAACTTGATTTCTCCTAAACTGATTAAGTTCATCTTGCATGGCTAAAATCCAAGATTCATCAGACAGTGCTTCATTATCTGTCTTCGGCTCTATTTGAGATACAAATGCTAAATAATCAAAAGGAATAATGCTAGCTCTTGTTCTTACCCCAACTGATGGATTTCCAATGATGTTATCAATAGGGTGATCCTTCTTCTATCTCCATTCCTTTGGAAGATCATCATGAATGATTTCTTTTTGTTGCAATTCTTCCAAGGGTGGATCTTCATTATCTTTCATAGTTGTTTCCTTTAGTTTATGTGTAAGACTATCTGTATCTTCATCATCACTTACAGATTCCTTTCTTAAGGAGGGGTTAGATTCATAAAAATAATATAAACAATTTGTTCAATCAATAAACTTCTTTTATTAAAACTCTATAGCCTTTTGGTTTAGAAGTATACCCCATAAAGATCCCTTCATCAGATTTGGGATCAAGCTTACTTATGTCTCTCTTACCATTGATGTGAATGAAGCATGGACATCCAAACGTTCTGAGATGACTGATCTTGGGCTTCCTTTCCTTGTACAACTCATATGCAGTCTTCTTTAAGATTGGCCTGATCATGACTCTATTGATAATATAACATGCTGTATTAACCGCTTCTTCCCAGAAGTACCTTGGGAGGTTGTACTCAGATAGCATGGTCCTGGCCATGTCCAACAAGGTTCTATTCTTCCTCTCAGCTACCCCATTTTACTGTGGTGTTCTAGGTGCTGAGAAATTATGTTCTATACCTTGATCATTTCAAAATTCTGCAAATCTATCGTTCTGAAATTCTCCTCCATGATCTGAACGGATGCTGATAATGCTGAACTTCTTATCTTTTTGAACTAATTTACTGAACTTCACAAAACTTTCAAATGTGTTATCTTTATGCTCTAAAAATGATACCCATGTGAATCTTGAATAATCATCAACTATGATAAATCCAAAGTTCTTTCCTCCCAGGCTGGTAGTTCTCATTGGTCCAAATAGATCCATATGAAGCAGTTCTAGTGGTTTGGAGGTAGTGACTATTGCCTTGGATTTGAAGGAGGACTTTGCAAGCTTCCCTTTTGCACAAGGTTCACAAATATTGTCATGTCTTGTGTTTATTTTCGGCAGACCATCTACTAGATCATGTTTGACAAGTTTTCTTATTCCATCCAAGCTACAATGGCCTAAAATGCCATAATTCAGTATTCTGATCTTTACTCACTGCTAGACAAATATCTTGATCTTTCAATTCTTCTAGATGCAGTAAATATAGGTTCTTTTCTCTGCTAGCTTCGAAGACAGTTGCACCATCCTTGATAATCAAACACTTAGATTCCTGAAACTTGATCTGATGACCCTTGTCACACAGCTAACTAATACTGATTCAAATGTGCTTCAATCCCTTGACGCATAGTACATCTTCTATGAGGATTCTATCTTGACTTCCAATAGATCCACAACCAACAACTGACCCTTTTCCATTATCGCTATAGGTTACTGTGCCTTCTTCATTTTGATATGAGAGAACAATTTCTTGTTACATGTCATATGCCTTGAGCACCCGCTGTCAAGGTACCACTTTGATGCTCTAAGGCTTCCCTGCAATAAATCAATGAGATTTAGGTACCGAAGTTATTTTGGGTCCTGATTGGTTAGTTTCTTCACAATTTCTTTTGGGAATCCATTTTAGGTGTTTGGTTGTACATGTTATTTTTGTGTGTCCTAGTTTGTTACAGTGTGTGCAGCAAGGGATGTTGTTTATTGTTTGATTTGACTTATGATTTTTATTTTTATTTATTTTATAGTTAGGATGTTGTTCAGCTTCAAACTTCAGCGTTGGATAAATCTTAGGATGAATTACAGTTTCTTCATTATCTGGTGGAGTGTATCCTAAGCCATACTTTTTCTTTCCTGATCTTCTTGCTCCTTTTAATATTGGAGAAGATTTTCCATTTGTGAACTTTTCAATTGTGGTAGTTAAATATTCATTATCTTTGTTAGTGTATTGATTTCACTTTTAAGTTTACTTGTGGTTTCCTGATTTTCTAAATTTGATATCTTTTCATTCTTACTTTTTATATCTTCACATAGCATTTCATTTCTTCTTTTAAGTTCAGAAATTTGTTTTTCTAACTGTTCAGTTTCAGATTTTAAATCTGAGTTGGTAATTTCTAAGCATGCATAACTTTTCTTGGTTGTTTTTAATACTTTTAAGACATCTTTATACTTGCTGTATAATTCGTTAAAAGTATCTTATAAACTATCTGAGTTTGATTCATTGCAAGAAGTAAAAGATGAGTCAGAGGTTACCTTATCATCAACATTTGCCATGAAGGCTAGGTTGGCTTTTTCTTCTTCTTCTTCGCTGGAGCTTGACTCACTATCTGAGTCACTTTCGTTGTTCCATGTAGTGGCCATGGCATTCTTCTTATATCTTTTGAACTTCTTTGCATTGTCCTTCTTCTTGAACTCAGTTTTCTTTAGTTTTGGACAATTAGCTTTGATGTGTCCACGCTTCTTGCACTCGTAGCATATAGGTTCAGATTTCTTGACTTCTTTCCCTTCAGATCTTTTGAAGTCTTTACCTTTCTTGAAGTATCTTCTTCCTGATTGGTACTTCTTTTTAGCTAGTATACGTTACAATCTTCTAGAGATAAACACTTCTTCATCTTCACTACTCTCATTGCTTTTGTCACTTTCTGATTCGCCATCAGTTGTTTCTTCTGTGGCCTTGAGAATATTGCTGTGCTTCTTCTTGCTGGAGGATTCTCCCAGCCTTTCCATATTTATCTCATAAGCCATTAAGGACCCAATGAGCTTTTCAAGTGACATTCTTCTAAGGTCGTTGGCTTCTTCTATGGCTGTCACCTTTGGAGTCCATGAGGTTGGTAGGGACCTCAATATTTTCCTTACCATGTCACCAATTTCATAGGTTTTTCCAAGCCCAGCCAAACCGTTGGTGATATCCATAAATCTACTGTACATTTGGGTGATGGACTCTCCTGACTGCATTTGAAATCTTTCATACTGAGCTACCAGGATGTCTATTCTTGTTTCCCTTACCTTGTCAGTTCCTTCATATGTGATTATGAGCTTTTCCCACATTTCCATAGCTGACTTGCATGCTGAAATCCTGTTAAATTCTTTCTTACTCAGCCACACCATAGTATACTTTTAGCTTTTCTATTTAGGGATATTTTCTTCTTGTCTTCATCTGTCGAATTTTCTCTGTTGTTGAGTACCACTAGGTCTCCTTCTTTGATAATTGACCAAAGCTAGAAATCGAGACCTTGAAGGAAGAACTCCATCCGAGTCTTCTAATAGTTGTAATCTTCATCGTCGAATAGAGGAGGCCAGTTGACGGACTGACCTTCTGCATATCCTTGAGCTGCCATTTATCTTTACTCTTAAGATCGTGAGATCTTCTTCTCGAAGAGACTTGGCTCTAATACCACTTGTTGCCCAAATAGCAAGCCTAGAGGGGGGGTGAATGGATTGCTAAAATTTCTTCTAAGAGAAATTACTGTAAATAATCAGACTAGATAGGAAACACTAAGATCAATAGCTAGAGTTAAAGTTAATCAAAACAATGAGAACAATCACATAAACAACACGAAATTTTATCCTGGTTCAGATCTCCTATCTCAAGGAGTCCTACGTCCAGCCCCCAAGCAACCACTTGGGATTCCACTAAACAAGGGTACAGTCCCCCTTATGGACACTTACACATACAGCCGCAGCTGGCCTTCTCTTCTCAACCAGAAGAGGAACAACACCACCTATACCAATAGGTATTCTCTTCACACCAGAAGAGGATCAACCACAAAGAATGAGTTGTATGCGGGAGGCCCCAAGACCACGCTTATAAACACTTGCTCTCAAAAGGCACAAGATGATTACAAAGTGGATTCTCTCTTAGATATACACAAGCTCTCAAAAGGCAATGCACAGTTCTCACAAAGAGCTAAGAGCTACATAAAAGTTGGATTGGACGAGCTGGCTCTTGTTGTTCTACTGGTGACTGAGGTTTCAAGCTTTTCAAAGGTTCAAGAGTTCAGACTGTCTAACTAGCTTGCATGGAGTCACCAGTCTTCTATTTATCTTCCTTCAAATAATTTTGACCGTTGTAGTATCCGTTGAAATATCCGTTGTCTCACAGCTTCATGCATGTTAGAGAGACTGGTCCGAAGCAAGGAGCAGGTGAGCCTGCGACCATTAATGCTTGGATTGACACATACATCTTCAAGGAAAGATTGTCTGAATCTTCTATCCTTTTGTCAGGTTGACAACTCCATCTTTGACGTGTGTTTCTACAAAAGTCCTGCACATAATAAATGCTGACACGTAGACAACTTCTCTTTATCGAAACTGTCAGTCAATATTAGTAGTCGTGCTGCAAAAGGATATACCAAAACAGAAATAATATTCTGTCATCATATAAGGCAAGATTTTACGTGACACATGTGAGGTAAACAAGGATGTGTTGTACCTTTACAATAAATGTTGAGGACTTGAGGATACATTGTGATGCGCAGGAAGGTTTTTGAAATCATCAGAGATTTGAACTTATATATTTAAATATCATGAGGAATGATTATAACAAGATTATTCAATGGCTTTCTAAATTTTATTTGAAAGAAAAGGACATTCTATATAGAAATGATATTGATATCAAATTGATGATACAATCATGTGAGAATGTACTCTATGTTGAAACCAAGTCAATGTGAGCATAAATATAATGAAATCGATGTTCTGTGCAAAGTCGTTATCTAACAGAAATCGAAGTGCAGATGAAATCGTTGTTCCATATGAAGTTGATGTTTTGGTGAAATAATTGTAGACATGAAATCGTTGTTCGATGTATTCAACCACCAAATCGTTGTTTAAGTGAGATAGAGTCGTTGTTATGAGCAAATCACTGTTTAAGAGAAAATCATTGTTTTAAGTGAAAGTGAATCGTTGTTGTGACCAAATCGTTCTTTGAGTGAAAGCAAATTATTGTTGTGATCAAATCGTTCTTTAAGTGAAAGCAAATCGTTGTTGCGATCAAATCGTTCTTTAAGTGAAAGCAAATCGTTGTTGTGATCAAATCGTTCTTTAAGTGAAAGCAAATCGTTGTTGCGATCAAATCGTTCTTTAAGTGAAAGCAAATCGTTGTTGTGATCAAATCGTTCTTTAAGCGAAAACAAACCGTTGTTGTGGTCAAATCGTTGTTCAAGTGAGCGGAAATCGTTGTTTTGATCAAATCGTTGTTTAAGTGAACGCATATCATTGATTCAATCAAATCGTTGTTTAAGTGAGCGGAAATCGTTGTTTCGATCTAATCGTTGTTTAAGTGAGTAGAAATCGTTGTTTCGATCAAATCGTTGTTTAAGTGAACGCATATTGTTGTTTCGATGAAATCGTTGTTTAAGTGAGCGGAAATCGTTGTTTAAGTGAACGCAAATCGTTGTTTTGATCAAATCGTTGTTTAAGTGAGCGGAAATCATTGTTTCGATCAAATCGTTGTTTAAGTGATCATATGGAAATCGATGTGAACTTAGACAAATTTTTGCTTTGAACTTCAAATAACAGTGTGTGAGGATGCCTTACAGATTTTGCTTGAGTTATATCCTGTAGATAAACTTCACAAAAAGTGTTAGAGAGTACTTTCAAGATTTTGTTACTCACCAAAAAAAATATGTATATAATTAATAATTAATTATATGGAGATGGACTGATCAATACCAAGCACCTTGGTTGATCAATCTCAAGTGGAATTCTCAGATTCCATAGTCAACATCCTGTTGCTGAAGCTGGAGATATTATCTCTTATTTGGAAGTAGAACAGGTGGAATCAAACCAGACTTCTTCAATTTACAATTCAAGTTTTCTGTCTGGTTCCTTACTTCAAACTCAATTCCTAGTTTGTGTTTGTGGAATTGGAGCAACTCTTGTGCTCAATTTCACTTTTGTGTTCAGATCTGAGATCTCTGTTATCTTAGAATGTGTGTGGGGTAGTGTGACCCATTTTGACTGGCAATATAAGCCACTTTGTGTGTGTGTGTGGATGGTGGATGTAGGATACACAATTGTGTAATCCAAACCACCCTAAATCTTTGTGCCATTGTGGTTTGATTGCCTGTACGTTAGATGTTTGATAGGCTCACTGCTATCATATCATTTGATCTATCTAAATTGTTCAGAATGGTGCTCAAGTCTTAGATCCAACCTTCATATTAGTTTCTCTAAGTTTCTAATTGAGTAAAATTTTAAATTCTATTGAAATTTTTTCAACCCCCCCCTTCTAGATTTCATCATAGCTGTTTTCTGCAACATTTCATTTGGTAATAGAGCAGGTTCTCATTGCACTTGCTAAGTTCTTGATCTAGCGATCAAGAGTTTTTGCTATGGAAATCACTAAGGGATTCATGGCTGAGGGTCACTCAGTCTCTAGACCTCCATTTTTCGATGGATCTGATTATTGTTATTGGAAAAGCAGGATGCAGGTATTCTTAAGAGCTCAGGACTATGAACTCTGGAAGATGTTGACAACGGACCCGTTGAACTACCAGAAGATGAAGATCTATGGACTGAGGAGCAAATCAAGAAGTCCACACTCAATTGGAGTGCTATGAATATGATGCAGTGCGCAATACATCCCAAAGAGTACTCACGAGTATCATCGTGTAAGTCTGCGAAGGAGATGTGGGATAAACTCTAGCTAATCTATGAGGGAACATCTGAGGTAAGGGAAACAAAGGCAAGTATCCTAGCCTCAGAATATGAAATGTTCAGGATAAAGAGTGATGAGACCATTTCTGAAATGTTTGCTAGGTTCATGCTTATTTGTAAATGGTCTTAGAGGTCTAGGAAAAGATTATTCTAACAGTGATCTTGTTAGGAAGGTACTTAGGTCTCTTCCATCAGCTTGGCACACAAAGGCCACTGTTATTGAGGATTCAAAGAATTTATCAACCATGCAATTAGATGAACTGATAGGATCATTATTGACATATGAGATTAATCTGAAAAGAAATGCATCTATCATTACATCTAAGAAACCTATTGTCAAGTCCCGACGCGGAATATCGGAACGCGAGGCAGTTGCAAGAAAAGGTATAGAGCAAATACTAGACATCAAACCATTGCACAATGAATAATACTAAAGCAAACCTTTCTCATTAATAATTTCCAATGTCTAGTCACAACCACTAATATCAGAGCCAATCTATATGGCACAATTACATTAAAATAAAGCAAAGATAAAACTTCAAACCTAACTACTACAATGCTAAACATAGTAATAGGACGCTAGGGTACTCATGACATCACTCCAGGTCGTTCCCGTCCTCTTGAGTGTATGGTTCATCCTCGGTCTCACCTGAGAACATAACGACAAATAAAGTAGGGTGAGCGATAATGCCCAGTAGGACTTAAATCTCAATAGTAAAGTAGGCTTTAAATAGTTAATGCATTAAAAGGTAGAGTAACTAATGATAGAGCGAGAGAGAGTCAAGTAATAGATAGCAAGATAGCACGTGAACGAAATAACACAGGTTTCCAAATATAGCACGAGAGTCGAGTATAGCACAAAATAGCAAGATGGCCATAGCACAAATAGCACAAAATATAGCAATAGCACAATGAGTATAGAAAAGCACTTTGTTGTCAACAAACAATGAGAGAATATAGAACTTTTGATTGTCATTAGATTAATCTAGATAGTATGGCAGTTGGATGTAATGCCGACATCCTGATCATTTAACTCCCATGAGCAAATGGCACTTTCGGGTGCTCTCCCCAAGACCAGATCGGGCCCCATTGCGCTAGCATTGGTTATATTGTTTATCTTTAGTCAATCAGTCAATGGCCAATATAGAGTACCAAGGAAATAGATGAGAGCACTAGATGAATAGATGAGATAGTAGAGTGAACGTGAAAAGATGTGCGAGTAGAGCATAGATGAGAGCTAGTGGACATTGTACGTAACACGTCGAGTAATCAGGCGATAGTAACAGTTGCACAACATGCGCACTTGGTGTTGGCAGTCAAGTGGAACTCACAACTCTACCACTGGCCATGTTAAGCACAGGTCTAGAGGTCCGACGTGATTCAAGATAAGACCGAACATCTAATAGCCGTTTGGATCATATCGATCCCTAAAGGGGGTTGATGTTAGGGTACAACCGGCTCATCCACCATCTGGGAATCCATGGATAGAGGAGACTTACAGAGACCTTGAACAAAGACTCACTAGTCTGGCAGAAGGAGTATCTATCGGAGAGTTCGTCCAAGTCAAGAAAGAGGGTAATTATGGAAACAAGTGCTCGACGTTCTAGAGGAGTTCCAGAACAGTGGAGCGTCGAGATCGGTGATTCAAAATAACGTGAAAATCGAGGACAATTTCATTTATAATTAAGGCAATTTCATTGCGTAAATTACTAGATATATTATGTCACATATTCATGCCAGTTAAGCCACATTTGGATGGTTCGAGTGTGTGCATGTGACATGAAATCATAGATGGAAATTAGTCTTGTGTATGTATTTTAAATCACATATAAAAGTTCAATTTATATTAAGTGCATTTACTGCGGGTATAACTGAGATTAAAGGGTACAAGCACACTAGGCAATTAGATCATTGCAAATCAAGGTTTTTCTGCAAAAACCCTGTGATCGTGATGGACACTTGTAAGGATCACGACGGGGACGGATCAGAACGCGACAATACCTTGTAAGGATCGCGACAGTCTTGTCTGATCAGGCACTGAGAACGCGACAGAGACCTGTAAGGAACGCGAGAAACCGTTCAGACCAGGCACAACGATCACGACGGCGATGCCTATCGCGTTCAGAACGCGACCGGCAGACTGTTGCAATCGGACCTCAGAATGCGACCTATCGGGCTGTCGCGTTCTGCTGGTATGTGCCCGAGTACGACAGGGATCAGACCTGTCTTAGATTGCTGACTAGACTTTCCCTTTTTTGACATAGGGTTGTTCTAATACTAAGAACAAATGGTTTAGTGCATGAAAAATTGTGAAACCAGATTTAAACAGATCCAGACATGCATGGGAACTTCCAGTAAATCAGAATCGAAAAGCAACGAAGGTTTCAACATGGTTTAATAAAGAGTATTCAGGACGAACATAGAACTGTGTACAATTGGGATCAACGAATTAATTCGCATAATAGGGTCGTACAATTGGAAATTAGGGCTTTCAGGGGCAAAAGAAACCTAACATCCATCAGAATCTTCCATAAAAATCTCATGGCATGAGGACTAGTATACATGATGATATGAATTTAATAAGAGGGGTCGGGGTCATGAAGTTCATAGAACTTGGAAAATTGAGAACTAAAGATTTGCTCGATGGAAAAATATGAAATCAAAGGGCTTTTGTTCCTGATGGACGAGACATCCTACAAATTTTTTTCATAGTTTATGCTCATGAGAATGCCTACCTTTGATCGTTTTCTTCTTCTAGGGTTAAGACTTGAAGAACTCGGGAAAGAACTTGGGAGATTCCTCTTCTCCATGAATTCTCCTCCTCTTGGCCTTTCTTCCTGGTCCAGCAACACCTTGACATGAGCTATGGCCGGCCATGAGGGTTTTAGGAGAGTATTTAAGCTTCTCCTCTTTGTATTTCCTAATTGGACTCTAATTTCCCTTAAATTCCGAATTTTCTCTTTTCCTCTCCGCTTTTTAAGCATGAGATCTCCTAATTGGGTTGAGAGAGAGGGGATTTTGTGGCCAAGCAATTGGGGTTGGTTTAGGATTCCAAATCCAACCCAAATCACTTATTTTAAATCATTAAATACCCTCTTTTTTATTTAAGTAATATTTTAGCTACGAATTTTGGATATTTTCTATTATTCTCCTTTTAAAATCTCTATTTTAGCCCACTAATTTCTAATGGGTCCATTTAACAAAGCCCATTACTTATTTTCATTTGATGGATTTTATTTAATTCTCTTCTCTTCGATTTTCTAATTAATTTAATTAGTTTTCTCTTATTTGATTTTCCAATTATCCAGATTTTAATATTATGTAAATTTTTAAATTCTCCCAAAATTTAGGTTGCTACATCCTCCCCCTCTTAAAAGAATTTGGTCCGCAAATTCATATGATCATAAGGGAGGAAATGTCTTACCGAAAAGATCGGGGTAGTTTCGTCTGATGACTCCTTCTGGTTCTCATGTGGCTTCTTCCACTCTGCGGTTATTCCATAAGACATTAACAACGTGGATGGGATAGTTCCTGAGCTGTTGAACCTTTCGTTCCAATATCTTGACTGGCTTCTCTTCGTATGTCACATCCTTGTTCACAACCAACTTCTCGTGGCGAATGATGTGGGTAGGGTCATAGACATACTTCCTGAGCATGGAGACATGGCACACATTGTGTACACATGCCAGATCTGGTGGCAATGCCTGTCGGTATGCAACCTCACCAATCCTTTCGAGTACCTCAAAAGGACCGATGAATCTAGGACTGAGCTTTCCTTTCACTCCAAATATTTGGATGCCACGTGTAGGTGACACCTTTAAGAATACATGATCACCGACTTGAAATTCCAAGTCTCGCCATCTTTTGTCAGCATAGCTCTTTTGTTTGGACTAAGCAGTCTTAAGCCGATCTCTAATCACCTGAATGTCCTTTGTGGTACGTTGCACCATGTCCGGGCCTAGCCATTGCTGTTCTCCAACCTCATTCCAGCATGCAGGAGATCTACAATTCCTCCCGTAGAGTGCTTCGAACGGTGCCATCTTGGTGCTCGCCTGGTAACTATTGTTTAAGGCGAACTCAATAAGGGATAGATGATCATTCCAATATCCTTAGAAGTCGATAGTGCAAGCTCTCAACATGTCTTCCACTATTTGGTTGGTCCTTTCAGTTTGCCCATCAGTTTGTGGATGGAATGCGGTACTAAAGTTGAGTTTTGTACCTAGTGCACCTTGCAGTCCTTTCCATTAATGAGATGTAAATCTCGGATCTCGATCCGAAACAATAGATGATGGAATTCCGTGCAGTCTTACAATCTCCTTGACATATAGGGCAGCTAGTACCTCTACCGACCACTTACTCTTTATGGCTAGGAAGTGGGCAGATTTGATTAGTCGGTCTACAATAACCCATATGGCGTCGAGTCCACCACGAGTCTTGGGTAAACCCATGATGAAGTCCATGCCAATGCTTTCCCATTTCCATTCCGAAATATCCAGTGGTTTGAGCATGCCAGCAGGGGGCATATGCTCTGCTTTTACCTGTCGGCAAGTAAGGCAGTGAGCGGCATGATCGGCTACCTCTCTTTTCGTGTTCGGCCACCAAAACGTTCTCTTCATGTCTTGATACATTTTGGTACCTCCAGGATGAATAGTGTACTTTGTCTTGTGAGCTTCATCCATTAATCTTCTCTTCAGTTCTTCATTGTCGGGAACACATGTCCTTCCTTGAAAGACAAGCCTTCCATCTTCAGTCATTGCAAAGTCCGATCTTTCGGCTAAAGTTTCCTTAACGCGAAATAAGAATGGATCATCATCTTGTTGGGCTTTGATCTCCTCGAGCAGATCAGATTGAATCTTGATATTGGCAACCAAGACTCGATCATCTCTATGTTCAATATTGAAGTCTAACCTTGCGAATTGTTCTAGTAGTTGCATCTCGCCAAGGACTAGACTTGAAACAGATGCCATCGGCTTTCTACTGAGAGCATCAACCATGACGTTTCCCTTGCCTGGATGGTATTGGATGTTGAAGTCGAAATCTTTGAGGTATTCCAGCCATCTTCTCTATCTCATGTTGAGTTCTTTCTGGAAGAATAAATACTTCAGACATTTATTGTGACGGAACGCCTCGTCCAAGCCCGTTAAACCAGTAACGTGCTTAGCCCGAGTCCGTCTCCCGCGAACGGGCCGAAGCCTCGCAAGGGATACCACACACTAGTCCGTGAAAACACAAAGGAACACACCATTGCATTTATAATATACAAGGTTTCACATAGCCAACTTCAAAAGAAATAAAGGAAAGTACACAAGCCTGGGCATACCCCGAGGTACAACTGAAGAAAGAAAAGCTACACTGCTGGAGGCACTGGGCCAACACCGCTACGTCGCGGCTCCGAACTGGACGACGGTAGAGAAACCTCCTCCTCGCCCTCGCCTGTGGGGAATAGGGGTGAGCTCGCTAGTCACTGGCTCAGTAGGGAACTCCCCCAACACCGAGCAAACTAAACACAAGTGCCGAAAGCAGTAAACTATGCTAGCAATGTATAGCACAACTAAACAGGATATTAAAGCTATAAACAAACTCACCGCTAGCCGACTGCGTAAAACAGTTGTAATAAATAAACGACAAAACTCCAACACGTGTACGAGCTACGGTAGAGACCGCCACACTCGAGCCACGTAGACTGGTTAGCGACACCAGCAACAAACTCAGAAAAACTAACACAAGTCTGCCTCTCAGTCTCGCAGCCATGGACGGAAGGTCCAGCTGCCGCTCCATGTGAAAAAAGACAAGCAACAGTGGAGACCAACTAAACACCACCACCTGCGGATCACACGGTCGCAGGCCCATGCCTGACACCTCTAGAGACCTTGGCCTTGGCTCGCTAGAGTGAGGCACTAGAAAAGGACTAGTCGGGGACCAGTGTCCACAACTGGTGTCCGTACCCCCAACTAAGAGCGCGCTACAAGTGACTAAAAATAAACTCAAGAGTCACTGTCCCACTGTCGTCTTTCCCTCAGCCAGACGTACAACTCAAACTAAGGAGTGAGGGTGTCCAGGTCAGACTACACAGACCTCGACGGTACAACACAAGTACCGGGACAAAGCCCCGAGCTAACAGCCTAGCTCACAGAGAACCTGGGGCACCCAACTGGAGAGGTAACCACGGTAGGCGTCTACTACCTGACATGCACATAGAAACCACGTGCGCACCATACAAACCACGTGAAACCTCACGTAAACCTCGTGTACTGACGGTCCACAACACGTGAACACCACCTGCCCCGTGTGAACACTATGTCCACAGTGAAACTACTAGCTAGCTATGTAATCTGTGAGCTAGCCTCGAAAACCACGCGCTTCCCAGAGCGCCACAAGTGCCAATGCACTTTTCACAAACACTGAGCGTACCGATAACGATAATCGGATAATCACATGCGTAAACCATGCACAAACGGGGCCTCTCGGGCCAAGTCGCGACAGCCCATTGGGTCTCCTTCAGAAGGCGTCGCCACGATATGTCGCCTTCAGATCCAGAACACGACCAACTTACCTGTCGCCTCCTTATCCTTAACACGACACATCGCTGTGTCGCGTTCAGAACGAGACATAGGGACCCATCGCCTTACCAAGCGGGAACCCTAATCCGGGCTCTCTCCATGACAGCCCATTCCCACAATACAAACCACCCTTAATTCTTCGTTTTCATGCTTTTGTGAATACCTAAGCATGCTATCTATTGTTAGAAACACATTAAACTGATTGGAACCCAATCCTATGCGATTTACACCCTGAAAACAGGAAGAGTTCATTTACCTTCGTGAAGAACGTGCTATGCAGCGATCTCCCAGCGTTTCCCTTGCTTCTCCCGGACTCCCTGCAGTGAGGACACGCTAAAGACGCTAAAACCCAGCAAAAATCGCCACAGCTTCTCCCCCTGGCCGAGCAGAAAGCCTGTGCATTCTGCTTGGCTGGGGTTATTTAAAACCTACTGCGGTTCGAAACGCGACGCATCGTGGCGTCGCGACCAGGTCGCGACGGACCTTAGCGTCGCCTTCCCAACGCCTGCTGCCCTGGGCGCTACACGTGGCGCACATGCAGACGCTCAACGCACCTAGGCAGCAACATGAATGCGACGGCCACCTCTGTCGCGTTAAGAATGCGACAGACCTTCCTGTCGTGATGACAGGCTGAGAAATCTAGGGTACTGCAGGCCCAAAACGTCGGCCCAGTAACCCCTAGAAACACACACACACACGGCACACAAGCCACATTGGCCTCACATTGGCCACCACAAGTGCTAAACACACAATCCACAAGGATCCGAAAAATGCACGACGTTACATTACTATCATCTAAAAAGAAATTTCGTCCTCGAATTTCATAATACCATTTCACATACAATACACACGTACATTACAAATACTATCATCTAAAAAGATTTAAAACATTATTCAAACAAGTAAGGATATCTTTAGCCATTTCGTCAGCAACTCCCAGGTATCCTCACCACCCAGCCTATTCTCCCATCTGGCTTTAACTAACTCAATTTCTTTATTTGGAAACTTTTTCATCTTGCGATCGGTAATTTGTACCGGATATTCTGCATGGACATGTCCGGTCACAAATCACTTCCTTGATAATTGATTATCTGTGCTGGGTCCTCAATACACTTCTTTAACATGGAGACATGAAAGATATCATGAACATCTGCAAAATCTGTTGGCAAATCCAGTCTATACGCTGTCTCCCCAATATTTCCAGCACTTGGAAGGGACCTATATATCTCGGACTCAGCTTTCCCTTCTTAGTAAACCTTACTATACCTTTGCTAGGAGAAATTTTCAGAAAAAACATAACCTCCAACTTCAAATTGAAGTGGCCTTCCCGATTACCAGCATAACTTTTCTGCCTACTCTGAGCTGTTTGCAATTTTTCCTGAATAACTTTACCAACTCTGTAGTTTGCTGAACTAACTCAGGGCCCACTAACTGCCTCTCTCCCACTTCATTCCAATTTAAAGGTGTTCTACATGGTCTTCCATATAAAGCTTCATACGGTGCCATCCCAAGGCTGGTATGGTAACTACTATTATAAGCAAATCCACCATACCCAAATGATGCTGCCAGCTACCACCCCAAACTAAACAACAAGCATGCAACATATCTTCAATCGTCTGGATAGTTCTCTCTGTTTGACCATCCATCTGTGGGTGGTAGGCTGAGCTATACCTCAACTCAGTGCCAACAACTCTCTGTAGGCTTCTCCAAAAACCTGAAGTAAATCTTGGATCTCTATCAAATACAATTGACTTCGGAACACCATGAAGTGGAATAATTTTATCAGCATACACTTTTGCTAATTTATCCACTGGCCAAGACATACTTACTGGCACCAATTTGCACACTTTAGTCAGTCTATCAACAAATACCTATATTCCATTATGACCTGATGCTGTTCTCGGTAAGCCTGCCACAAAATCCATAGCAATATCATCCCACTTCCACTGCGGAATGGGTAACGGTTGCAATAGACCTCCAAGCTTCTGATGCTCTGCCTTAATTTGTTGACACACAACACATCTTGAAACAAACTTAGCTATTTCCTTTTTCATATGAGGCCACCAGAAATGCTTTCTCATATCCTGGTACATCTTGGTACTGCCTGGATGAATAGTGTACCTGGATTTATGGGCTTCTTCTAACACTCTCTGCTTTACCTCTCTTTCTGCTGGTACAAATAACCTGCCTCTGAGCCTGACCACACAATTATCATCAAGGGTAACTCCTTCCATTTTCACGATTTCGGCTAAATATGCATCTGCTTTCTGAGCTTCAACAATCTGCTAATACAAAGATGGCTCTACAGTACTACTGGCTAGTACTGCCCGTCGCTAACTACTTGGCACGCAGAAGGAGTTTTCTACTATCTCCTCATACAACTTCCATTCTTTACTCATCATATGACTTACATAAGCCTTCTTGCTTAAGGCATCAGCAACAACATTGGCCTTACCCGAATGGTAAGCCAAACTAAAATCATAATCCTTCAAATATTCCACCCATCTATGCTGGCGAAGATTCAAATGCTTTTGAGAAAAGATATACTTTAAACTTTTATGATCTGTAAAAATTTCAAATCTTTCGCCATATAAATAATGCCTCCACATTTTCAAAGCAAACACAACTGCTGCTAATTCTAAATCATGGGTGGGATAATTCTCTTCTGCTGGCTTAAATTGCCTGGACACATAGGCTATCACTTTGCCATGCTGCATTAATACTGTGCCCAGTGCTCTTCTAGATGCATCTGTATACACAACAAATCCACCACTTCCTGCCAGTAGTGTCAATATCGGTGCTGAAGTAAGTCTTTTCTTTAATTCCATAAAACTTCTCTGACACTCTCCGGACCACACAAATGGCACACCCTTCCTAGTCAGTCTAGTTATGGGTGCCGCAATCTTAGAAAAATCTTGTATGAAGCACCTATAATAGCCTACTAGCCCCAAGAAGCTTCTAATCTTTGTAATTGTCTTAGGCACTTCCCACTTCATTACAGCTTCTACCTTACTTGGATCAACCGCCACTCCATCTGCCGAGATAACATGACCTAAAAACTGAATTCCTTCAACCAGAACTCACACTTACTAATTTATCAAACAACTGGTTATCTCTTAATAACTGAAGAGTAAACCTCAAATGAGTGGCATGCTCCTCTTCAGAGGCTGAATAAATCAGAATATCATCTATAAAGAACACAATGAATTGGTCCATGTACGGATGAAAATTCTGTTCATCAGATCCATGAAAGCTATAGGAGCATTGGTCAGCCCAAATGGCATAACCACAAACTCATAGTGACCATATCTAGTCCTGAAAGCTGTTTTATCTATATCCTCCTCTCTGATTCTCAATTGATGGTACCCCGATCTCAACTCAATTTAGAAAACACCTTGGCTGACTGCAATTGGTCAAACAAATCATCTATTCTTGGCAACGGGTACTTATTCTTAATGGTCACATCATTCAACTTTCTATAGTCAATACACATTCGAAAGCTTCCATCCTTCTTTTTCACAAATAACACTGATGCTCCCCATGGGGAGTGACTCGGCCTAATAAACCCTTTTTCTAGCAATTCTTCCAATCGTTTCTTCAACTCTTTGAGCTCTGCCGGTGCCATCTGATAGGGTGTTCTAGAAATCGGCATGGTACCCGGAAACAACTCAACAGTAAAGTCCACCTCTCTGTGTGGAGCTAAACCAGACAACTCATCTTGAAACACATCTGCAAATTCCCTAACCACGGGAACTGCCTCAACTGACTTACTAGTTTCTACTAAACTTACAGAAGCTAAGTAAGCCACACACTCCGCATTAATCAACCTTCTAGATCTAATTGCAGAAATTATAAACTTAGAAGCACAGAAAGGCATACCTTGATATTCAAATATAGAACCATTGGGGTGACAAAACCTGATCCTTTTCTTTCTGCAATCTATCATAGCTCCATAAGCCTCAAGCCAGTCCATTCCAAAATGATATCATAATCGGTCAACTGTAATGCATATAACCGACCTGGAATCTGGTTCCCTTCAAACACAACTGGAGCCTCATCTATATAACACGAGGTTAGCATAAACTCACCAGAGGAAACCTCCACTACTAATTCACATGATTTTTCTTCTAAAGGATGAGCCATACTATCCAGGAATTCTTCAGAAATAAATGAATGCGAGGCACCTGAATCAAATAAACTTTTGCTGAATATTCATAAATGGGGATAGTACCTTCTATCATATTCGATGCCTCTGCCTGGGCACGGGTGATAGCCATAACCCGGCCCCTACCTCTCTCCGGTAATGCTACTCTGCCACGACCTGCCGGTGGCGGCTGAGACTGCTGCGGCTGCTGAACACCCCTTCCATAACCATATTCCCTTAGATACGGACAATTATGGATCAAATGCCCCAGCTGATTGTAGTTAAAACACCTATAGCCTGGTGGAAGGATAGGCTGTCTGGAGGTACTTTGCTGCGATTTTTCCACCTCCGACTTACCACGACCCTGCTGAACTTGCTGACGACCTCCCCATCATCTTCTTTTACCTTTAAATGCCTGCTTTAATTTCTGGCACCACTTACCAAAACCAGATGAGGAAGGTCCTGCTGATGCTTTGGCCTTACTCACACATGCTGACTGCTGGGGTAGCCGGAAACTACCCGAACCTGACTCGCCCACCTGACGAGTCCGAACTGCTCTCTCAAGAGTGGCTGCTCTCTAGGCTGCTTCTTCAATTGTTCTACACATTAATGGTATTATTGTAGTCTGCAGTTCTGGCCTCAAACCACGGATAAAATATTCAACCATCATAGCATTATTCGTGACAACATAGGGTGCATACCTGCTCAGTGCCATGAACCGCATCTGATATTCTAGAACCGAAGTCCCACCTTGCGGCAAGGTCCTGAACTGCTCCCTTTTTGCCTGCTGCACTTGAAGAGGAAAGAATGTATCATTAAACACTTCAAGAAATTTAGGCTAGGTAATAGCACCCTCTGTTCTGCCTGCAAAGGTGGTCTGCATCTTCAGACGCCACCATTCCTGCGCAAATCCCCTCAGCTGAAAAGTAGCCAACACGATTTTGTCCGCTGTCGGACACCTCATGGTCATAAATACCCTCTCAATCTCATGAATCTAGTGCTCTGCTGTGTCTGGATTCGGCCCACCAGAATAGGTAGGCGGCTGCAACCTCAAAAACCTTTCAACTTGCACCACTGGCTCTTCTGCCGCAATCACGGGTGGTGATGGTGGTACTGGTGCCACAAAAGGTACCTCCACCCCTGGCGGTGGTGGAACTGGGGCCACAGGTACCGCCTCTCCGGTCACTAGTGGTACCGGTGCCTGTTGATCCATCCTCATCCGAATTTCAGTGAGGCTCTCCCAAATCCTTTCTATCATTCGCTGAGTCGACTCCTCAGGGTCATCTCCTCCACCACCCCAGTCTCTTCTATCAGCCATTACAATAGCCTGCACACACAACAAGCCAACCATAGGCAAAACAACAAGTCATTACAAAACCTAGGCCAGCTACCAGCAGGTATCTAGAAGAAGATATGGCTATGTAACTTCTTAATTCCTTTATATTCATATGGACCTTGCTCTGATACCAACTGTGATGGAACGCCTCGTCCAAGCCCATTAAACCAGTAACGTGCTTAGCCCGAGTCCGTCTCCCGCGAACGGGCCGAAGCCTCGCAAGGGATACCACACACTAGTCCATGAAAACACAAAGGAACACACCATTGCATTTATAATATACAAGGTTTTACATAGCCAACTTCAAAAGAAATAAAGGAAAGTACACAAGCCTGGGCATACCCCGAGGTACAACTGAAGAAAGAAAAGCTACACTGCTGGAGGCGCTGGGCCAACACCGCTACGTCGCGGTTCCGAACTAGACGATGGTAGAGAAACCTCCTCCTCGCCCTCGCCTGTGGGGAGTAAGGGCGAGCCTCGCTAGTCACTGGCTCAGTAGGGAACTCCCCCAACACCGAGCAAACTAAACACAAGTGCCAAAAGCAGTAAACTATGCTAGCAATTTATAGCACAACTAAACAGGATATTAAAGCTATAAACAAACTCACTGCTAGCCGACTGCGTAAAACAACTGTAATAAATAAACGGCAAAACTCCAACACGTGTACGAGCTACGGTAGAGACCGCCATACTCGAGCCACGTAGACTGGTTCGCGAGACCAGTAACATACTCGGACAAACTAACACAGGTCTACCTCTCAGTCTCGCAGCCACGGACGGAAGGTCCAGCTGCCGCTCCACGTGAAAAAAGACAAGCAACTGTGGAGACCAACTAAACACCACCACTTGCGGACCACACGGTCCCAAGCCCATACCTGGCACCTCTAGAGACCCTGGCCTGGGCTAGCTAGAGTGAGGCACTGGAAAAGGACTTGTCAGGGACTAGTGTCGACAACTGGTGTCCGTACCCCTAACTAAGTGCGTGCTACAAGTGACTAAAAACAAACTCAAGAGTCACTGTCCCACTATCGTCTTTCCCTCGGCCGAACGTACAACTCAAACTAAGGAGTGAGGGTGTCCAGGTCAGATGACACAGACCTCGACGGTACAACACAAGTACCGGGACAAAGCTCCTAGCTAACAGCCTGGCTCACAGAGAACCTGGGGCACCCAACTGGAGAGGTAACCACGGTAGGCGTCTACTACTGACACGCACATAGAAACCATGTGTGCACCGCATAAACCACGTTAAACCTCACGTAAACCTCGTGTACTGACGGTCCACAACACGTGAACACCACCTGCCTTGTGTGAACACTATGTCCACATGCAAACTACTAGCTAGCTATGTAATCTGTGAGCTAGCCTCGAAAACCATGCGCTTCCCAGAGCGCCACAAGTGCCAATGCACTGCTCACTAACACTGAGCATACCGATAACGATAATTGGATAATCACATGCGTAAACCATGCACAAGCAGGGTCTCTTGGGCCAAGTCACGACAGCCCATGGGTCGCCTTCAGAAGGCGTCGCAACGATATGTCGCATTCAGATCCAGAACGTGACCAACTTACCTGTTGCCTCCTTATCCTTAACACGACACATCACTGTGTCGCGTTCAGAACGCAACATAGGGACCCGTCTTATTACTAGGCGGGAACCCTAATCCGGGCTCTCTCCATGACATCCCATTCCCACAATACAAACCACCGTTAATTCATCGTTTCATGCTTTTGTGAATACCTAAGCATGATATCTATTATTAGAAATACATTAAACTTATTGGAGCCCAATCCCATGCGATTTACACCCTGAAAACAGGAAGAGTTCACCTACCTTCGCAAAGAACGCGCTATGTAGTGATCTCCCGGCGTTTCCCTTGCTTCTCCTAGACTCCCTGCAACGAGGACACACCGAAGACGCCAAAACCCAGCAAAAATTGCCACAGCTTCTCCCCCTGGCCGAGCAGAAATCCTGTGCGTTCTGCTTGGCTGGTGTTATTTAAAAACGTACTGCGGTTCAGAATGCGACGCATCGTGGCGTCGCGACTAGGTCGCGACGGACCTGAGCGTCGCCTTCCCAATGCCCGCTGCCCTGGGCGCTACATGTGGCGCACATGCAGACGCTTAACGCACCTAGGCGGCCACATGAACGCGACGGCCACCTCTATCGTGTTAAGAACGCGACAGACCTTCCTATCGCGATGATAGGCTAAGAAATCTAGGGTACTGTAGGCCCAAAACGTCGGCCCAGTAAGCCCCAGAAACACACACACACACGGCACACAAGCCACATTGCCCTCACATTGGCCACCACAAGCGCTAAACAAACAATCCACGAGGATCCGAAAAATGTGCGACGTTACATTTATGGTCTGAGTAGACAGTGAATTTCTCTCCATACAAGTAGTGTCTCCATATCTTCAAGGTGAAGACCACGACAGCCAACTCTAGATCATGCACGAGGTAGTTGACTTCATGAGTCTTCAGTTGTCGAGAAGAGTAGGTGATGACTTCCTCCTTTTGCATCAGTACACACCCTAGCCCAATCTCTGAGGCATCGGTGTAGATAGAGAGCCCTTCTCCCTCTATTGGCAGAGCGAGAACAGGTGCTGAGGTAAGACGGTCTTTAAGAGTTTGGAAACTTTTCTCACACTCTTTACTCCAGGAGTAGGGATTCTCCTTTCATGTTAGACGCGTGAGAGGAACGGCGATCTTTGAGAAGTCCTTGATGAACCGCCTTTAAAAGCTAGCCAGCCCCAAGAAACTTCTGATTTTAGTGACATTGGTTGGTCTCTCCCAGTTGAATACATCTTCGATGAAGATGTTGTCCTTTGAGATGACATGGCCGAAGGACACTTCTTCGAGCCAGAATTCACACTTGCTAAGCTTTGCATACAGTTTGTTGTCTCGCAAGACTTGCAGTGCTATTCTCAGGTGTTCTTCATGCTCTTCCTTGGTCTTGGAGTATATGAGGATGTCGTCGATAAAGACGACTACGAACTTGTCGAGGTAGGGCTGATATATGTTGTTCATGAGTTGCATGAAGGATGCAGGAGCATTGGTTAGCCCAAAAGGCATAACAATGAATTCATAGTGCCCGTACATGTTGATGATTTTTCTAGGTTTACCTAGGTATTCTTTCTTTCTCACAAGAGTGACACAATTGAAAACTTTCAGAATTTTGTTAATAAAATTGAAAATAGAAAAATAAATAAAATCTGCTGCATACTTACTGATCATGGAGGAGAATTTGACAATAATATGTTTTTTGATTTTTGCAAAGAAAAAAGAATTGATCAAAAATTTGCTTCCCCAAGGACTCCTGAATAGAATGGAATTGTTGAAAGGAAAAATAGGACATTGGTGGAGATGGCCCGAACTTTGTTGATTGAAAGTCAGCTTCCAAGGAGCATTTGGGTTGAAGATGTCAATACCTCATGCTATATTCTCAACAGAGTCATGGTAAGACCAGTCCTTAAGAAAACTTCCTATGAACTCTTAATAGGTAAGAAACCTCACATTTCTTATTTTAGAGTCTTTGGAAGTAAAGTCTTCATTCACAATAATGATAAATATGATCTAGATAAATTTGAGAAGAAAAGTGATGTTGGCATTTTTCTAGGGTATTCTGAAAATTCAAGGTCATATAGGGTATTTAATAATGAATCAAGAACTGTGGATGAAACTCCACATGTCATTTTTGATGAAATTTGTGAAAAACCTATTGACCATGATTCTTGCAGGAACCAAGAAGAAGATGCTGATATCTTTTGAAAGAATTAGATCAACCACTGGAGAATGAAGAAGTTGCTAAATATGAGGTTGTGTCGACTCAACAAAGCTTCAGGTCGACACCAGATCAAGTCAGTACAGTGACAAGAGGTAACTTCAAATATTCCAAAGATCATCCACTTGAGAATGTTGTAGGTAATGTCAATGATAGAGTTCATACTAGGTCTCATTTTAAAAATATCATTGAACAAGACCAAATGGCTTTTATATCTCAAGTGGAACCTAAAAACATTGAAGAAGCCTTGAAGGATGACTCTTAGGTAGAAGCAATGCATGATGAATTGAATCAATTCAAAAGGTATAATGTTTGGAGTCTAGTTCCCAGAAATCCTGAAAATTCAATAATTGGAACTAGGTGGGTTTTTAGGAATAATGAATGAAGAAGGAAAAGTTGTGAGAAATAAAGCTAGACTGGTTGCAAAAGGATACAATCAGGAATTTGGGGTTGACTTTGAAGAGTCCTTTGCACCAGTAGCTAGGCTAGAAGCTGTAAGGATTTTATTAGCATATGCATGTTCAAAAAATTTTAAATTGTTTTAAATGGATGTCAAAACTATTTTCTGAATGGTTATATTAAAGAGGAAGTATTTGTTGCTCAACCTCCTGGATTTGAAGATCATGATAAACATAACCATGTTTATAAACTGCACAAAGCTCTTATGGATTGAAACAGGCTCCAAGAGCTTGGTATGACAGGCTTAGCAGTTTTCTGGTTAGTAAAAATTATTCCAGAGGTAAGGTGGATCAAACTCTTTTCACAAAATCTGTCCACAATCACATCATTGTAGTTCAGGTTTATGTGGACGATATCATTTTAGGTTCCACCAATCCTTCACTATGTGAAGAATTCTCACATCACATGCACAGTGAATTTGAAATGAGTCCTATGGGAGAATTACAATTTTTCCTTGGCTTGTAGGTCAAACAACTTGAAGATGGATTCTCCATCAACCAATCAAAATATGTCAAAGAATTGCTGAAAAGATTTAAGTTTGAACAAGCTAAGCCAGCATCCACTCCCATGAGTACAAGCATCAAATTGGACAGTGATGAAAAAGGTAAAATGGTTGATGCAAAGTAATACAGAGGTATGATTGGATCTCACTTATATCTTATTGCAAGTAGGCCTGATATTCAGTTTAATGTGTGTCTTTGTGCTAGATTTCAGTCTAGTCCCAAAGAAAGTCACTTGCTTGTTGTTAAGAGAATTTTTAGATATCTCTATTGTACTTGTGAATTGGGTTTATGGTATCCAGCTAGGTGTCATACTGATTTATTTTCATATTCTGATGCTAACTATGCTAGTTGTAAACTTGATAGGAAGAGTACTAGTGGTTATTGTAAATTCATGGGAAATTGCATGATAACATGGGCATCCAAAAAGCAACACTCAATTGCACTCTCTACTATAGAAGCAGAATATGTTGCTATAGGGAGTTGTGTAGCTCAAGTGTTGTGGATCAAAAGTCAATTACTTGACTACAATATTGATATTGGATGTTCATCTATCATGTGTGACAATACTAGTGCTATTAATGTAATGACCCTCCTTATACCAATACGATTATACCAATCCACGTCGATACAAAGGGCGCCGTCACAGTGGGACATTTACCCAACATTAAACAATAGGTTGAAATGTACATGAATAACAACGAAAGTACAGCGGAAATAAAGTGTAACTCTTATTCCATCATCTTTCACATATTCCACAATCTATATAGCAATGTAAAGAAATAACAAATGTCCACATTTTACATGTCCAAATGAAATACATTGACCATAATCATTGTTTACATACTATGAAATAAAGTAAACTAAGCAACGATCTCCAAAAAAGCAGCTACTCCTCATGCTCGGAGTCGCTCCTCACTAAGTCTTCCTCAAGTACGGGGACTCATGTCTCACCTGTATGTTAAAGCAAGTATGAGTCTTTCAACAAGACCCAGCAAGCAATCTAAAGATAGCATCCTTACACATATCACATACACATACTAATCTAATTAACAATAAGGTTAACATATGGCACATGCTTCATATTAATTAAGCAAATACATAAGAACAACCTATGACATGCTTTCTATACATAATGAATAACATGATTCATGGTTTCAAATTCTATTCATATCATTTCACAATTATACACCATTTAATCATGGGAATATGCAAATGGCAAATATTAAATCTAGCATGTAGCAACCCGAAAAAATTTAATACTTCAAAAAAATCCGAAATAATAATTTCTTTAAAACGAAATAATAGAAACATACGTATCACTATCATATGTGCAAGAATACATCAAAAAAATTTCTTAAAAATGATAAATCAACCGCAAACATTATTTCTACGTGTTCCACGAAGAAATTCATGCAATAGAAAATCCGACTGGCCATGTGTACGTTGCAATGTGACGAATTATCCAAATTAAGAAACTAAGTCGGAAAACCATTAACACGGAAAGATAACGCGCCCATAAATTAAATGAACATGTCGGAGAGACTTCCAACATCATGTGATGATTAACCATTATTGGGTTTGGACCAATGGACCTCTCATAGCCAATGAATAAATTCAAATAAGAAAATGCAATAAAATTCATAACTCAATTATTCCCTAATTAAAAAGGGAAAACCTATAAGATAAATTCAAATAAATAATGGGCTTGGTTAAATGGACCCATTAGAAATGAGTGGGCCAAAATAAGGATTTTAAAAAGAAGAATAATGGAAAAATACCCTAAATTCGCAACTTAAATATTACTTAAATAAGCAATTTGGGTTGGAATTGGATTCCTAAACCTACCCTAGTTGCTTGGCCACGAATTTAGCTCCCTTCCCAACCCAAATAGAAGTTCTAATACTTAGAAAGGGAAGAGGAAATAGGAAATAGGAAATTCGGAATTAAATAGGAGTTAGAGTCCTATTAGGAAATAGAAACCAAAGAAGCATAAATACTCTCTTAATCGCCCAAGGCCGGCCCTAGCTCATTGCTGGGACTTGCTGAAGGTGGAGAAGAAGCCAAGGAGAGGGGGAATTCATGGGGAGAAGGCTTCATCAAGCTTTATCCCGAGTTCTTCAAGTTCTAGCCCTAGAAGAGTAAAACGACTAAAGGTAGGCATTCTCACGAGCAAAACCTAATTAATTTCGTCTGTAGATTGTTCCATGTACTAGGAAAAAAACCCTCAAGTTTCATATTTTCCATCAAGCCAAACTTTTATGGTTGATTTTTGAAGTTCTGCAAACACCATGAACCCGACCCTTCTTCTTTATTCTTGATCTCCATGTATACTCAACCTCGTGTCTTAAATATTAACTGGAGTTACAGATGGATGTTAGGCATCTTTTGCCCCTAGAAGCCCTAATTTGCATCCATCCTTCGTCATGAATTAAATCTTGCATAATCTTGACGTTGTACTGAAGTGATTTAACCTTGACTTGTGTTACAAGTTCCATACCTCTTTGTGGAGTCGTTTTGAGACCAAGTGTTCAACATTGAACTTGTTACTCTATAAGTCTATTTTCATTTGGAACTAGTTTCTCCAATTTTCATTGATCTTGCTGAGAGTATTAATCCAAAAATGAACACTATGTCAGATTCACGTAGTAAGTTCCAATACGTATTATTACATAGACAAACAACCTTTGTTTCTCGATTATATACTACTCTACAAAGTATTAGAAGTACTCTAACTAACAAAGGTGGTTTCACCTGATTTGGATCACCCTAGCATTTTTTTGATATTTCAAACCCACAGGTGTCAAACCTAATCCAAGTCGGAGTTGGAAATAGGTAGAAAAAGTAACCCAAACGTCACTTTCAGGTAGCGGCAGGTCGACATGTCGCTACCATAAAGCGACAACATCATAGTCACGGCCCATACCAAAAATTAGACAGTTTTGTGGTCTTCTTCAGAAGGCGACAAGATGATGGTCGCCTTCACTTTCAGAAGGCGACAGGCAATGTGTCGCGTTCTGCCTATGTCCACTTAATCGGCCATAACTTTTTATATAAACCTCGGATTGACCAGCCGTTTTATTTGATGGTTTCTTCAATCAAAGGGCTTCAATATAGTATATTTATGTGTGAGATTTGAATAAAAAATAAATGAGTTATGACCTAAGGAAGTGAAGGGATGGAACTACATTGGCCTTCTAAAAGGCATACGTCTTGGTTTCCATCGTTTTGTGTCGTTCCTTGCATATGTGAGTTTGATCTATTCTAGGAAGGTTCTAGAAAGTATTATCATGCAATTAACAACCATATGAAAGTTAAAACATGTTCACATGATTTTTAATTGATCTTAAGTTCATGATCATGCTCTCTACCTACCGATTATTCACTTTCTTGCCGTGTTAACGAACTTGCTAAAAATGCATAGTTACTTGCTAAACTTGGTCATGCATGTTTTAGTACTCATGATACTTGCCATATATAGAGTTTCTAAAAATAAAGTTTCCATAAACAGAGTTTTTATAACTAGAGTTTTCATAATCGGATTCACATACGCACTTGAGCGATTCTCAGGCACGGCATGCGCATACACTCAGGCACGATAGAAAAGCCCCTTCTTCGCTTGTGGTGAACTCTCCGTCAGATATTCCTTTCGCCAGACTAGTGACCCCTTGACCAAGACCTCCGAAAGTCTCCTCTGTCCATGGATTCCCACATGGTCGACGAGCTGGTTGTACCCTAACACCTATGATACCCTTTAGGGATCGACAAGATCCAAACAGCCTTAGTTTCTCTCGCTCTTATCTTGAATCACACCGGACCTCTAGACCTGTGCATAACGAGGCCTGCGGAAGGGTTGTGTATTCCACCTGACTGCCAACGACGTACGTGTGTGTTGTGCAATTGTTACTATCGCTCATTACTCGACGTTTCTTGTGCAATGACCATAAGATCTCATCTATACTCTACTCGCTCATCTATTAACGTTCACTCTACTATCTCGTCTCTCTCATCTATTCATCTAGTACTCTCTTGGTACGCATTGAGCTGTGTGGCTCCTACTGTTTTGTACTGTTCATGACTGTCTAGCGCTATAATATGGGTCTTGTGACTCTACTGTATCCAATGCATCTTGTGCAGGGCACGGAGAGTGTCCGAGGGGCTCCAATCTAGTCCTGGGGGCAGAGAGTCACCCGAAAATACCTGTAGGGGCTATAGACGGTGTTCTGCATTGCACCGGTTCTGACTATACTGTATTGGCTAGACATCTGACTATTATCCTTTTAGTCTGAGGAGTTCAGATGTACTGTGATATTACTGTGCTATCACAAACTGTTATACTATTATTCTGAAGAGTTCAGATATACTGTGCGATTATTGTGCTATCGTAGACTGTTACTGAATGGCTACTGTCCTAGAAGTGACTATTGTCGTATTCTACTAGTGCACCGTTGTGTAACCATACACGCTATCTTGTTATACGCTATCTCGTTACACGCTACTTGTCATACGCTCTACTTGCTCTACTTGATACTTGCTATCTTGAGTTATTGCGTACTATCGTGACTTAATCGCATTCAAAGTGCTCTACTCTCTCGTTGTCTAATGACAATAAAAGTGCTATACTCTCACTGCTATCTACGGATAACCAAAATGCCATTATTATTTTGATTGACAAAAGTTAATCAAAAGTGCTATACTATCTCGATTGTTTAAAATCAAGCAAAGTACAATTTACTCTTTACATGACCAACTACTATCTCTCCTTGCTATACCTGTCGCTTGCTATTGCTTGCCATTGTCACTACATGCTGTTGCATTGTTATCGTTTCTATCGTGACTTTACTTTAATCCTCGTGCTATACTTGATTCATCTGCTATCTGAACCATGTTACTTGTGCTATTTCTTTCTCGACTTTACATGACTCGCTCTATCATTAGTTACTCTACCATTTAATGCATTAATTATTTAAAGCCTGCTTGTAGCACCCCGGAAATTTTTAATTACATAAAAATTCAAATAAATGGAAATAAATAATTTCCATAATATCGGAGTATTTAAAACATACGTACCATTATCGTGTGTGCTAAAACACATCAGAAAATTCCATAAAAATTATAAATCTACCCTAAATATTATTACTAAATGTTTCACAAAGAAATTTGTGCCAAGAAAAATCAGATTAGCCATGTTTAAAGTGTTTCGCGACTTATTATCGTAATTCATGAATAAGTCGTAAAATCATTATCACACGTACTGGGATGAGTTAGAAAATTAAATAAAAATCATGGATGTGCTTCAAATAATATCATCTAATGACCACAAGAAATTTAGGTCAATAAAAATCATTTGGCTAGGTTTAAGAGTTATTGCGACCGATTATCTAAATAAGGAAACAAGTCGGAAAACCGTTAACACGGAAATACGACGCAATCAAAATTAAATAAAAGTCTTGGGGAGACTTCCAACATTATATATTGATGACCCATTATCATAATTGAGCCAATGGACAACATTTGGCCCAAAAATCAAATAAAGCTAGAAAATACATAGAAATTCGTAACCATAAATAAGCTGAAATTAAAAAGAGGCAATTAGAGTTGAATTGGGAGGCAATCATGCATTCATGGCAACCCAAATTCGTGCCTAACTATGAGGGGAGGTTTCCTAATGCCTCAACACTCAAAGGGAGGAGGAAATCATCAAAAATAGGAAACCAAACATGCCAATCCCGAAATCCTCTTTTCCTAGTTATAATAGGACTCCTAAACACCATGGTTACTTAAATACTCTTCACCCAAACCCTAGGAACGAATTTAGAACTTGTAGGGTCGTGTGGAGGAGCTCTTGGTGGCTGAGGAGCTGTGGAACGTCCACAAGAAGCCGCTCTTCTTCCCCTTCTCGTCTGCTGCGACCTGCACAAACCACTCTCTTGAAGTCGACCAAAGGTAGGTTTTCTCGGGCCAAATCATAACATATCCTATACCAATGTGTAGAGCATCAAGTTAACTTTCATTTCCCACTGGTTTCATCGAATTTCATTTAGTAGATCTTGATTTATAAGCGTTTTGCAAAAGTCGCGCACTGTCAGGGCTTTTCCCGTTCTTAATATGTTTCACGTGATTCAAGACCGAATTAGAGTAAAATCTTAACATGGAAGTTATTCTACTTGATGTCACGATCATCTTTCATGTTGAACGTTTTGTCTAAATCTCATTAGTTAGAGAGTTATGAACCCCGTAAGAGAGTCATGCATAATACTGTGTTTTCGGGTTTGCAGTTAGCCTTAGGTTATTCCTGTTTTCTTGAGATTTAAGACCGAAGTAGGTCAAGACTCCAACATGAAAGTTCTTTTATTAGTCGTTAGGGTCATCTTTCATGTTAAAGGTTTTGTGTAAATGTCATTAGTTTGAGAGTTATAAACTTCGTAATAGAGTCATGCATGATACTGCGTTTTTCTGGTTGCATTTAACTTTAAGTTCTTCATGTTTGTCACAAGGGCAAAGACCGAATTAGGTAAAACCCCCAACATCAAAGTTCTTCCAATAGCTGTCCTCGACATTTTCTATGTTGAAAGGTTTGTCTAAAGGTCAGCATATAGAGAGATATAGGCGTTTCATGAATATCGCTCCTGTGTCAAAACAGGGTAAGTCTGAACCAAGAGCATGTCAGATCCCAGTCGGACTCAGGCGCAGATCCTGTGAATGCGACGGCTCGATGTGTCGCCTTCCGAGGTCTCGTCGCGACAGCCCGACATGTCGCGACCTGATTGCGACAATACCGTTGTCGCGATCATGCTGCCTGAATCGGACCGCCCCAGTCGCGTTCTTCACAACTACCTTGTCGCCTTCCTTATATAGCCTTGTCGCCTTCTCAGAACTTTACCTGAAACCACGTGTTTTCATGCATAGTTTTCCGCATATACCCAAGATCTGTTTAAATATGATATTACTGTGTAAGTTGCATGTCTTGGGTCTGATCATTACATGATTGTTATTTTAATGGCTTAAAAGCGATTAACCCATTTAAAAGCTTTAATTACATGAATGCTATTCTAAGTGCTCCTTAAATGTTATGATCCATTCATGTTCTTGTGATTTGATCTTCCTACTGTTCTTCCACGTTTAAATGATAATGGTTATCATAAAATCTTGCAATCCATGATTAGTTAAAGTGCATAGTTTTATTCATGTTATATTGTCAAGTGTTTCCTGCGAGTTTGAGACCGATGGTTTGAGAATTGAGACACGCGTACCGCACTACACACTAGCACTATTAGGCAGCCTTTTCTTGGGAAATTGGAAACTCTCTACCGGTCATTCCGAATCGGTAGACTAGCGACCTTTTCACCAAGGCCTCCGTAAATCTCCTCTGACCATGGATTCCCACATGGCCGACGAGTTGGTTGTACCTTGAAGTTCCCTGGGATAGCGTGCACTTCCTTTCTCTTCTTGTTCTCGTGAGTGTGACTTACAAACTGGACTAAAGCCATTAATGTAAAGATTGAACGAAAGTATAAATCGTACCGTTATGCTGCCGAATTTATCTCTTGACCATTGTACTCATGAAATCATGTTCAATTTAATTATTACTTCTTTCTCATCATCATCATGAACATGACATTACACATGCTTACTTATTGAAACTCTCATTGGCCATTATAAATGACTGTGGGTATCTACATTTAAAAATTTACATGAGATGCTGACAGGGCACGGCGTGTGTCCAAGGGCTCCAATCTAGCCCCAATGACGGCGAGTCATAGATATACTGTTAACCATGGGGTATAATGATTACTGGCGTTGCATCTGCGCTGGGAGTACTTTCTTGCTTGTTGAATGATAGATACATAACCACATACACGTGTCCTGGTGTACATTCTTGATGGATCTTTTCTTGGTGTACATTGGTGTCTACGTGCCTGATTAGTGTTACTTGATCGTGCTTGTGAAATCTTGCTTGCTTGCTTGCTTGATATGGCCATTCTGCATTTAATGCAATTAGTGATATCTTGCGTTCTTGACATCAAGTGAATTCTTGCGTGCTTGTACAAAGTGATCTATTGCTAGTTCGATCTTGTCATCTTGTTCACAATCTCATTCTATCATAATCACTCTCTCTAGCTTGTTTTATATATCATGTTTTAACGAGTTTTATTCGTACTTGCATATCATTCATCGTACTTGCCTAGTTCTAAAATGTTAATCACTTATATCATTGCCCGCACATTGAGATATAAATCCTACTGGGCTAGTTTGCTCATTCCCTACTTTTACCCCATCTAGGTGACTATGAAGTTCAAGAGGAAGAGCAAGTCGAGGATGGGAATGCGTCCGAGTGATGAGCGTTCCAACTATGAGTCTAGTTATAGTAATTTGCTTTGAGAGTTAGAACATGTAGTAGGAAGTGAGAAGTATTATGTACTTTCCTTTCATTGAGTCTTAGTCCTGTAATAGTTTCTAATTGAAATACAATGAGCTGAGATTTGATTACAATTTATATTGATTCAACATATGGGCCCTATTATGATGTTGTGTTGATACACATTTAGTGCGTGCTAGCTAGAGGCTTATTTGCCGACTGTCCACGTCTCGAAATATCGACTCGAATTATTCGAACTAATATCCGCTGCGTAATTCTCGGGACGTGACAGTTTAGTGGTATCAGAGCCTAGGAATACCAAATAGGATATATGTCTCAGGAATAGGAGATACCTATGGAACCTAGGTCATGGGAATTAAATACAATACCTGGTGAGAATGGGTAGAGACTGGGAATATGTTAGCAAGAATTAAACACTCCTACCCATTGACTTTTATAATGTATCTAGAGACATTAATTGGTTTCCATCCTTTTTCTCAGGAACCCTCATAACTCTCTCAATTAACCGCAATGGCTCGCAACCAATGGCAAGCTATGCAAGAAATAGTAGCTGGACTGACTTAGGCCCTGCAAAATGTGGTTCAGGCTGGAAATCAGGCTGCAACTGCAAGAAATGGAGCCGGTGATCTGCATCGGAATTTTAGGAGTTTAAACCCTCCTCGTTTCTCTGGATCCCCTGATCCGGACAAGGCGGAGAATTGGCAAGAAGAGATAGAAAGGATCTTCCAAGTAATGCAATGCACCAATAGGGAGAAAGTGGTACTGGCCACTTTCCAATTTACTAAAGATGCTCGAGCATGGTGGAAGTCCACCTCGGCCCACCTACCAAATGTGGCTGAACTAGAGTGGGTCGGATTCCTGGAGATATTCTGAGGAAAGTATTTCTCTGAGAGAGTCAAGGAGAAGAAGGCAGCAGAGTTTGCCGCACTAAAACAGAAGGGAATGTCCGTGGCTGAGTATGAGGCTCAGTTCGCACGGCTTGCCGTGTATGCCCCACATCTGGTGGGAACTGAAAGACTAAAGGCTAACCGTTTCATGGATGGGCTCAGGCCCATGTTCATTGAAAAGCTCGGACCACACAATATCCAAACCTACACTGAGATGGTCCAAAAGCTCAACTGGTAGAAGACACTATGGCTAAGGTGGAAGGCATGAGGGGGAAGGACATCTCAAAGCCGACCTTTATAAAAAGGGGAGCAGTTGATACAACTGGAACTTTCCGCAATAACAACAACAACAATAATAACTACAACAACAAAAGGCCAACCAATGGGAAGGACTATGGCATGGAAAAAAAGATCAAGGTAGAAGAAACAAAGACAGTGGAATATTGTAACTTTTGCAACAAGCCTAGACATAGAGCAGAAGAGTGCTGGAAGAAGGCAGGAGCTTGCCTGCGATGTGGAAATCGCGACCACCGCCTTCCCAACTGTCCATGCTAAAAGACCAAGCTGGAAGGAACCAGGGAGTGGTAAAACGTCAAGGACGTGTGAATGCAGTAATGCAAGAGGAGCTCCCAGAAGAAGGTATGATTGTTAAACCCCTAGACTGATCTTATGATGATATCTTATTGGTACATTTCCAAGTGGGGGAGACCATTAAGGATAAATTGAAAAGGAATAATCTAGTAGCGATACCATAGTTCATCCAAAGGATTAAGATGGAGTTATGTCAACCGTGAAAGAAAACATGAGTGGAAGGAACCAAATGAATAGTACGGGTGGCCATAAGTGTACATGTTGGACTAGCATCCACGGTGTGGAAACAAGTTATAAGACGTAAATCCGAAACGAGCTCAAGAATCATAACTATCAAAAGTAATTAATGATCTATGAATTTGGGGACCAAATTCTCTTAAGTGGGGGAGGGTGTAGCACCCGGAAATTTTTAATTACATAAAAATTCAAATAAATAGAAATAAATAATTTCCATAATATCGGAGTATTTAAAACATACGTACCATTATCGTGTGTGCTAAAACACATCAGAAAATTCCATAAAAATTATAAATCAACCCTAAATATTATTACTAAATGTTTCACAAAGAAATTTGTGCCAAGAAAAATCAGATTAGCCATTTTAAAGTGTTTCGCGACTTATTATCGTAATTCATGAATAAGTCGTAAAATCATTATCACACGTACTGGGATGAGTTAGAAAATTAAATAAAAATCATGGATGTGCTTCAAATAATATCATCTAATGACCCATCAAGAAATTTAGGTCAATAAAAATCATTTGGCTAGGTTTAAGAGTTATTGCGACCGATTATCTAAATAAGGAAACAAGTCGGAAAACCGTTAACACGGAAATACGACGCAATCACAAATTAAATAAAAGTCTTGGGGAGACTTCCAACATTATATATTGATGACCCATTATCATAATTGAGCCAATGGACAACATTTGGCCCAAAAATCAAATAAAGCTAGAAAATACATAGAAATTCGTAACCATAAATAAGCTGAAATTAAAAAGAGGCAATTAGAGTTGAATTGGGAGCAATCATGCATGCATGGCAACCCAAATTCGTGCCTAACTATGAGGGGAGGTTTCCTAATGCCTCACACACTCAAAGGGAGGAGGAAATCATCAAAAATAGGAAACCAAACATGCCAATCCCGAAATCCTCTTTTCCTAGTTATAATAGGACTCCTAAACACCATGGTTACTTAAATACTCTTCACCCAAACCCTAGGAACGAATTTAGAACTTGTTAGGGTCGTGTGGAGGAGCTCTTGGTGGCTGAGGAGCTGTGGAACGTCCACAAGAAGCCGCTTCTTCCCCTTCTCGTCTGCTGCGACCTGCACAAACCACTCTCTTGAAGTCGACCAAAGGTAGGTTTTCTCGGGCCAAATCATAACATATCCTATACCAATGTGTAGAGCATCAAGTTAACTTTCATTTCCCACTGGTTTCATCGAATTTCATTTAGTAGATCTTGATTTATAAGCGTTTTGCAAAAGTCGCGCACTGTCAGAGCTTTTCCCGTTCTTAATATGTTTCATGTGATTCAAGACCGAATTAGAGTAAAATCTTAACATGGAAGTTATTCTACTTGATGTCACGATCATCTTTCATATTGAACGTTTTGTCTAAATCTCATTAGTTAGAGAGTTATGAACCCCGTAAGAGAGTCATGCATAATACTGTGTTTTCGGGTTTGCAGTTAGCCTTAGGTTATTCCTGTTTTTCTTGAGATTTAAGACCGAAGTACGTCAAGACTCCAACATGAAAGTTCTTTATTAGTCGTTAGGGTCATCTTTCATGTTAAAGGTTTTGTGTAAATGTCATTAGTTTGAGAGTTATAAACTTCGTAATAGAGTCATGCATGATACTGCGTTTTTCTTGTTGCATTTAACTTTAAGTTCTTCATGTTTTTCACAAGGGCAAAGACCGAATTAGGTAAAACCCCCAACATCAAAGTTCTTCCAATAGATGTCCTCGACATTTTCTATGTTGAAAGTTTTGTCTAAAGGTCAGCATATAGAGAGATATAGGCGTTTCATGAATATCGCTCCTGTGTCAAAACAGGGTAAGTCTGAACCAAGAGCATGTCAGATCCCAGTCGGACTCAGGCGCAGATCCTGTGAATGCGACGGCTCGATGTGTCACCTTCCGAGGTCTCGTCACGACAGCCCGACATGTCGCGACCTGATTGCGACAATACCGTTGTCGCGATCATGCTGCCTGAATCGGACCGCCCCAGTCGCGTTCTTCACAACTACCTGTCGCCTTCCTTATATAGCCTTGTCGCCTTCTCAGAACTTTACCTGAAACCACGTGTTTTCATGCATAGTTTTCCGCATATACCCAAGATCTGTTTAAATATGATATTTACTGTGTAAGTTGCATGTCTTGGGTCTGATCATTACATGATTGTTATTTTAATGGCTTAAAAGCGATTAACCCATTTAAAAAGCTTTAATTACATGAATGCTATTCTAAGTGCTCCTTAAATGTTATGATCCATTCATGTTTCTTGTGATTTGATCTTCCTACTGTTCTTCCACGTTTAAATGATAATGGTTATCATAAAATCTTGCAATCCATGATTAGTTAAAGTGCATAGTTTTATTTCATGTTATATTGTCAAGTGTTTCCTGCGAGTTTGAGACCGATGGTTTGAGAATTGAGACATGCGTACCGCACTACACACTAGCACTATTAGGCAGCCTTTTCTTGGGAAATTGGAAACTCTCTACCGGTCATTCCGAATCGGTAGACTAGCGACCTTTTCACCAAGGCCTCCGTAAATCTCCTCTGACCATGGATTCCCACATGGCCGACGAGTTGGTTGTACCTTTGAAGTTCCCTGGGATAGCGTGCACTTCCTTTCTCTTCTTGTTCTCGTGAGTGTGACTTACAAACTGGACTAAAGCCATTAATGTAAAGATTGAACGAAAGTATAAATCGTACCGTTATGCTGCCGAATTTATCTCTTGACCATTGTACTGGTGAAATCATGTTCAATTTAATTATTACTTCTTTTCATCATATCATGAACATGACATTACACATGCTTACTTATTGTAAACTCTCATTGGCCATTATAAATGACTGTGGGTATCTACATTTAAAAATTTACATGAGATGCTGACAGGGCACGGCGTGTGTCCAAGGGCTCCAATCTAGCCCAATGACGGCGAGTCATAGATATACTGTTAACCATGGGGTATAATGATTACTAGCGTTGCATCTGCGCTGGGAGTACTTTCTTGCTTGTTGAATGATAGATACATAACCACATACACGTGTCCTGGTGTACATTCTTGATGGATCTTTTCTTGGTGTACATTGGTGTCTACGTGCCTGATTAGTGTTACTTGATCGTGCTTGTGAAATCTTGCTTGCTTGCTTGCTTGATATGGCCATTCTGCATTTAATGCAATTAGTGATATCTTGCGTTCTTGACATCAAGTGAATTCTTGCGTGCTTGTACAAAGTGATCTATTGCTAGTTCGATCTTGTCATCTTGTTCACAAATCTCATTCTATCATAATCACTCTCTCTAGCTTGTTTTATATATCATGTTTTAACGAGTTTTATTCGTACTTGCATATCATTCATCGTACTTGCCTAGTTCTAAAATGTTAATCACTTATATCATTGCCCGCACATTGAGATATAAATCCTACTGGGCTAGTTTGCTCATTCCCTACTTTTACCCCATCTAGGTGACTATGAAGTTCAAGAGGAAGAGCAAGTCGAGGATGGGAATGCGTCCGAGTGATGAGCGTTCCAACTATGAGTCTAGTTATAGTAATTTGCTTTGAGAGTTAGAACATGTAGTAGGAAGTGAAAGTATTATGTACAATGAGCTGAGATTTGATTACAATTTATATTGCATTCAACATATGGGCCCTATTATGATGTTGTGTTGATACACATTTAGTGCGTGCTAGCTAGAGGCTTATTTGCCGACTGTCCACGTCTCGAAATATCGACTCGAATTATTCGAACTAATATCCGCTGCGTAATTCTCGAGACGTGACACTGCTTGATCCTGAGATTTAAGTCCTACTTGGTGTTACGCTCACCCTTCGTATTTGTTATTATGTCTCAGGTAAGTCGGACAATGATGTTACACACACAATGGGACAGGACCCGAGTGATGAGTGACCCGGAGTCAAGTCATGAAGTTGGCCTAGTACAATAGAGTCTAGTAGTTATTGCTTAGATTTTTTCAATGTAATGATGTGATTGAGCCCTATGTATTTGCTTCGAATTAGTGGTTGTAATGGTCTTAGTGATTTTAATGAAATCAAGAATTTATATAATTATTGTTCCTTAGTTGCTCTGATGTTTACGAAAGTATGTGCAATTGTGGTTACTATACTCGTTGTTCACGTTCTCTCCGATTTATTCCGCTACTAAATTGGAGGGGCGTGACAGTTGGTACCAGAGCCTAGGATGTCCTTATTAGGATATTTTAAGTCTAGGGATGTTCTAGGTGAACTGCCATAACCGTGTCTAAGTCAACCACCATACCTATGTGAGAGATTGGGTAATGCTAGGAGCTTAACTATATATATAAGTACCCTAAGTTTAAGAAGGAAATTAATATTATTGCTCATAGGAACTAGAGGAGATGGCTGGCGAGCAAGCACCAATGCACGAATTACAACAGACCGTACAGGGGTTAACTCAAGCCCTTAACAACGTAATTCAAGCAGGAGCAAGAAATGGGGTAGGAGACTTATATGGGAACTTTCAACGAATAAATCCCCTAGGTTTAATGGAACTCCGGATCTCGATGAAGCTGAAAATTGGGTGAAGGCAATGGAACGGATCTTTAGGGTTATGCAATGTTCAGAGCAGGAGAAAGTCCTTATGGCAACCTTCCAATTGGACCGCGATGCTAGAACCTGGTGGGAAGCTGCCAGTCGACAATTACCCAACATCAACATAGAGTGGGATAAATTTTTAGAACTCTTCAACACCAAATACTTTTCCGAGAGGATTCGTGGGAACAAGGCAAATGAATTCTACAATTTAAAACAACGAATGATGTCTATAGCAGAATATGAAGTGCAATTGAAAGACTAGCACAGTACGCACCACATTTGGTGAGTACGGAGAAGATGAATGCGAAGAGATTCCTAGAAGGGTTGATACCTGTGTTCTGGGAAAATTGGCTTCACTAGACATTGAAGTATATTCAGTCATGGTATTGAGAGCTCAATTAGTAGAAGACACCATGGAACTTCTTGAAAAGATTCATAAGAAGAAGGTGTTGAAAAGGCAATGTGCTACTCATTCCAATGATAATAAGAAAGAAATACCATAGATAGCAAGAGAATGAAAGGGGAAGTGAAGCAGAAGGAATTCTGTAAATTTTGTAAGAAACCAGGGCATCAGATTGATAACTGTTGGAAGAAATTGGGCAGATACTTGCGATGTGGAAGTCACAACATCGAGTCATCGATTGTCCAACAAAGAAGAACCAAACTCCACGCCAAGGACGATTACAAGCCCTCGTAGATATGAATCATGCTAATGAAGGCGGACAAGGTACCATCACTAAACCCTTAGTTTGTTTTCATATTATTTTCGCGATAGCAAAGCCCTAAGTGGGGGAGGTGATGGAATGAAATATCCATAGTAAATTGGTAGTCGTATCATATCATATGAATTTGGGACCAAATTCTTTCAAGTGGGGGAGGATGTAGCAACCCGAAAAATTTAATACTTCAAAAGAAAAAATCAAAAATAATAATTTCTTTAAAACGAAATAATAGAAACATACGTATCACTATCATATGTGCAAGAATACATCAAAACAATTTCTTAAAAAAGATAAATCAACCCCAAACATTATTTCTACATGTTCCACGAAGAAATTCATGCAACAGAAAATCTGACTGGCCAAGTGTACGTTGCAATGTGACGAATTATCCAAATTAGGAACTAAGTCGGAAAAACCGTTAACACGGAAAGATAACGCACCCATAAATTAAATAAATATGTCGGATAGACTTCCAACATCATGTGATGATAACCATTATCGAGTTTGGACCAATGGACCTCTCAAAGCCCATGAATAAATTCAAATAAGAAAATGTAATAAAATAATAACTCTATTATTCCCTAATTAAAAGGGAAAACCTATAAAATAAATTCTAATAAAAAATGGGCTTGGTTAAATGGACCCATTAGAAATTAGTGGGCCAAAATAAGGATTTTAAAAAGAAGAATAATGGGAAAATACCTTAAATTCGTAACTTAAATATTACTTAAATAGAAAGAGGCATTTAATGCCTTAAATAAGCAATTTGGGATGGAATTGAATTCCTAAACCTACCCTAGTTGCTTGGCCACGAATTTAGCTCCCTTCCCGACCCAAATAGAAGTTCTAATACTTAGAAAGGGAAGAGGAAATAGAAAATTTGGAATTAAATAGGAGTTAGAGTCCTATTAGGAATAGAAGCAAAGAAGCATAAATACTCTCTTAATCGCCCAAGGCCGGCCCTAGCTCATTGCTGGGACTTGCTGAAGGTGAGAAGAAGCCAAGGAGAGGAGGAATTCATGGGGAGAAGGCTTCATCAAGCTTTATCCCGAGTTCTTCAAGTTCTAGCCCTAGAAGAGTAAAACGACTAAAGGTAGGCATTCTCACGAGCAAAACCTAATTAATTTCGTCTGTAGATTGTTCCATGCACTAGGAACAAAACCCTGAAGTTTCATATTTTTCCATCAAGCCAATCTTTTATGGTTGATTTTTGAAGTTCTGCAAATAACATGAACCCGACCCTTCTTCTTTATTCTTGATCTCCATGTATACTCAACCTCGTGTCTCAAATTTTAACTGGAGTTACTGATGGATGTTAGGCATCTTTTTCCCCTAGAAGCCCTAATTTTCATCTATCCTTCATCACGAATTAAATCTTGCATTATCTTGACGATGTACTGTCGTGATTTAACCTTGACTTGTGTTACAAGTTCCACTCCTCTTTGTGGAGTCGTTTTGAGACCAAGTGTTCAACATTGAACTTGTTACTCTATAAGTCTATTTCATTTGGCACTAGTTTCTCCAATATTCGTTGACCGTGTTGAGAGTATTAATCCAAAAAATGAACACTGTGTCAGATTCACGTAGTTAGTCCCAATACGTCTTATTACATAGACAAACGACCTTTGTTTCTCAATTATTTGCTACTGTACAAAGTATTAGAAGTACTCTAACTGTGGTTTCACCCAATTTGGATCACCCTAGCATTTGTTTTGATTTTTCAAACCCACAGGTGTCAAACCTAATCCAAGTTGGAGTTGGAAATAGGTAGAAAAAGCAACCCAAACGTCACTTTCAGGTAGCAGCAGGTGGACACGTCGCTACCTTAAAGCGACAACATCATGGTCGCGACCCATACCAAAATCAGACAGTTTTGTGGTCTTCTTCAGAAGGCGACAGGATGATGGTCGCCTTCACTTTCAGAAGGCGACAGGCAATGTGTCGTTTTCTGCCTATGTCCACTTAATCGGCCATAACTTTTTATATAAACCTCAGATTGACGAGCTATTTTCTTTGATGGTTTCTTCATTCTAAGGGCTTCAATATGGTATATTCATTGTGAGATTTGAATAAAAAAAATGATTTATGACCTAAGGAAGTGAAGGTATGGAACTGCATTGGCCTTCTAAAAGGCATACGTCTTGGTTTCCATCGTTTTGTGTCGTTCCTTGCATGTGTGAGTTTGATCTATTCTAGGAAGGTTCTAGAAAGTATTATCATGCAATTAACAACCCATATGAAAGTTAAAACATGTTCACATGATTTTTAATTGATCTTAAGTTCATGATCATGCTCTCTACCTACCGATTATTCACTTTCTTGCTTTGTTGATGAACTTGCTAAAAAACATAGTTACTTGCTAAATTGGTCATGCATGTTTTAGTACTCATGATACTTGCCATATATAGAGTTTCTAAAAATAAAGTTTCCATAAACAGAGTTTTTATAACTATAGTTTCCATAATCGGATTCACATACGCACTTGAGCGATTCTCAGGCGCGGCATGCGCATACACTCTAGCACGATAGAAAAGCCCCTTCTTGGCTTTTGGTGAACTCTCCATCGGATATTCCTTTCACCGGACTAGTGACCCCTTGACCAAGGCCTCCGTAAGTCTCCTCTGTCCATGGATTCCCACATGGTCGACGAGCTGTTTGTACCCTAACACCTATGATACCCTTTAGGGATCGACAAGATCCAAACAGCCTTAGTTCCTCTTGCTCTTATCTTGAATCACACCGGACTCTGGACCTATGCATAACGAGGCCAGTGGAAGGGTTGTGTATTCCACCTGACTGCCAACGCCGTACGCTTGTGTTGTGCAACTGTCACTATCGCTCGTTACTCGACGTTTCCTGTGCAATGACCATAAGATCTCATCTATACTCTACTCGCTCATCTATTCACGTTCACTCTACTATCTCGTCTCTCTCATCTATTCATCTAGTATTCTCTTGGTACTCTTTGAGCTGTGTGGCTCCTACTGTTTTGTACTGTTCATGACTGTCTAGTGCTATAATATGGGTCTTGTGACTCTACTGTATCCAATGCATACTGTGCAGGGCACGGAGAGTGTCCGAGGGGCTCCAATCTAGTCCTGGGGGCAGAGAGCCAACCGAAAATACCTGCAGGGGCTATAGACAGTGTTCTGCATTGCACCGGTTCTGACTATACTGTATTGGCTAGACATCTGACTATTATCCTTTTAGTCTGAGGAGTTCAGACGTACTGTGATATTACTGTGCTATCACAAACTGTTACACTATTAGTCTGAAGAGTTCAGACATACTGTGCTATCGTAGACTGTTACTGAACGGCTACTGTCCTAGAAGTGACTATTGCCGTATTCTACTAGTGCACCGTTGTGTAACCATACACGCTATTTTGTTACACGCTATCTCGTTACACGCTATCTTGTCATACGCTCTACTTGCTCTACTTGATACGTGATATCTTGAGTTATTGCGTACTATCGTGACTTAATCGCATTAAAAGTGCTCTACTCTCTCGTTGTCTAATGACAATAAAAGTGCTATACTCTCTCGGCTATCTACAGATAACAAAGTGCCATTACTATTTCGATTGACAAAAGTTAATCAAAAGTGCTATACTATCTCGATTGATGAAAATCAATCAAAGTACAATTTACTCTTTACATGACCAACTGCTATCTCTCCTTGCTATACCTGTCGCTTGCTATTGCTTGCCATTGTCGCTACATGCTGTTGCGTTGTTATCGTTTCTATCGTGACGAGACTTTAATAGACTTGCCTATCGTTCTCGCGTTGTTTTAGGAATACCATTATCGACGCTCCACTATTCTAGAAATCCTCTAGAACGTCGGGCACTTGTTTCTATATACACTCTCTCTTGACTTGGATGAACTCTCCGTTGGATACTCCTTTTTCCGGACTAGTGAGTCTTTGTTCAAGGCCTTCGTAAGTCTCCTCTGTCCATTGGTTCCCACATGGTCGATGAGCTAGTTGTACCCTAACACCTATGATACACTTTAGGGATCAGTAAGATCCGTACGGCCTTAGATTGTTCTCCCTCTATCTTGAATCACGCCAGACCTCTGGACCTGTGCGTAACATGGCCAGCGGAAAGGTAGTGAATTCCACCTTACTGCCAACACCGTACACACGTGTTGTGCAACTATTACTATCGCTCGTTACCCGACGTTTCATGTGCAATGACCATAAGATCTCATCTACTGTCTCTATACTCTCGTTCACTCTACTATCTCGTCTATCTCGTACTCTCTTGGTACCCTTGAGCTGTTGTGGCTTCTACTGTTTTGTACTGTTCATGACTGTCTAGCGCTAAAAAGGGTCTTGTGACTCTACTGACTTGAATGCATACTGTTCAGGGCACGGAGAGTGTCTGAGGGCTCCAATCTAGTCTTGGGGCAGAGGGCCACCCGAAAATACCTGCAGGGGCTGTAGACGGTGTCTGCATTGCGCCGGTTCTGACTGACTATTCTGATTAGCTAGACATCTGACTGTTACACTGTTACTATTAGTCTGTTAATTTAGATGTACTACACTGTTACTATACTACCACTGACTGTTACTGCACTGTTATTGAGTGACTACTGTCGTACTCTCTACTTGCTCTACTTGATACTCGCTATCTTGAGTTATTGCGTGCTATCGCGACTTGATCGCATTCAAAGTGCTATACTCTCATTGTCTCTTGACAATAAAAGTGCTATACTCTCACTCGGCTATCTACGGATAACCAAAGTGCCATTACTATTTCGATTGACGAAAGTTAATCAAAAGTGCTATACTATTTCGATTGATGAGAATCAATCAATGTGCAATTTACTCTTCACATGACCAACTACTATCTCTCTTCTTGCTATAACGTGTCGCTTGCTATTTCTTGACAATGTTGTTCCTTGCTATTGTTGTTATCATTTCTATCGTGACTTGACTTTAATCATCGTGCTATACTTGATTTATCTGCTATTGGAACCATGTTACTTGTGCTATTACTTTCTCGATGTACATGACTCTCTCTATCATTAGTTACTCTGCCATTTAATGCGTTAATTACTTAAAGCCTGCTTGACTATTGAGATTTAAGTCCTACTGGGTGTTATCGCTCACCCTTCGTTATTTGTTATGTGTCTCAGGTAAGTCAGACCATGATGTCACACACACCAATGGGATGGGACCAGAGTGATGAGCGTCCTAGAGTCAGTTAATGAAGTTGCCCTAGTACTATAGAGTCTAATAGTTATTGCTTTAGATTTCTTTTCAATGTAATGATGTCATTGAGCCCTATGTATTGGCTCCGAATTAGTGGTTGTAATAGTCTTAGTGGAATTTCAATGAATGAAGAGTAAATTCCAATATTGTTCCTTAGATGCTCTGATTTACTCAACGGATTGTGCATTTTTCTCTACTATGTACTTGGTTACGTATCCTCCGATTTATTCCACTGCTAAATTGGAGGGGCGTGACACAAAGCGTCTGCTACGACATTAGCCTTTCCCGGGTAATAGGAAAGAGTAAAGTCGTTGTCCTTCAAGTACTCGACCCACCTGCACTTCCTGAGGTTCAGATCTTTCTGAGTGAAGACATACTGCAAACTCTTATGGTCCGTGAACACCTCGAACACCTCGCCGTACAAGTAGTGTCTCTACAACCTCAAGGCAAACCTGACTACTGCAAGCTCCAAGTCGTGTGTTGGATAGTTCTGCTCATGCTTCTTCAGCTGTCTAGAAGCATAAGTGACTACCCTCCCGTGCTGCATCAACATGACACCAAGACCAGTCCCCGAAGCGTCGGTGTAGACAACAAAACCACTGCTACTAGACGGTACAACAAGGATTGGAGCTGAAGTCAACCTACTCTTCAGCTCCTGAAAACTCTGCTCACACTCTGATGCCACACGAATAGTCTCTCACCTGGTCAACCTCGTCAGCGGTCAGCAACTCTGGCGAAGTCCTGCAAAACTCCTGTAGTAGCCTGCCAACCCCAGAAAACTACGCACCTCTACAACTATAGTGGGCTGGCCCCAACGAAACCACTGCCTTGACCTTGGGGGATCCACTGCCACTCCTGCACCTAAAACCATGTGACCAAGGGAGTGCACCTCCTTTAGCCAAATTTACATTTACTGAATTTGGTATAAGTTGGTGACTCCTCAGTGCCTCCAACACTAGCCTCAATTGTACCCCGTTCTCCTCTGTCATCGCTGAGTACACCAAGATGTCGTCCACGAACACTACCACGAACTTGTTCAGGTACTCTCGGAACACATTGTGCATCATCTCCATGAAGCTTCTGGTGAATTCATGAGCCCAAAGCATCACGACAAACACAAAGTGGTTGTAGTGGTTACCGAAGGCTGATCTAGTGATATCTGACTCTCGGATCCTCAACTGGTAGTAGCCTGATCTCAAGTCAATCTTCGAGAACACTGAAGCCGATTGCAACTGATCAAACAAGTCATCGATCCTGGGCAACAAATACTTGTTCTTCACTGTAACCTAGTTCAGCTGCCGATAATCGATGCACATCCTGAGACTGTCATCCTTCTTCCTTACAAATAGGACAGGTGCGCCCCCAAGGAGAACGACTCAGATGAATGAGGCCCTTCTTGAGTAGTCTCGCAGCTCCACCGACGCCATCCGGTATGGTGCCTTGGACATAGGCATCGTCCCCGAAAACAACTCAATGGAGAAATCTACCTCTGCTCCGGCTGTAAACCAGTAGATCCTCTGGAAACACATCAGCATAATCACAAACAACAGGTCCATCTGAAATAGATAACTTGCCAGAATCTGAGAAACTCACAGAAGCAAGATATGCTACACAACCATCTCGGATCAGGCGTCGAGCTCTACAGAAAGAAATGAAGAGTTGGCGGGTAGACCGTGTACATCGAAGCAAAGCACAGATGCTCCAGGTATCTCAACTGCACGGTCTTCCGCTGACAGTCCACCAACGCAGAGTGTGCCTCCAACCAATCTATGCCAAGGATGGCATCAAAGTCGTGGATCTGTAAGGCAAACAGTTTGGCTGGTAGAAGGTGGCCCTGTACCTCGACTGTGACACCCTCTAGGTAACCCAGAGTACGCACGTAGTCACTCGTCGGCAGCTCAACTTCTAGGTCACAGGTCCGCTCTGGATCAAACTCAGTAAGGAAGCCAAATAACTCCTATGAAGCAAAACAATGTGTAGCACCGGGATCAATCAAAACACGTGTAGTTCTACCAAGGATAGGAACCATACCGATGACCAGATTAGAGACCTCAGCTCTTCTCTCTGGTGATGTTCATCACCCGACCACGACCACGTCCTCGCTGTGGCTGCTACTGGTGCTAGGGTGGCTGCTGGTACTGCTAGCGCTGCTGAGGTGGCTGGAACTGCCCCTGGTGCTGCTGTTGACTCTGCGCCTACTGAGTGAAGGGTACTGCGTCTGCGGTGCCTGCTGCGTGTAGTGTGGAGGTGCCAACTGCTGCTGCCCCTCCCTCAAAGGACACTCCCACCTGAAGTGACCCGACTGCCCGTAGTGAAACAACTTGTGCCCTGCTGACTCTGCTCTTCCCCTGCTGCACTGACTGCTCCACAGGCTCTGGCTGACATTGGTGCTGCGGGTGGTAACGCCGCCTACCCCCTCGAGTGAACAACTTCTTCAACTTTGAGGTCAGGCCTGTGCTGCCTGTGCCTGAAGAAGAAGAAGATAACACACTCCCTCAGCTACCCAAAGGATGCTGGTACGAGGTAACCTCTCCGAACCTCCTCCTTGCTGTGGCTGGAAACGAGACTTCCTCTCCAAGGCGGTAGCTCTGGCCACTGCTAATGCCAAGGTGTCGCAGAGGTGGCCATCCATGGTCCACCTCAACTCTGATCGTACACACTAATGAACCACTCAGTGTGAGCCTGCTCACTAGTGGCTATGTGAGGGACGTGCCGCAAAAGCTATACAACCTCTGGTGGTACTGCACCATAGTCTGCTCTCCCTGAGCCAACTCGTGAAACTGTCCCTCCTCTCACGATGAGCGTAGTCAGGAAGGTACTGGCAGTGAAAGACCTCCAAGAACAACTCCCAAGTGATCTAGTCTAGCCACTTGCCCTAGAAACAAGTCAACCTCTGAGTCCTCCACCACTCGTGGCCTGACCCCTTCAGTTGATAAATTGCAAGTCTAACTTGATCCTGCTCTGCACAATCCATGGTCTCGAAGGTACGCTCGAGCTCATAGACCCAACTCTCTGCTCGGTTTGGATCATAGTTGACGTAGAAAGTTGGAGGCCGAAGACGAATGAACCTCTTCAAAAGTACTGTGCGGTCCTCGGGTGCTGCCGCTACCACTGGGGTCTGCTGCCGTACCACTGGTGGTACCTCTGGCTTACTGGTGCTGCCTGCGGGGTCGCTAGTGGCTGCTCCTCTGCTACCATATCTACAAACTGCTCACCTCTTGCTCACATCTGCTGGTACTGCCAAGGGGCCTGGAACATAGCTCTCCACTAATGCTCCATAACCTCTTGCGGGGCGAGGGTGGGTACCACTGCTGCTGCTGTGCTCCCTGCTGCAACAGAACACCCTTCTGGTCGTCGTGTTGAGGCTGAGCATTTTCCAGTGCATGCTCGACTGCAACTGACTCGTCTGGCGCGACGTCCTGATGCTCCATCAGCTCTACGACCTACCTGCGTCTACGTGGAGCCATGTTCTGTGACACAAACTAATAATCAGTTAACAGATTAACCTGGTGGCTAGCAGTGTACTTGTACTTCCTATGGGACTTTGCATTGCCACTTAGTTCCTTTACAAGTCTTGATAGACCCCTTTCTCTTTACCACTGTAACGGCCCAAATGCCAGAACCCCTGGCTCCCACCGAGAATCAATCGTCGGCACCGCCGCCCACGGGCCCGAAGACCTGGAAGGCTATCAGACCAGTCTAACAGATATGTAGTTGAAATAATGACGACAACAAGCACTAAAAATGTACTAACAGTGAAGAAAAAAAGCGTCCAACAAAAAGTACGAGTCTAGTACAGCCCCAAGTAATAAGTACAAGTGCAGAAATAGAAGGGAATAACAAATCCCTTAGGGGCATACCCCGAGGGTGACGAAACAAACAAAGGTACACTGCTCAACAAGGAAGCCTTCTACTACGTCCCGGTCTCCTCAACCCACCGCTGAAGGTATTGCTGTAGCAACCTGGATTTTATAAGAAAAAAATAAAAATTTAAATAAGAATTAAAACCTAGCTAAATGGATATTTAAATGCAAAGAGCATTAAATAAAACCCATTAAATAGAAAAAGAGTAATGGCCTTTGCTTATGGACCCTCTAGTTTACTTGGTCAAAATGTGAATTTACAAAGGGAGAATAATAAGAAAATACCCTAAATTCGGAGTTTAAATTATCCCATAATTGGAAAGGGTTATTAAAGCATAAAAGTGGCAATTAGAGTTGGAATTGGATTCCTAAACCTACCCCATATAGTCTAGCATGAATTTAGATACTATCCTAACCCAATTAGAGATTGGAAAGCAAGAGGAAAGGTGGAGTTAGGAAATCTCGGAATTTAGAGAATTGATAGTAGTAGTAGGAATAGGACTTGTGTTTACATAAATACATCTCTTAACCCTCTTGGCCGACCCTAGCTCATTGCCAAAGGTTTTGGACGTGGAGAAGAGGTCAAGGAGGAGAGGATCTTGTGGGGAGAAGGAGTTCTGGAGCTTCTTCCTCGTTCTTGGAGTTCTAAGCTCTAGAAGATAAATCGAGTCAAAGGTAGGCATTCTCACAAGCTAAAATTCTGAAATCTTGTCTGTAGGTTCTTCCTACCCTCTTGAACGAACCCCCCAAGTTTCATATTTTTTCCATCTATCAAATCTTTTCTTATGAATTTTCGAAGTTCTGTACACTTCATGACCCCGAGCGCCTTTCTTTGGTGCATATCTTCAAATCCACTCGTCCTCATGTCATGAAACTTTTTGAGTAAGGACTGAGGGTTGATAGGCATCTTTTGCCCCTGAAATCACTAATTTGATTCACTCTAGTTAGCGAATTAATCGTCTATTCCAAGTTGCTCATTGTTCTTGTTCTTCATGTTGCATGAATTTAAAGCCTATCGAATTCCTTGAAATTTGCAAATTCCTATTTACTGCATGTACCCTGGCCTGTCTAGAGTTGTTAGAAATTTGTTTCACGAATATTCATAAACCACGTGATTTGTTCTAATTTTTCAAAGCACCCTATATCAATTTGATTCATGTTGGCCCGCAATCCCAAGCCTGGTCTGATTCCTGTCAGAGCCAGGCGCAGAGCACCAGATTGCGACAGCCGATATGTCGGCTTCTGGGGTCTGATTGCGACAGTCCACCTGTCGCGTTCAGGATGCGACAGGTAAGCCGTCGCGATCTCTGTGCCCGTCCTGTCGTGATCCTTTCCCGCCCCTGTCGCGTTTTCAGTGCCTGATCCGCAGGTCATGTCGCGACCTATGCATGTGCTTGTCGCGATCTGCCCCGTACCCGTGTCGCGACCCGTACAGGCGTACGTCGCGTTCACAGGATTTTTGATGAAAACCCATAAAAAGTGTTGCTGTCACTTCTAAATAATTCTTATGCCTTTTTAAACAGTTATACACGCAGTAAAAACTCTGCTTTAAATGGAGCTATATTGAATGTTTTAAAATACATATTCACGACTTATTTCTAGCTATGATTTCTCTTACACATGCCACACATGAACCATCCATATATGACTGAAATCTAGCATAAATATCTCATAATGTATCTGGATTTATTGCAATAAAGTATATTAATTGCCCTATTTTAAAAGACTTGTATTTGTTTCTTGCGTTGTTTATATACCGATATCGACGCTCCACTGTTCTAGAATTCTCTAGAACGTCGAGCACCTGTTTTATATACACACTTTACTTGGCTTATGGTGAACTCTCCGTCGGATATTCCTTTCGCCGACTAGTGAACCCTTGCACAAGGCCTCCGTAAGTCTCCTCTGATCATGGATTCCCACATGGTCGACGAGCCGGTTGTACCCTAACGCCTATGATACCTTTAGGGATCATATGATCTAAACGGCTGTTGGAAGTTCACTCTCGTCTTGAATCACGATGGACCTCTGGACCTTTGCTTAACATGGCCAGTGGTAGGGTCGTGAGTTCCACCTGACTGCGAACACCAGTGCGTGTGTTGTGCAACTGTTACTATCGCCTGTTTACCGTCGCATTACGTACAATGTCCACTAGCTCTCATATGTACTCTACTCGCTCGCTCGTCTAGCACGTTCACTCTACTATCTCGTCTATTCATCTAGTGTTTCTTATCTACTTCTTGGTACTCTATATTGGCCATTGCTGATTGGTCTAAAGATAAACAATATACCAATGCCTGGCAATATATAAGGGCCCGATCTGGTCCTGGGATGTGCGCCTGAAAGTGCTAGTGCCCATGGGAGTTAAATGAAATCAGAGTGTTTGCATTACACTCAAGTGCTATCTATCTCGACTATCTATATAACAATCAAAAACACAAAAGTGCTATACTCTCTTCGATGTCTAGAATGACAAACAAGTGCTATACTCTCGTGCTATTATTATACTTGTGCTAGTTGTGCTATGGCCATCCTACTATTCGTGCTATACTCGATACTTGTGCTATTTTTGGAAACTATACTCGATCTTGTGCTATTGTGCTATCCTATTACCTGTTGTGCCATCTCTTGCTACATTTTGACTCTTGTACCTGCTATCTTTAGATACTCTGCCATTAAATGTGTTAATTATTTAAAGCCTGCTTGAGTCTGAGATTTAAGTCCTATTGGGCGTTATCGCTCACCATATGTTTTTTGATGTTGTGTTCTCGGGTGAGACCGAGGTTGACACATACACTCACGAGGAAGGGAATGACCCAGAGTGAAGCCAGGAGTACCTCGAGTCATTATGTCATCTTAGAGTTGTAGTTAGTTATTTCCTTTTGATGCAATGTAATGGGCCCTACAGATGTCTCTAATATTAGTGGTTGTAACTAGACATTTGAAAAGTTATTGATGAGAAGGATTTGCTTTAGTATTATTCAATGTGCAATGGTTTGATGTCTAGTATTCGGTCTATACCTTTTCTTGCACCTGCCTTCACGCTCTGATATTCCGCGTCTGGGCGTGACAATTGCTATGAAGTCTCACCTGGAAAGAAGGGAATGAGCTTTACAAAGAAGCCCAGTACGGACTACCAATCTCCCACTGGTTCTAACAGCAGAATAGATATAGTTTTATAACTGAAATTAAGCAAGTAATCTACTCTACTAACATAGTAAATGCGGAAGCAGAAGTAACTACACGACCATCGATCTAAACACGTTGGGACTGGAAACCCTTGTAAACCACGACACTGGGATGATCACGAACCCAAGGCTGCAAACACAGATAGAGAACAACTGCCTAGACAAAGACACTAGACATGGAGGACAACTACCACTAGTCAACCGGTCAAGTGCACCACACACCTTATCCTCGACCACCAGTCCATGTCTAACACCTCCCGTGCAGTAAGATGCGGAACAACAAGTAACCACGCACTACCGTAGTCTGGCCGAACTACGGTCCCATGCCTGGCCCCTTTAGATGGTACCAAACCATGTAGAGTGAGGCAGTGAGAAGGACTAGCTGATCTGCGTCGGAAGAAACACCCAAAGTCACCTCGGCGTCCCAGACTCAGCTAAGGAGATCTCTGCAACGACTCTACGCCGCTATCCCCACCATTTTCTCCTCAGCTACTAGAGTCCGTAACTTGAGCACGCCTACCTCCTGGAGAACTCCCTTAACCGGTGCGTGGGGACGGGGGGTCTAGTAACGGTAACAACCTCTAAACGGACACAGCCGCAAGTGACTAGCACTGGGTGAACGACTAGTGTAGGACCGTGCTATGAACAACACATGTTGCCAAGAAACAGAGTCGCATCGTAAGAAACTCTG
>CM024756.1:50060693-50133329 GCA_014218235.1 Colocasia esculenta
GATGACCCTTCAAGGTCTGGGAGGAAAGATACAAAGTGTATGTGGCTATGCACAAGGCTCTCAGAGATAACCACAACCACTATCCTGTGACCATGGACCAATTCCTCACCTGTGCCAGCTTTGGGACTCGTCGATTTCTCAAGATGAACATGGACAAGAATGCATATGCTGATCTTCTCTATCAGCACCTAGATCTTCATCTCAAAAGGATGGCTTCCACCATGGGACCATCCTACTCTGTATCTTTTGGAGTATTCAAAACTCTTTTTGAAGAGCAGGAAGCACAGGCATGGGAAACCATCTCCCATTTTGCCTCTCTTTTGTCTCCTGCTTTCTACTTACCTATACCTCCCCAGAATTAATAGAATCTCTTTGCTTGTGTGATCCAATCTTTCTCTTCTTTTCTTTGTCTCAGTTTGCTTTTTTTTTGCTTAATGACAAAAAGGGGGAGAAAATTAGCATGTCTGAAATACATAATTTTGGGAGAAAATAGCATATCTGAATTTCATTCAAAGAATTTAGGGAAGAAAATCAGTTGTCTGAAATTAAATGCTTCAACATCTAGAGAAAATTAAGCATGTCATATTTTCTGAAATGATTTCATATTTATTTCATCCATGCTCATTGTTCAGTTTTGTCATCACCAAAAAGGGGGAGATTGATGATCAGTCTGTCCCCCTATAATTATAATTAATTACATATTTATTTTGGTGATTAACAAAACAATATCAAAGTTTTCTAACATGCATTTTATGAGTCTTAAGCACAGGAAATAAACAAGGAAATCAAGCACATTAGTAAGTACTAAATACTTCTGTCAATAAGCCAGTAAGTGCATTTCTCTAAGTCCAAATCGACTTCTGTTGAAAGTCACAACGATTTCATAAGTGTATTAACGATTTTCTTGTAAGACTGGAAAGGTTTCAAACAAGTCGATCTTGTAACGATTCTATAACTCATTGCAACGATTTCTTTAGAAAGCGTAACGACTTGACTGTCATAACGATTCTATAAGTCATCGCAACGATTTCTTTAGAAAGCGTAACGACTTGCCTGTCGTAACGATTCCTTAAGTTATCATAACGATTTCTTTAGAACTCGCAACGACTTGCTCGCCGTAACGATTTCATAAGTTACCATAACGATTTCTTTAGAACTCGCAATGACTTGCTCGCCGTAACGATTTCATAAGTTACCATAACGATTTCTTTAGAACTCGCAACGACTTGCTCGCCGTAACGATTCTATAAGTAATCATAACGATTTCTTTACAACTCGCAACGACTTGCTTCTTGTAACGATTTCATAAGTTACCGTAAGGATTTCTTTAGAACTCGCAACGACTTGCATGTTGTAACGATTTCATCAGTTACCATAACGATTTCTCTAAGCACTCACAACGATTTGCTTTTACGCAACGATTTCTTTAGAGCTCATAACGACTTGATAAGTGAACACAACGATTTGCGTTCCATAATGATTTGTTAAGTGTTTCACAACGATTTCTTCCGTCTCATAACGACTTGGTCAATCTGACTTATTCATAACGATTTCATAAGTCATATAGTCATCGATTTCATATTGACTTGATATCTTATTCATATTAAAAGTGTTCACTTGTCAATGTTTTCTCTTATCTGTCTGGCTGCTGTGCATTTAATGAAGACAGAACGTATCTACTGCATGCATGCAGATGATATCTTTTCATTATCGTGCATACTCTGTCAACATCTTTTAAATCAAACTATTGGCATTGCTATTTTGGTGAAAACTCATGTCAACGTTTACTGACAACAAGAGACAGCCTAGCTGTCTACTTTTCTAGCATTTAATGTGTGCAGGGTCCTAAAGATGTTCTGTAATACAACGTTGGACCATACTGATGCCAGAAGACATTATCTCTTTGCGTGCTCAAATGGACAAAAGACTGTTGACTGGAAGCCTCCAACACTCCATGTGTCTTTCAGCCTAACGACTACTCAAGAGAGAGACAAGGAACACTTCAACGTCTATATTTCGAATTGAAGATATAAATACAGGTCAGAAGAACAAAAGACATATAACGTGTGTTCAAGCATTCAAATTCTTCTGAAGAAAGTCTAGAGCCAAGAACCTTACTTTTTCTCATCTTCAGCTCTTCGCTCTCTATGCTGTAATAGATTTTCTAAGAGAGCCCGTGTAGTTCTGAGAGTATAACTTGCTTTAGATCTTTGCTCTCAGCACTAGTTGCTTCAGATCCTTGCTTGTTAAAAGCTTGATCTAGGGGCTTGAATTTCATTCATTCTCTTTGTGATTGTTCCCTTCTGTTGTGAAGAACCCTGGTAGTATCCAGGTGTTGTTCCCTTCGGTTGTGAAGGAAGACCTGGTAGTATCCAGGGTGTTGTTCCCCGGTTGTGAAGGAAGACCTGGTGGGTATCCAGGGTGTAGTTGTTCCCTTCGGGTGTGAAGGAAGACCAGCTGAGCTGGGTGTTGTAGTGTCCTTAAGGGGGACTGTACCCTTGTTAGTGAAATCCTGAGAGATTGCTCAGGGACTGGACGTAGGACTCCTAAGGAGAGGAGTCCGAACCAGGATAATTTCTTGTGTTGTGTGATTGCCTTTCTCTTGTATGTTTTTATTCAAACTAACAGTCACTAACCTCCTTCGAAGAACATTTGTGTGTATGTTTAAATTTACAGGAATCGTCTAAAGATCATTTTTTAAAAGACCCATTCACCCCCCCTCTGGCTCGTCAACTGGGCAACAAGTGGTATCAGACCGAGTCTCTTCGACAAAGAAGAGATCCAACGATTTGAAGAGTAAAGATCCATGGCAGCCCAAGGTAGCATTGAAGGTCAGTCTGTCAACCGACCCCCTCTCTTTGATGGTGAAGACTATCCTTACTGAAGACCAGGATGGAATATTTTCTACAAGGCCATGATTATCAAATTTGGTCAATAGTAGAAGAAGGTGACCTGGTTGTCACAAATGAGAAAGCTCAATGGACAGATGATGACAGGAAGAAAATTTTTGAATTGCAAAGCTAAGAGCATCCTTTGCTGTGCTTTGAGTAAGAAGGAATTCAACAGAGTTTCAGCCTGCAAATCCTCGATGGAAATGTGGGAAAAGCTCAGGATTACTTATGAGGTACAGACAAAGTAAAGGAGACAAGAATCGACATTCTTGTCACTCAGTATGAAAGATTTCAGATGCAGTCAGGTGAGTCAATCACTCAAATGTTCAGTCGATTCATCGATATCACCAATGTTTAGCCAGTCTAGGGAAGACTTATGAGATTGCAGATATGGTAAGGAAAATTCTTAGATCCTTGCCATCCTCGTGGACACCAAAGGTCACAGCTATAGAAGAAGCTAATGACCTGAAGTGAATGTCAGTAGAGAAGCTCATTGGGTCCCTCATGGCCCATGAGATCAACATGGAAAGACTAGGAGAGTCATCTAGCAGAAAGAAGCACTCCAATGCTTTGAAAGCAGAAGAAGATTCACAGAAAGCCAGCTCAAATGAAAGTGAAAGCGATGAGGACAGTGAGAATGAAGAAGCAATGCTCTCTAGGAGATTGCAACGGATCTTGGCCAAAAAGAAAAAGTTTCAATCTGGCAGAAGGCACTTTAAGAAAAACAAGGACCTCAAAAGATCAGATGGTAAAGAAATGAAGAAAGCAGAAACCATCTGCTACGAATGTAAAAAGCCTGGACACATCAAAGCTGATTGTCCAAAATTTAAGAAACCAGATTCAGAAAGAAGAGAGCTCCAAGAAGTTCAGAAAGTTAAGAAGAAGGCAATGGCAGCAGCATGGGAGAACAGTAGTGACTCAGACAGTGAATCAAGCTCATGCAGCGATGAAGAAGAAGCCAACTTGGCCTTCATAGCAAATGTTGATGAAAAGGTAACCTCTGACTCCTCCTTCGATTCATGTAATGATTCTGATTCAGATAACTTAGAGGAAGCATTTAATGTATTGTATGATAAGTACAAAGAAGTAACTAAACTATTAAAAGCAAGTAAGAAACACAATACCTGTTTAGAAAACACTAATTCTGATTTAAAAACAGAAAATGAAGAGTTAGAAAAAAAAACAATCGACTTAAAAGAAGAAATGAATTACTCTATGAAGATTTAAAAGATAAAAAAAAACAATACAAAATTGGAAAAACAGGAAAGGTAGATGAATTAAGAAAAGAATTAAGAACTTAAATGAAGAAAATGATAAATTATCTAGCACATTAGAAAATTCACCAACGGTAAAAACTCCCTCATATTAAAAGGTGCTAGAAGATCAGGTAAGAAGAAAAATGGATTAGGATATACACCCCCAGATAATGAAGAAACCATAGTTTATCCTAAAACATATCTAACACCAAAATTTGTACCTGAATAAGATATAGCATACAAAGCTGATTTCAATATATAGAAAAAGTAACTAAATTATCCTGCTGTAGTCACTGCAACAAGTTAGGACATATCATAACGACATGCCCAACAAGACATAAGAAATGGATAATAAAAGGCAAAATCAATGATACTAACCCATCAGGACCCAAAAGAATTTGGGTACCTAAAACTTGATGTTTTTATTTCAGGACATCTCTCGAGCATCCAAATGGTATTTGGATAGTGGGTGCTCAAGACACATGTCAGGAAACCAGAGTTATTCTCGCATCTCCAAGCTGAAGAAGGAACAGTCACTTATGGAGATAATGGGAAGGAACAGTGATAGGCAGTGGCTCTGTGAATAACAAAGGAAAAACAGTCATAGAAGATGTGTTATTAGTCAAGGGATTGAAACACAATCTCATTAGCATCAACCAGCTGTGTGTCAGAGGCCATCAGATCAAGTTTCAAGAGTCAAAGTGCAGTATAGTGAAGGATGGAGCAGTCATCTTTGAAGCAAATAGAGAAAAGAATTTTTATGTGCTCTACTTTGAAGAACTCAAAGAGCAAAATGTTTGTCTGGCAGCAAGTAAAGACAAGTCTACTGAATTATGGCACAGACGACTTGGACATTGCAGTATAGATGGCATGAGGAAATTGCTGAAGAAAAGTCTTGTGGAAGGTCTACCAAAAGTCAGTGGAAAGTTGGAAGGTGTCTGTAGACCTTGTGCTAAGGGAAAGCACACTAAAAGCTCCTTCAAGTCAAAGACGGTGGTGACCACCTCAAAACCCTTAGAGCTCCTACATATGGATCTATTTGGGCCAATGAGGACTACCAGTCTTGGAGGAAAGAACTTTGGATTTGTCATAGTTGATGACTATTCAAGATTTACATGGGTATCATTCCTAGAGCATAAAGATGACACTTTGAAAACTTTGTTAGTTTCAGCAAGAAGGTGCAGAAAGATCAGAAGTTCAGCATTGTGTCTATCCGATCAGATCATGGTGGTGAATTTCAAAATGAAAAGTTTGCTAGATTCTGTGATGATCAGGGAATTGAGCATAATTTCTCAGCACCAAGGACACCACAGCCAAATGGTATTGCTGAGAGAAGAACAGAACCTATTGGATATGGCAAGAACTATGCTCTCAGAATATGACTACCAAGATCAGAAGTTCAGTATGTGTCTATCCGATCGATCATGTGGTGAATTTCGAAAAGTTTGCTAGATTCTGTGATGATCAGGGAATGAGCATAATTTCTCAGCACCAAGGCACCACAGCCAAATGGTATTGCTGAGAGAAGCAGATGGATATGGCAAGAACTATGCTCTGCTGATCTGCCAAGATTTTTGGGCTGAAGCAGTCAACACAGCAAGCTATATGCACTGAGTGATGATCAAGCCAATCCTGAAGAAGACTGCATATGAACTGTTTAAGGGAAGAAGCCAAGATCAGCCTTCAGAACCTTTGGATGTCTGCTTTATTCACCACAATGGAAAAAGGGACATTGGTAAGTTGGATGCAAAATCAGATGAAGGCATCTTCATGGGGTACTCTTCTAAACCCAAAGGCTATAGAGTATTCAATAAGCATACTTTACTGAATTGAACAGTCTGTACACATTATCTTTGATGAAACTAACCCTTCCTTGAGAAAGGAAGTAGATAGATGATATTGATGATGCAGATGAACTGTCCAAGTAACTAAAGGATACATCAATTGAGGACAAGGATGATCCACCTCTGGAAGAATTGCAACAAGAAGAAGTTACTCATGAAAATCTTCCAAAGGAGTGGAGATACAAGAAAGATCACCCACTTGAGAACATTATTGGTGATACATCCGTAGGGGTAAGAAAAAGGGTAATGTTATCCCTTGTGATTACTTAGCTTTTGTATCTCAAATAGAGCCTAGGACAGTCAATGAAGCTCTTACTGATGAATCTTGGATAATAGCCATGCAAGATGAATTAAATCAATTCAAGAGAAACCAAGTATGGTCACTTGTTCTTAGACCATCAGATCATCTAGTCATTGGCACCAAATGGTGTTCAGAAATAAATTGGATGAAACTGGTGTAATCTTAAGAACAAGGCCAGATTGGTAGCTCAAGCTATTCTCAAGAGGAAGGCATAGATTTCGATGAAACTATGCACCTGTAGCTAGACTTGAGGCTATTAGGATATTACTAGCATATGCATCAGCTTTAAACTTGACATTATTTCAAATGGACGTTAAATTTGCATTCTTAAATGGTTTCATAAAAGAGGAAGTTTATGTCGAACAACCTCCGGGTTTTGATGACACAGAATTTTCTAATCATGTTTTCAAACTTCATAAGGCATTATATGATTAAAACAACACCTAGAGCCTGGTATGAAAGGCTTAGTTCTTTTCTTTAAGCATGGTTTCAGTAGAGGTCAAGTAGATAGCACTCTTTTCATAAAGTCAAAGGTCAAACACATACTATTAGTTCAAATCTATGTAGATGATATCATTTTTGGTTCTACTGATGATCTCTCTTTACAAGTATTTTGAAAAGTTAATGCAGGGAGAATTTGAAATGAGTATGATGGGAGAACTCAACTATTTCCTTGGATTACAAATCAAACAAGGAAAGAAGGAACTCATATTTGTCAAGCAAAATACACAAAAGAACTTTTGAAGAAGTTTGGATTCGACAATGCCACCAACTGTCAACACCAATGAGTACATCAACAAAGATGGACAGTGATAAAGATGGTAAGAAAGTAGATCAAAAGATCTACAGAGGTATGATTGTTTACTACTTTATTTAACAGCTAGTAGACCAGATATTCTATTTAGTGTATGCATGTATGCTAGATATCAAGCTGATCCTAAAGAATCACTTTAATTTCAGTGAAAAGAATATTTAGATATTTAGCTAGAACTCATGACTTAGGTCTGTGGTATCCAAAATCTTACAAAATCGATTTAATAGGATACTCTGTAGCACCCCGAAAATTTTAACTACATAAAAACTCAAATAAATGGAAATAAATAATTTCCATAATATCAGAGTATTTAAAACATACGTATCATTATCGTATTTCTAAAACACATCAGAAAATTCCGTAAAAATTATAAATCAACCCTAAATATTATTACTAAATGTCTCACAAAGAAATTTGTGCCAAGAAAAATCAGATTAGCCAAGTTAAAGTGTTTCGCGACTTATTATCGTAATTCATGAATAAGTCGTAAAATCATTATCACACGTACGTGGATGAGTCAGAAAATTAAATAAAAATCATATATGGACTTCAAATAATATCCTCTAATGACCCATCAAGGAATTTGGTTCAATAAAAATCATTTGGGCTAGGTTTAAAAGTTATTGCGACCGATTATCTAAATAAGGAAACAAGTCGGAAAACCGTTAACACGGAATACGACGCAATCAAAAATTAAATAAAAGTGTTGGGGAGACTTCCAACATTATATATTGATGACCCATTATCATAATTGGGCCAATGGGCAACATTTGGCCCAAAATCAAATAAAGCTAGAAAATACATAGAAATTCGTAACCATAAATAAGCTGAAATTAAAAAGAGGCAATTAGAGTTGAATTGAGATGCAATCATGCATTCATGGCAACCCAAATTCGTGCCTAACTATGAGGGGAGGTTTCCTAATGCCTCACACACTCAAAGGGAGGAGGAAATCATCAAAAATAGGAAACCAAACATGCCAATCCCGAAATCCTCTTTTCCTAGTTATAATAGGACTCCCAAACCCATGGTTACTTAAATACTCTTCACCCAAACCCTAGGAACGAATTTAGAACTTGCTAGGGTCGTGTGGAGGAGCTCTTGGTGGCTGAGGAGCTGTGGACGTCCACAAGAAGCCGCTCTTCTTCCCCTTCTCGTCTGCTGCGACCTGCACAAACCACTCTCTTGAAGTCGACCAAAGTAGATGTTCTCGGGCCAAGATTAATAAAACCAACACCATCATGTAGTACTTTGATTCTAGGTTCATTTGCAATTTGTTTGATTGGTTTTCATGGAGTATACGTTGTGTATTGGTGATGTTCCCGAAGTCTCGCACAGTTAGGGCTTTTCTAGTTCTTCTTATTTTGCACACAATTCAAGACCGAATTTGACTAAACCTTCTTCATGAAAGTTCTTCCACTTGAAGCCACGATCATCTTCTATGTTGGACGTTTTGTCCAAAGATCCTTCGTTAGAGAGTTAGGAGCATGACAGAGAGTCTCTGCATGATACTGCGATTTCAGGCTACTCTTGACTTTCTGTTATTCATATGTTGTCTTGGATTCAAGACCTAATTAGATCAAACCTCCAACAGAAAAGTTCTTCTACTAGATGTCTTCGTCATTTTCATGTTGAACGTTTTGTCTAAATGTCACTCGTTAGAGAGTTATAGAGGTGGAAGTGGATCGCTGCACTGCAGTCATGTGTTTTTATCTGGGAGGGCCACTCGTGTCGACACGACCTGAACTCGTGTCGACACGACCTGAACTCGTGTCAACCTGCTGTCCCAAAACAGCCCAGAAAGTATTCTGGGAAGCCCTCTAGTGTCGACACCACCCCATCTAGTGTCGACACACTGTCCCAGTTTGACCCAGAAAGTTCTGGGAAGCTGATCTAGTGTCAACCCTACCTCATCTAGTGTCGACACACTGTCCCATGTTTTCCAGATGTTTTTCTGGAACCAGTCTCTAGTGTCGACACTACTTGAACAGTGTCGACACTACTTGATCATTTTGCCTTGTTTATGAAGCATTGTGTCGACACTACTTGAACTAGTGTCGACACTACTTGACCAGTTTTTCATGTTTTGCTTTGTGTTTTGAGCATGGTGTCGACACCAGCATGGGTTGTGTCGACCCTACCTTTGCAAATATTGCATGTCTTGGGTCTGTTCATTACATAATGTCTATTTAATGGCTTAAAAGTGTTTAACCCATTGAAAAATCCTTAATTACATGAATATTATTCTAATTGCTTTCTTAATGATATGATCATACATGAAACTTGTGATTTACTCTTCTTACCATTCTAGCTTGTTTTAAATGATAAATTTTATCTTAAAATCTTGTAAACCCATATGTAGTTAAATGCATTGTCATTGCATGCCATCACATTAAGTGTTTCTCCGAGAGTTGAGACCGGGATTGTGTCTTGACACACGTACATTACTCCACACTTTACATCAAGGGCGTGCACTTCTTTTCTCTTCTTGTTCTCGTGAGTATGAATTAGAATCTAGACTAAAGCCATTAATGTAAAGATTGAACTAAATGGTAAATCCTACCGTTCAGCTGTCAAATTTATCTCTTGACCATTGTTCTCATGGAATCATGTTCAATTTATTTATTTCTTCTTATTATCATCATGAACATGACATTACACATGCTTACTTATTGAAACTCTCATTGGCCATTATTAATGACTGTGGGTATCTACATTTGAAATTTTACATGAGATGGCTGACAGGGCACGGAGTGTGTCCAAGGGCTCCAGTCTAGCCCCAATGACAGAGAGTCATAAATATACTGTTAACCATGGGGTATATGATTACGGCGTTGCATCTGCGCTGGGAGTACTTTCTTGCTTGTTGAATGTTAGATACATACCACATACACGTGTCCTGGTGTACATTCTTGATGGATCTTTTCTTGGTGTACATTGGTGTCTACGTGCCTGATTAGTGTTACTTGAACGTGCTTGTGCAATCTTGCTTGCTTGCGTGATATGGCCATCCTGTATTTATTGCAACTAGTGATATCTTGTTTTCTTGAAAACCATTGACATCAAGTGAAATCTTGCGTGCTTGTGCAAAGTGATCTATTGCTAGTTCTTTCTTGTCATCTTGTTCGAAAAATCTTATTCTATCTTGTTCACTCTATCCAGCTTGTTTTATGTATATCATGTTTTAATGAGTTTTATTCGTACTTGCATATCATTCATCGTACTTGCCTAGTTCTAAAATGTTAATCACTTATATCATTGCCCGCACATTGAGATATAAATCCTACTGGGCTAGTTTGCTCATCCCCTACTTTTTCCCAATCTAGGTGACAGTGATGTTCAAGAGGAAGAGCAAGTCGAGGATGGGAATGCATCCGAGTGATGAGCGTTCCAATTATGAGTCTAGTTATAGTAGTTTATTTGAGAGTTAGAATATGTAGTAGGAAGTGAGGGGTAAATGTATTTCCTTTTCATTGAGTCAGTCTTGTACTAGTTTCCAATTTTTATAAGTTGAGTTGAAATTGAATACAGTTTTTATTGGTTTCAACATTTGGGCCCTATTATGATGTTGTGTTGATACACTTGTAGTGCGTGCTAGCTAGAGGCTTATTTGCCGACTGTCCACGTCTCGGGATATCGACCCGAATTCTTCGAATTAATTATCCGCTGCGTAATTCTCGGGACGTGACATACTCAGATGCTGACTATGCTGGATGCAAGATAGATAGAAAAAGCACCAGTGGTTGTTGTCAATTTCTTGCAGGATGTTTGATATCATGGTCTTCAAAGAAACAAAACTCAGTGGCACTATCAATAGCTGAAGCTGAATATGTAGCAGCTGGAAGTTGTTGTATACAACTCCTATGGATAAAGCAACAACTGAAGATTTTGGATTAAGTATCAAATCAATCCCACTGCTGTGTGACAACACCAGTGCCATTAATCTCACCAAGAATCCAGTTCAGCACTCAAGGACCAAACATATTGAGGTTAGATATCATTGTATTCGTGATCATGTTGCAAATGGAAATATTGAAATATCCTTTATTGATACAAATGCCCAATTAGCAGACATTTTCACAAAAGCCGTACCTGAAGAGAGATTCACATCTCTTAGAAGGGATTAGGCATGTGCAATTTGTGATAAAAAGTTTGCTTACAACTGGCACATTAATTTTCAGATTTAAGCTATTTTTCCCTCCATGTTTTTTAAGCGAAAGAAATTCAAATTATCCTTTGTAACTGCTCTTTCATTGAAGTCGGTCTGAATAGTCAACATCTTTTGTCGTTTTCCTCTGCCTTTTGGCACCTCACTTTCCGCAATATTAATTTATTCCTAAAAATTGAATGAGATAATGATTCGTATCTCATCGTCTACCTTTCCCCTTTTTTTATCCTGTCGCATGAGCCGATGCCCTAACAACTCATACCTCAACCCTCTGCAAATTATTGAACCTTCCTCCTCCTTCCCAAAAATTTCTTGAGGATTCCCAATCTTCATCTTCCGTTTCAACCCTCCAGAGTCTTTCCCATCTAAATCCATGGCCGCACCAGTCATCGCCGGCAGTTTGGGTGGCTACAGCACCAAGTTTCTCACTCCTGAGCAGCAGGAGAGGTTTACCTTTGTGAAGACGAAGCTCTGTGGCAATAAAGAAGTCGATGTCGCTAATCTGAGGAAAAGTGGAATGAGCAGCGTGGTAGAATTGATCAATCAGATGCAGTGGATAGGAGTTACCACCTTTTCAGAGGTCAGTTATCCGGACCTGGTAAAAGCTTTCTTCGTGTGTATGAGAACAGAGGAAGATGGGTCCCTAGTTTCTTCAGTGAAGGGACCATGATTAGAATAGACCCTGAGTTGCTGAAGATGCTGTTTAATGTGAAGACTTCCAGATTTAGTGGGTTCACACTGTGGATGCCCAAGTGAAAGGTTTGGGAATTGTAGGGCCGGGCTTCAAGCTAAGGGACGGCAAGCTTGATATAAATCAACTATCTGCTTTCAACTATCTCCTTCATTTTATTGTATGTCAAATCTTAGTTCCCAGAAGTGCAACATTTTCATCTTGCACAAAGGCCGACTCAGACATAATGTACTGGGCCATTCAAATAAGGAGATAAATATGGCCGCAGTGATGATGGAAAGAATGAAATTTGCCAGAGATCAGATTTAGGACACCAAGAGTAAGTTAAATGTGTCCCTGCCTTATGCCCACCTACTTACCAAGATCTTCAAACACTTCAGTGTTGATCTTTCTGGGGCAGTTGTAGAGAAAATGGGCCAAGCAATCAGGTCCAGGAACCTGAAGAAGAGTGGCTTCTCTGAGGAAAATGGTGTCTGGTTCAAGGCTTCAGTTGCTGAAGGCGAAGCTATCATTGACGACACCTCAGTTGCTCATCAGGAAATGGGATCAGCAGATATGATTCCAGAATTGCCAGTGGAGTCAGTTTTAGCTCTAGCAGTGGAGCAGCAGAATCTTCAGTCCCCTCTATAGCAGAAGTTCAGTCTGAAAGTGCAGTAGAAGAAGAAAGAGTATCTGTAGCAGCTTCAGAATTTCCAGAAGAATCAGCTCAAATCTTTGCAGAAAGGAGAATTGAGGATATTCTCCAAGAGGACCTTATTCCAGTTGAGGACCCACTACCCTCAACTGTAGTTGCATCTATTCTTTCAGACATTATTGATTCGATTCCTTTCATCTCTAGTGCTCCAGAAGCTAGTGGAGAGTTGCTGAAGAGCTGTGGCATCAGGCCACTTTGATGAACCAATGGAAGATGTTCCAGTAGAGCTAGAGCACCCAGCTGCTCAGGGTGACTCTGTGATGGAGGATGCTCCTATTCAGGGGGAGCAAGTATCAAATGAAGAAGATGCTCCTATTGAGGGGGAGCCATCAAAAGAAGGTTCAGTAGAAGCAACCCAGTTGTTGATGATCAGGAGGAAAGTCATTGAGATTCTCCAAATTTGGATGACAGAGAAGGGGAGACTGCAAGCTCTTCGAGCTCAGATGATGATCAACCTCCTCCAGCAAAAGAAAGCAAGAAGAAAGGAAAAGAAGTTGACTCTGAAGTTCCTCTCCTGGCTGATACACCTTTTGAGAGGTAGTCAAACAGAAAATTGTCATAAATTGAAGCCAGTGATTGAAAGGCTGAATGTGCAAGGTGAGCTATTATGTACTCTCCAGTCAGATATAATTCTATATTCTGAGCCAAGCTTCAGCCAATAAGAGTTAGCTCAAATCAGAAATGCTATGAAATGGTTTAATAAGGAGATGAGTAGTATGAAAGGCATGCTCTCGGATATTATCAAGGCAGTTGGAGTTCAGCTCCTCCTCCTCCAGAACCTCAGGAGCCTGGAGAAAATGTGTCTGGGCCATCAGGGGCAGCACCAGAAGCAGCATCAGCACCAGAAGCAGCAGCAGCACCAGAAGAAGTAGGGCCAACAGGGCCAGCTAATCAGGTTGAAGGGTCACCAGGGCCATCTGAGCAAGGGTCAGGGCCATCAGGGCCATTAGAAAGTGAGTCTGTACAGATAGAGGCATAAGAGTTCTTGGCGCCCAAGCCCCCAGCTCCCTCTTCTCCCTCTATCACACCTATTCCTCCAACTCCACCCTCAGCTCCTACAGCACCTCCTGCTCCTCAAACATTCAAGAAGCCTCAATCTAGACCAATTTCTATCCTACACCATTTCAGTCCACCTCATCTCTTGCCTCCTCTACTTCCATTCCTTCTCCTTCTCTTATACATGAGGACCCTCCAGCATCCTCAGCTGGAGCCTCCTCCTCCTCCTCTGGTCCCTCCCTTGGATCAGCTGATGACCTCCCAACTACTTCCCATTCTTTTCTTCATCCTACTCCTCCACCATCTTTCATCACTATCATACCTGAACGAGCTCAACTCAACTCTCCCTATATGGAAAAGATAAAGGATGAGTTGAGGAAGGGATCCTCAGGTCTGTGTTGAAAGTTGGAGAACATATTCACAGGGCAGACCCTTCTAGTCCTGCCCCCAAGAAGAGGAAACTTACTTCTACTTCCTCCTCTTCCTCTGAACCCAAATACCCACTTTTGTGGTTTTCTCTCACAGTGGACAACAAACATAACCCACTGTATAGGGAATACCTTTCCAAAGTTGTTCTTGCCACCATCATTAACCTTCCTTTTCAAAATTTTTCAGATCATTTGAACACCATTCTACCCTACACTTCTCTTTCAAAATCCGATAAGTCCAAATCTTCTCTCTTGCCCACTCCAAATCTGAAGAGCAGTGGGGCAAAGGTCACAAGGATCTCCTAAAGAAATTCATTCTTGCCAAATCTGCCAGATTTCCTCCAAGGGACCACTCCCTGACCCTATCTGAGTGGTTCAGGATGTATCACCAAGAACTTTGGGCTCCCTTCATTCAAAAGAAAATCAAGATGGTCAGGCACTATGTGTTGTTCAATAACTACAGATATGTCCATTGACTGCCTAAAGTTCAGCTCAGCCAGTTCAAAAGGGCTATTTCAGCTCTCACTCCACATCTCACATACTTCAGATGTCCGGGTAGATTTTACTACCCTCCAAGTGCCTGAAGAATTAGCCCTTCCTCAAATTCACTTTCTAGTTATGGAGTCCTCTGTAGGATCCATTATCTTTGAACATTTTTCCAGAGTAATGGGCAGAATTAAAGTGCAGAAAGGCTGCCTGGTTGCTTTTCCTAGATTCCTATTTAGGGAATATCACCAGGGGCATGTAAATGCTGAAGTTCTAGCCCCTATTCTGTCTAAATGTGAAAGGCTGACATCTTCTGAATGGTCCAAGTTCTACCCCCTGTCAGCTCAGCAGCTATTTGAAATCAATGAAGCTCAGGCCAGGGAAGGCAAACCAGCCATTTCTCTAGCTACTTTCCTAGATATGAACTCCATTCATCTTGTTGATGACCCCTTCAAGGTCTGGGAGGAAAGATACAAAGTGTATGTGGCTATGCACAAGGCTCTCAGAGATAACCACAACCACTATCCTGTGACCATGGACCAATTCCTCACCTGTGCCAGCTTTGGGACTCGTCGATTTCTCAAGATGTACATGGACAAGAATGCATATGCTGATCTTCTCTATCAGCACCTAGATCTTCATCTCAAAAGGATGGATTCCACCATGGGACCATCCTACTCTGTATCTTTTGGAGTCTTCAAAACTCTTTTTGAACAGCAGGAAGCACAGGCATGGGAAACCATCTCCCATTTTGCCTCTCTTTTGTCTCATGCTTTCTACTTACCTGTACCTCCCAGAATTAACCACAGGAAATAAACAAGGAAAATCAAGCACGTTTAGTAAGTACTAAATACTTCTGTCAATAAGCCAGGTAAGTGCATTTCTCTAAGTCCACATCAACTTCTGTTGAAAGTCACAACGATTTCATAAGTGTATTAACGATTTCCATGTAAGACTGGAAAGGTTTCAAACAAGTCGATCTTGTAACAATCTATAAGTTATCGCAACGATTTCTTTAGAAAGCATAATGACTTGCCTGTCATAACGATTCTATAAGTCATCGCAATGATTTCTTTAGAAAGCGTAACGACTTGCCTGTCATAACGATTCTATAAGTCATCGCAACGATTTCTTTAGAAAGCGTAACGACTTGCCTGTCGTAACGATTCCTTAAGTTATCATAACGATTTCTTTAGAACTCGCAACGACTTGCTCGCCGTAACGATTCTATAAGTAATCATAACGATTTCTTTAGAACTCGCAACGACTTGCTCACCGTAACGATTTCATAAGTTACCGTAACGATTTCTTTAGAACTCGCAACGACTTGCTCGCCATAACGATTCTATAAGTAATCATAATGATTTCTTTAGAACTCGCAACGACTTGCTTGTTGTAACGATTTCATAAGTTACCGTAACGATTTCTTTAGAACTCGCAACGACTTGCTTGTTGTAACGATTTCATCAGTTACCATAATGATTTCTTTAAGCACTCACAACGATTTACTTTTACGCAACGATTTCTTTAGAGCTCATAACGACTTGATAAGTGAACACAACGATTTGCGTTCCATAACGATTTGTTAAGTGTTTCACAATGATTTCTTCCGTCACATAATGACTTGGTCAATCTGACTTATTCATAACGATTTCATAAGTCATATAGTCATCGATTTCATATTGACTTGATATCTTATTCGTATTAAAAGTGTTGACTTGTCAATGTTTTCTCTTATCTGTCTGACTGATGTGCATTTAATGAAGACAGAACATATCTACTGCATGCATGCAGATGATATCTTTTCATTATCGTGCAAACTCTGTCAACATCTTTTAAATCAAACTATTTGGCATTGCTATTTTGGTGAAAACTCATGTCAACGTTTACTGACAACAAGAGACAGCCTAGCTGTCTACTTTTCTAGCATTTAATGTGTGCAGGGTCCTAAAGATGTTCTGTAATACAACGTTGGACCATATTGAAGCCAGAAGACATTATCTCTTTGCGTGCTCAAATGGACAAAAGACTGTTGACTGGAAGCCTCCAACACTCCATGTGTCTTTCAGCCTAACGACTACTCAAGAGAGAGACAACGGACACTTCAACGTCTATATTTTGAATTGAAGATATAAATACAAGTCAGAAGAACAGAAGACATATAACGTGTGTTCAAGCATTCAATTCTTCTGAAGAAAGTCTATAGCCAAGAACCTTACTTTTCTTCTTCATCTTCAGCTCTTCGCTCTCTATGCTGTAATAGATTTTCTAAGAGAGCCCGTGTAGTTCTGAGAGTATAACTTGTTTTAGATCATTGCCCTCAGCACTAGTTGCTTCAGATCCTTACTTGTTAAAAGCTTGATCTAGGGGCTTGAATTTCATTCATTTCTCTTTGTGATTGTTCCCTTCGGTTGTGAAGGAAGACCTGGTAGTATCCAGGGTGTTGTTCCCTTCGGTTGTGAAGGAAGACCTGGTAGTATCCAGGGTGTTGTTCCGTTCGGTTGTGAAGGAAGACCTAGTGGGGTATCCAGGTGTAGTTGTTCCCTTCGGGTGTGAAGGAAGACCAGCTGAGCTGGGTGTTGTAGTGTCCTTAAGGGGGACTGTACCCTTGTTAGTGAAATCCTGAGAGATTGCTCAGGGACTGGACGTAGGACTCCTAAGGAGAGGAGGTCCGAACCAGGATAATTTCTTGTGTTTTGTGATTGCCTTTCTCTTGTATGTTTGTTATTCAAACTAACAGTCACTAACCTCCTTCGAAGAACATTGTGTGTATGTTTAAATTTATAGGAATCGTCTAAAGATCATTTTTTAAAAGACCCATTCACCCCCCCTCTGGGCTCGTCAACTGGGCAACAATTACAAGGCTTTAATGGATAGAGTAAGTGCTCGTATTAACAATTGGAAATCTAGATTTTTATCTAAAGTAGGTAGACTCACTCTTATCAACTCGGTTCTCAATTCTATGCATGCGTATCTTGCGTCTGCCTCCTCCATTCCTAAAATTGTTCTCTCCTTCATTAAGCGCCTCTATGCTGCTTTCTTCTGGGCTAGTTCTCCTAATGATAGCCGCAAGCACTGGGTTTCTTGGTCTACTATTCAAAAGCCTATTCTTGAGGTAGTCTTGGAGTGTGCAGCCTTTGGCACGTTCAGTTAACTATGGTGATCAAGCTTATTTGGAATATTTACCATGGATCTTCTATGTGGGTTACATATGCTAAGGACAAACTTTTCAAAGGCGGCCAGCTTGTTAGACATCCTCATGGTGTTTCTAGGAAACTTTTTTATGCAGCGCATGATATCGTTAAACAGAATTCTAGATGGATTTTGGGCAATAGTGCTATTACCAGTTTTTTGGATGATATTTGGATCAGTCAAAGGCCCCTCCAGAATAATTTACCAACTCAGATCTCAGGTCCTTCTCCCTCTGTTCGGGAGGTCTTGCTGGATGATAGCCATCACCTGCGGTCCCTTATTGATGCTAATCTGAACCAATTGCAGCTTACCACTACTGCGGATGTTTGTGTTTGGGTCCCTTCAATGAATGGCGTCTTCTCTATTATGAGTGCCTATAATCTGATTCGGAGCTGTGGAGTTAAACGCATGCCTCTTCTTCGTATTTGGCATCATCTGTTCAGCAGGCACGCTTCTTTGTTGTGTTGGCAACTACTTCACAGAGTTGTCCCTGTGGATACTCGTATCGCTGAGTGTGGTATTCCATTATCCTCTCGCTGTTGCTGTTGTTTGAGTCCTCAGGTTGAGGATATGAATCACCTCTTTGTTAAAAGTGATCTTGCTAAATCCCTATGGCAATGGGCTTCTCCTTTACTTGTTGCTGGCCTTGGCATTCATGATAATATTTCCTTTCGCCTATGGGATATTCTGAAGTCTTGCAATCCATCTGATCCCCATGGCTTTGTCACCATCTACTGCTCCATTCTTATTGTTTGGGAGCTTTGGAAAACCAGGTGCAAAATGAAGTTTGAACAGGTTCGCATCTCTCCAACATCTATGAGATACAATATTCAAGAATGCCTTTCTATTGCCATTGGTAGGATGGCCTTCAAACGTAGCTCTACTTCTCAGCAATTGGATGTCATTCGAGACCTTGGTTTATTTGTTACTGCTCCTCTTAAGATGTCCAAGTTTGTGAGAGGGATCCCTCCAGTTCATGGTTTGATGCTCAATGTTGATGGTGCAAGTAAAGGCAACCCGGGGCCTTGTGGTGGTGGATGAATTTTTAGAGATTCCAATGGAAATGCTTCTATGGCTTTCTCTCATTACTATGGTGTTGGTTCTTGCATTGTTGCCGAGGTTCATGCCATGCATGATGGCGTGCTTTTGGCTGTTGAGAAGGGTTTCATGGTCACTACTATTTATTCAGATTCTTTGACTTTGGTGACTTCTTTACGTACTGGTATCATTCCCTCGTGGAACTGTTATAGATGGTGGAGGAATGTTCTTGACTTTGTGCATCTCCATGGATTTCAAGTTACTCATGTCTTTAGGGAAGCTAACCAAGTGGTTGATGCCTTAGTAAATTTTGCTTGTTCTATGCATTGTAACGAGGTTTTTTCCTCTTCTAGGAAGCTACCTCGCCCTTGTCTTCCTTCTTTTATTGGGGATCGGATGGGACTTGGTAACTTTAGGCAAGCATGATTGCTCTTGTTCCATTAGGGGTATGCCCCGTTGAATTTGTACTTTTTCTTAAGAGTTATAAAATTTCATGTAGCAGGTTGATCGCCTGGGGGAGTGGTTTTATTTCACCCTGCTGGGGTGGAGTACACTCGACTAGTCGTTGACCCTACTGTGCTTTCTTTAAAAAAAAAAGAAAAAGTCTTACGTCTGCTCCCCGTGCTTCGTTTTGTGCCTCGGGATCTTTTAGGCATTTCTAAAATTTCAAGGACGAAATTGTTTAAGTGGGTTAGGATGTAAGACCCGGCTTCCCAGCTTTCCGTCCGATGTCTGGGATGACTGGACACTAACGCGTTCGGGCTAGGTGACGCATTAGTGTCGCGTCGTGGGTGTCCGACGTGACAGTCATCCTTGTCGCGACGAGCATGTTCGTCACGTTCTTTTCGCACCCAACTTTCCCGTCGCATCTTGTTGTCGCGACCGATCAATGGGTCACGACAGTGTTCCATCGTTTCGGTCGTCTGACGCCTATCAGGGTGGCAGGTGTGTCAGTACAACCTGTCGCGTTGTCGCGGCGTCCCTAGCAGATGTGTTCTTGTCGCGGTGCGTTGACCCGTCGCGTTAAGGTCTTTAACGCAATGCCTCACCCCGTCGTGTTAAGGTCTTTAACGTGACTCATCGCCCCATCGCATCTTGGGTGCCAAAGGCATAAGGCCTTGGCCGGCGACCCCTTCCCCCTCTTTCCCTCTTTCCCCTCTCTTCTCCCCCACCGACAGTGCTCTGCCTCCCCCTCTCCCCTTTGTGTGTTTCAGGCGTGGAGGAGGGCCGTGAGTAGTGTCTCGGCTTCATGGAGCTTGCGTGGAGTGAGGAGGAGTTGGCCAATCCGACGTGAAGGGCCCTATTTGGGTTCGTTCTTCATTTAAAGTAGGGATTGTTTGAACTCTTCTCGATCCGGGTGGATTGGGAGCTTCTCGTACTTTCTAGTTAGTTTAGATAGCTTCTCCATGCCCCCCTCCCCCGTGTGGTATGTGTATGGCTTGTGGGCGGCCCCGGGATGGAGTATCCCGTGGGTCTGCCTCTCTGCTGGTGTCGCGACCGCAGTGCGCGTCGTGACACCAGAGGAGGCATCTGCTCGGTCGGGTGCCACCTTATCACGACGTGTTTTCCGGTCGCGATAAGGATTGTAGTCGTGACGCGTTTTCCTGTCATGACAGGTTGCTGTCGTGATGCTTCGCCCCGTCGTGATAGGGTTGCTGTCACAGTGCCTTTCCTCGTCGCGATGGTATCGCGACGGCCTTGGTAGTTGCGACAGTACCCGTGTTGTCTCGGGTGTTTCTGTGGCCCCGGTTGGCGTGTCACCGTGTGCCCCAGGGTAGGCTTTGCCCTTACGACCTTTCAGTGGGGAACGCGGCAGGTTACCTCCCTGTGTTCAGTGACTGAAGGTGACACCTTCGTGGTCGTGTCCTGGTAGCGATTCCAGGAGGGTCATGTCTGCCTAATAATCGATTGACCGACGGTCAATCGATTATTAGCAGAGTGACAGGTTTTCTGTACTTACTGGTAGTGTTCCGAGGTTCTGGCTCGTCTGTGAGTGCCTCTTACTTGTTGGGCTTGTCGTGGGTTACAAGCCAGCAGTTCGGCGTGGTTCTTGTTGTGCTTGCCCGCATGTTCACCCATGCTTGGCACTTGAGGGCTTGTCCCGTTTAGAGGTTGTTTCCGTTGCCTGGGAACCCCATCCTCGGGAGCCTGTTGAGGAGTGCTCTGGGCTATGAGCGTGCCTGAGTTGGCAGCCGACTTCGCGGACTCTAGAGCTGAGGGGAAAACGAGGTTTGGATAGCGGTGCTGAGTCATTTGTAGAGCTCTCTTATCTAGGGTGGGACGCTGAGGTTCTTGAGGTGTTTTCTTCCCGGCGCAGCCAAGATAGTCCTTTGTCTCACTGCCTCTCTCTGCGTTGGTTCCGGAGCCACGTAGTGGTGCTAGGCATGGGGCCGCAGCTTGGCCAGGCTGTGGTGTTGCATGCATTTGTCTGTTTCTGTGGCGGCTCTGTCTCGCTCTTCCGCGGAGGGGAGGCAGGAGCTAGGCTGGAGAGCAGAGGGCATGGACGATGTGTTCTCCTCTTGGCTGCTAGTGGCGGTGGATTGGTTGTTGTTGTTGTGACGACGTTTCCTAGTATGACTCGTTGCCCTAGCCTGCACAGTGGTTGTAGCATGGTCGTGTCTAGATTTCATGGGCGTTGTTAGTTTGGCCTAGTTGGCCCATGCTTCTAGGGGTTTCCGCTCGGTGTTCTCTCGATTTCGTAGTCCCGTTCTTGGGTGCCAATCCGTGGTGGCACCGGCGTGTGTGGCTTCCCGACCTTGCGGTTTGTCCGGGGTCTGGGGTGGTTCTGCTTGTGGGCCCTTGACCTTGTGGAGGTTGTGGTGAGACATCGTTCTCACTAGGTTGTTGCGTGGTCTCGGCGGGTGTGCCGAGGGTTGCTTCCACTTGGTGCCCGACTCCGTTGGTTTCTGCGGGAGTCATGTGTGTGTCACGACCTTGGTTAGTGGTCGTGGCATTGCATTGTTCTATTCCGCTGCTTAGTAGTACCCTACTGTAGGTGTTCCTCGCTTTATAGTTTTGTAGGGTAGTTTCTTGTTTTCGGAGTTCCTGCTGCTCTGGATGGTGAGGGACTGGTAATCTCTACAGGGCCTTATTCGTGAGGCTCACCCCCTTACTTCCTTAGCTAGGGGCTCATCGTCGCGGGAGCTAGGTGTCGAACGGGTTGCGGAGGCGGCTGTGGTGCCGTGTGTTGTCAGCAGCAGTGAGAGCAAGTGTTGTGAGCTCTTGTACCTGAGTGAGTTGAGAGTTGTGCTTTGCATGTTCTCGGGGTATGCCCCTTAAGGACTGCACCTTCCTTCTTGTACCTGTGCTTTTACTTCGGACACGTTATATATATTGTATATCTATTATAGTTATTTAAATTCAGTACATATCTCACTAGACTATTTCTTCTAACCCTTCTGGGTATTCAGATCCGTGGGTGGTGACGCGAACTTTGGGGTCCCTGGCGGGGGTCCGGGAGGTCGGGTCGTTACAAAAGGCATAGCAAGCTTCAGTGGGTGCTGCATATCTGGAAGATCATGAAAAGAACACAGATGCCTCTATTCTCTTGAAGGTAGGTGACATAAAAATATATAAAGCATAAAAGAGTTCAGACAGACAAACTTTCAGGGCATTTAAAGATAGACAGACAGTTGTATGGGGAATACAAGGACTTTTCCAGAAAGTCATGGAGTTGTGATAGAAAGAGGATGTGGTAGGTGAGCTCTGACAGATAACCCATGCTGCTTATACCTACCATCGCATTAAACTCTTAACCATCTGTCGAACAGGGATAGAACTATTTTTTTTATGATAGTGAGAGAAAGAATAAGTATACAAATCTTTCAGATTTCAAAAGAACAATTTAAATGAGTAAATTTTAAATGCAATATTTCCTGCCGAAGAATTTTTGAATTTTGATAGGAGAGAAATAATCACAAGGATTAGATAAGACATTTTTATTCATTAGAGATCCCAAGGGAATAACGAAAATCATTGAAATAATCAAGATTATGATTAATTAGGTTCTATAAGATGCATAAAAAATATTTAAGTACAAGTATACAGAAGTTGATATATGATACTTCGACTTACAAGAAGTCAGAGTCAAAGACAATAGATACAAACAGAACTTCGACTATATAGAAGCCGCAGTGAGACATTGATTGATAACAGACTTCGACTTCTTGAGAGTCAGAGTGATAGAGGTTTCTTCATTCAATCGATGTCATACTTCAACTTTCAAGGAGTCGGAGTGCAAAGAAAACTAAAGCAATAGATGCAAGACTTCGACTTTCCAAGAGTCGGAGTAAAGTCCGACATCGACTGTTAAAGAGTCAGAGTAAAGGCCAGTTGATAAACAATCGGTATCAGGACTTCGACTTTTCAAGAGTCGGAGTTTTGCTATACTTTGACTTTTCCAAAGTCAGAGTACGACCCGTTTGTTCATCAATTGATACAATACTTCGACTTTTCTAAAGTCAGAGTCAGCATGGTATACAATATACGCTGTAGACTTAGAGAAATTTCTTTACAACGTGTGACAGTGTTGATACAATGATTTTGTGTGTGCATAAATTTTGGCTAAAATATTATAGTATCATTCATGTATACCTTTACTTTGTCACATTATAAAAATAAGTTGTAGTATAAATCAATAAATTGATTTAGGAGATATTAAAAGATTTTGTCTTAGAAAAAACATAATGGTTAAACATTTGACAATACTTTTAAGGATAGTTGCTCAAAAATTCTCCCGCTTTTTATTAATGACAAAAACATTTATATAAACATGTAAACGAAAAAAAATTTGTTGTAAAAATGATTTGTTATTTTCTATATCTTTTTATTTCTCCCCATTTGTGGCATTAACTCAGATTTTGCAAAACTGTGCTGAAAATTCAGTAGATGCTGAGAATTCTTGGGGGCATGCATGATAGAAAATCGATGGAAGGATAGTTTGATGTAGCACCCCGAAAATTTTAATTACATAAAAGTTCAAATAAATGGAAATAAATAATTTTCATAATATCAGAGTATTTAAACATACGTATCATTATCGTATGTGCTAAAACACATCAGAAAATTCTGTAAAAATTATAAAACAACACCACACATTATTCCTAGGTGTTCCACGAAGAAATTCATGCGACGAAAAATCTGATTAACCAAGTGTACATCACATGGTGTCCAATTATCCAAATAAGGAAACAAGTCGGAAAACCGGTAATACGGAAATATGACGTAACTATAAATTAAATAAAAATGTTGGAGTGACTTCCAACATTATATATTAATCACCCAATATCATAATTGGGCCAATGGACATCATTTGGCCCAAAAATCAATGAAGCTAGAAAATGCATGGAAATTCGTAACCATAAATAGGCTGAAATTAGAAAGAGGCAATTAGGGTTGAATTAGGATGCAATCATGCATTCTTGGCAACACAAATTCATGCCTAGCCATCCTTGGGATTGCTTGATGGCCAAGGCACTCCAATGGAGGAAGAAATCCTCAATTAGGAAAGGTAATATGCTGAAACTGCAACTTAGCTTTCCTTGTTGCAATAGGACTCCTAAACACCATGGTTGCTTAAATACTCTCCACTAAACCCTAGGGACGAGTTTTAACACTTGCTGGGGTCGTGTGGAGGAGTTCTAGGCGGCTGGGGAGCTGTGGAACGACCACAAGAAGGTCATGTTCTTCCCCTGTTCGTCTGCTATGACCTGTGCAACCCGTCCCCTTGGAGTTGAGCAAAGGTAGGGTAAACCTAAACCCCATCAGGCAAGTCTTATACCCCTGGCAAGAGGGTCATGTCTACGTTCTAACTCAGTGGAATGCACAATTTTCATGCGGTACATTGGGAGTATTAAGTGTTCTTCAACAGACGGTCAGAACGAGGGTCTTCTGAAGAATGAAACTTCATCAACCCAAAAGGTAGGTTTTCTTGGGCCAAACATTAAAAAATAATATACCAATGTGTAGAGCATCAAGTTGACTTTCGTTTCCCACTGATTTCATTGAATTCCAATGAGTACATGTAGAGTTATAGGCGTTTTGCCAAAGTCGCGCATGTCTGAGACTTTTTACGTTTGTGTTGATTTATCATGCATCTCGAGGTCATTTAAAATTATTTAAAAATCATAGTTCTCTCCTCTGTCATGTTCCCAACAACTTTCATGTTGAGACTTTTGTCCGAAAAGCCCTAGTATAGATGATATAAGCATTGCATGGACCAAACCCCTGAGTTTCTGAGTTTTTCTGCATTTCTGTCTGAAGTTTGAACCGTGTCCGTCTCAGAGGACGCGTTTCAAGCATCTGGTATCGTCTGAAAGGCATCCGTGCACCCCGACGTGTTTAACATGTTGACCCGTCAACGCTTGCGTGGGTCTACGCGCCGCCTGGGAGTCAACGCCGGTCTGAATCGCGGCGGAATACCCCGACACGTATCAGACATTTTTCCCACCCAAGGTTTATATATGGATTTTCGTGAACGCGTCGCGTTCCTCCGGCGCAATTCATGCATGAAGGCGGCCACCAGGGTGGACGCGATTTTGATTTCTCACTGTTTCGCTAGTTTTCTCTGTACATTGTGTTTTAAAGTGTGCCCACTATGTTGGACGCATATTTCAAAGTTTACCCGAGGTCTGTTTAACATGGTATCAAGTGTGTGATTTGCACGTCTTGGGTCTGATCATTACATGATGTCTGTTCAATGGCTTAAATGTGTTTAACCCATTTAAAAATTATAATTACATGAATATTATTCTAATTGCTTTCTTAATGATGTGATCATTCATGAAACTTGTGATTCGCTCTTGTTACTATTCTAGCTTGATTAAAATGATAATTTGTTATCTTAAAATCTTGCAAACCATGATTAGTTAAAGTGCATAGTTTCATGTCATGCCATCATGTTAAGTGCTTTCCGCAAGTTTGAACCTGGTGGATTGTGGATTGAGATGCGTACATCACTACACACTTGCACATCTAGGCAGCCCTTTCTTGGGGATTTGAAAGCTCTCTATCGGTCATTACGAATCGGTAGACTAGCGACCTTTTCTCTAAGACCTTCGCAAATTTCCGTTCTTTATGGATTCCCACATGAAGACCGAGTTGGTTGTACCATTGAAGTTCCCTGGAGATAGCGTGCACTTCCTCTCTCATCTTGTTCTCGTTAGTGTGATTTACAATCTAGACTAAAGCCATTAATGTAAGGATTGAAGTAAAGTATAAATTGTAACGTTATGCTGTCGAATCTATCTCTTGACCATTGTTCTCATGAAATCATGTTCAATTTACTTATTACTTGTTCTCACCATCATCTTGAACATGACATTACACATGCTTACATCTTGAAACTCTCATTGGCCATTGTTAATGACTGTGGGCATCTACATTTAAAATTAAGTGAGATGCTGACCGGGCACGGCGAGTGTCCAAGGGCTCCATTCTAGCCCCAATGAGGAGAGTCATAAATATACTGTTAACCATGGGGTATAATGATTACTGGTGTTGCATCTACGCTGGGAGTCGTGCGTGTCGTGTTGAATGATAGATACAATAACCACATACACGTGTCCTGGTGTACATTCTTGGTGGATCTTTCCTTGGTGTACATAGTGTCTACGTGCCTGATTAGTGTTACATGATTGTGCTCATGCATTCTTGCTTGCTTGCTTATGGCCATCCTGCATTTAATGCAATTAGTGATATATCTCGTTCTTGAAAGCTATTGACATCAAGTGAAATCTTGCGTGCTTGTACAAAGTGATATATTGCTAGTTCTATCTTATTATATCCTTCTAGATCTTGCTCTATCATGATCACTCTATCTAGCTTGTTCATGTATCATGTTTCAATGAGTTTTATTCGTACATGCATATCATGACATTCATCGTGCTTACCTAGTTCTAAATTGTTAATCACTTATATCATTGCCCACACATTGAGATATAAATCCTACTTGGCTAGTTTGCTCATTCCCTACTTTTAACCATTCTAGGTGATTATGACATTCAAGAGGAAGAGCAAGTCGAGGATGGGAATGCGTCCGAGTGATGAGCGTTCCAACTATGAGTCTAGTTATAGTAGTTTGCTTGAGTGTTAGATTCATGTAGTAGGAAGTGAGGAACATATGTAATTTCCCTTTTTATTGAGTCTTAGTCCTGTAATAGTTTCCATTTGGAATATAATGAGTTGAGATTTGAATATAAGATTAGTTGAATTCAATATTGGGCCCTATGATCATGTTGTGTTGTTATACACTTAGTGCGTGCTAGCTAGAGGCTTATTTGCCGACTGTTCACGTCTCCGGATATTGTCTCGAATGATTTCGCATTATTAATATCCGCTGCAAAATTGTCGGGACATGACAGTTTAGTGGTATCAGAGCCTAAGAAAACCAAATAGGATATATGTCTCTGGAATAAGAGATACCTATGGAACCTAGGTCAAAGAAATTAAATATAGTACCTGGTGAGAATGGGTAGAGACTGGGAATATGTTAGAAAGAATTAAACAGTCCTACCCATTGACTCTTATAATGTATCTAGAGACATTAATTGGTTTCCATCCTTTTCTCAGGAACCCTCATAACTCTCTCACTCAACCGCAATGGCTCGCAACTAATGGCAAGCTATGCAAGAAATAGTGGCAGGACTCACACAAGCCCTGCAAAATGTGGTTCAGGCTGGAAATCAAGTTGCTGCAGCTAGGAACGGAGCCGGTGATCTACACCGCAATTTTAGGAGTTTGAACCCTCCTCGTTTCTCTAGATCCCCTGATCCGGACGAGACAAAGAACTGGCAGGAGGAGATAGAAAGGATCTTCCAAGTCATTCAATGCACTAATATGGAAAAGGTGGTACTGGCCACTTTTCAATTTACCAAGGATGCTCGAGCATGGTGGAAGGCCACATCGGCCCATCTGCCTAATATAGCTAAACTGGAATGGGCAGGTTTCCTGGAGATTTTCCGAGGAAAGTACTTCTCGGAAAGGGTCAAGGAGAAGAAGGCAGCGGAGTTTGCCGCACTGAAATAGAAGGGAATGTATGTGGCTGAGTATGAGGCTCAGTTCGCACGTCTGGCAGTGTATGCCCCACATCTGGTGGGCACGGAAAGGTTGAAGGCCAACCGTTTCATGGATGGGCTCAGGCCCATGTTCATTGAAAAGCTCGGACCACACAACATCCAAACCTACACTAAGATGGTCCAAAGAGCTCAATTGGTAGAAGACACTATGGCTAAGGTGGAAGGCATAAAGGGGAAAGACATCTCAAAGCCGACCTTCATAAAAAGAGGATCAGTCGATACAACTGGAACCTTCCACAACAACAACAATAACAACAACTACAACAACAACAAAAGGCCAACCACTAGGAAGGACTATGGCATGGAGAAAAAGATCAAAGTAGAAGAACAACGACGGTGGAATATTGTAAATTTTGCGACAAGCCTGGGCACCAAGCAGACAAGTGCTGGAAGAAGGGCGAGGCTTGCCTGCGATGTGGAGTCAGAAACATCGTATACCAAACTGTCCCATGCTAAAAGACCAAGTTGGAAGGAACCAGGGAGTGGTAAGCATCAGGACGTATGAATGCAATAACTCCAGCGGTGAGCTCGGAAAGGTTATGATTGTTAAACCCCAAGACTGATCTTATGATGTTTTTCTTATTAGTACTTTTCTAAGTGGGGAGATCATTAAGAGAATTAGAAAGGAATAATCTAGTAATTATACCATAGTTCATCTGGTGGATTAAGATGGAGTTTATAACAACCGTGGAAGGAAACAGGAGTGGAAGGAACCAAATGAATAGTACGGGTGGCCATAGGTGTAGATGTTGGACTAGCATCCACGATGTTTAAATAAGTTAGAGGAATAAATCCGAAACGACCTCAAGGATAATAAACTATCAAAAGCCAATTAATGATCTATGAATTGGGGGACCAAATTTTCTTAAGTGGGGGAGGGTGTAGCACCCCGGAATTTTAATTACATAAAAGTTCAAATAAATGGAAATAAATAATTTCAATAATATCAGAATATTTAAACATACGGATCATTATCGTATGTGCTAAAACATCGGCAAATTCCGTAAAATTATAAACCAACCCCACACATTATTCCTAAGTGGTTCCACGAAGAAATTCGTGCAACGAAAAATCTGATTAACCAAGTGTACATCACATGGTGACCGATTATCCAAATAAGGAAACAAGTTAGAAAAAACGATAATACGAAAATACGACGTAACTATAAATTAAATAAAAATGTTGGAGATACTTCCAACATTATATATTAATGACCCAATATCATAATTGGGCCAATGGACAATATTTGGCCCAAAAATCAAATGAAGCTAGAAAATGCATGAAAATTCGTAACCATAAATAGGCTGAAATTAGAAAGAGGCAATTAGGGTTGAATTGGGATGCAATCATGCATTCTTAGCAACCCAAATTCATGCCTAGCCATCCTTTGGGATTGCTTGATGGCCAAGGCACTCCAATGGAGGAAGAAATCCTCAATTAGGAAAGGTAATATGCTGAAACCGCAACTTGGCTTTCCTTGTTGCAATAGGACTCCTAAACACCATGGTTTGCTTAAATACTCTCCACTAAACCCTAGGGATAGTTTTAACACTTGCTAGGGTCATCTGGAGGAGTTCTAGGGCTGCTAGGAGCTGTGGAACGACCACAAGAAGGTCATCTTCTTCCCCTGTTCATCTACTACGACCTGTGCAACCCGTCCCCCTTGGAGTTGAGTAAAGGTAGGGTAAACCTAAACCCCATCTTGCAAGACTTATACCCCTGGAAAGAGGGTCAATTCTACGTTCTAACCCAACTGGAATGCACAATTTTCATGCAATACACTGGGAGTATTAAGCGTTCTTCAACAGACGGTCAGAATGAGGGTCTTCTGAAGAATAGAACTTCATCAACCTAGAAGGTAGGTTTTCTCGGGCCAAACATTAACAAATCATATACCAATGTGTAGAGCATCAAGTTAACTTTCGTTTCCCACCAATTTAATTGAATTCCAATGAGTACATGCAGAGTTATCGGCGTTTTGCCAAAGTCACGCATGTCTAAGACTTTTTACGTCCGTGTTGATATATCGCATCTAGAGTCGTTTAAAATTATTTAAAAATCATAGTTCTCTCCTCTGTCATGTTCCCAACAACTTTCATGTTGAGACTTTTGTCCGAAAAGCCTAGTTTAGATGATATAAGCGTTGCAGATCAAACCCCTGAGTTTCTGAGTTTTTCTGCGTTTCGGTCCTGAACTTTGAATCGCGTCCATCTCAGGACGCGTTTCAAGCATTTCGTATCGCATCGCTCGTGGGTGACACGATCCTCTGAAAGGTGTCCACGCACCCCGATGCATTTAACACGTTGACCCGTCAACGCCTGCGTGGGTCTGCGTGCCGCCTGGGAGTCACGCCGGTCTGAATCGTAGCGATACCCCGACGCATATCAGACAGTTTTCCCACCCAAGGTTTATTAAATGGATTTTCGTGAACGCGTCGCGTTCCTCCGACGCGATTCATGCATGAAGGCGGCCACCAGGGTGGACGGTGATTTTGATTTCTCACTGTTTCGCTAGTTTTCTCTGTACACTGTGTTTTAAAGTGTGCCCACTATGTTGGACGCATATTTCAAGTTTACCCGAGGTCTGTTTAACATGGTATCAAGTGTGTGATTTGCACGTCCTGGGTCTGATCATTACATGATGTCTGTTTAATGGCTTAAAAGTGTTTAAACCCATTTAAAATTATAATTACCTGAATATTATTCTAATTGCTTTCTTAATGATATGATCATTCATGAAACTTGTGATTCGCTCTTCTTACTATTCTAGCTTGATTAAAATGATAATTTGTTATCTTAAAATCTTACAACCATGATTAGTTAAAGTGCATAGTTTCATGTCATGCCATCATGTTAAGTGCTTTCTGCAAGTTTGAACCCGGTGGATTGTGGATTGTGATTGAGATGCGTACATCCCTACACACTTGCACATCTAGGCAACCTTTCTTGAGGATTTGGAAGCTCTCTATCAGTCATTCCAAATCGGTAGACTAGCAATCTTTTCTCTAAGACCCTCCGTAAATCTCCGTTCTTTATGGATTCCCAAATGAAGACCGAGTTGGTTATACCATTGAAGTTCCATAGAGATAGCGTGCACTTCCTCTCTCATCTTGTTCTCGTAAGTGTGATTTACAATCTAGACTAAGCCATTAATGTAAAGATAGAACTAAAGTATATAATCGTACTGTATTGCTGCTGAATCTATCTCTGACCATTGTTCTCATGAAATCATGTTCAATTTACTTATTACTTGTTCTCATCATCATCTTGAACATGACATTACATATGCTTACATCTTGAAACTCTCATTGGCCATTGTTAATGACTGTGTGTTAGACCCCGAATTTTATCCTCTTTTATGTGTATATATATATATATAGGTGTATAAGATAATTCATATAGAAATGAGCAATTAGCTGAGTTGAGAAGTACTATGAATACTAAGCACCTTAGCTTAGAATATTTGAATAATATTATGCATGTATTTTCTAATATTGAAGCATATCTTGTGCTACTTATTCCTGGATATTGTGTGTGATATATGAAGTACATATGTATATACATATATGCATGTATATGTACGTTATCCTACACGCGTGATATTTGCCTATCCAATTTGATAAGGCCCTCGACTTATCTTTATTGTTGTGCATGTGAATTGTGCTTGTGTGTAAATATCATGCATGCATATGTAGATATCTATGTACATATCAGCTAGGTGTACTTTTGAATGCATGTGTATGTTTAGTAAACGTTGTACTTATGCATGGTGTAGTTGATGTGTACATTGTGCTTAGTGCATTGCATGTACATGTAGGTGCAAGTATGATTTTTCTGCATTTGTTTGTCTTCTGGCCGTAGTGGAAGTTGGCGTCAACATGGTTGGACGCCCATTATGAGTAAACGTCCATGTCGATGGACGCCTACACCTAAGTAAACGGCTAGTGATGTGGACGTTTACTTCTCTGGTTTTCTGTGCGCAGCAGGCCCAGGAATTCCGGGATGGTCTTCCTCCCTATTTGGGGAGACGTTTCTTCAACGTCTCATCCATCAGCCCTGCGCAATACCTCAACCCTCACCCTATAAGGAACCCACTCTTGCAACCTGAAGGCTCCCCTTGCCCTTTGAAAAAGGAAACCCTAGCTATGGGAGAACAAGAGAAGACCAAGTTGTGACCTTAGATCCGTCGACTGGAGGTGCAAACCAGGAGCTACAACGTCTGGAGGACGGCCAATACATCCAAGAAGGGATCCCAGCTCCGAGGTGCCATCTACATCGACAGGAGAAGAGGATCGAAGGAGTTTCTGAACACCTTTTTGGCAAGGCCGAGAAGGGCTTCATCAGCTTATTCCGATCTTGTAGATTTATTTGAGAGGCAAGTAAACCGAGAACTTGATCCCACACATGTCCCCTTAGTCCCAGTATTTTTGCGGATTTTTCCTCAGTCCTGGAACCCCACATTCCCCCATCTTTGGAGTTCGGTCTGTGTGTCTGCACAGACAGGAACTTACGGCAAGAGATCTTGCCGTTAAGATCTCCATCTGGCGGCAAACGATGTTGCCGTTAACTCATGTGGACGGCCAGACCTTGCCGTCTAGTTCATCTAGACAGAACAGAAAATTGTTCTGCCCTATATGATTATTTTCCGTGATTTTGACGAATGAGGATATAACGTAAATGTGATGTGCTATGTTATATAGATAATAGAATGTGTTGTGGAAGTAGGGTGAATTTATGTAAACAGTATAAAGAGTTTCATGTATAAATGCATCTTGGATGAGACTTTGTTTTGTGTAAAAATATTGTCTACATGATCCATGAGGAAATTAATGCCCAACTTTGTCTAGACCATGTGTGTACCTGTCAGTCCATGTTCTATAAAACTTGGAATTTTTCCTTGACCATGGTGTTTCTTTATGATTTTATATCGAAATTAGAAATCATGTTTGAGGGTGTTTAAATTCTAGTAAATCGCATGATGTCCGATAAATTTAGGGAAAATTACCATGATGATGTGAATGCCTATATGCAGGTTAGTGGGCTGTTAGATCTGACCTTGATGTTGTAACTCCATGATAAATTGAGTTATGGGTGACATGTAAATAAGTATTCTAATTCTTGCTAAAATTTTGTAATTCAAAAAAAAAATGTGAGAATTCGCATGAGAAATCTGAATCCTTTAATCAGTGTGTGCACAAATTTTCGAGCAATTTAGATAACCGTAGAGTAGGTTATGAATTTCCATGCGAAAATGAATCCTTAAAGCATGATATTAATGATTTTGATTGATAATGCGTTTTCCCCAAATGATTAGTGTAAATTTACTGAATGCTTAAACTCTGTGGGTAGTATCATGATTAGGTTAACTAAAGTTATGTATAATTGATCACTAGTGTATGCAAAGTGATTAAGTGATTATGAAAAGTGTGTGCATAATGAGAGAAAAATGCGAACAAGTAAATGTATAATAATGGGCCAAGAATGACACTGCTACCCTAGGGGCCTCGAGAGTTGTACATAGAAAGTCCCTATGGAAGGCTCTATGTGATATAAGTTTGTCCCAAGGGCATTGGGGAAAACCCGGAGGTGGACAAGTACCACTAGACAGGGTGGAGAGTGCTTCTCCCAGTCTGCGCATTTACAAGACTCCCACTACATTACCTAGGTGGTGAGTATGTGTTATGAGTATGTGTTATGAGTATGTGTTATGAGTTATGTGACATGGGCTATGTGACATAAGATATGTGATATGAGTTATGTGACATGAGTCATGAGTATGAGATGTTCGTTGTGTCCTCTATCGGTAGTTAGGACTACGTGTCATGGCATCTTTAATTATTGAAATATGAGTAAGTGCATAATGATATACAAAAGTGACATTGATGAGCACAATGACATGAAATGTGATATGTGAAAATGAAGAGTAAGTAATGTGAGGATTATGTGAAGAGTAGAGTTAGTGCTAATAAGAATGTGCTTGCATGAGAAAAACAAATATGTTAATGCGGTATGCTCGTGAAAGTTCATGTATTGGGTACCTTCGTCGCAATATCATGTTTTGCAACATCACCATGTCATGTTTAGCATCATTGCAATGTCATGTTTAACATCCTTACAATATCATGTTTAGCACCATGTCATGTAAATTTTTCTATTCATGTGATAAGCGCATGTAAATAAATATATTTGACCCTATTATTCGTGTAATACGAACAATAATATGAGAAGCTACCTAATGAATGAGATTTGTGTGTGAATAAATCTAATTCCATGTAATTAAATCCAATTCATGTCAAACAGCAAGTAAAGTATGGTTAGGAATGTGATAAACATAAGTAAGAATGTTTAGATTCCATGCTAAGAGTGATGAGTAAAGCATAGAGTTTCATGTTTAAATCGGTTGGATTTGCCAATCAATTGACGATATCCTAGACCTTACAATTCATGCTATGAACTAAGAACCATGCATATGAGAATAATTACATTAAAAACCAGCAAGTGAAATGTGAAATTCCATATGAAAGGTACAGGTGAAAAAGTGAATAGTCATCATGTTAGGTTGCTCATTTCCTTATGTCAACTTCCATGTTCTAATTGCAAAATTATATCATGAATGGATAATTGTGTGAATGATGTCTCATGTTACATGTAAATAGAACGTATGTACAAGTGTATAGCATTAGCATCCATGATTTAGAATAAACTGTGATAGAACAAAGCATGGTTAAATGATTCAAAATCATGTTGATAGTTGAATGTGTGTTCCATGTGTATTCTTGTAATATGAATGATAGTGTTTATAATTTAGTGTTTAATTAGCTTAATGTGAAGGTGGCATGTTTGAGTTTAAGTCTTTGTTTTACTTGCTGAGTCTTTGGACTCACCCTTGCTCCGGCGTACAGGTGAGACAGGTGTGGCTACTTGGAGGAAGGCATAGCGAAGGTCGATCTATTGGAGGAGTAGCTCGTGAGGAGTAGATTTTAGTTGTACTTTTCTTTCTCTCAGCTGAACAATATGTTGTATGGACAATCATTTTGGACAATGTAATTTCATTATCATGTAACAATGGGGATGTTGTCAATTTTTTTGCTATATAGACTGTGGGAATATGTGATGGTGATGAGCCCAAGTTGAATTGTTTATTTTAAACTCCGCTGTAGTAAATTGCTATTCACGTACGTTTCAACCTATCGGCTAGCGTTGGGTTTTATCCCACTGTAATGACGCCCTTTATTACCGATGGGATTGGTACAATTTGTACCGGTATGAAGAGGTTCGTTACAACTGTGGGTATATACATTTAAAATTTAAGTGAGATGTTGACCGGGCACGGCGAGTGTCCAAGGGCTCCAGTCTAGCCTCAATGACGGAGAGTCATAAATATACTGTTAACCATAGGTATAATGATTACTAGCGTTGCAGTGCACGGGGTCGTTGCGGTCATTTGAATGATAGATACAATAACCACATACACGTGTCCTGGTGTAACATTTTGGTGGATCTTTCCTGGTGTACATTAATGTCTACGTGCCTGATTAGTTTTACATGATCGTGCTCGTGCGTTCTTGCTTGCTTGCTTGCATGATATGGCCATCCTGCATTTAATGCAATTAGTGATATCTCGCGTTCTTGAAAGCTATTGACATCAGTGAATCTTGCATGCTTGTACAAGTGATATATTGCTAGTTCTATCTTGTTATATCCTCTAGATCTTGCTCTATCATGATCATTCTATCTAGCTTGTTCATGTACCATGTTTCAATGAGTTTTATTCGTACATGCAAATCATGACATTCTCGTGCTTACCTAGTTCTAAATTGTTAATCACTTATATCATTGCCCGCACATTGAGATATAAATCCTGCTGGGCTAGTTTGCTCATTCCCTACTTTTAACCATCTAGGTGATTATGACATTCAGAGGAAGAGCAAGTCGAGGATGAGAATGCGTCCGAGAGATGAGCGTTCCAACTATGAGTCTAGTTATAGTAGTTTTGCTTGAGTGTTAGATTCATGTAGTAGGAAGTAGGACATATGTAATTTCCCCTTTTTTTTAGTCTTAGTCCTGTAATAGTTTCATTTGAATACAATGAGTTGAGATTTGAATACAAGATTAGTTAAGTTCAATATTTGGGCCCTATGATGATGTTGTTGTTTATACACTAGTGCGTGCTAGCTAGAGGCTTATTTGCCGACTGTTCACGTCTTGGGATATCGTCTCGAATGATTCCGCATTATTAATATCCGCTGTGAAATTCTCAGGATGTTGCATTTGATGTTATACTTGATCTTGATCTGGTGGCTATCTTAATGTGTCTATTAAAGACAACTTGGACAAACTGCTTTTTATATGAAATTGCCCCTGTAAGACTAGGGTGCAATGCTGAGGGCAAACTATGGTCATAGAAGGAGTGATTTCTCTTTGCCCTTTAACAATCATAGCCCACTGCCCCTTATTTACATCAAGCAAACCCAATCTGAATCTGTCTTCATTGAACTGCTTCATCCGGCTGTAATAGATCTGCTGCTCCTTTATAAATTCACTAAAGAGATCAAAGAACCTAAGATTTAAGTGAAAGAGAGATTCAAAACGGTGTAGAGAGTCATGAAGTCTTGAGCAGAAAGGGTATGGCGTTTCCTGACTGATAAGTTCACATCAACCAGGGACTGTTCTGAGTTTTTAATAAGGTGGTAACCATCTTCAAATTTGTAGCCTGGCATCCCATGGACTTCAAGGAAGACTCTAATAGAAAGAAATTCTCTGAACATAATCATGTTGTGTTCAGAGTGATAGATAAAGACATACCAAAAGGTGGAAGTAGGGACCTAGCATTGAGTTTCATCTAAGGCCCTACTTTAGAGGAAAGTGTCAAACTTGGCACTATTTGAGTAAGAGATGAGTAGATTTTGCCGAAGAGGGTGTGAGGATGAAGGAAGAGGAAAAAAAGTGAGGGGCTATGGTGTGAAGAATAGGTGTTTTTACAGTGTGAGGCTTGAAGGTGTACTTCATAGGAAATTAAGTAATAGAAATGTTTGAGGGATAAAGAATTGAAGGAGGTTGTTCCTCTGATAGAGAAGTAGAAGGGGGAAGACCAGAGGAGACAGGAGGGACAGGTTTGGAAGGAATGGGAGGTGGTTGTTCAATGGGAGTTGGAGGTGTTGGATCACTAGTTGGGGGAGGTGTTGGAGCAGTAGGAGTGGAAGGAATGGTTGAGAGTTGAGAGAAAAAGACAGGGGAACCATACTTCATCAGTTTCCTTCTAACCCTTCTCTTAAAAGTCTTGACCTTTGAACTGACTTCCACTTCCATGGACTGATCTGGTTGCTCCAAAGACTGCTCAGATGTCTACTCCTGCTATGGTGGTTGTTGTTGTTCAACAGTTGGATCTGGCACTGCTATTGAATCCACAACTGGATGATCTCCAGGCTTCTCTTGTTGTGGAACAAATTGGTCAGGCTGTTGCTACTGCTGCTCTTTAGGTTGAACAGATGGAGGTACTAGAGAGCTACCTTTGCCCTATTGGCACACCAATTTGAGGAGCAGATCCTTCATCTACTAAACTTCCTCTGACATGAAATCAAATTTGACATCTATCTGATGTATTTGCATTTGCAGCACTGACATCATCTCTTGTTGCTTCAGGACCAAATTCATCATATCATCCATGGTCCTACTAGTCTCCCTCTGAGACCTTGGCCGGGTCTCAACAGGTGGTGGAGAGACATGGTGATGCTCTTCATGCATAAATGGCTCATCTGGAGTAGAACTGGGAATGTCATCTTCTTGAGCCACTCTCTTGCCCCTCAGATCCCTGAGCACTTGATTGATGGTGTCATCTGGGAGATCTTGCTCTTGGGAGGGTACTGTAGCATGAACTACTTCTTCTATTGATGCTGCTTCTTCTCTAACCTCTTCTCTTCTGATTACTGGAGATTGAATTTGAGGAAGAGAAGTGGAACTTTGTGCCTCATCTGGAAAAATGTCATGAGAGCAACTAGGGACAGAGTCCTTTGACCATAGATTCTGGGCTTTATCTTCCAAAACATAGTGGCTTCTTCGCAGAGTGGAAAGCCCAATCTTCTCCTTCACAGACATTGAAATCTCATCAGATAAATCCACTAAAAATCTTCTAAATATGAGTGTGAGCAGGGGTCCATAGGGGAGAGATTCCTGCAAGAACTTGGACCCTTCCATCCTTTCCAAGAATAATTGAGGCAGATTGACCCTATACCTCTGAATGGCCCAAATAGGAGACTGCCATCTCTAGCAGTGATGATGAGTGGTTCCAACCCTGGGGGATGATGGTGGTTATGATAGCATGAACAATCCTCTTCTCTGCAGAGAGCCGTTGATAAGGAGCCCTTTTTTGGAGAGACTCCCCAAACTACCAACAATCCCTAAGTTCTGTTTGTCCATGAACACTACCTCATTAATCCTATGTCTGGAGTGGGGCAATCCAAAATCTCAACTAGTAAATCTTCAGAAATAGTAACTATAGTACCTTTCACTGAACCTGATACTTAACCATCTGCAGATACTTGGAGAGAAAGATAGAAAGCCTTCAAGGTGCCCTCAAATGTTGGTTCATTTATCTGACAAATCGTTGACCAGCCCATCACTTCTAGGGTTTCTGCTACCCAACTGAGTCTTCCAGTCAACTGAGCAAAATCTACTACCTTCCCTGGGTAAATCAAAGCCTTGTCTAAGGAGAGACGTTGGAATTGTACAGGGGTGAAGAGACTCCCTTCCAGAGCCCTAGAGAAAGCCATCTAGACAAATACACGAAAAAGGTTTAAGGGAGATGACAGAGGAGATGTAGAATAAGTCTAGAGAGGTTAAAGATCCTACCTTTCTTCAGAGAAAAGGAGGAAATCGGCAGTTGCTTCGAAGTGGTTCCGTCGGGATGAGAGCAGACGTGGGAACCAGGAGGAAGAAGATGAGGAGTCAGAGATGTTTTCAAATGGGTTGATTTAGAATGAAAGAGGGAAAGGTCCTAATATAGAAGGAGGATGTGTAACGAACCGTAGATGAGGAGATGAACGGCTAAGATTAAAAGAATAACTTTTATAATTAATTCCCCCTTTAAATAAAAACATGTAAACTTTTTTTTTTGAATTAAAATTGACTCCGACTTCATAAACTCCGACTTTATAAGAGTCGCAGTACAAACTCCGACTTCGGAGAAGTCGTAGATTCAGGACTTAGAAAGATTTTGCAATAAATGGAACATACAATGCAATAAAGAGTCTGAGTTTTTAATCAGGGTTGCACATACCTATTTCTCTTCTTATTGAAGTAAATCTATCTTTAGGGAGAGGTTTAGTGAATATATCAACTAATTGATCATTTGTAGAGACAAATTCAAGTAAAATTTCTCCATTACTTACATGGTCCCTAATGAAATGATGTCTGACCTCAATGTGCTTGGTTCTTGAATGTTGAATTGGATTTTTGGTCAAGTTGATTGCGCTTGTGTTGTCACACAACATTGGAATTTCATGAAGTGTACGACCATAGTCTTCCAGTTGATGTTTAATCCACAGCAGTTGAGTGCAACAACTTCCAGCTCCAATGTATTCTGCTTCTATTGTGGATAAGGCTACTGATTTCTATTTTCTAGAGGACCAAAAGATTAAGCATCCTGCAAGAATTTCACAAGTACCACTGGTGCTTTTTCTATCTATTTTGCATCCAGCATAGTCAGCATCACTATATCCAAGTAATTTAAATTCAGAACATCTGGGATACTATAAACCCAATTTGCTTGTATTTATAAGATATCTAAAAGTTCTTTTAACAGCATTGACATGAGATTCTTTTGGATCAGCCTAAAATCTAGCACACAAACATACACTGAACATTATATCTGGTCTACTAGCAGTAAGATAGAGGAATGACCCAATCATGCCTCTATAGATCTTCTGATCTACTTGCTTACCAATTGGATCACTATCTAACTTAATTCCTGAGCTCATGGGTAATCCTAAAGGCTTACACTTGTTAAAGCCATATTGGAGAGTAATTCTGAAATATACTTGGTTTGACAGATATGAGTACCTTCCTTAGTTTTGCTTGTTTTCAAGCCAAGAAAATAATTAAGCTCACCCATTATGCTCATCTCAACTCACTTTGCATAAGTTTTCAAAGAATTTGCAGAGTGATTCATTAGTAGAACCAAAAATAATATCATCAACATATATTTATACAATCAGGATTCCTTCTGAAAATTTCTTATAAATAGGGTGTTATCTACTTTACCTCTTGAAAATCATGTGATATAAGATAAGCACTGAGTCTTTCATACCAGGTTTTTGGAGTTTGTTTCAAACCATATAGTGCTTTCTTTAAACGAAAAACATGATTTGGATATTTAATATCTTCAAAACAAGGAGGTTGCTCAACATAAACTTCTTCTATTATGAAACCATTCAGAAAAGCACTTTTAGCATCCATTTGAAATAAATTGATATAAGAGAACATGCATCCTCTAATCTAGCAAATAAGCATATGTTTCCATCGAAATCAATGCCTTCCTCTTGGAAATATTCTTGTGCTACCAGTCTAGCCTTATTCCTGGTGATTACTCCTGATTCATCCATTTTGTTTCTGAAGACCCATCTGGTCCCAATAACTGGATGGTCAGAAGGTCTAGGGACAAGAGTCTAGACCTGGTAGCGTTGGAACTGGTTAAGTTCCTCTTGCATAGCTAGGATCCAAGATTCATCTGCCAGTGCATCATTGATTGTTCTAGGCTCAATTTGAGAAACAAATGCAGAAAAATCACAAGGAATTGTCATACCTCTTGTTCTTATTCTATCTTGAGGATCACCTATAATATTGTCTCTTGGATGATCTGTATGATACCTCAATTCTCTAGGTAATCCTTCATGTGCTTCTTCTTATTGTTTGCAGTTCTTCTAGTGGAGGATCTTCTTTTATCTTCATCTTTTTCTTCAAGAGAAGTTTGTTCCAGATCCATGCACAATTCTTCAACAACAACATTTTTTATTCTATTTTCTTAATAGAAGGGTTAGTTTCATCAAATAAAATATGAATATTGTTCTATAGTTAAAGTTCTTCTGTTTAAACACTTTGTATCCTCTAGGTTTTGAGATATATCCTAGTAGAAAACCTTCATCACTTTTAGCATCTAATTTTCATAAATTATCTTTACCATTATTCAAAATGAAACACTTACAACCAAAGGGTCGAAGATGACTGACGTTTGGCTTTTCTCCTTGTATAGCTCATAAGGTGTCTTCTTCAATATTGGTCTGATCATACAACTGTTGATGATGTATCAGGTTGTGTTGACTGCTTCTGCCCAGAAATATCTTGGTAGATTGTATTCTATAAGCATTATTCTGGCCATGTCCAGCAGTGTTCTATTCTTCCTTTCTGCTACTTCCATTTTGTTTGTTGAGGTGTTCTTAGTGCAGAGAAATTGTGTTCTATGCCATTTTCTTCACAGAATTTGACAAACTCTTCATTTTGAATTCTCCACCATGGTCAGATCTAATACTGATTATTTGAAACTTCTGGCTCTTCTGTACTAGTCTAGTGAACCTCAAAAAGGTTGAAAAGTTTTTGATTGGCTTCCAAAAATGATACCCAAGTGTTCCTTGAATATCATCCACAATTACGTAGCCATAAACTTTTCCTCCAAGACTTACTGTTCTTATAGGTCTAAACAAGTCCATGTGAATAAGTTCCAATGGTTTAGAAGTTATTACTAAGGTCTTAGACTGAAATGATGTCTTGGTTTGCTTTCCTTTTGCACAGGCTGTACAGATTCCATATTTTTTTAGTTTAAGCTTCAGAAGACCTTCAACTAGATCATGCTTCATTAATTTCTTGATCACTGATGTGCTTGCATGTCCTAGTCTTCTGTGCCATAAATCAGTCTCTTCACTCTTAGTAGTTGCAAGGCATAAGTTGACTTCTTTCAATTCTACTAATTGTAGAGTATATAGATTTTTGACTCTTTGTGCTTTAAAGACTGTTTTCTCATCCTTTTGAATAATGCACTTATCATTTTGAAACTTTACCAAGTGACCTTTGTCACACAACTCACTAATGCTAATAAGGTTATGCTTTACTCCTTCTACATACATAGCATCTTCTATCAAATCTTTTTCTTTTGTTCCTACTGTTCCACATCCTATCACTTTGCCTTTTCCATTATCTCCATAAGTGACTTGCCAAACCTCATCTCTAAAACTTGTAAATAACTTTCTGTCACCTGTCATATGCCTTGAGCACCCACTATCCAAATACCATTTAGATGCTCTCAGGCGTCCCTGTAAACAGAATTAAGTTGTGACTTTTGGTACCCAAATTTTCTTGGGTCCTTGATGGTTAGTCTTTGGTATCCACACAAGTGCCTAGTTGTGCAGGTGCTGATTGTGTGTCCTAGTTGATTACAGTGACTACAACATAAATCATATGCATTCTTTGCATGTGTAGTGTTATTAGACTTCAGTTTTTGTTTGTAGACATATTGTTTGACTTTTCTAGGATTTTTAATTTCCTTTTCTTTCACAAACTTAGGAGTTGGATATTTTTCAGGATAAACAATATTTTCTACATTTGTTGGAGGTGTATAACCTACTCCATATTTCTTTTTTACCTGTTCGAGCACCTTTAGTTTACAACTAGAGATGTTTTACATTTAGTGATTCTGTCTATGGTAGCTTTTAGATAGTTATTTTCTTCTCTTAACTTTTCTTCATCTTTCAATTCCTTTAGATTTGATTCCAGTTCCATGATTTTACTATTTTTAATATTTAAGTCTTCACACAGTAGTTCATTTGATCTTTTTATTTCAGTTAAATTTGTCCTATCTTTCTACTTCATTTTTTAGAAAAGTGTTGGATTTTTCTTGATTTAGTAAATTTAACTTAACTACTTTCATTTTAACAACTATTTTATATTTCTCAAATAATCATTAATGCATCTTCTAGACTATCAGAATCAGATTCAGAACATGATGTAAAGGAGGTTTCAAAATTTACCAGGTCTAGTCCAGCCATGAGGGCTACATTGACTCGTTCCTCTTCTTCTGATTCTGAGCTTGAAGAGTCTGAACTTGTAGGTTCCTCATTCTCCCAAGCTGCGGCTTGCCTTCTTCTTGTACTTTCTGACTTTCTTTCTTTACCTTTCTTTTTCTCAAATTTTTTGGCTAGATCTTTCTTCTTGAGCTTAGGACATTCTGACTTGTAATTTTCTGGCTGATTGCACTCATAGCAAGCTAGTTCTTTCTTCTTTTCCTTTTTGAAATATCTCTTCGAGCCAAACTTCATCTTCTTGGCAAGAATCCTTTGGAGTTTTCTTGACAGCATGGCTTCATCATCACTGTCTTCATATTTTTTTTTTCAATCCTCAAAGGAAGAAGAATTTGCAGCTTTTAAAGCATTTGCCATTTTCTTTTTCGAAGAGCTTTCAGAAAATCTTTCCATGTTAATTTCATGAGCCATTAAAGAACCAATTAATTTATCAATAGAAAGTTCTGTTAGATCATGTGCCTCTTCAATAGCAGTGACCTTAGGGGTCCAGATAGGAGTTAATGATCTTAGAATTTTTCTTACTGTTTCTTCATTAGTAAGATTTTTACCTAGTGAACTTAATCCTACTATTATGTTTGAGAATCTATTATACGTTTGAGTTATATTCTCATTAGGTAGCATTTTGAATTGTTCATATTGGGAGACAGGAATATATATTCTAGTTCGTTTAACTTCATCAGTACCTTCATACGTTACTTGTAATTTATCCCACATTTCTTTAGCAGTTTTACATGTAGATAATCTGTTAAATTCTCTCTTGGATAAAGCACAACATTGATAATTCTTGGCTTTATAGTTTAGGGGCATATTTCTTTTCTCAGCTATAGATAATGCAAAAGTTCCATCAGCAAGTACAGTAAAGTCACCTTGCTCAATTACTTGCCACAGATCGAAATCTGTGCCTCGGATGAAGCATTCCATTCTCATCTTCCAGTACTGGTAATCTTCACCATCAAAGAATGGTGGCCTTGTAACTGACTGACCTTCGTAGTTGTGAGCTTCAGCTGCCATCTCTTCTCAAATCTCTCGATTCTTCTGAGAAGAACCGGCTCTGATACCACTTGTTGGATTGAGATGGAGCTTTAGATGTCCTAAAGGGGATTGAATAGGACTTCTTTGTACTTTAAAATTTATATCTAAAAATAGGTAACACTAAATAGAGTCGTTAGTACTTAGTGTAGTGTGTGAAACAAGTGTTAAACTTGGCGGAAACAATCACACAAGTGCACAAAGGATTTTATCCTGGTTCGGCCCTTCCAATATGGAAGTCCTATGTTCAGGCCCCAAGCAACCTCTTGGGATTTCACTAACTGCCAAGAACATTTGGCCTTCTCTCAACCTGAGAGATATTACAACCCACTTGCACCCGAGCAAGTCTTCCCTTTACAAAGGGATACAAAGACCACCTACACCAGTAGGTCTTCCCTCCACAAGAGGGACCCTCTGTTGATTTTCTTTTACAGAAATAAAACACTTGTGTGTCTGCCCAGAAGAATGAGAAAACATAGAAAATCAGAAAGAGATACAAGTAGGAATTGAAGCTCTAGCTCTTTCTGACTCAAGAGAGTGGACTAAAAAAATCTCAATTTACAGAAGACCACTTAGAGAAAAGACTTCTAGAAAGCAAGAGAGCTAGGAAGTCGAAGCTTGAGAACAGTAGACTCTCTTCAGATCTTGAGCTCTTCTCTTTTCTTTTCTGTAGAAGGTGAGGTTGTGAATATGATTGTGTCTTCTAGTGTAAGTCTTACTTCTTGTGTTGTTCAACTTCAGCTCATATATATGCATCAGAGACTGAGCTTACCGTTTGAAACTGAACATTGGAAAGTAGACGTTTGAAAGATAGTCGTTTGAATCTTAGTAGATGAGACTATGAGGTCTCTGAGTTGTCCATCAGTTCTTCAGCTCTTGAGATCTCAACGGCTTCAAGCTATGTAGATAAATTCAAGGTTCTATAGATAGCTTCATTTAATGCTCTGCAAACTCCATACCCATGGCTGAAGGCATAGCAAGCTTCAGTGGGTGGCTACGTATCTAGAAGATCATGAAAATAACACATATGCCTCCATTCTTTTGAAGGTAGGTGAGATAAAAATATATAACGCATAAAAGAGTTTAGACAGACAAACTTTCAGAGCATTTAAAGATAGGCAGATAGTTGTATAGGGAATACAAGGACTTTTCTTGAAAGTCATGGAGTTCTGACAGAAAGAGGATGTGGTAGGTAAGCTTTGACAGATAACCCATGCTACTTATACATACCATTACATTAAACTCTTGACCATCTGTCGAACAGGGATAGAACTTTTTTTTTCTAACAGTGAGAGAAAGAATAAGTATACAAATCTTTCAAATTTCAAAAGAACAATTTAAATGAGAGTAAAATTTAAATGCAGTATTTTCCCCGCCGAAGAATATTTGAATTGTAATAGGAGAGAAATAATCACAAGGATTAGATAAGACATTTTTATTCATAAGAGATCCCAAGGGAATAACGAAAATCATTGAAATAATCAGATTGTGATTAATTAGGTTCTATAGGATACATAAAAATAATTTAAGCACAAGTACACAAAGTTGATATAGATACTTCGACTTACAAGAAGTCAGAGTCAAAGACAACAGATACAAACAGAACTTCGACTATATAGAAGTCGCAGTGAGACATTGATTGATAACAAACTTCGACGTCTTGAGAGTCAGAGTGATAGAGGTTTTTTCATTCAATCGATGTCTACTTCGACTTTCAGGGAGTCAGAGTGAAAGCAACTAAAGCAATAGTTCAAGACTTCGACTTTCCAGGAGTCAGAGTAAAGTCCGACTTCGACTGTTAAAGAGTTGGAGTAAAGGCCAGTTGATAAGCAATCAGTATCAGGCCTTCAACTTTTCAAGAGTCGGAGTTCTGCTATACTTTGACTTTTCCAAAGTCGGAGTACGACCCGTTTATTCATCAACTGATACAATACTTCGAATTTTCTAAAGTCAGAGTCTTGACTTTTCTAAAGTCGGAGTCAGTATGGTATACAGTATACACTGTGGACTTAGAGAAATTTCTTTACAAACGTATGACAGTGTTGATACTTTGATGTTGTGTGTGCATAAATTTTGGCTAAAATATTATAGTATCATTCATGTATACTTTTACTTTGTCACATTATAAAAATAAGTTGTAGTATAAATCAATAAATTGATTTAGGAGATATTAAAAGATTTTGTCAAAGTAAAAAAATAATGGGTAACATTTGACAATATTTTTAAGGATAGTTGCTCAACAGCTTCATCAGTAATGATGTAGCCTTGAACATCAAACGAGTGAGAGCCTGGTCTCAAATCAATGACCGTAATGTAACGACCCTCCATATACCGGTACGATTATACCAATCCACATCGGTACAAAGAACGCCATCACGGTGGGACATTTACTCAACACAAAACACTAGATTGAGATGTAATAAATATCAAGAGAACAGCGGAATAAATAATTATTCTCATTCCATCATCATCATCATATCCACAGTCTATATATCAATAAAAGAGGTGCCAAATGTCTACATTATTACAACTCCAAAAAAAATACATTGTCCATATGAATTACATAATTTCATTGATTACATAATAATGCAAGAAAAGTAACAACGTAGAAGTCTCCACAAAGGTAGCTACTCCTCGCGCTCGGAGTCGCTCCTCACTATGTCTTCCTCAGAGTGGAGACACTTGTCACACCTGTACGCCGAAGCAAGGATGAGTCTTCTAAAAGACCCACAAGCAATCCAAGAATAACACCCTACACATATCACTTACACATGCTGTCTTTTAACATAAGGAAAACACATGGTTCATGCTTATAACAATTAACAATATACATAATCATCCTACACATGCTTTCTACACATAACATGTAACATGCTTTATAATTCAACCTCTATTCATATCATTGCACAATTCTACCATTTAGAACATGGAGTTAGTACAAGGTAAATAACAACCTAGCATGGTATCTTCACATTTTCACATGTAGTCACTACACTTAATCACATGTTTAGCTTGTTGTTTAATATAAATAAACACATTTACACATGGTTATCACATTTTCACATATTAACATTTTCACATTACGTTATCACATGCTCACATTCCACATTTGCACAATTACATGTTCACATTCACATAATCACACTTTTACACTTAGTTGTCGTGACACATAGTCCAAACCACCATTAGAAGGACACCATACACGTCACCTAGGCAACATAGTGACGAATCTTGTAAACTACGCAGAACCGGGAGAGCCTCTCCACCCAAACCAGTGGTACTTGTCCACCTCCAGGATTTCATCCTAATGTCCATAGGATATCACACACATCGACCCTTCCTGTAGGGACTTTACTACAATACAGCTCCACAGCCCTCTATGGTAGCAGTGTCAATCTCGCATAATTTCACATAAACACTTAATCGCATTCACTCACTTTATACACATACACTATTTAACACATTACACACACTTTTAATTCATTACACATGCTTCAGTTTATATAACACAATATTACTGTTTGCAGTGACAATTAACTTGTAACAACATCCTAATCATGCTACTAATTACTGAATTCCACATGATTAACTTAAACATATTTATCATGTCATATGACTTATTAAACTAATAACAGTGCTTACTGTTATCAAAACAGAATGGAATTTTTTACCACAGGCTGTACACATGTTATATATCACATACCCAACTTTTCAGATTTTTCGGAATAGTAATACAAATTTTCACAATTTAAAATAAATCTCTCATGCATAATTAACATGAAATTATTAAACATGATTCACAGTAACACAGTCCATGCCCAATAGTTCCAAAACCTGAAAACAGTCATCACATGATCATGAAAATTTTATGAAACCCTAATATACAACAGATTCATTTATTCAGGATTTATCATGGTCAAGTCATGCTCATTGTCCAAATATAGAAATTTTAATAAATGAAACTATTTACAGAAACTCGGCACAGTCTCATGAGATGCCCTACTGACTGTACTTGACCACATACAAATTTTACAGCATGCACATATACCCAGAAATCTGACAAACATACCACAAGAATCAAAACAGCCATTCTGTAAAACCTGAAGAACTTGGCAGCATAGGGGTTGCCACCAACCGGGTTTAACAGCACATGATGTTGCCCCACAACTCAGAATCTTGACGGCACAAGATGGTGTAGCAACCCGAAAATTTTAACTACATAAAAACTCAAATAATGGAATAAATAATTTCATAATATCAGAGTATTTAAAACATACGTATCTTATCGTATGTTCTAAAACACATCGGAAAATTCCGTAAAAATATAAATCAACCAAATATTATTACTAAATGTTTCACAAAGAAATTTGTGCCAAGAAAAATCAGATTAGACAAGTTTAAAGTGTTTCGCGACTTATTATCGTAATTCATGAATAAGTCGTAAATCATTATCACACGTACTGGATGAGTCAGAAAATAAATAAAAATCATATATGGACTTCAAATAATATCCTCTAATGACCCATCAGGAATTTGGTTCAATAAAAATCATTTGGGCTAGGTTTATAGTTATTGCGACCGATTATCTAAATAAGAAACAAGTCGGAAAACCGTTAACACGGAAATACGACGCAATAAAATTAAAATAAGTGTTGGGGAGACTTCCAACATTATATTTGATGACCCATTATCATAATTGGGCCAATGGGCAACATTTGGCCCAAAATCAAATAAAGCTAGAAAATACATAGAAATTCGTAACCATAAATAAGCTGAAATTAAAAGAGGCAATAGAGTTGAATTGAGATGCAATCATGCATTCATGGCAACCCAAATTCGTGCCTAACTATGAGGGGAGGTTTCCTAATGCCTCACACACTCAAAGGGGGAGGAATCATCAAAATAGGAACCCAACATGCCAATCCTGAAATCCTCTTTTCCTAGTTATAATAGGACTCCTAAACACATGGTTACTTAAATACTCTTCACCCAAACCCTAGGAACGAATTTAGAACTTGCTAGGTCGTGTGGAGGAGCTCTTGGTGGCTGAGGAGCTGTGGAACGACCACAAGAAGCCGTTCTTCTTCCCCTTCTCATCTGCTGCGACCTGCACAAACAACTCTCTTGAAGTCGACCAAAGGTGAGTCAAACTAACCCAAACCTTGCAAGGCCTATACCCTGGAAATAGGGTCAAGTCTACGTTCTAACCCAAGTGATGCCTAAATTCCATGCAGTATACACGAGTAGTAAGCATTTTCCTCCAAGTGGTCTGAACACGGGTTTTCTGGAGTAACGGGACTTCTTCAACCCTAGGTAGGTTTTATCGGGCCAAATCTTAACATATCCTATACCAATGTGTAGAGCATCAAGTTAAATTTCATTTCCCCTGGTTTCATCAAATTTCATTTAGTAGATTTTGAATTATAAGTTTTTTCCAAGTCGCGCACTGTTGAGCTTTTCCCGTTCTTCTTATTATTCACACGATTTGAGACCGAATTAGACTGAAATCATCAACATAAAATTCTTCTACTTGTAGTCACGATCATCTTTCATGTTCAACGTTTTGTCTAAAACTCTTTAGTTAGACAGTTATGAACCCCATAAGAGAGTCATGCATAATACTGTGTTTTCGGGTTTGCAGTTAGCCTTAGGTTCTTCCTGTTTTGCTCGAGATTTAAGACCGAAGTAGGTCAAGCCTCCAACTTGAAAGTTCTTGTATGAGTCGATTGTTTGTCTTTAATGTTAAATGTTTTGCTTAAATATCATTATTTAGAGAGTTATAAACTTGTAATAGAGTCATGCATGATACTGCATTTTCTGGTTGCATTTAACTTTCACTTCTTCATGTTTTTCACAAGGTAAACACCTAATTAGGTTAAACCCCAACAACAAAGTTCTTATACTAGTTGTCCTTGTCATCTTTTTTGTAGACGTTTTGTCCAAATGTCATTAGATCTCATGTTACAAGTCTAACATGTAAGTCACCAGGAAGTCATGCATGTTTAGGGCTTTCCCACGTTCTTCCTGTATTTCATAGCATTAGAGACCGATTCAGACCCGCCCACAACACAAAAGTTCTTCCAATAGATGTCCTCGACATTTTCTATGTTGTGTGTTTTGTCTAAAGGTCAGCATATAGAGAGATATAGGCGTTCACGAATATCACCCTGTGTCAAATCATGGTAGTCTGAACCAAGAGCATGTCAGATCCATGTCGGACTCAGGCGCAGACCCTGTGAATGCGACGGCCCGATATGTCGCATTCTGAGGTCGGGTCGCGACAGTACCTCTGTCGCGTTCTGGTTGCGACAGTACCCATGTCGCCTTCTCTGCTGCCTGATCTGACGACCCTGTCGCCTTCCTTATAAGCCCATGTCGCAATCTAAGGATTTTACCTGAAACCACGTGTTTTCCTGCATAGTTTTCCGCATATACCCAAGGTCTGTTTAAATATGATATTCACTATGTATGTTGCATGTCTTGGGTCGGATCATACATGATTGTTTTTTATGACTTAAAAAAGTGTTAAACCCATTAAAAGCTTTAATTACATGAATGCTATTCTAAGTGCTCCTTAAATGTTATGATCCATTCATGTTTCTTGTGATTTAATCTTCCTACTGTTCTACCATGTTTAAATGATAAGAGTTATCATAAAATCTTGCAAACTATGATGAGTTAAAGTGCATAGTTTTGTTCCATGTTATATTGTCAAGCGCTTCCTGCGAGTTTGAGACCGATGGTTTGAGATTGAGACACGCGTACCGCACTACACACTAGCACTGTTAGGTAGCCTTTTCTTGGGAAATTGGAAACTCTCTACCGGTCATTCCGAATCGGTAGACTAGCGACCTTTTCACCAAGGCCTCCATAAATCTCCTCTGACATGGATTCCCACATGGCCGACGAGTTGGTTGTACCATTGAAGTTCCCTGGAAATAGCGTGCACTTCCTTTCTCTTCTTGATCTCATGAGTGTGACTTACAAACTAGACACTAACCATTACTTGATCATTGTTATCATGAATCATGTTCAATTTAATTATTACTTCTTCCCATCATCATCATGACATGACATTACACATGCTTACACTATGAAACTCTCATTGGCCATTATAAATGACTGTGGGTATCTACATTTAAAAATTTAAGTGAGATGCTGACAGGGCACGGCGTGTGTCCAAGGCTCCAATCTAGCCCCAATGACGGCAAGTCATAGATATACTATTAACCATGGGGTATAATGATTACTGGCGTTGCATCTGACTGCTGGGAAAATCGTGCGTGCGTGTTGAATGATAGATACATAACCAATACACTGTCCTGGTGTACATTCTTGATGGATCTTTTTCTTGTGTACATTAGTGTCTACGTGCCTGATTAGTGTTACTTGATCGTCTTGTGAAATCTGGTTGCTTGCTTGCGTGTATGGCCATCCTGCATTTAATGCAATTAGTGATATCCTGCGTTCTTGACATCAATTGAAATCTTGCGTGCTTGTACAAAGTGATCTATTGCTAGTTCTATCTCGTCACCTTGTTCACAACTCTTGTTCTACCATAATCACTCTCTCTAGCTTGTTTCATGTATCGTGTTTTAACGAGTTTTTTCGCACATGCATATCATGACATTCATCGTGCTTACCTAGTTCTAAAATGCTAATCACTTATATCATTGCCCGCACATTGAGATATAAATCCTCGGGCTAGTTTGCTCATCCCCTACTATTACCCATCTAGGTGACTATGACATTCAAGAAGAAGAGCAAGCCGAGGATGGGAATGCGTCCGATGAAGAGCGTTCCATTTATGAGTCTACCTATAGTTAGTTTATTTTGAGTGTTAGATTCTTTTAGTAGGGAGTGAGGTATTATGTACTTTCTTTTTTTTATTGAGTCTTAGTCCTGTAATAGTTTCCACTTTGAATACAATAAGTTGAGATTTGAATACAATTTATACTGAGTTCAACATATGGGCCCTATTATGATGTTGTGTTGATACACATTTAGTGCATGCTAGCTAGAGGCTTATTTTCCGACTGTTCACATCTCGGGATATCGACTCGAATTATTCGAAATAATATCCGCTGCGTAATTCTCGGGACGTGACAGTTTAGTGGTGCCGCCAGTTTCCGTCTATAGAAATGCAGACTGAATGTTCATAGCTTGACGAATTAGGGTTTCCAGGACGTGAGATAAATTCCAAAAAAATCCTAGGACCTAAAGGACATGGGTAGAGATGAGATCCCTCGATTACTTGCCTAGAATAAAATCACTAATGGGATTAATTTGTCGGAGAAGCTCTCTTCTGCCAGACCAAGAAGAGACACAAAATGCTCTCAGATCCGGGTCTTCACGCCTTCACAAGGAAGTCTCCGAAGTCAGGGAAGCTTCACAAATGTCCAGAGCTTCATCCAGTCGATGAAGATCGCCGGAAGATGCACAGAAATGCCAGATCAAATCTTGTCAAAATCAGGTTTTCGCACAGAAAGCCCTAGGTTTTCCCAAGAGCCCAAAGAACCTAATCTCGCCCAAAATGAGGTATTTTATAGGCTTAAGGGGTCGGGGTATGCATTATGGATGGGATCCTACCATTGGAGGGTTGTTTCCAAATCTGAAACCGGGGAAAACGCAACCGTTTCCCGATCTGAAACCGCAACAGAAATTGAGAAGTAGACGGCCACATTACTGCCGTCAAGAGGAAACAAACGGCCATCGATCAGGACTCGACTTAGAGTCAACACGGCACGTGGGTTGGTCGTCGACCTGCCCCTCACATCAAGGGATGCTGACGTTGACTGCCATTTTGGCCAGACACAGAAAATCAGATAAAATGCATTCACCTTATAATACATGCATTATACCCATATTATTTAAATACAACATGTACAGCATTGCTAAAACACCATATACAAAATTTTAAATAAGGAATATGTATAGAATTAAAAATATATACATATATACATATGCACTAAACAACATATACCAAAGCAAGTAAGTATAGCATGATAAAATCCAAAAATGAGAACAAAGTTCGAGGGCCTTACACCCTCTCCCCCTAAAAGAAAACTTTGTCCTCGAAGTTAGAACGATATACTAAACAAACAAATGGGGATACTTCTTCTTCATAGCATCCTCAAGCTCCCATGTAGCCTCTTCTCGCGAGAAGTTCCTCCATAGCACCTTCACGGATGCAATGCTGTTGTTCCTGAGGTGCTGAACCTTCCGATCAAGGATAGCTATCGGTTGCTCAACATACGACAAGTCTGGCTAAATCTCCACTGGCTCGTGACTAATAACATGAGACGGATCTCTCACATACCTCCTGAGCATAGATACGTGGAAAACTGGGTGAACTCTAGCTAACGCTGGGGGTAAAGCTAGCTCATATGCCATGCTGCCCTCCGCCTAAGAATCTCAAACGGCCAATGAATCTAGGACTCAACTTGCTATGCCTGCCAAACCTGACAACGCCTCGGGTATGCAAACCTTAAAAAAACTGCTCGCCAACCTCGACTCCAAATCCTTCCTCCTGTTGTTGGCGTAGCTCTTCTGCCTATCCTGCGCCGCAACAAGCCTCTGCCTGATAAGCTGAATCTTATCCGAAGTCTCCTGCACCAACTCCGAACCAATCAACTGCCTATCGCCTGTCCCTCCTCCCAGCACAAAGGAGATCTACAGGGCCGCCCATACAAAGCCTCAAACAGAGCCATACCAATACTCGCATGAAAACTATTGTTGTATGCGAACTCCACAAGAGGTAAATGACGCTCCCAATCACCCTTCCAATCCAGCACCCATGCTCTCAACATATTCTCGAGCGTCTGGATAGTCCTCTCGGACTGTCCATCTGTCTGGGGATGAAACGCTGAACTAAGCTTCAATTAGGAACCTAAAGCATCATGAAGACCCTGCCATAACCTCAAAGTAAACCTCGGGTCTCGATCCGAAATAAACGACTTCGGCACACCATGCAACCTTACAATGCTACCGACATACAACCTAGCCAAACTCTCCATGGACTGCTTCTTCTTCATAGGCAAGAAATGCACCGTCTTGGATAATCGGTCTACAATCACCCAAATCGAGTCATTGCCCCTAACTGACTTGGGCAGACCTGTCATAAAATCCATAGTGATTGCCTCCCACTTCCATACTGGAATCTCCATCTTCTGCATAAGACCAGATGGTCGCTGACGCTCGGCCTTCACTTGCTGGCACACTAAACACCTAGATACAAATTCTGCCACATCCTTCTTCATCCCAGACCACCAGAAGATCTCTTCAAATCCTAATAAAACTTAGTGTTATCTGGATTATAGAAATCTCGACTTGTGAGCTTCTGTAAGAACATGATCATGGACATCCACAACATCGGGACACAAAGTCGGTGCCTGAAATCTAATGACAACCGTCCTCATCACGAGCAATGCCTGCCTTGCCCACCATCTCCTAGAGCCTAGGATCAGCCTTCTGCTGCTCAATCACCTCATCTAGCCCAGTGGACCGAATAGACAACTGAGCCATGAAAGCCTGACACAACTGTGGCTCTAACTTAGTCATCGCACAGGCTGCATCCTCCAACATCTTCCAATCCTGCTGGAGTAAAGACCTCTTCCTGCTAAGAGCATCCGCTATGACATTCGCCTTCCCATGATGATACTGAAGCTCGAAGTCATATTCCTTAAGGAATTCAATCCATATCTTCTGCCGCAGGTTCAACTCCTTCTGTGAAAAGAGATACCTCAGACTCTTGTGGTCAGTGAACACCTCGAACTGGACACCATAAAGATAGTGTCTTCAGATCTTCAGTGCATGAACCATTGTCGCAAGCTCCAAATCATGAGTCGGATAGTTACGCTCATGCTCATTCAACTGACAAGAAGCATATGCCACTACCCTACCATGCTGCATCAACATGCAACCAAGACCAATCTGAGATGCATTTGAATAGATCAAAACCCTCTACACCACTAGGCAAGATCAACACGGGTGCAGAAGTACGCTTCGCATTCAGCAACTGAAGCTACTCTCGCAATCCTCAACCAGACAAACTTCACACCCTTTCTAGTTAGCTTAGTCAAAGGTGCGGCGATAGATGCCAAAACCTTCAATAAATCACCTATAATAGCCTGCTAAACCAAGAAACTACGAATCTCTGATGGGTCCTTGGAGTCTCCCATTCTAACACTGCCTGGACCTTCGTCGGATCGACTACAACTCCAGCGCCTAAGATAACATGCCCAAGGAAATGAACCTCGCGCATCCAGAAATCGCACTTGCTGAACTTTGCATACAGCTTGTGCTCTCATAGAACCTCTAGAACAATCCTCAAATGATCACGGTGAGTAGCCTCATCCGAGAATAGACTAGCACATCGTCATGAACACCACAACGAAGCTATCCAAATAAGGTCTAAACACCCTGTTCATGAGATCCATGAACGCTGCAGGGGCATTGGTCAGACCAAATGGAAGCACAAAAAACTCATAATGTCCATACGAGTCTTGAAGGCCGTCTTGGACACATCTCCACTCCTAATCCTCAACTGATGATAGCCGGACCGCAGATCAATCTTAGAGAATACCAATGCATTCTGCAACTGGTCAAACAAATCATCAATCCGCGGTAAGGGATACCTATTCTTCACAGTCACCTGTTGAGCTTCCTATAATCAATGCACAACCTGAGAGAACCATCCTTCTTCTTCACGATAACACAAGTGCGGCCCCTGGTGACACACTAGGGTGAATGATCCTTATCCAGCAAATCTTGCAACTGCTTCCTCAGTTCTACCAACTCTGTAGGTGCCATCCGATACAGAGCCTTTGAGATTGGAGAGGTGCTGGAAGAACTCTATGGTAAACTCTCTCTCTCTAGCCAGTGGCAACCCAGACAAATCATCGGGAAACACGTCCGGAAAATACTGCACTACCTCGATCTCCTCAAGGGTCGGTGACTGATCCGCCTTCGGTACTAATACCACGCTGGCAAGAAAAGCATCACACCCCTTGTTCACCATCCTCGTCACCTTCATGGCAGAGATTACAAACCTTCCCACTAAGTTCCTTGGCAACGGATGTAAGAACTCATCCTCACCAGGAATACAGAAAGTTATCTTCTACCCACGACAATCTACAACAGCATAGTGCTCCTCAAGACAATCCAGACCTAGAAATGCATCATAGTCCTCATCTTTAGCAAATAGAAGCACCCAACTTTGCCTTTGTCCTCAATGCACACAGGTAAAGATGGAAAACACTTCCTAATCAATACTGTTTCTGTCGGTGTGTGCACAGACAATGGACCCTCTAACTCCTCAGACTCTACTCTTGACTCTACTGCTAACTGCCTAGCAAACCACTTAGAATGAACGTGTGTGCACCGTATCAAACAAAACCCGAGCGTGCACACCCATGAATAGAACCGTACCTTCCATGACATTTTCTGCCTGCTCGACATCCTCTCGCACTAAAGCCAACACTCGAGCTTGGGCTTGAGGCCTTGTTGGTCTTCCTGTGACTGGTGCTACTACTGTTGCCGCTGCTGGGGCTGGCGCTCCACGCTAAATACCCTGTTGAAGTCTAGGGCAATCTCTGATCTGATGCTCGCTGCTACCACATTTTAGGCACTTCCCCGCTAGCTTCCAACACTCGGTACCACCATGTGCTCTTCCGCAGTGAGGGCACATCTTCTTGTCACTAGGCCTGACGCCAGGGGATTGCGATGCAACTGCCAGCTGACTACTAGCTGCCACTGGGTGTTACGGTGACTGGTATATAGCCTTCTTCCTGTCCTACCGCTGAAAAGGTGGTGCAGATCTCTTCTGCGATGCCTTCTTCTCTTCCAGATACTGCTCCATCTCACTTTCCTGCCTGCATGCAGCACTGAGAGCCTCGTCAAGCGTACGGTGGTCAAATGCCATAAGCCTCGATGTCAGTGATGGTTTAAGCCCCATCACGAACTTCTTCGCCTTCCTGCGATCATCAACAACTATATGAGGAGCATACTTGGACAGTTCGGCAAACCTGGCCTCATATTCTAGAACCGTCATGGAGCCCCGAGTAAGAGAAAGGAACTCATGTTCCATCTTGTCTTGGATATGCTCGGGGATGAACTTGGCTCGAAACAACCTCGTAAACTCGGCCCAAGTTACCTCGATAGCAGCATCCTCGAACCTAGTGCGAAGTAAAGAGGCCCACCACACATCGGCTCTCTCCTGCAAAGAAAAACTCATAAGAACCAATCTAGACAAAACCTTAACTTAACACAAGTACTTGCATATATAAATTAAGTACCTGCAGAATGTAGGTGGCCAAGCTAACTTTATCCTCCTCGACACACCTAATAGCTCGGAGATCTTCTCAATCTCCCTCATCCAACTCTCTGCTAATAGTGGCTGACTCTCCCCTTTAAAAGAGGGTGGAGCCATCCTCTTGAATCTCTCCATGATGGAAGGACCACCATGGCCTTGCTCTTGGGGAACTAGAGCTAGAGCCTGAGCCTGAGACAACAAGTAATATATATAAGCAACACAATAATCATACATTTAATAAAAATAGGCTACTCCTATTTTACAATTCTAACCTAAGCCTCCAGCTGAGCCTGCAGTGCTGCCTTGGTGTGTGCCTGGATCTGCATAGCCTGAACCAGGCCTTGCATGAACAAACCATAGTCCACAGGCGGTGGTGGAGGAAGTACTGTAGGACCCTGGGGTGCTGGGGCCTGCTGCTCACCTCTGCCCTCACGCCTCTACTCGTCATCTCGAGCCTGAGTACCACGTCTACCACGAGAAGCCATAGCCTGTAAAACAAATTTAATCTAGTTAGAAACTAAGTTATTTAGTCCTAACTATTTTTTTAACTATCTTTCATTCATTATTAACATTTTCTACATATATGGACAATTCTATAAAGACTTTGCATATTATGAAGATGATGGTATATTCATGTACAATCCCAACATGTTTCTTTGATACCAATCTCTATAACGACCCTCCTTATACCGATACGATTATACCAATCCACATCGGTACAAAGAATGCTGTCACAGTAGGACATTTACCCAACACAAAACACTAGATTGAGATGTACATAAATATCAAAAGAGAACAACGGAAACAAATAATTATTCTCATTCCATCATCATCATCATATCCACAGTCTATATCAATAAAAGAGGTGCAAAGTCCACATTATTACAAGTCGAAAATAAATACAATGTCCATATGAATTACACAATTTCATTGATTACATACTAATGCAAGAAAAGTAACAACGTAGAAATCTCCACAAAGATAGCTACTCCTCGAGCTCGGAGTCGCTCCTCACTATAACTTCCTCAGGAGTGGAGAAACCTATCACACCTGTATGCCGAAACAAGGATGAGTCTTCTAAAAGACCCATCAAGCAATCCAAGAATAACATGTTGCCCAGCTAGCAATCCCAGAGGGGGGAGTGAATGGGATTCTTAAAAATATTGAGAACCTAAAATCTGTTCACAAAGAGATTAATAAAAACACTTCGATAGATGTTAGTGTTAGTAAAGATAAACAACAAACACACAAGGCAATCACACTACACAAGGATTTATCCTGGTTCGGATCCCCTCTCCTTAGGAGTCCTACATCCAGTCCCTGAGCAACAACTCAGGCTTTCACTACCCAACGGTACAGTCCCCCTTATGACCCTTACACACCAGCCTCAGCTGGTCTTCTCTTCACAACCTGAAGAGGAAATACACCACCCTGGATACACTAGGTCTTCCTTCTACTCGAAGGGAACACACACACCCTGGAACCCCCAGGTCTTCCTTCAATACGAAGGGAACACAAGAATGTGAAATGAGATCAAGCCCCTAGATCAAGCTTATACAATGCTATATCTGAAGCTAAGACTGAGAGGGAAAGTTCTCAGTGAGGGACACTCTCAGTTTACAGAAGCTCTCAAGACTAAAACAATGAATGCAGAGAACTAAGAGCTAAACAATCAAAGAAGTGAGGCTTGGCTCTTCGAGATGCTCGCAGAAAAACTTGTGAAAGATTGTAGTTGGTATTCTCAATCTGTGAAGTTGTGTTCTTCTGGAGCTTCAGCCTTCTTTATATATTTTCTATTTGAAATTTGAATGTGAAGTGCTCGTTGTCTCTAGCTTTTGTTTATGCTAGACTGCATGGTCCTGTAAAGCAGTCTTTAGCTTTCCATGCACGCAACAAGAGAGAGAGAATCTTCTCTGATATACGTTATCTTCCATATTGTCCAACGTTGTATTGAGGTGCGGTGTTAGAGACCTGCAAGCATTAAATGCTAAAACAATAGACAGCTAGACTGTCTCTTGTTTTCAGTCAATGTTAGATTGATTTTATATAGAAATAGAAGTTCTATTCTGTTCTTCTAAAAAGATGTTTACAGAATAAGCATGAGAATAGAAGATATCGTTTGCATGCACTGCAGTGATACGTTCAGTCATAATAAATGCATGGATGTCAGAAATGTCTATGTGAAGACTTTGACTTTTCAACGAACTCAAAAATGAGTTCAGATATCAAATCGTTATATTCCATGAAATCGTTACATGCATGACTTATGTAATCTTTATGCAAATGAGTTGATATCCATGTAAATCGATGTACACTTATAAGCAAACCGATGCACATACAAATCGTTATGACTCTATAAGCAAATCGTTATGAGCAAGTTGTTATATCAAATCGTTAAAGACAATGTGAATGAATCGTTGTTTGCTGTATCAAATCGTTACAGCGACCAAGTTGTTATGTAACTTGATGAATCATTACAATAACAGAGTCGTTATGTAACTTATCGAATCGTTACAGGGATCAATCATTTTGAAACTTGATCATCATTGTGACACTGAAATCATATTTCTCACTTATCAAATCAATTTGAGAGCAAATCGTTGTTCTTTCTTAAGAATCGACTGGATCACTTATCGAATCGTTATGGAAGCAAATCGTTATGAATACTTAACGAATCGTTATGAATACTTAGCAAATCATTATGAAAGCAAATTATTGCAAACACTTACCGAATCATTGTGAGGGCAAATCATTGCGATCACTTACCGATCATGTGTGGGTAAATCATTGCGATCAATGACGAATCGTTGTGAGGGCAAATTGTTGTGATTACTTAACGAATCGTTGTGAGGGCAAATCGTTGCGATCACTAACGAATCGTTGTGAGGGCAAATGTTGCGATCACTTAACGAATTGTTGTGAGGACAAATCATTATAAAATAGAGAAATCGTTATAGCTTTATTGAAATCGTTATGAAATAAGTGAAATCGTTATGAGCAAGAAGGGAGTCGATCTGTACTTAGAGAAATTTCATGCTTGAATTTTGAAATAGCTACAGTGTAATGAATACTTACTTGAATGGCTTGTTTTTTCTTGGTTTATTTCCTGTGCTCAAATCTTATAGAAAGTATGTTAGATTTTACCAATATCTGAGTTTTGTTAATCACCAAAATGGATATGTAATTTATTTAAATTACTTGGGGATAAACTGATCATCAATCTCCCCATTTTTGGTGATGAGAAAACTTAACAATAAGCATAGATGTTTCTGAAATAAAACTAAGTAAAAAAATGAGGAATTTGCATAAGCATAGATGTGTTTCAGAAGTTATATTTCTCCCCCTTTTTGTCATTAAGCAAAAAGGTAAACTGTGAGACGAAGAAGAAGAGAGATGAGAGCACAAATAGAGAAACAAAGATATTTATTGAGCATTGGAGGGTTCAGAGAGATAGAAGATAGGAGATAAGAGAGATGCAAAGCGCCGAATGACAGGTAGTGCTTGGCGTTCTTGCTCTTCAAAATAGGCTTGAAATGCTCCAAGCTCAATGCGACAGGAGGGTCCCATGGTGGGAGCCATCTCTCTTGATGTGAAGCTGTCTCTATCCGATATGAAGTCCCCATATTTGTCGTTGCCAAGAGTTGTCTTGTAATAGGTGAAGGAACCAAAACTGGCAATTGAAGAAACTAATCAATTTTAAAGGGATAGAAGATCTGATGCTGCCGAAGATCTGATCTGAGAAGCATTTAGCTCTTGAAGCTGTTGAGCTGATAATGGGTAGAGCTTTTCCCAATCAGTAGGCGACAGCCTTTCACACTCAGATAGAATAGGGGCAAGGATATCTGCCTTGAGATACTCCTGAAGATACTGGTTGAATACAATCGATGAAAGGAAAGGTTACGACCTTCTTGCACAGAGAGCCTGGCCATAACCCGAGTAGCTCGCTCAAAAATGAGTGTGCCCATAGAGGAATCCATGATCAGGGAGTGAAGCGGAGGAAGGAACACTACATCAGGAATCGCCAAAGTGGCGAAGTCAACTTGGAGAGGTTCGGTGTGAGAAGCTCTGGAACTGAGAGCATGGATAGCTTGCCTGAACTGGCCCAGTTGCAGTTCTGGAATGTTGGTAAGATAGCAGTAATCGCAATACATTTTGTAGTGCCGGATGAACTTGATTTCCTTCTGAATGAAAGGTCCAAAAGATTTTTATGGTGAATATGAAACCATTCGGAGAGAGGGATAGGAGCTTCTCTGGGTGGATATCTGGCAACTTGAACACGACGAATTGATTGTACAGATCTCTGTGCTCCGATCCCACTGCTCTTCAGTTTTGGCTTCAGTCATGGAGAAAATTTTTGACTGTTGAGCATTGGAAAGAAAGGCATAGGAAAAATGGTATTGAGATGAGCCGAAAGATTTTGGAAGGGAAGGCCAAAGAGGTGAGCAAAAACTACCTTTTGAAGATATCCTCATAGATAGATTGTGCTTATTGGTGATAGAAAGAGAAACCAAAGTGGAGGATAACAGGGTTCAAAAGAGACAGGATGGGTGGAAGTGAGTCTCCTCTTCTTAGGAACAAGGCTGGAAGAGCCTGTCCTGTGAGAATGGGTCCAATAGCCAGGACTGAATGAAGTATTGCTACTTCAAATTCATCCTTGATGTCTTGGATTTCTGTGTGAGCTAATTGGGCACCCTCAGTAATAATAGAATAAAAGAAGGAGGTGTACGTGGATGGAAGATGGATTCAAGGGTGATGGAAGGGAGATCAGATGGTCCTGAAGAAGAAGGACCAGTAGAAGAGGCTCTAGTGGAAGAAGATGCGGGAGGAACCTCAGCAGAGGATAAGGGTGGAGGAATGATGGTGGAGGAGGTAGGAGATGAAGGAGTTTGGGAAGAGAAAGCTGCAGGTGAGGAAATGGTTCTAGAGCGGGTCGTTTGAGGTGGTAGGTGCTAGAGGAGTAGTGATGAAGTGGGTGGAGAAGGAGGGGCTGGAGATGGAAGAGAGGAAAAGACAGAGGGCTCTGAAGCTACAGCCAGTTCTTCTTCTCTTACAGCCACAGATTCCTCTTGAAGTGAAGCATCCTCCGCCGGCCCTGCTGGCCCAGTTCCCTCAGCAACAACCACTTCTTCAATGTGTACATCCTCAACAAGAATGGGCCCTGATGGCCCTGCTGGATTTTCAGTCAAAGGCCCTGATGGCCGCTCTTCCTCTTGCTGCTATTCTGCAATGACAGGCCCCGATGGCCCAGCTTCATCATCCCCAGAAGCCCTTGAAGGTTCAGACTGATCAGCATTAATTTGCCCTAATGGCCTATCACTCTCTTCACTTGGCCCTGAAGGCCCTGCACTACTAGAAGGAGGGGCATGAGATGGTAAGTGATCCCTCACAATTCTGACAAATCCGCAAAAATTTTCCTCATACTGACATAATCTTTCTGTAAGCTTTCGATTTCAGATGATAGTGCCCCAATTCACGGGCAGATGAGCTTTGACAGATAAAAATGGAGGCTATATCCGACCTCACAAAACACAAAATTTTCCCTTGCTCATCCAAGCGCTCAATATAGGTTTCAAATTGATTCAACTTCTTTTTCCCAGACCTCCTTATTGACTTACTGGTGAGGAGAAGGACTTCTTAGCCACACCTTTTCCTTTCACTTCTCTTTCCCTAACACACACATCATCATTGTCTTCTGAAGCACTCCACCATGAGTCCTCTGAGATGATAATCAATGGGGGCACTAGCATTGAGCTCCCCCTGAGCTGATGCCTGCTCATCAATAGATTGCTCCCCCTCAATAGGAGCATCTTCCACAATTATATTTTCATGAGCAATTTCTTGCGCCCCCTGACTGGGAGCCTCCTCTATGGCGATTTCCTCAGTGTGGTCTGGAGTCACATCTTTGCCTCTTGATCAAACCAATTACTGGCTCCTCCTGAGTGCCTTGGATGGAGCCCAGCACATTCCTGAGTACAAAGGCTACTCGGGAAGAGGGAGGAATATCCTCTGATGTGACGGCCCTCATTATACCGGTACGGTTATACCAACCTACGTCGGTATAGCAAGAGTCATCACAGTGGGACATTTACCAACGATGCATTCAGCTGAGATACACGTGAATATAAGAATAGAGTAGAGGAAGTAAAAAGAACTACTGTCTTCATTCATTCATCATCCACATTTAACATACATGAAATTTCAATAACATAAAGAACTTAAAAGTTCACGTAATTTAAATGCTGAAAATTAATACATAGATGTCCACACTTATACAATTTTCTCATGATAGTTCTAGTACAATGTCACTTTTACATACTATGAAAACACAAAAGGGTACAACTGCTCCAACAGTCTAATCTCCGCGCTCGGAGTCCGTCTCCTCCAACGGTGCCACATCACCAACTACACCTATACGCCGAAGCAAGTAGTGAGTCTAAAAGACTCAGCAAGTAACACTACTCATACCATACACGTACATGTCACAGGGGCTATACACACAATTGCAAAAGACTCAACACGTAGCATGCTTAACCTTGAAATGAACATATATCATGATAGTTCTATCAGTAAACACATGATACATGCTTTCAGTTTTCTTAACGAAATGAATTTCCTAACACATGCTCTCTAATCATTCTACTCATGAAATTCTACTTTGCATTTTAACCAAAACATGAAAGCTATTAACATGAATTCCGCGCGCACATGAGAGGGAACACAACTAGCATGGAATCTACATGTTCTTATACATATACATAACCATTTTCACATGCTTAAGCTTGCTGGCTACACATGAGAGCTACAATGTTATTTAAGACACAACATGTGAACAACCGAACATGGAATTGTGTACACATACTCATTTATTTGTCCCTAGCATGGGTTCTAGACACTTGTACATGATCATAACATAAGGAAGCTACTGATTTAGCATGGTTTCAGATTTGTCACAACATGGATTTATAATATCATATCTTCACATTTTTGGTTTCACATTTTCTTTACACAAATTTCCAATTCACTTAAATTGCGCTTTACACATACACATTACACATTGTTCACTTACACATTAACACATTTACACTTTTACATTTAGTGCCGTGACACATAGTCCAAACCACCAAAGAAGGACACAACACATCACATCACATAGACGCCATCTAGGCAATACAATGGCGACTCTTGGACTGCGCAGACCGAGAGAACAAGTCTCCACCTAACCAGTGGTACTTGTCCACCTCCAGGATTTCCCCCTAATGCCCTTAGGGTCACTTACACATTGAACTTTCTCAGGGGATTTTTCCCTGATATGGTTCCACTGCCCTCTACGGAAGCAGTGTCACATTTGGCACAGTTACACATTACACATTTTTACCGATTTTACACATGGTTTGACACATGTCACTCTCACTTCATTCACTTTCTCACTCACATGCAATGCCTCTGTTTTCCTAACATGACACTACAGATTTCAGACATTAACAAGCAGTAATTCCACTAATCAAGTTGGATTAAACAAGAATCAACTCATTTTACAATGACATACATCAATTTCACATTTTTCATGGAAAAATTCATAAGGCATCGTGCTCTGGTCCAAATGACCTGAAATTTTAATCACAAATTAATTTCGGGTTTAGGACCCTTCTGCAATTTTTCAGATTTTTCTAAGTTAAAATGAATTTACATAAAATCAACATCCATTTTTTTTCATGCCATTCATAATTCAAGTCGATATAGAATTATACACAAGTCACATTTTAACCACTCACTGTCTGAACCCTAACAGCATGGAACTACAGAATTCATTTTCGAATTTATCGGACAATCCCTTAATTTATGGAAGATTTATCATGACCTAGCATGATCTCTATTTTTTTTTTCTAAACACATTTTGCAATAATTCACACAAACATAGGAATATTCTCAAATTTAGAATAGGGACTGAACATCACATGCATAATCCTCACAAATTAGGGCATTTAGACTTGTCCTAAATCATGCAAACATGGTTAACAAGATCAAAATTCATCACACATGTATTCTCATGAAATAATTAAACCCTATCATTCATGATAATCCATCCACACACCACATTCATCACATCAACAATATACATAACATATAAATGATTTACAGTATATCCTCATCGTGAAACTATCGAAATAGTTGTATAGAAGGGCAGAACAGATCACTGTTCTGTCCAGATGAACTTGGCGGCGGTCTCTGGCCGCTAGTTCAGTGTCAACGTCATAGTCGGGACGCCAAGCATGATCTCGGCGTCAAGGGACTTTGCCGTTAATGTCAGGTCTGTGCAGAACACAGACCCGAGCTCCAAAGATGGGGTGAATGTGGGGGTCTAGGACACGAGGGAAATTCATAAAAATTGTAGAATCAACCTAGACACATATGGGGACGTTATGATGAGTACTTGCCTTTAGAAAAATGCACCAATGGATCTAGGGCTCAGTGAAGCTCTCCTTGGGCTGTCCCATGAAGCTCTTAGAATGCTTGACTCCGGGTTCCTGAGCGAGCTCCAGTGCCTTCCGAGGTCGGGGAGGCCTTCCTCGTCGACCCAACCCTCCTTAAAGCAGCAGATCCCCGGAACAATCTTCAGGTTGAAGGATTTTGGGTTCCAAAGTGGGGGTTTTCCTCAGTTCAGAAACTAGGGTTTCTTCTCTTCTTTCTCTCTTGCAAAAGGTGAAGAGAGGGTTGGGGACACGATTCGGGTTTAGACATATGGGAGAGGCTTCTCTCCCACGCATGGGGTGACAAGATGGCTTTCAGACCGTTGGGAGACATCTCCCCAATGGGTGAGCTGCCTTGCTTCGGGATTTCCGGCTCTGCTGCGCATGCAGGCCAGAGAAGTTGGCGTCCATATCGTTGGACGCTGGGATTTGTGTTGGCGTCCATGGGTGGACGCTGACACCTCATCGATGTCCTGCTATTGACGCCAATATGGCCTTCGGGCAGAAGTCTAAAACATGCAGAAACCATGCACCTTTTACACCATATACATGCTATATGTATACGTTATCATGTACACACTACCATCAAGCATTACATACATTATTTATACCTAACCTATACACATACACACATAAGTATACCACTAGTACATACGTAGATACATACATACGTACATATACGACACGAATCATTTACTTGCAACACAATAATACAAAAAAATTCGAGGGTCTTACATTTGAACTATGCCCAACGGCTCAATGTCCTCTGGGGAAATATCCTCAATCCTGCTGCTAGATTCTGCTGCTGCTGCTTCCACAGATGGTGCTGCTGCTCTTTCTGCTGGTGTTGTTGCTACTTCTTCTACAGTTGGTGCTTCTACTGCTGCTGCTCCTACTTCTGTTGTTGTCGGAATGGCTTGTTCCTCTTGAATCACAAGAATTGCTCCTGCAGCTTCCTGGTCTTCTTGGGCTTCGCCAATGATGGCTTCACCCTTAGCCACAGAAGTTTTTGACCACACACCATTAACAATAGAAAATCCACTTTTCCTTAAGTTCCTGCTGCGGATTGCCTGCCCCATCTTTTCTAAAATATCTCCCACCACACTGATGCCATAATGCTGAAACATTTTGGTCAGGAGATGGGCATAGGGTAGAGATACATTCAGCTTACTCTTTGTATCCCATACCTGTGCACTTGCAAGTTTCATCCTTTCTAATATTACTTCTGCCGTGTTGATACTTTGATTCTGGACAGCCCAGAACATCAGTCGGAGTCTGCCTTGGTGCAAGTGGAGAAGGTGGCACTCCCAGGGACTACTATTGACACACAATGAATGCAATAGGTGATTAAATGCACTCAACTGGTTGATATCTAGTTTACCATCCTTCAATCTGTATTCGAGACCAACAATCCCTAATCTTTCACCTGGATATCCACAGTGTGAACTCCACTGCGTCCGGAGGTAGTTACACCAAAGAGTGATGCCAATAGATCTCGAGTGACCCTAATCTGAGTTCCCTTGACCATGGAAGTCAAGGTCCCGTCTTCCTCTGTCTTCAGACATACATAGAAAGCTTTTACATGGTCTGGATAACTTACTTCTATAGGTGGCAATCTTTGTCCACTTCAATCTGTCCATAGCTGTGACGATACTGCCCATTCCGTTCTTCTGCAAGTCAGCCACATCCACTGCTATGTGTCCGCAAAGCTTGGTCTTTACTGAAGCAAATCTTTCCTGCTGCTCGGCTGTAAGAAATGCAGTTCCGTAGCCCCGGACGCTGCCAGAAACACCAGAAGAGGCCATGGTTTTGGATGGAAAGAGTTTTTGGAGGACTGGAAGAGAAATGGAACATAAACCTCAAGAAATTTCAGGCGGGAAGTAGTTGGAAGCTTGAAATCTCAGGGAGTCGATGCCGGAGTCGATAGGGTATCGCCTCAGGCAGAAGGAAGAAGATGATGAAGGGATGTGAATCGTTGAAGCACATATTTCGAGATAAAAAAAATTAAATGAAAGACCTTTAGAATTTTGAGGCGCCATGATGGCAGAAAATGACAAACTGACTAGTTCGATAGGAATAACTCTTATAAAATAACGAACTATCACACAAACTTAAAAGGATAGGCAATAATTGGAATTTTGCTCAAATTTTTGGGAGGAAAAATAATTTAAATTCTGAAAATTAATATTTCAGTTTTAAACAGATAATTCTTTCACAATTTACACATGCCCATCCCCTTCTAAGAGAAGTAATCTCTCTTCGGGTAAGGCCTTTGTGAAGATATCTACTAACTGATTGTTTGTATAAATAATGAAATATCTATGTTGCCATTTGCTACATGATCACAAATGAAATGATATCTAACCTTAATGTGTTTGGTCCTTGAGTGTTGTACTGAATTCTTGGTGAGATTTATAGCACTGGTGTTGTCGCATAATAATGGAATTGTCTTGATATGTAACCCATAATCCTCAAGTTGTTACTTGATCCATAGGAGTTGTGTACAACAACTTCCAGCAGCTACGTACTCAGCTTCAACTGTTGACAGAGCTACTGAATTTTGTTTCTTTAAGGACCATGATATCAGACCACCTGCAAGGAATGACAACAACCACTGGTGCTTTTTCTGTCTATTTTGCATCCAGCGTAGTCAGCATCAGAGTATCCTACCAAATTAATTTGACATGATTTTGGATACCATAAACCTAAGTCATAGGTTCTAACTAAGTATCTAAATATTCTTTTGACATTAACTAAATGGGACTCTTTAGGATCTGCCTGATACCTAGCGCACATACATACATTAACAAATATCAGGTCTACTAGCAGTTAAGTACAGTAAAGATCATATCATACCTCTGTAGATTTTTTGATCTACTTTCTTACCATCCTTATCACTGTCCAATCTTGTTGAGGTGTTCATTGGTGTGGACAGTGGCTTGGCACTTTCAAATCCAAACTTTTTTAGGAGATCCTTGGTATATTTAGCTTGACAGATGTGGGTACCATCTTTTCCTTGCTTTATTTGTAATCCAAGGAAGTAGTTAAGCTCCCCCATCATACTCATCTCGAATTCTCCCTGCATAAGCTTTTCAAAATACTTGCAAAGAGATTCATCAGTAGAACCAAATATTATATCATCAACATATATTTGAACAAGTAAAATATGTTTGACCTTAAATTTGACAATAATGTACTGTCTACTTGACCTCTAGTGAAACCATGATCTAAAGTGCACTTAGTCGTTCATACCATGCTCTTGGTGCTTATTTTAATCCATATAGTGCTTTGTGCAATTTAAATACATGATTTGGAAAATCAATGTCTTAAAACCTGGAGGTTGTTCCACATAAACCTCTTCTTTATGAAACCGTGTTTAGAAGGTAGACTTTACATCCATTTGAAATAATTTTATATCTAATGCAGATGCATATGCAAGTAATATTCTAATAGCCTCAAGTCTAGCTACTGTGTATAGGTTTCATCGAAATCTATGCCTTCTCTTGGAATAGCTGTAAGACCCTCGAATTTCCGTCGTATTTTTCGTATTTATGTTGTATATTGTGTAGTATGTAATGTACGTATTTACGTGGATATTAAATAGTATAAATACGTGTACATGTGTTTATATTAAACGTATATAATGTATGTATTGCATGATGATAGTGTGAATATAGTACCATGTACATATTGCATGTATAGAAGCTTGGTATGCATGGTTTTCTGCATAAATTAGGGTTCTGGCCGAAGACCCTATTGGCGTCAACCCCTGGCCGCTGAGGTGGTGTCACGTCAAGCCCTGGACGCCCAACACTCACTCCGGCGTCCAAGATATGGACGTCAACTTCTCTGGCCTGCATGCGCAGCAGAGCTGCTATCTTCTGAAACAAGCATGGCAACCATTGGGGATGTCCCCCAACGGCTCTGAGGGTGTCCCATCACCTTAGTGAGTGGGGAAAAGACCCTCTTTAGGTCTGAACCCAAATTGGCTCCCCCATTCTTCCCCTTCACCCTTGCAAGGGAGAGGTGAGAAAGAAAAACCCTAGAGCTCTGTGAGAAAAACCCAGTTTGAACCCCTAAAATCCGACCCCTTGAAGCTGGTTTTGGAGATCTTCTGCATCAAGGAGGGAGCTGAAGCAAGGGGAAGGCTTCCCCATCACCCCTCGGCGTGGAGATCAACCAGGAGCTCGGAGGAAGGCGATCTTGGAGGTGCTTCTGCACTTCTTGGAACTGCCCAAGGAGGTCTTCTTCGAGCTATAAATTTCTTGGAGGATTTTTAGAGAGGCAAGTGACCTATCTATGGTATCCACGTATGAGTCTAGGAGGTTTTTATGATTTTTATGGAATTTCCCTCGAGTCCTAGACCCTCCATTTCACCCAATTTCAGAGCTCGGTCTGTGTTTCTGCACAGACCTGATTAAACGGCAAGGTCCCTGGACGCCTGTGATGATCTTGGCGTCCATCGACCCTGCCGCTGACTCTGAGTCAGCGCCAGAGACCGCCGTCTAGTTCTTCAGGACAGAACAGTGAGCTGTTCTGTCCCTCTTATACGTTAATTTCGTTATGATTTCGTGATGAGGATATATGGTATTCCTATAAGCTATGTATATTGTGCATAGTGGTTGTGGATGTATGTGAGTTGTGTTGGCAAATGTGGAAAAATGATGTCTTTAACTTGTGAGCATAACTTGTAGATAATTTTTGCAAATTAATGTCCATGATTAGGATTAGCTAAATGTCTTGTTTTGAGTCTATTCATGAAATATTGTGGACATGTATGTATGTTCTGAATTTTTGTAATTCATGCATACTTGTGGAATTGCTAGAAAGTTCGATTCGGTAAAATGAAAGCATGAAAGAAATGGTTGTGGTAACGGATTTATAGATGTATGAATTAGATGATGTTGTATTCTGAATCATGCATTAGTGTTTTCTGTGCAAAACAGTAAGTGGGTGAATTTCAATGTGTTAGACCCATGTTAGCATAAGTTGTGAATAATATGCTAATTAGGTGTTTGATTTTCTGTAAATCCTATTTAGCTCAGAAAAATCTTAAAATTGAGGGTATGATTTGGAACCCGAAAACAGCATGTGGTTAAAATTCCAGGTTAATTGGAACAGTAATAAAAAGTTATGTGTTTTCATGTGAATTGTGAATAATTCGTACATATGATAGTAATGTGATTTTATTTTGTTAAACCCAGCATGATTGATGTGTTTTACTATGTGTTGAATCTTGAAACTCTGTAGTACCATGTTAGGAAACAGAGGTGTTCATGTGAGTAAGAAAGTGTGAATGAAATGAAGAGTGCCAAGTGTAAACCATGTGTAAAACGTTAAATGTGTAAAAGTGTAAACTGTGCCAATGTGATACTGCTTCCGAGAAGGCAGTGGAGCTGTATCAGGGAAAGTCCCCCTGAGAAAGTTCATTGTGTTAAGTGACCCTAAGGGCATTAGGGGAAATCCTGGAGGTGGACAAGTACCACTAGTTAGGGTGGAGACTTGTTCTCCGGTCTGCGCAGTCCAAGAGTCACCATTGCATTGCCTAGATGGTGCCTATGTGTTATGTGATGTGAATGTGTCCTTCTTTGGTGGCTTTGGACTATGTGTCACGGCACTAAAATGTGTAAGTGTAATGTGTAAGTGTATGTGACCATGTGTAAATGTGTAAGTGATATGTGAATGTGCATGTGTAAAGTGTAACCATGTGAAAGAGGAAATTGTGTAAAAGAAAATGTGAAATTCTAGATGTGTAAAAGTGTATTGAAATCATGTGAGGCTAAATCTGAAACCGTATGAATTCAGCAAATGCATGTTAGCAATTCTATGTTTATGTGTGCAAGTGTTTAGAATCCATGATTTGGACATTAATGAGTATGTGTGCAAGTGGCATGATGGATTGTTCATATGTTATGTTCTAAGCCACATTGTAGCTTTCATGTGTAGGTTTATAGTTTTTGACCATGCGAAATCAGCAACCTAAAGCATGTGAAAAAGTCATGTAGGTACTTAAGAACATGTGGAATCCATGCTAACTATGTTCCCCGTTCATGTGTGTAAAGTGTCCATGTTGATAACTCTCATGTTTTTTTCTTTATAAGGTTAAAGTTCATAAGTGAATGGATTAGAGACCATGTGATAGGTGAATGTTATATTTTTTTTGAAATCTGAAAGCATGCGTTATGTATAAAATTGTAGAACCTTCATGATAGGTTGAAACCTTGAATGAACTAGCATGCTATGTGTTGCTAATTGTATGTGCATGTAGAAACCACTAGGACTTGTACGTGTATATCATGCATAGTGTTACTTGCTGAGTCTCTGGACTCACTCCTTGCTTCGGCGTGCAGGTGTAGTTGGTGACACACACCGTTGGAGGAGACGGTGGAGACGGACTCCGAGCGTGGAGACTACCAGCTTTTGAGATCCTTGTGATTGTGTGTACTTCTTATATGTACTTGGACGTTGTATTAGAACTATCATGAAAATAATGTAATATGTGGACATTTGTATTTCTATTTCAGCAAATTTAATCATGTGAATTTTAGTTCCTTTTTGCAAATTGAAAACTGCATGTATGTTAATGTGGATGATGAATGAATGGAGATAGTTCTCTTTTACTTCCGCTACTCTTTTATTATATTCGCGTGTATCTCAGCTGTTTTTGTATCGTTGGGTAATTCCCCACTGTGAGGCTCTCGCTATACCGACGTGGTTGGTATAACCGTACCGGTGTAACGAGGGCCGTCCTCAATAGCCTTGAGCTACCAATCTGGCCTTGTTTCTTATGATCACACCAGCTTCATCCAATTTATTTCTGAACACCCATTTGTGCCAATCACTGGATGATCTGATGGTCTAGGAACAAGTGACCATACCTGGTTTCTCTT
>CM024756.1:50133429-50202516 GCA_014218235.1 Colocasia esculenta
ACACATGCTCACGGACATCTACCACATCGGGGACATAAACACGGTGCTGAAATCTAATCACCCGTCCTCATCACGAGCAATGCCCGCCTTACCCACTAACTCTAACAATCTAGGATCGGCTTTTTCTCCTCAATCACCTCATCCAAGACTGAGGATCTAAGGGATAGCTGAGCTACAAAAGCCTGACACAACGATGGCTCTAACTCGGTCATAGAGCACGCTGCATCCTCTAACATCATCCAATCCTGCTGGAGCGAAGACCTCTTTCTACTAAGAGCATCCGCTACGACGTTCGCCTTTCCAGGATGATACTGAAGGTCAAAGTCATAGTCCTTCAAGAACTCAATCCATCTCCTCTGCCTCAGGTTTAAATTCCTTTTGGAGAAAAGATACTTCAAGCTCTTGTGGTCGGTAAACACCTCAAATCTGACACCATAAAGTAGTGCCTCCAGATCATTAGTGCATGAACCACTGCTGCGAGCTCTAATCATGAGTCGGATAGTTCCTCTCATGCTCCTTCAACTGACGAGAAGCATAAGCCACTACCCTCTTCTTGCTGCATGAGCACACAGCCTAAACCAATCTGAGATGCATTAGTATAAATGGCAAAACCTTCTAGACCACGGGGCAATACCAATACCGGAGCAGAAGTAAGCTTAGCCTTCAATAGCTGAAAGCTACGCTCACATGCCTCAGACCATACGAACTTCTAACCCTTTCTGGTCAGCTTTGTCAAAGGGGCGGCGATGGATGAGAAACCCTCAATGAATCGCTGATAATAACCAGCTAACCCAGGGAAACTACGAATCTCCGAAGGGGTCCTGGGAATCTCCCAATCCATAACTGCCTGGACTTTGCTGGATCAACAGCTACACCAACACGGAGATAACAGCCCGAGAAAATGAACCTCGCGCAACCAGAACTCGCACTTGCTGAACTTCGCATACAGCTTGTGCTCACGGAGAACTCTAAGACTACCTCAAATGCTGACGATGTGTGGCCTCATCCGGAGAATAGACCAACACGTCATCAATAAACACAACAACAAAGCTATCTAATACGGACTAAACACCCGGTTCATGAGATCCATGAACGCTGCAGGGGCGTTGGTCAATCCGAAGGGAAGAACCAAAAACTCATAATGTCCATAACGGGTTCTAAATGCCGTCTTGGACACATACTCACTCCTAATCCCAACTGATGATAACCAGATCGCAATTCAATCATGGAAAAGACTGATGCCTCTCGCAACTGGTCAAACAGATCATCAATCCGAGGTAAGGGATACCTGTTCTTCACAGTCACCTGGTTTAGCTTCCTATAATCAATACACAACCGAAGTGACCCGTCTTTCTTCTTGACGAATAATACAGTGCGCCCCCAAGGGGAAACACTAGGGCGAATAAATCCCTTATCGAGCAATTCCTGCAATTGCTTCCTCAACTCGGCTAATTCTGTAGGGGCCATCCGATATGGGGCCTTCCAGATAGGAGAGGTGCCTGGAAGCAACTCTATAGTGAACTCTATCTCCCTATCCGGTGGCAATCCAGACAAGTCATCGGGAAAGACATCTGGAACGTCCTGCACCACATCGATCTCTGCAAGAGTCAGTGACGAATCAGCATCGGGTACTAGCATAACGCTGGCAAGAAATGCGTCACAACCCTTGTTCACTATGCACATCGCCTTCATGGCAGAGATAACTAACTTTCCCGCTAAGTTCTTTGGCAAGGGATGAGAGAACTCATCCTCACCAGGAATGCGGAAAACAATCTTCTTCCTACGACAATCCACTAACGCATAGTGCTCCTCTAGCCAATCCAGACCAAAGATACAATCATAATCCTTCATCTTTAGCAAGAAGAAACACCCATCTAGGAATCTATCCTCAATGCACACAGGTAACGACGGAATGCACTTCCTAGTCGATACCGTACCCGCAAAGGTGTGCACAGAGAAAGGGACCTCTAACTCCTCAGACTCTATGCCTGAGTCTAGGGCTAACAGCCTAGCGAACCGCTCAGAAATGAATGAGTGAGTAGCACCCGTATCAAACAAAACCCGAGTGTGCACACCGAAAAGTAAATCTGTACCTTCGGTGACATGCTCCGCCTGCTCGGCGTCCTCACGAGCTAACGCAAACACTCAAGCTGGGGCTCGAGGCCTTCCTGGTCGTCCTGTAGCTGGCGCGGCTGCCGCTACTGCTGGTACTGGCGCTCCACGCTGAGCTCCCTGCTGAAGTCTTGGGCAATCCTTGATCTTGTGGTCGCTGATCCCACACTTTAAGCATCTACCCGCTACTAACCAGCACTCGGAACCTCCATGGGTCTTCCCACAATGGGGACACTCTCTCTTCGCACCAGGGGAACGTACAGAAGGTACCTGAGAGTTGCTGACTGCCATTGGTTTCTGCGGTGTCTGGTACACCATTTTCCTCTTATCCTGCCGCTGAAAATTCATTGTCGGCCTCTTCTGCGAAGCCTTCTTCTCCTCCTGGTACTGCTCCATTTCTCCCTCCTGTCTGCAGGCTGCGCTGAGGGCCTCGTCTAGCGTGCGGTGGTCGAACGCCACGAGCCTCGTCCTCAGTGATGGTTTGAGACCCATCACAAACTTCTTGGTCTTCCTGCGCTCATCTTCTACTATATGCGGTGCATATTTAGAAAGTTCAGAAAACCTTGCCTCGTATTCCAGAACAGTCATTGATCCTTGCGTCAGGGAAAGGAATTCTTGCTCCATCTTGTTCTGGATATGCTTGGGACGAACTTGGCTCGGAAGAGCCTCACGAACGCGTCCCACGCCACATCTACTGCTCCGTCCTCGAAGCGCGTACGCAGTAGGGAGAACCACCATACATTAGCTCTCTCCTGCAACACACCTTCATAAGCACTAACCAACAATTTTAACTTTAACACCAACATCAAGCATAAACTAAAGCATACCTGTAGCATGTAGGTGGCTAAGGTCACCTTGTCCTCGTCAGGACACCTGATAGCTCGGAAGATTTCTCCGTCTCCCTCATCCAGCTTTCTGCCATTAGCAGATCACTCTCCCCCTTAAAAGAGGGTGGGGCCATCCCTTGAATTGCTCCATGATGGAAGGTCCACCATGGTCCTGAGCTGGGGCTTGAGCCTGCTACATTAACACATAACAATATACAATAAACATAATATCATACAATTTAATAGAAAACTATAGTTGTTTTATTATTCTACCTGGGCTCCAACTGGGCGGGCTGGAGTGCGGCTGGGTTGGGCCTGCGTCTGCATGGCTTGCACAGACCTTGCATGAATACTCCATAGTCCCACTGGCGGTGTGGGGAAGCACAGGACCCTGTGGGGCCGAGGCCTGCTGCTCCGTCCGCTCCTCACGCCCATGCTCGTCGTCGCGAGCTGGCACACCTCCACGTCGTCCACGGGAAGCCATGGCTGTAATAAAATTTCAGCCACCAATTAGAGCTAGGTTACTAAGTTCTCTAACCATTTTTTATCTATCTTTCATTTTCTATTAGTGTTTTCTACACATGTGGACATACTCAGCATGCAATGGGGATGATGACTTAAGTATATTCATGTGCAATCTCAACCGGTCTCTCTGATACAAATCTCTGTGACGACCCTCATTATACCGGTACGGTTATACCAACCCACGTCGGTATAATAAGTGCTGCCACAGTGGGACATTTACCCAAACGATACAAACAGCTGAGATACACGCGAATATACAACATAGTAGCGGAAGTAAAAGAGAACTATCTCCATTCATTCATCATCCACATTAACCATACATGATTTTTCGCAATTAACAATAAGGAACTAAGAGCTCACATAATTTAATTGCTGAAATAGAATTACAAAATGTCCACATAATACATTCCTTTCATGATAATTCTAATACAATGTTCCAAATACATACTATGAAGTACACAAATCACAAGGAAGCTCCAAGACTAGCTACTCTCCGCGCTCGGAGTCCGTCTCTGCTGCCTCCTCCAAAGGTACTGTGTCACCAACTATACCTGTACGCCGAAGCAAGGAGTGAGTCCAAGGACTCAGCAAGCAACACTACTCCTGATGTACACTTATAAATCCTAGTGGTTTCTATATGCACATTACAATTAGCAACACATAGCATGCTGGTCAACTCAAGTTTTCAACCTATCATGAAAGTTCTACAAATTATACATAACTCATGCTTTCAGATTTTTAAAATGAAATTCACCTATCACATGGTCTCTATTCAATTTACTCATGAACTTTAACCTTTTAAAGAATCAAACATAAGAGCTATCAACATGAACATTTACATGCATGAAAGGTAACGCAACTAGCATGGGTTTTACACATTTTTAAACACTTACATGACCTTTTCACATGCTTTAGGTTCTGATTTCATATAGTTTCATAGCTGAAAACCTATGCATGAGAGCTACAATAATGCATAAAACATGTCACATTAACACCATTCATGCTATCTTGTGCCCCGTTTCACTAATTATCCCTAACATGGATCTAAGCATCCTTGCACATTAAATTAATGATCATAACATGAATTTACTGAATTCACATGGTTTCAGATTGTATCACATGGTTTCAATAACACATTTCCACATCTTTTTTCACATTTTTATTTGCACAAGTTTCCTCTTTCACATGGTTCACTTACGCATACACATTCACATGTCACTTACACATTTACACATGGTCACATACACATTTCACATTACACTTTACACATTTTTAGGTGCCGTGACACATAGTCCAAACCACCAAAGAAGGACATATACACATCACATTACACATAGACGCCATCTAGGCATTCCAATGGTGACTCTTGGACTGCGCAGACCGGGAGAACAAGTCTCCATCCTAACCAGTGGTACTTGTCCACCTCCAGGATTTCCCCCTAATGCCCTTAGGGTCACTTAACACAATGAACTTCTCAGGGGGACTTTTCCCTGATACAGCTCCACTGCCCTCTACGGAAGCAGTGTCACATTGGCACAGTTACACATTTACATTTTTACCGTTTTACACTTGGTTTTACACATAACACTTCATCTCATTCACTTTCTCACTCACATGAATACCTCTGTTTTTCCTAACATGGTACTACAGAATTTCAAGGTTTAACTACAGTAAACACACTAATCATGCTGGTTTTAAACAAATCTAATCACATTAAGATCATATGCACGAATTATCACATTCACATGAAAAACACATAACATTTTATTTACTGATCCAAAAGACCTAAAATTTTAACCACAGGTTGTTTTCGGGTTCAATGTCATACCCTCAATTTGTCAGATTTTTCTGAGCTAAATAGGATTTACAGAAAATAAAACGCCTAATTAGCATGCTATTAACAACTTAAGTTAACATGGGTCTAACACATTTTGCAAATTAGCCACTTGCTGTTTGAACATAAGCTATTCACATATGCATGAACTGAGAACACCAAATTTCCCTAATTCATACATCTATGGATTGAACACTACAAATCATTCTTGCATGCTTTTATTTTACCGAACCAATTTATTTGCAAATTACACAAGTATGGATAATTTACCAAAATTTGCAAACACATATGCTAACCCACTGATCTTCATGATTAGACTAAAACCATGGCATTCATGCACATTCTAATCAGGAAATTAAATTTGTAAAATCAACATTTCATACTCACAAGTTTAAGGAACACCATTTTCCCACAAGCACCACACACACCACATTCGTCCACACACCACAATGCACAATATACATAGAGTATAAGGTTTACCATATATCCTCATCACGTAAAACATACCGAAATTAATGCATAAGAAGGACAGAACAGCTCACTGTTCTGTCCAGAAGAACTCGACGGCGGTCTCTCGCCGCTGACTCAGGGTCAGCGGCATGGTCGATGGACGCCAAGCATGAACTGGACGTCCAGGGACCTTGCCGTCGATCTGGTCTGTGCAGAAACACAGACCCGAGCTCTGAATCTTGGGTGAATTGAAGGGTCTAGGACTCGAGGAAAAATCCATAAAAATCACAAAACCAACCTAGACTCATAAGGGAACATCAGGGATAGGTCACTTGCCTTTCGAAAATTCTTCTAAGGGATTTAAAGGCTTGGTGAAGACCTCCTTGGGCAGTCCCAAGAAGTTGCAGAAACGCCCTCTAGATCGCCTTCCTCCGGGCTCCTGGGTGATCTCCAAGCCGAGGGGATGTCGGGGAAGCCTTCCTCTTTAGTCCAGCTTCCTCCTTGTCGCAGTAGATCTTCAGACCAAGCTCCAAGGGGTCGGATTTGAGGGTGGTAAATGGGGTTTTTTTCTCACAGCTCACCTAGGGTTTTCTTCTCTTTTTCCTCCCTTGCAAGGGTGAAGGGAAAGAGTGGGAGAGTCCAATCGGGGTTCAGGGTTAAGGAGAGCCCCTCACCACTCCCATACCGATTTGACAACCTGAGAGCCGTTGGGGGACATCCCCCAATGGTTGCCATACCTTGTTTCAGAAGCATGCAGCTCTGCTGCGCATGCAGGCCAGAGAAGTTGGCCTCCATATCGCTGGACGCTGGAGTTAGTGTTGGCGTCCATGTCTGGACGCTGGCACTGCTCAACGGCCTGGGGTTGACGCCAAGGTGGCCTTTGGCCAGAACTCCAAGTTATGCAGAAAACCATGCATACCAAGCATATATACATGCAATATGTATATGGTATTGTATCCATACTATCATCATGCAATACATACATTATTTATGTTTAATATAAACACATGTACACGTAATTATACTAATTAATGCGTACGTAAATATGTACATACATACACAAATACAAACATACACACATAAATGCAAATAATGCGATGGAATTTAGAGGGCCTTACATCTGTCAAGCAAAATACACCAAGGAGCTTCTGAAGAAATTCGGATTCGACATGCTAAGCCACTGTCAACACCTATGAGCACATCAACAAGGATGGACAGTGACAAGAATGGTAAGAAAGTAGATCAAAAGAACTATAGAGATATGATAGGTTCATTACTTTATCTAATAGCTAGCAGACCTGATATTTTATTTAGTGTACGTATGAGTGCTAGATATCAAACAGATCTTAGAGAATCTCATTTAATCAATGTCAAAAGAATTTTCAGATATTTAGCTAGAACTCATGACTTAGGTCTGTGGTATCCGAAGTCATGTGAAATTAATTTGATAGGATATTCTGATGCTGACTATACTGGATGCAAATTAGATAGAAAAAGCACCAGTGGTTGTTGTCAATTCCTTGCAGGGTGTCTGATATCCTGGTCCTCCAAGAAGCAGAATTCAGGAGCACTCTCAACAGCTGAAGCTAAGTATGTGGCTACTGGAAGTTGCTGTACACAACTCCTATGGATAAAGCAACAGCTTGAGGACTATGGAGTGCACATCAAGTCTATCCCACTGTTGTGTGACAACACTAGTGCCATAAATCTCACCAAAATCCAGTACAACATTCAAGGACCAAGCACATTGAGGTTAGATATCACTTCATTCGAGATCATGTAGCTAATGGTAATTTAGACATATCTTTTATTGATATAAATGGTCAGTTAGCAGATATTTTCACAAAAGTCTTACCCGAAGAGAAGTTCACATCTCTTAGAAGGGAATTGGGCATATGTAATTTGTGAAAAGATTTCTGTTCAAAACTAATAAATAAATTTTCAAAATTTAAGTAAACTTTCTCTCCAATGGCTTTAAGCAAAAGGAAGTTAAATTATCTCTCCTGGCCGCTCTCTTTCTAAAGTATGTTGAGTTGGTCAAACTTGTTTGTCATTTTCGGCCACCTTTTGGCGCTTCACATTTCGGTAAAGCCTTTAATTAACTTCAAAATCGATGTGAAAATGATTCAGCTCCTACCCTACCCTTTTTCCCTCTTTCGTCTGGTTGCCTGAGCCGATGTCCTAACGACTCCGACATCGACTTTCTGCTAATTTGAAGCTCCTCTCTTCTTCCCGCGAAGAATTTCTTGAGGGCTTTTATCTCCTCTTTCCATCTCAACCCTCTAGAAAATCTTCCTCACCCAAGTCCATGGCATCGTCCATTGTCTCCGGAAGTTTGGGTGGTTACAGTGCTGAGTTCCTATCGGCCGAGCAGCAGGAAAGGTTTACTTTCGTGAAGACCAAGCTTTGTGGAAATAAGGCGGTAGATGTTGCAGATCTAGAGAGGAATGGTATGATCAGTGTAGTCGTCGCTATGAGAAGGATGCAGTGGATGAGAATCACCACCTTCTCTGAGGTAAGCTATCCAGACCTCGTGAAGGCATTTTACGTGTGTTTGAGAACAGAGGCAGACAGGTCCTTGATTTCTTCTGTCAAGGGAACCCAAATCAGGATTGACCATGAAGTTTTGAAGACCCTATTTGGTGTGAGCACATCTGGTCATAGTGGAGTCCACTCTGTAGACACCCAGGCAAAGGGTCTAGGTATTGTTGGTTCAGAATTTAGACTGAAAGATGGCAAATTAGATATCAATCAGTTGAATGCGTTCAATCGCCTTCTGCACTTTGTAGTCTATCAAATACTTGTTCCTAGAAGTGCTACTTTCTCAACATGCACCAAGGAAGACTCGGATATGATGTTTTGGGCCATTCAGAACCAAGAATCAACATGGCCGAAGTGATGATGGAAAGGATGAAGTTTGCCCGTAATCAAATTTGGGATAACAAAAGTAAGTTAAATGTATCCCTACCTTATGCTCATTTGCTCACCAAAAATTTTCAGCACTTTGGAGTATACGTGTCTGGCGCCGTTGTAGAAAAGATGGGCCAAGCAATTAGGTCTCGAAACCTAAGGAAAAGTGGTTTTTCAGTGGTCAACGGAGTATGGACCAAGACCTCAGTGGCTGAGGGTGAACCCATCCTAGGGGAAGCCCAAGATGTCCAGCTCGAAACAATAGCAGTAGAGTTAGAAGGTCCATTAGCAGTTGCAGAACCAGCAACAGAAGAGGCCGCAGTGCCTAGAGTTTCACAGGAAATAGCTGCCAACAGAGAAGTTGCAATGGAAACTCCGGTAGCTCAAGAAATTGTAACAGTGGCAGATTCTGTCAGAAGTTCAGAGGATCCACTTCCCACCTCCTCTGTGGCATCTGTACTTCAACAAGTTTTAGATTCCATTCACTCCACCCCAGTGGTTCAAAACACTGGTGGGAGTTTGGTTGATCAGATTGTGGCATCTGGCCACATTGAAAATTCTGTTTTGATAGATGCTCCTATTTAGGGGGAGCAAGGAAGAATTATGGAGGAGGCTCCTATTCAGGGGGAGCAAAATATTGAGAAGGAAGCAGCATCTCAAGGGGCACATTCTGAAGATGCTCCTGTAACTGAAGAGCATATTGATGTTCCAATAGAGGTTGAGGAGCAAGTGGAAAGGAGAAGCCCAAGCAAGAAAATAGCTCACAGAAGGCAGAAGAAAATTCTAAAGAAGCTGCACTTGAAGCCTATCTTGAAGAGATTGGATGATCAAGGTAAAGTCTTGACATCAGTGCAGTCAGCTGTGAGTTCTGTCATTGTGTGCCATGAATCTATGTCAAGTGACATTTCTCAAATCAGTAATGCCATGGAGTGGTTCAATGAGGAATTGCGCTCTATGAAGGTGATGATGTCTGAAATTTTGAAGACTGTAGGACCCAAAGATCCTACTTCTCAAGAGTGTGAGCCTTTAGGGCAAAGTGAAGGTAATGCAGGGCCATTCGGGCCAATTGGTGTTGATCTTGTGGAGTTGCCATCTTCAGTTGATGCTCCAGTAGGGCCATCAGGGCCAAGTATTGCAGTTTAGCCTTCTGAGAATTTGCCTATTGAAGATTCTGATATCTGTCAGGGGTCTGGGCCGAAAAAGGAGATTCTTCATCCAGTGGAACCGGTGGCTGAAAGAGCAGACCAGGCTGTAGCTCCTGAGCCCCCTGCCTCTTCTACTCTTCCTACTCCAGCCGCTCCTTCTCCACCATCTTCTTCCACTGCACCTCCAGCTCCAACCACCTTTAAACGACCCCGTCCAATATCTGTATCCTCTCCTCAACCATTTCCCTCTCAATTTGCTTCATCTCGTGTTTCTTCCACCATTGTTCCTTCTCCACCATCTTCTCAGAATCCACCAGCATCCTCTTCAGCTAGGCCATCTTCTTCTGGTCCTTCCTCCTCAGGACCCTCTGCTCTCCCTACCATAACTCCCGCCTCTATCTTCAATCCACCTACACCTCCTTCCTTTATTACCATCATTCCTGAGGGTGCCCAACTCACTCAGGTTGAAATCCAGGATATCAAGGATGAATTTGAAGTAGCAATACTTCATTCAGTCCTTGCTATTGGCACCCACACTCACATGATAGACTCTTCTAGTCCTGTCTCTAAAAAGAGGAGACTCACCTCCACTCATCCTATCTCCTCTGACCTTTGTTATCCTCCCCTTTGTTTTCCCTTTCTATATCCAATAAGCAGAAACTTATCTATGAAGAATATCTTCAAAAAGTAGTTTTTGCCCACATTTTTGGCCTTCCCTTCCAAAATCTTTCTGATCATCTTGCCACCATCTTTCCTTACACCCATCTCTCTAAGGCTCAACAGTCAAAAATTTTCTCCATGACTAAAGCCAAATCTGAAGAGCAGTGGGCTCAGAGCAACAGAGATCTGTACAGTCAATTCCGTCGAGTTCAAGCTGCCTGATATCTGCCTAGGGAAGCTCCTCTTCCCCTTTCTAAATGGTTCCAGATCCATCACAAAAATCTATTTGGACCCTTCATTCAAAATGAAATTAACTTTATCAGGCAGTATCAGATGTACAGTAACTACTGCTATGTAAATCGCCTCCCTAAATCTCAACTGGGTCAATTCCGATAAGCCATCAGGGCTTTCAGTTCAAGCACAGCTCCTTCGGACTCCCTTAAGGTTGATTTTGCTACCTTAGTCATTTCGGATGTAGTGTTTCTTCCCCCTCTCCATGCCCTGATTATGGATTCTTCTGTGGGGACACTTATCTTTGAGCGAGCTGCAAGGGTAATGGCCAGGTTATTTGTGTAAGATGGCCGTGATCTATCTTTCTCGAGATTTGTCTTCAAGCAATATCTTCAGGGGCATATCAAGACAGATGTTCTGGCCCCCATTCTCTCTGAATGTGAGCGCTTGTCTCCTGCAGATTGGACGAAGCTCTATCCCTTATCTACTCAGCAGCTAGGCGATCTAAATGCCTCTCAGGCCAGCGCCAATCAACCTCCCTTGTCTCCCGGTGAATTTTTGGATGCCAACTCTCTTCACCTCATCCGGGATTCCTATCTGACCTGGGTCAAACGATATAAGGTTTTCTTTGCTTTAAAGAAAGAGCTTAGATCGCATCAGATTGATTATCCCCTCAAGATTGATGCCTTTCTTCGGTTTGCCAGTTTTGGGTCATTCTTAACCTACAAATAGCCCTTGACAATGCTAAATATGGGGATTTGATTTCAGATCGAAGGCAGCTTCATATCAAAAGGATGGGTCCCACCATGGGACCCTCCTATCAAATTGAATTTGGGGCCTTTCAAGCTTTTTTTGAAGAGCAGGAACGCCAGGCACTCCCTGTCATCAGGCGCTTTAGCTCCTTGTTGTCTCCTGCTTATTATTTACCTGTAACCCCTCAAAACTAATCAATATATTTGGTTGAGTGCCCTTCCATCTTTTCTCTTCTTCTTTGTCGAAGTTTATCTTTTTGCTTAATGACAAAAAGGGGGAGAAACATTCTTAGCATGCCTGAAATATTACATTCCGCAAATTCTTGCTCCCTGATAAGTTTTGTCATCACCAAAAAGGGGGAGATTGATGATCAGTCTGTCTCCATACAATTCTAATTAATTATATATCTATTTTGGTGATTAACAAAACCCTATCAAAGTTCTCTAACATATATTCCATAAGTCTTAAGTACAGGAAATACTCCATGGTCAAACAAGCCAATATTGGTAAGTATCATATTTATGAAGCGTTAATTATTTCAAGATTATATTTCTCTAAGTCCACATCGACTTCTATTGAAAGTCACAACGATTTCCTTCATGTATATTGATTTTAATAGAGCTATAACGATTTGACATCGTAACGATGTGCTCATCGCAATGATTCCTTCAGTCATCATAACGATTTACTCATCGCAACGATTTCTTTAGTAATCGTAACGATTTGCTCATTGCAACGATTTCTTTAGTCATCGTAACGATTTTCTCATCGCAACGATTTTTTTAGTCATCGTAACGATTGCTCATCGCAACGATTTCTTTAGTCATCATAACGATTTGCTCATCGCAACGATTTCTTTAGTCATCGTAACGATTTGCTCATCGCAATAATTTCTTTAGTCATCGTAACGATTTGCTCATCGCAACGATTCCTTCAGTCATCGTAACGATTTGCTCATCGCAACGATTTCTTTAGTCATCGTAACGATTTGCTCATTGCAACGATTTCTTTAGTCATCGTAACGATTTGCTCATCGCAACGATTTCATTAGAGCTCGTAAAGATTTGCTCATCGCAACGACTTCTTTAGAGCTCATAACGATTTGCTCATCGCAATGATTTCTTTAGAGCTCATAACGATTTGCTTCGCACAACGATTTCTTTAGAGCTCATAATGATTTGCTTCGCGCAACGATTTCTTTAGAGCTCATAATGATTTGCTTCGCGCAACGATTTCTTTAGCGCTCATAACGATTTGCTTCGTGTAACGATTTCTTTAGCGCTCATAACGATTTGCTTCGTGTAACGATTTCTTTAGCACTCATAACGATTTGCTTCGCGCAACGATTTCTTTACAGCTCATAACGATTTGCTTCGCGCAACGATTTCTTTAGTGCTCATAACGATTTGCTTCGTATAATGATTTCTTTAGCGCTCATAAAGATTTGCTTCGCGCAACAATTTCTTTTGCGCTCACAATGATTTGCTCTTTATAACGATTTCTTCAGTATTCATAACGATTCCTTTAAAGAATACAACGATTTCCTCAGTATTCATAACGATTCCTTTAATGAATACAATGATTTGCTCTCTATAACGACTTGTTAAGTACTCATAACGATTCTTCACTAAACACTTGATCATAACGATTTCATAAGTCATATAGGCAACGACTTTATGGTTTATATCGACTTGATATTTATCATATTTCTGAAAGCGTTGAATAGTCAAAGTCTTCTGATATCTGTCTGACTGCTGTGCATTTAATGAACACAGAACGCATCTCTGCATGCATGCAGATGAGATCTTTCCATTATCGTGAATACTCTGCTAACATCTTTTTAATGTAGCAAAATGGAATTACTATTCTTGTTGAATATTCACATCAACGTTTACTGACAACAAGAGACAACCTAGCTGTCTACTGTTCTAGCATTTAATATGTGCAGGGTCCTAAAGATATTTTATTATACAACGTCGGACCATATAGACGCCAGAAGATCCTATCTCTTTGCGTACACAACTAGATAAAAGTCTGTTGACTAGAATCCTCCAAGTCTCAATCAGTCTAACGTCTATCAAACAAAGAGACAATGGTTACCTTAACGACTACATTTCAAATTGGAGATATAAATTCAAGACAGGAGCTCCAGAAGTTCTTCAAGTGACTTACCATTGAATACTACAAGCATTGCAGATCTTCTGAAAGAATCCAAGAGCCAATAATTCAATTCTAGTGTGTCTTAGCTCTTTGCTCTCTATGCTGTAAGAGAAATCCTAAGAGAGCCAGTATAGTTCTGAGAGAGTGCCTTGTTTAGATTATTTAGTCTCAGTGCTAGTAGCTTCAGATCTTGACTTGCTAAAGCTTGATCTAGGGGCTTGAATTCCTATTTATTCCTTTTGTGTTGTTGTTCCCTTCTGTTGTGAAGGAAGACCTGGTGGGGAGCCAGGGTGTTGTGTTCCCTTCTGTTGTGAAGGAAGACCTGGTGAGAGATCCAGGGTGTTGTAGTTCCCTTCGTGTGAAGGAAGACCAGCTGAGCTGGGTGTTGTTTTGTCCATAGGGGGACTATACCCTAGTTAGTGGAATCTTGAGTTGTTGCTCAGGGACTGGACGTAGGACTCCTAAGGAGAGAAGGTCTAAACCAGGATAATTCCTTGTGTTGTGTGATTGCTTATTGTGTGTTTGTCTTTTATACTAACCTCATCTAACCTTCATCGAAGAACATCTTTGTATGAATGTTTTAAGTACAGGGATTAATCAAATAATTTTTTAAAAGACCCATTCACCCCCCCTCTGGGATCGTCAACTAGGCAACACTAACTTTGAGGACGAAGTTTTCTTTTAGGGGGAGAGGGTGTAAGGCCCTCAAATTTTGTTCATATTATGTTTATTTAATTTTGTACATATGGTATTTACTTATTTTCTATACATAGTATGTTTATTATTCTCTGCATGTGTGCTTGTTGATGTTTAAGTTCTGTCTGAAATCCCTGGTTAACGTCAACATCACCTGATGTTAACATCAGGTTGACGGCAACATGTGTGCGTTGACTACATGGCCAGAGAATATAAACGTCCAAATTAATTGACGTTCACTTCCTGTTAACGGCAACAAAGTGGCCGTTTACTTCTCCGATTGCATTTGGTATTCCAGATCTGAAACGACTGTGTTTTCTCTAGGAACTAATTAGGAAACCCAATCCCAATGGTAGGAATCCTAATACTAGGTGCACCCCAACTCTTAACCCTATAAAACATAGAGATTTCGGCTAGGTTAGGTCCTTTGGTTGAGAGGAAAATATACGGTTCGGTTGTGAGAAAAACTAGACTTTTGCAAGGCTTGATCCGACGTTTAAGAGCTTCTTTTTGGCGATCTTCTTCGATTGGGAGGTGCTCCTGGTGTTGAAGAATCTTCCCCGACTTCGGAGGACCTTCTATTCGGGCGTGAAGACTAGATTTAGGCTGGAGATGTGCACCTTCTTTGCTTCGCCGAGGAGGGCTTCATCGCCAAATTCAATCCTTGTAGATTTTATTCTAGGCAAGTAGCTAAGGGGTATCATCCCTAGACATGTCCCCTAGGTTCTAGGTATTTTTTCAGATTTTATTTCATGTCCTGGAACCACAAATTCTCTTATTTTATGGAGTTCAGTCTGCACTTTCTGTATACAGAAGGTTGACAGCAACCATGTTGCCGCCAAGTTCATGAGTTAACGATAACATATTGTGCCGTAAACCCATGTTGACGACAAGGACCTTGCCGCCAAGTTCTCAAGGTTTTACAGAACTCTGATCTTAATATCTGTGCTGTGATTTTCAAACTTTTGGATGTCTGTGCATGCTATAAAAATTATGGTCGGTCAGGTATGGTCTTTAGGTCAGATCATGAGTTTCTGTCCAATTTCTGAGCATGATATTATTTAATATAAATTCAGTTATGGTGAAATATGCATGTTTTGACAATATTTAATTCTGAACAAATAGTTTTACCGTATGTTATGGTTACAAAGAATTTTCATGATCTTAGAGTTACTGTTTGCAAGTTTTAGACTATTAGAACTGACTGTTTTACTGTCTATCATGTTGAGTGGAATATTTTGCTAAATTTGCATGAAATCTATTTTAAAGAATAAAAATAGTTTTACTGTTGCAAAAAATCTGAAAAAATTAGACATATGACATATTACATGTATAGAGTATGTGCTTAAAATTTGATACTGTTTTGATACCCGTGGGTAATGTTTTCTTTTAACAAGGGTAATTAGGCCATGTTAAGTATGATTGATTAAGAGCATGTACATTCCAGTGATTAGCAACATGTTTTGGCACTGTTATGCTTAATTTAACCCTATGAAATAGTCATGTTAAGTTTTGTAACCTGAAGTATGTATGATTAAATGAAGTGCATGTGAATGGATCAAAAGTGCATGTAAGTAATGTAAATCATGTGGATAAGTGAGAAAAATGTGTTTAAGTGATCATGTGCCGAAATTGACACTGCTACCATAGAAGGCTGTGGAGCCGTACTGTAGAAAAGTCCCTATAGAAAGGCTCATTGTGTATGCGATATCCTGTGGGCATCAGGATGAAATCCTGGAGGTGGACATGTACCACTAGTTAGGGTGGAGAGGGCTTCTCTCGGTTCTGCGCAGTTACCAAGATTCGTCGCTATATTGCCTAGATGACGGGTATGCGTTATGTGAATGTGTGTCCTTCTTTATGGTGGTTCAGACTATGTGTCACGACAATTAAAGTGTAAAAGTTTATAAATGTGCAATGTGATCATGTGATAGTATTGTGTAAATTGATATCATGTGAAAAGATGTGAAACCATGTGAATGTGATATGTTTATGTTAAAACAACAAGTAAAAGGTATGAATATGTGTTATAAAAGTATGTGAAAAATATTAGACATCATGCTAGAATTGTTAGTTACTATGTGCATAATATCATGATCTAATTGTGTAGAGTTATGAAATGATATAAATTGAGATTAGCACAATGAATCAAGTCATTATCATGTGTAGAAAGCATGTATAGGTTGTTCATATATATTTGCTTAACTGAATGAATCATGTGACATATATTTCTCTCATTGTTTAAAAGATTAGCATGTATGTGATATGTGTAAGGATGTGCCTTTAGGTTGCTTGCTGGGTCTTTTTGGAAGACTCATACTTGCTTTAACATACATGTGAGACAGGTGTCCCCGTGCTAGAGGAGGACATAGTGAGGAGCGACTTCGAGTGAGAGGAGTAGCTGCACTTGTGGAGATTTACTGCTTAGACTACCTTTTCATTTACTAGCATGTGAACAATGTTATTCATATGGACATGTATAATTGTGGACATTTGTTATTTACGTTGTTGCTATATAGATTGTGGAATATGTGATGATGATGGAATAAGATTTATCTTCTATTTCTATTGTACTCTCTTTTGTTATTTATGTACATCTCGTCCTACTTTGTTGTGTTGGGTACATCCCACTATGACGACACCCTTTATATCGATGTGGATTTGTATAATGACACCGGTATAAAGAGGGTTGTTACATACAAGATGAACTTCGACCGTACAGAAGTCGCAGTGAGATTGATCACAAACTTCGACGTTTGGAAAGTCGGAGTGATAAGAGTGTTCACCAATCGGTGTCGTACTTCGACTTCAAGGGAGTTGGAGTCTAGACTTCGACTTCCAAGGAGTTGGAGTATAATACAAGGACTTCAACTTCTCAAGAGTCAGAGTAAGAGGACTTCGACTTTTCAGAAGTCGGAGTGAAAGTGTTCATCAATCGATATCTTACTTCGACTTTAAGAGAGTCGAAGTCTAGACTTCGACTTCTAAAAAGTCGGAGTACTATTAGACTTTGACTTTCAAAGAGTGTAGTATAGTTCATAGATGGTTCAACACTTCGACTTTTCTTGAGTCGGAGTCCACAGTCAGAGTTAGTATGGTACATACTATACGCTGTGGTCTTTGAGAAATTTCGTGATAGTGTTGATATACAGTATTATACAAGTCATGTTTCTTGTGCTATGTTCCAATAGATTTGTTTTTAGAGAGTCTTAAAAAACTTTTGTCATAGCAAAAATACAATATTTTAAAGAGATAGTTGCTCAACAATTCTTCTAAAGGATAGTTGCTTAACAATTCTCCCCCTTTTTATTAATGACAAAAACTTTTAAATAGATAGTGAAAACAAAATTTGATTTTGCAAAACTGTGTCCTATATATGTTTCTTACTTTCTTTCTCCACATTTGTGGCATTAACAGAAAGGATAAGAGACAAAGAGAGAGAGATATACACAAATGTGGAGAACAAATCTATATTATTTTATGTAAAGACAGAGTTACAATCATGAGGCAGACAAAGAACTAGGAAGATATAGGGAATGTGGGATTTGAGCAAGGAAAGGCTGAAGAACAGCCCAAAGCTTCTTCTCATTGCTGGGAAAGAAATTCTCAAATTTGGGGATACCTATGTTATAGGAGGGTCCTATATAAGGGATTTTCCTATAAGACTTAAGGTGCCTATGATAAAACCAGCTAATCCTCCTATTGTAGTTACCATGGTGCAGGGTATGCTTCAGGGGAATAAATTTCTTACTGGCTGCTAGATGGAGAAACTCATGGACAATTATGCAGGCCCTGAGAGTATGCTGCTTCCTTGGCTTGGTAGTATACAGGATATCTCTGCTTCCATTTATGTGCGATAGACTTCCAAAGAGTCTCATAACCTTTGCAGAGATAATAAGGAATAGAAAGCTTGAGTTCTGGCTGTCTGAGTGATCTTTTGGGTAAGCTGCTGCCCACTGGTCTTCAGTAAATCTCTCAGACTCGGCAAAATAATTATGAAAATCTATCATATGCTAAGAGTTCTTTGGAGCATGCATGAGGGCAAACCTATGGAATGACATACTGATGTTTTACTTGATTCTAAATCGTGCAGCTATTCTGATGTGTCTAGTGAATACAATCTGGGCAAACTGTTTTCTAGATGAGATGGCTCCTATCAGACTGGGATGCAGTCCAGAGGGTAATCCAACCACCATAGAAGGTGTGATCTCTCTTTGCCTATGAATGATCATCTCCCACTGACCTTTATTCACATTTGGCAAGCCCATCCTGAATCTTGCTTCATTGAACTATTTCATCCTCGTGTACTTGGTCTGGAGCTCTCTTAGGAGGTTGCCAAAAAGATAAAAAAATATAAGATTTAGGTGAAGAGGAATATTCATAAACTGGTTCCTAGGTGAGTGGTTTGAAATTTAGTGGCTTCACGAGGGTAGAGTTTTAAGAAATCTATAGGGGAGAGACAGTGGCTTTTTGTGTGATGAGATTTACATCAGCCAACAGTACTTGGGATGATTGGATTAAGGAGGGAGCCAGTCTTCAAATGTATAACCTGGCATCTCATGGACTTCAAGAAAGACATTGATGAACAGGAATTCCTTGAAGAGGTTCATGTGATGTTTAGAATGGTGTATGAAGGCATATTAGAAAGGGGGAAGAAGGGTGCTAGGGTTGTCTTTCAACAGGCGCCCTATTCTAGAGGATAGTACCATACTAGGTACAATCTCAGCAAGTGAAAGAGTGGATCTGCCAGAAGAGGGAGTAGAAGAAGTTGGGAGAGAAGAAAAGAAATGAGGAGCTAGAGTGTGAAGAGTGGGTATGTTTGCCTCGGAAGGCTGGAAAGTGTACTTCAGAGGATACATAAAAAGTGAAGTACTTGTAGAAAAAGAATTTTGTTCTTCTGGTTGAGAGCTAGATGGAGGAGGATTAGATGAAGTAGAGGGAATTGGTTGAGAAGGATGTGGAGGTTGTTGTTCAACAATGGGAGGTGTAGGATCAGTAGTGGCAGTAGGAGGAGTTGGATCAGTAGGAGGAGAGGAAATGGTTAAGGGCTGAGAAGGGAGGACTGGTTGACCAGCTTTATGGAGTTTCCTTCTAACCCTCCTCTTAAAAATTTTGACCTTGGGATCGGCATCTACCTCCATAGGCTGATCCTGAGACTCCAGGGGCTACTCAGACACTGACTCTTGCTGCTGCGGTGGCTGCTGCTACTGCTGAATCTGATCTGGCTCAATTGCAGGATCCGTACTAGACTATTCTGCAGGCTTATCTGACTGTACATGCTCTTCCTCAGGCTGCTGTTGCTCCTCTGGTTGTGCAGTTGTGGGAGCATGAGACCTACTTGTGCCCTGTTGGGACACCAATTGAAACAATAGGTCCTTCATCTGTTGGACCTCCTCAGACAAAAATTCAAACATGACATCAATCTGCTGGACTTGCATTTGCAGAACTGTCAAAATTTCTTGCTGCTTTAACATCAAATCCATCAGATCATCTACATTTCTACTGGTCTCCCCCTGAGCCCTTGGTCGGGTCTCAGCATGTGGTGGAGAGACATGGTGATCTTCTTCAAATGATGGCTCTATTGGAGTGGTGATGGGGATGTCGTCTTCCTGTGCCACTCCCTTGCCCCTCAAATCCCTTAGCACTTGATTTATGGTTTCTTCTGGTGCATCTTGATCTCGGGATGGGACAGGAGCCTGAACTTGCTCTTGTTCTTCCATAGGCACTTCTATTCTAACTTCCTCACTACTAATCCGTGGAGGCTGAACTGCAGGAATGGATGAGGAGCTCTGTGCCCCATCCGGAAACACTTCATGTGAGCACTTTGGTACAGAGCCTTGGTCCAAAAGTTTTGTGCCTTACTTTCCAAACTGTAGTGGCTCTCCTCAAAGTTGAAAGACCTATCTTCTGCTTCACAACCACAAAGATTTCATCATTTAACTCAACTGAAAACCTCTTGAAAATAAGGGTCAGCAGGGGTCCATAGGGGAGAGACTCCTACAAGTTCCTAGACCCTGCCATCCTCTCCAAAATAATAGAGGGCAGGTTGAAGCAGAATTCTCTTTTCTGCAGATAGCTCAAAACAACAAACTTCCATCTCTGGCAATGATTGAGGAATGGGTGCCAGCCCTAGGAGTGATAATAGTGGTTATGATGGAGGGCAGAATTCTCTCTTCTACAGATAGCTCATTAACCAAGAGCCCTTTCTTAGAGAGGGATTCTAAATTTCCAGCAACCCCTACTCTCTGCTTCTCAAGGGGCACTGCCTCACTGATCCGGTGCCCAGAATTGGGGCAATCAAAGATATCTACTAACAAGTCCTCAGACACTGTAATAATCTTCCCTTTCATAGAACCAGTAACTGACCCATCTATGCTGATTTGAAGGGAGGGAAAGATAGAATGCTTTCATAGCATCCTTGAATGTGGGTTCACTGATCTGGCAAAGCTTCGACCAGCCCATGGCATCTAGTGTTTCGGCTACCCACCCAAGCCTACCGGTTAATTGACCAAAATCTACAACCTTTCCAAAACAGATGGAGGCCTTCGCTGAAGATAACCGCTGAAACTATTTAGGGGTGAAAAGGGTGCCTTCAAGAGCCCTAGATGAGGCCATATAGACAAAAACGAAACAGGAGACTGAGAGGGATGACAAAGAAGATATCAAAATGGTCTATAGAAGTCAAAGAACCTACCTTTCTTTAGATAGATGAAGAAAATCTGCAGAAGCTTTGAAGGTTGTTCTGTCGGATTAAGGAACATGCAGGGGAATGAGGAAGAGGACGACAAGAGAGTCGAAGATGGTTCAAACGGGTGATTTGGGGAAAAGAACGAAATGTCCTAATATAGAATGAAGATATGTAACGAACCATTGATGAGGAGATGAACGGCTGAGATTAAATGAGTAAATTGTTATAATTAATTTCTCTTTAAATGAACATTTAAAAATGCCCCCTTTTTTTTAAAATAAACATAGACTCCGACGTGTTGAGCAACTATCCTTTAGAAGAATTGTTGAGCAACTATCTCTTTAAAATATTATGTTTTTGCTATGACAAAACCTTTTAAGACTCTCTACAAACAAATGTATTAAAATATACCAAAAGAAACATGACTTGTATAACACTGTATATCAACACTATCACGAAATTTCTCAAAGTCCATAGCGTATACTATGTACCATACTAACTTCGACTGTGGACTCCGATCCAGAAAAGTCGAAGTGTTGAACCATCTGTAAACTCTACTCTGACTCTTTGAAAGTCGAAGTCTCATAGTACTCCGACTTCTTAGAAGTCGAAGTCTAGACTCTGACTCTCTTAAAGTCGAAGTAAGAAATCGATTGATGAACACTCACTCCAACTTATGAAAAATGGAAGTCCTCTTACTCCGACTCCATAAAAGTCGAAGTTCGACATTGATTGGTGAACACTCTTGTCACTCAAACTTTCCAAAAGTCGATGTTTGTGATCAGTCTCACTACAACTTTTGTAGAGTAGAAATCATCATGTATCTCTTTTCTTTGACTCTGACTTTAGGAAAGTCGAAGTATACTATCAACTTCTATGTACTTGATAATAATTTCTGTATAAATTTGTCATTTCATAAAATCCATGAAATCTTGATTTTATGCAATTCAATATGTTTGTTTTCCCTATGGGATCTTTTACAGAATGAATAACACTTACATATCCTACAGAATAATACTTTTTCTTATTACCATCATTTAAATATTCTGTTAGGTAGGATAAATATATTTAAAATGACTACATAAAATATCTTTGAAAACATCTGAAATAGTTATACAAATTGGTCTCTTGCTTCTTATCAGAAGTTCAGTTCTTCTCTATTTTGACAGTTGCCTTGCAGTAAATGCGATGGTAAGTATAAGCTATATGGGGTATCTATCAGAGTTCACCTACCACTGTCAAAATCTCCCCTTACCTTCAGGATTTAACTGTTTGTCTGCTTTTTATTGCACTGAACATTTGTTCATCCGAGGTTCTTTATACTTTACATATATTTCCATCTCACCTACCTCCGAAAGTATAGAGGTATATCTTTCTGCCTTGTCCTTTCTTGCAGAACATTTATGAAGCATGCTTTGCTCTCAGTCTTCAGCATAGAGTTTTACAGAACATTAATGAAGACTGTGTATCAAGTCGTGAAGCTACAAACATAGCCTGAAGACGTTGGAAATCCAAAAGCTGAAGGACTGATGAATATAACAAAAGTCTCAAAAGCATCTACATCCGAAGGATCAACGACTAGTCTTAAATGGCTAGTTCTCTAACGGGTAGTTTCAAATGGAAACTTAAGGCTTCAGAAGAATATATAGAAGCTGGAGTTTTTGACAAGACACTAAGATAGTGAGACCAATCAGCAACACAACTCCCATCTGAATTTTCAAACAAGAGTCTTCACAAGCCTTCTACGAAATTGAAAGAAAGAGAGTGTAGACACCCATTTCTGACCCATAACTCGAGCCAAATCCTTGTCACATCATTGATGCCCCATGTTGGTTCATCATCGTCAAGCTAGCTTTCTTCGATCATGATATCTTTCTTTCATTTCATAACTCTGGTGAGTTCTTCCTAGTCCATTCACCACTCTTCATCATTGGTTTGTAGCTCTCTAGGTTAGGAGTTCAACGCTTCGATCTGTACGCCAATCAGATACCCGTGCAAGGAGATAGGGTACTTTGCATGGCCGCATGCTGAAAGATCTTGAAGGCGACAGTTTTCTGTCGTGTTTCTTGTTCATAAAGACGACATCTTTGTTGTCTCTATCTGGCCCTGTAACGATTTGCTTCATGTTAAAATTGATCTCCTTCAGAAGGCGACGCCTTGATATGTCGCGTTCTTAATTGGCATTTTTATTACCTGAAAAATCATCAAAAAATGTTCAAAAGCTTTCCTTGTAAGGAAGGTGAAGTATCGAGGCGTCGCTACCTGGTAGCGACCATGAACCCATCGCGTTCTGATTTCCATGCAATGTATCCTTTCCGAGCATGACTTGGACACTTGCTATAATGAATAATCTGAGTTTTGATTGACCTAGAAATGTCCAAATCTTGCCAAATTTGAGGAGATCTTATTTAATGCTTCCTTTCCGAAATCAATTTCCCTTGCATGAGCATAATGTCCCAAACTCGGACTCTTGCCTATTATTCTCCTCCCAGCCCTTTAGAAATAATGGCCTATAAATCTCCCCATACAACATCGTTTAGGGCAAGGTTTTCGGCTGTGTCTTCGTCTTCCAGAGAGCTCCAACTTCTCAGAAGAGCTCTTTGTCTCGAGACGACCAGGAAGTGCCCCCAGGGTGTTTTCTCCTGCCTATGCTTTCTCTCTCCCCTTTTCTTTCAATTTTCTCTTCATTCATGCATGCATAGATTTGTTTTTCCATAGTCTTGCATTAGCACACTCCACACACACCGATTTAAAACACTCAAAGGGCTTAAAACCCCCACCCACATGAGTTCCCTCCAATTAGCTCATTTTTATTCATTGTTTTGGGATAGATTCTTCATAAACGAGTTCTCTAATGGGTTTTCCTTTGTTTTGATGTTCTTGGCAGGGTTCAGAAGACAGTAACAGCACGAGGCTCCTGCCCCTTGGCCGGCTGAGGAGTAGGAAGAGAAAGAACCCACGGTCTTCATCCATTGCAGCAGAAGGCGACCAGCTGGGTGTCGCGACCTGAAAAGGCGACAGGTTGTCCGGCGCGTTAAGGTACAAGAAAGGCGATGGCTCCATCGTCGCGTTCTCAGGGTCAGGTACACTTTCTGCATTCTTTTCCCTATTCCAAGGTAGTTAGCAAGTGTTCTTTCATATATTTGTTTTGCAACTGTTTTGGTGGCGATCACAGTCATATTTTCCTTATTTTAATCATCATTTTGGGGAGCAAATCCCGTGATTACACCTTCTGGCGATCATGTAGGACATCTAGTACTCATCGTGCTTGTTGGTGTCTTTCCCTGCCGCTTTTAGTCATCCATGTGTGTGGTTCTTCCATAGTTTTGTGTTTTTTCGTTTATCTTTACTGTTGCCTTGAGTTCTGTTGCTTTGGGTGAGGAGGCGACATTGAGCGCGTCGTGATAAGAGTAGCGACAAGAAGGCATCGTGATAAGGAAAGCGATGGGAAGGAGCGTCGCCACTAGGTATGTGTTGTCCACCGCCAATTTTAAATGCTATTTTGAATCTTGTGTGCTTGGTCGGAATGCGAAGTTCTGGGTGTCTCTATCAGGACGGTGATAGTGTCTTGTCGTAATCAGGTCAGTGCCTCTGATTCCATCTATTCCTGTTCTTTTGGGCTTATTTCACATACTCCATCCATATTTTGAGTTGTTTGATGCTTGTTCCATGCTTTGAGAGTCAGTCAGTCCTCCGTGCTATAGAATTGTGTTGAAATTCCGTGCATAATCAGGTCTAAGTTGGTCTCTATCCAGTATGAAGAGGAAAGCGACTTCTTCCTATTGCGATCTGGTCGTGACAGTAACGTTGTCGCGTTCGACTTCTGGGAGCAGGTCGGCTTGATCTTAGTTTTGTTAGTTATTAGGTTAGATTTTCATGCACTCCTGTGCACATAAGGCTGCATACATATTTCCATATTCTAGTTTAGGTTGTCCTCCTCAGCGACACCCGCTCTCTCGGCCACCTATTCCTTCTGTCTGACTAGAGCACTCACTTGAGGGCCTCCGCAAGTCCCCACTGACCGTGGATTCCCACACGGCCGCCGGGCTGGTTGTACCTATTGCCACCTAGATTTAGGATCCATTCATTGGTGAGTCAGTGAGAAATCCTAGTCAAACCCGAAGTTGGAAGCCTTCTCCCTTTAGGAAACCTTCCTTTTGAGAGAACTTGCTAAAAAGGTCAATCCACTAAAAGGCAAACTTGAATCAATTAAAGAAACCATCATCATTGCCAACTGCTTGCTTTGGGTGAGACATTTTCTCTTTCTTTTGTTTGCATAGGACTGTTTGTTTAGGAAATCAGGTGTCTATTTACGTTTGTCTCTTAGGTCTGGACAGGCTTTCCTCATTTTGGCATTCCCACTTTCCAAGAATGGAGTCCTATCTGAACCCGATCTATGGCAATGAGAATCAAGATGCTGCCTTTTACACTTCCCAGGATTATGAGGAATCTCTCCCTCACGACCTCCTCGAGGAGTCGACCCGGCCTTTGGTCGCCAACAGTCCATGCCAGTGAGAGTCATCATCACGACGACAGTGGCCCGTCTCAAACTATCCACTCCCCTCAGGTAGATGATCAAGCTGCTCAACTCATGTGATTAATCCCTCAATTTGATCAATCTCAGATCTAGGACCTCATGACGGCTCTCAAAGGAAAGGCCGCCTCATCGCCCTCACCTAGAGCGGGTGCCTGTCACCCTGTGGCATCTACCTCCAGCCCCCGTATCATCACGGGACCAGCCGATCTTCTCCTATCTGGCTGCAGGCCATTCGATTCACTCCTTTCGAATCCGAGCATTACCATCCGCGTGAGTCGAGGCCCGTCTCCCCCTTACCTCCCTTGTCATCCACCGCAGCTAGAGCTGCGCGCCAGGCCGGCGTCTCGTGCTTCCCCCATGTATGCTCAGCCTTCCGCCGCTCCCGACAAGATGTCCGAGTGGGCATCCATCAAGAGGAACTCCAAGAGCTTCGAAAGCAAGTCGACCCTAGGAAACACCATGATGTCCACATGCCTAATTTCAGTGGCCTATGGGTCCCCTCTCTGTCCGAGCTTCCAAAGTACCATAAATACGATGGCTCTGGAAACCCCTATATTCACATCAAGGATTTTGTCTATGAGTCTGCACCCTATCAGCACGACCGCCGTTTGATGGCGTATCTGTTCCGCCATCATTGGACGGGCCTGCACTAGATTGGTTTTATTCCTTGCTACCCGAGGATGCAGAAGACTTCGCCATAGTGAGAGCTAAATTCCTTAACAATTCCAGACAAGGTTGGGCCCGAGTATTCTCTTACGGATCTCATGGCAGAAAAGATGAAGTCGGATGAAGACTTCGCCACATATGCCGACAGGTGGAGACAGATGGCCACACGAGTCCCAGGTTACCTTCCGGAGGGAGAAAAGGTTAAAATCATCATTGATGCAACCCCCGCCTATAAAAACATCCTAGCAATGAATGATATCACCACCATGCATCAGCTCTACAGCCGTGCCCTCTTCGTCCAGACTCAGCTCAAGGACTCCCCCATTCATTCCATGTTCGAACCCCAGAAGTCCCACTTCCAGATAAAACCTTAGGGGCCAGTCACCGAGGGTGTCCAAGTAAATGAGCAAGTGAGTGCATTCAACCCTACCGGCCAAAGCCAAAACCGCCAACCCTATACTGCCCAGGGTTAGAGCACCACCAATCCTCCACAAGGCCAGCAACCCCGATACAATCAGGTGCCACCTCCTGATGGCTCACAACCCAGGCGTCCACTAGGTCCAAGGAGAACTCAATACCCACCTCTTCCTGAGACTCTCCCAGATATCTTCTTGGCCCTAGTCTCTACAGATGCTATCAGGCTCCCTCCGAAAAAGCCATTAAACCCAAGTGTGGACCAAACAAGGTACTACGTGTTCCATCGGCAGCCTGGTCACACCATTGAGCAGTGATTCACTTTCAAAGATCTGGTGTATGACTTGCATGAGCAGAACAAACTGGACTGGACAGCCCTCAGACAAGTGATAGGAGATATCAAAGAGAGGCAGAGGCAGCAAAGCAGCAGAGGCAGCAACAGCAGCAGAGGCAGTAGTGCCAACCACCACCTCAACAACAACAACAACAGCAACAACAAGAGCCTTGCAGGACCTAGGCATTGTCCATAACCCCTTTCCGAACCACCCACCAGCACCCAATCCGCCACAGCCACCGGCCCAGGTGAACCCTATCGTCCACCACCCCCCTCCTCAAGCAAACTGGACGTATGATGATGAACTGATGTCCAGCAGATGATGGCCATTAACCACCAGTACCCTCTACAATCCCAAACAATACAACCCGCCAACACGGCACCCCAATCAATCCCTCTCTAGTTTCCTTGGCCACACCGTCATACTGCCCATCGGTTCAACACCCACGCCAGTCGCTAGACCATCCGTCATCTTACCACCTATCATACCTCTTGCTCCACCTGTCGCCATAACCACCACCACTCGTGCTATCCGCTCCCACACCCGTCATCCTACCACCACCTGGTCTGGACCAACCTTCTGCCACCACATTATCCTCTGCCAGACAACCTGCTACCCAACCGACCACCCTGCGGAGCGGACGTGTTTTCCGCCGCCCGTATCCACCCATCTCCACCACCGCCACTAATCAAAACAATCCCCAACAGGTCCTACAACCACCTCAGCAACATACCCAACAACAACCATAAGATGAGGGGGTGATTGAGCCATTGCCTGGCATACAGTATGATATCCTCAAGCATCTTGATCACGTACCAGCCAAGATCTCCATTCTGGAGCTGATAAAGAGATCTAAAAGCATCAAGAAGCATTGAGAAACTTCTTGCAGAGGGTAGTAGTGAATGAAGACATGCTTGCCGACAAACTGCCCAGCGCATTGGCCATGGTGACTTGTGGGCCGGCAATTACGTTTGCCGAGAATGAGCTAGCACCCCCAGAAGCCTGAGGCTCCCGCTCTGTGTGACCCTAGTTATCAACCATGTAGCAGTAGGGGCAGCACTAGTTGACACAGGGGCATCCATAAATGTCTACCCACTGAGCACTCTGAGAGCATGTGATGTGTCGGAAGGAATGTTAAGACCGACGCCAACCACCGTAGCCGCCTATGACAACTCCAGAAGATCCTTCCAAGGCATGGTGACTGTACAAGCTGAACTGGGGCCGCTAGCTGTCACTGTCGACTTTTATGTACTTGACATTGACCCCATGTTCAAAGCCATCCTGGGGCGACCGTGGTTAGAAGCACTGGGAACTGTACCGTCCACGGCACATCAGTGTCTCAAGTTCCCTTTCCAAGGACGGGTCATCAAAGTCAAAAGCAAAGCCACTGCTCACATAGTTGATGCCATCAATGATACCCTCCTCCCAGCTGTGTGGCCTGCCAATAAGCCCGTCGTCTCAGTGCTGGACATCAACAACCCTTGGGGCTACTCATTCCACTCCAAGCAAGAGCCCAGTCCTGCACAAGTCAACGGTTTAAAAGGAAGGAGCCACTTAACACCAAAGGGTGGCAGATTATGATGAGCTAGGCTATGAAGAAGGCAAGGGTCTAGGGGCGGAACTGCAAGGCATCGTCAAGCCCATCCCAAACATTGTAATGAAAGGCCGATGGGGATTGGGTTATAGAGAGAAGTTCAAGACATGGTCATCCAGCACGTCCACTCTCAAGGCCGACCGTGAACCACCCACATGGACGCTCTAGTGTCACTTAGTCAGGGTCCAACCCAACCAGGATACAACACTGTGGTGGTCGAGGCCGAACTGTCACACCACTAGGTACATGGCAGGAATTTCTCTCGGCATATGGCCCCTATGCTCACCTATAGGGCACTAGATGCACTCCGCCCGGGAAAGAGGAGGAAGACAGGAGACCCAGAGGCTGAATGGTACCGCTGGTTTGACATAGAAGACATCACTATAGCCTTCAGCCGTCTGTTCAGGGAGAAAGAGAGAACATGGCCGCCAGCTGCAGCCGAACTGCTAGATCCACCTGCATCCATCACATCCAAGAGGCAGCTGATGAATGAGACCACAGATGTGGCAGAGCCGGACATCCCCTACGAAGAGGGAAGGACAGTAGACGAATTATGGAGGGGCACGTGCCTAGCCATCCATCCATCCCTCTTGAACTCCCTCCTTCCCCCTTGTCCCTTCATCACCTCCCCTACTCATCTAGCTGACTCCCCAACTCCTGACGGCTGCACACAGCCTCTTCACTCCTGATCTCCAACCAGTAGTCCTCTCTGCTTTGCAATCCGATCCGAGCGTCCACGAGGTCACTCTCTCATGCTGCATGCTCTTCACCGATCTCGAAAAAAAAAATGCCATTCTTCAAATGCACATTGAGGTCGAGGAGCCATCATACCTCCTTCACCCTCCTGATCAGGGGCACCCCCTGACTGGGGCTTCCCCTCCCGCTCCTCATTAGGAGCCATCCTCTTCGAGGACGCCATGTCCTCCACCAGTCCTGTAGAGTTGTCTAGTCAAGAAGAGCCTAGGTTAGAAGAGTCTAGTCTTAGTATAGGTGAGTCTAGAGTAGAGAATCAGGTCAACCCAGTGCCTACCAGGTCCAAACGTCACCCTAGGAAGCAACGGGGCAAGGCTATTCCCCAAAGATACCTTCAAGAGTTAGCTCGGCGATGTCAAGCATTACTGCTGGTAGAGGAGTTCACAAAAGAAGCGTTGGTATTAGAAGAAGAGATTGTGCAGGATGGAGTATTCATAGACGACGGATTTGGCGTCTATGAGATCATGAATGATGAGGACCTGATTGATGAGAGGATAGCGAAGTAGATGACACTGTCGAGAAGTACACAAGTGGTGTAAGAAGATTTGATGAACCTACAATGGCGGTGGATGAACCTACTAAGGAAGTTAACCTTGGAACAGAAGAAGATCCCATGATTGTGACAATTTCAGCGAACCTCCCTCCTGATGAGAAGAGGAACTGGTGCAAATTCTGAGGGAATACTGTCACGTCCTAGTAAAAAAAAATCTATTTATTGAAAACGACATATATTAAGCACGAGAATTAACATAAAAGTTTATTTATACACAACTCTCTTAGCGGAAGCTTTTACATGATACTCCTCGCTATAGTCTAAATGAGGAGCAGATAAAAGTAAACTGTAACATTATTACATTCCAACTAACTATAAGAGAAATAAAAGATAACGACTTGTTGGACGATGGGTAGTCCACTTAGCACACATATCCCCCTTAGACTTCATTCCCATCTTGATCACCTGAAAAAGGTAGGAGGAATGAGCTAAATAGCCCAGTAGAATTCAATTCCTTTAAACAAAAGGACTCAAGTATATATCACAGGACAAGAATCTGAACATTGCTAATATTGAGTATTAAATGGAGGGACAATGTGTCACTGATTAATACATGTAGAATAATGGAAATGTAGAAGCATAATCACTCATTCAAGATAACACATAAGTTCTGTTTCAGATACCCATTCACACACCATGTATGATATGATGACCAATCAAACATGAAATGATGTATGCCAACATCCACTTGTCCTTATCGTTCCCGCGCGGCCACTAACGAATTCGGGTGCTCCTCCCAGGACTGAACCAGCCTATTTGCCCAGGCATAATTTCACATTGAGTCTAAAGACCCACAACTTTGTCATCATAACACACTCACTCTTGTAATGGTTTAGTTAGGGTACACTGGTATTCAAGATTTTACATGAAACAAAGATTTAAAGATTAATACCAATGATTCCAAAAGGTTGTAGCCATGAAGGAACAAGCAAATTTGAGATATTTAGGAATAATCCATGGCTAAAAGAATGATCCCTCACATTGGTACATGTTGTATTGAAGACAAATTGACACTACTGGATAGACAAGTTACTGCTATGTCAACACAAGTCACTGTGGTCTTGACATAGTCCAAGGGTGTGTCGACACGGTCCAGGGGTGGTGTCGACACTGGTGTTTTTTTCCAGCAAACAGTCAGAACAAAGGAAGCTGTGGTGTCGACATAGTTCAGGGGTGGTGTCGACACTAGTTCTAGTTTCCAGCAACAGTCAAAACAGTCCAGGAGTGGTGTCGACACAGTCCAGGGGTGGTGTTGACACTAGTTCTGGTTTCCAGCAAACAATCAGAATAGTCCAGGAGTGGTGTTGACACAGTCCAGGGGTGGTGTCGACACTAGTGCTATTTCCAGCAACTAGTCAGAACAAAGGAAGAAGAGAAAGAAGAAGATTTCTACAACATGGATGGTATGAAATACTTATGAAATAAAGATTAAGTATATACAATCCTTCTAAGAGATTTTTTTCCTTGCATCTAACAAGAATTTCTTCACAAGTATATTTTGCCCAAAACATGAGCATTTGTTAAAGTATGAACACAATGGAAAGAAGAGCAAACCTATTGATCTTTTCAGAACACAAATCAAGATGTGGATATAGTATACACTCATACTTGGAGATTCTAATAAAGAAGGAAAGAGAATAGAGAAAATCCTACAATATGGACACTCAATTCTAGGAGTACTTAAGAACTCAAATCTGAAATTGGAAGATATACACCTTTAAACAGGGAACAAACTCACTGCACTAAAGATGTTTGTGACGTCAAAATAAGACTCCAGAACTAAGGATGGAAGAAGAAGAAAATAGGAGATGGATCCTACCCAATTTCAAGAGCATTTAAGGAGTCAAATCCAAAGTCTGAGAGAATAAACACTTAAACAGGAAGAGCACACTATTCTAAAGATCTTTATGGCTCCAAAACAAGATTCTATAGTAGGTATAATGCTAAGGATGGAAGAAGAAGGAATAGAACAAGACTCTTCTTCTTCCCAACATAAATTTACAACAACCGGAGGAGGAACCGGTGAACTTAACACTTAAACACTTAGTAAAACCTCTTTAGCATGTATAAAAGACATGAGTGAGAAAGGTGGGAATGAATCCTACATGAGGGAAACGAGTTCTTCTTCTCTCAACGTGGAGGTTGGTTGCAACAAAAGGGAACAAGTGCAGCTGGTGCAGGGTAGTGCAGCACTACAGTAGGCAGCAGTTGCAGCTTCTCCCAGCCATGACAGTCGCACAACATAGCAGCAAAAGAAAGAAGTAGCTTTAGAAATAACACACACACACACACACAAGCAAGAGTGGAAAGGTGTGTGTGATGGCTGTGGGAGGGTTTTTATAAACCCAGCAGGTTCCTCATGCAAATGGCACATCGGCCCTTGAGGTGTCATGGTAAAAACCATTGGTTTTTACTGCAACCGTAGCCTATGTGAGTCTTCCCATGCTACACGTTAGTAACAAACATGTTAACTTCACACTTAGGTGTGCTGGCCTCTCTAATGCCTCACACGTGGTGTAACACCCCGGCCCCCTTGGGCCCCTGGCCCCGTCCTCTGGGTCGCGACAGGGCGACTGTCGTGACGTGGTTCCGATCGTGTCGATGTCTGGTTCTGCTTGGGATTGCGACAGGGAGTACGTCGCCTTCTTGAAGACGACATACCCACTGTCGCCTTCTGGTTTGATGGATGGCGACATGGAGTATGTTGCCTTCTTGAAGGCGACATGGCTTATGTCGCCTTCCCATCGTGTCACCCCAGACGCCGTCTGACAGACGTGACGGGGTCCTTTGTGTCAGTACGGCTCTGGCGGTGTCGGGTGAACGCGACACGATGGTTGTCACCTTCACTTTTTTGAATTCTGAGATTTGACGTTGTCAGTGGAATTGCGACAGGGGGTATGTCACCTTCTTGAAGACGACATACCCACTGTCGCCTTCTGGTTCCCAAGGTGACACAAGGTATGTCGCCTTCTCAGCACCGCGGGCTTAAAGCCCGGGCGCCCGAGCCCTTCCCCCTCTCTCGTGCCTCTCCTTTCTCCCTCTCTTTCTCTCGCCCTCTCGGAGCTTCCGTCGGTTTTGGGGTGCCTCCCCCGTGTTGAGGCGGCCGTGCTGAGGAGGGTGACGCTCCGTTCGTGCAGGGGTTGTGTTCGTGTCGTGCGATGCGAGGAGGAGACGGCCAAACCTACGAGAAGGCCCCAACGGGTGCGTTCTTCGCATAGAGGTAGGGACATCCGACTCCTTCGCCCTAAGCATGATCCCCTCCCCGTCTAGACCATGGTTCTCGTGTGATTGGGGTTTGGGGAGTGTGAGACTCCATGCTCGTGTGAGTGAGGTTTTCCTCCGAGCGTAGAATCCATGTTCTTGAGGTGTTTGAGGGTGGGTTGTGTGTTTAATGGTTTTCTAGAATGATAAGCATGCTCCCCTCCCCCGTGTGTAGTGTTTCTCCCGTTTCGGGGAGGTTCCCGGAAGAAGAATCTCCGGAACCCCCGACTGGCCTGAATGCGACATACCCTGTGTCGCCTTCTGACTGGTAAAGTGACACCCTCTATGTCGCCTTCTTGAAGGCGACAGGGCCTATGTCGCCTTCTCAGTCCCGCCACCTGACTGGTAAAGCGACAGGCCTATGTCACCTTCTTGAAGGCGACAGGCCCTATGTCGCCTTCTCAGCCCAGAGGCAGGTTGTGCTTCCGCCGCTTCTGTTTTCGCTTTACTGTACCCATGGCACCTATGCTAGTTCCCTAGTACAGTCTCACACTAGTCGTTCGCCCGGTGCGCGGCACTTGAGGGCTTGTCCCGTGCGAGAGGTTGTTACCGTTACCTGGGACCCCATCCTCGGGAGCCTGTTGAGGGAGTACTCCGGGCTACGAGTGTGCTCGAGTTGGCAGCCGCCTAGGCAGACTCTGGAGCTGAGGGGAAAACGGTGGTTAGGACAGTGGTGTGTGAGTCGCTTGCAGAGCTCTCGTGGTTGGTCTGGGACGCCAAGGACAGTTTGGAGTTCTACCTGGCGCAGGCCAGCCAGTCCTTCTTCTCACTGCCTCGCTCTTTGCGGCCCCGGAACTGCTTAGAGAGGCCAGGGGTGGGACCGTAGTCCGGCCAGACTACGGCGGTTACTATTGTGATACTTGTGTCCTACCTCGCTCTGACGAGACGTGAGGGTCAGGACCCGGGTCGAGGATAAAACGTCGATGGACGCACCTGACCGTGACTAGTGGTAGTGTTTCCGTAGCTAGTGTTCTTTGTCCAGGCGGAGTTCCCTCCGTCTGTGTTTTACTAGCCGTGTGGTAGTCACGACGAGCAGTCGTACGGAGTTTTCGACCGTGAGTACCTTCCGTACCGTTCTAGTTGTAGTTTCGTTTCCGCACTTCCATTTGTATGTAGAAGATATAAACTGTTGTCTTTCATTTTATATATATGTTCCTCTGCCTGTTTAGAGCCAGTAGGAGATTGGTAGTCCCTACTGAGCTTCTGTTGTGAAGCTCATCCCTCTGTTTTCCAGGTGAGTCTTCCCAGCAGCGGCAGGGCGCGCGTCGGGCGGAGGAGACGGGGCGGTAATCTTGGTCCCCGTAGCTAGCAATGGTTCCCCCTCTCATTGTATGTCACCCTCGGGGTATGCCCCTAAGGGACTTGTCTCTCCCCTTACTTACTTGTACTAGTGTGCGTGCGTTGGGACTGTACTTAGAGCGGTACGCAGCAGTCTCGCTTTACTTTCCTGTTTCCGCTTGTACGCTTCTAGCTTAGCAGTTGACGTTTACTTCCGTTACATATCCTATCAGACGCGTGTTATAGCCCTTCCGGGTCCCCCTGATCCGTGGGCGGCGACCGCGAAAATCGGGTCCTCGGCGTGGGCCGAGGGTCGGGTTCTCGGGTCGTTACACGTGGGCATAGCAAATAATCCACAAAAATCCCTTCTGTAATTCGCCCTTAAATCAGCAGGTCATTTGATCCTTATGTAAACTAATCCAAACAGTGTCTATTTGTATTGAAATTTCAACCATAAGCTAATGTGATAGTTTTACAATTATGGTGATTTTTATTTAATTTTTAGAATTTATTTTACACAGGGTGAAAAATCACCCGAAAAATAGTCGCGTCGGCTTATCCTTGAAGTCCGTACGCCGAAAAATTGGATATTTATATTTTTGAGATCTCCACATTTTTCTGGAAATTATGTTTCTCGGATTTTATTTCGTTGTCGTTTTCCGGTGTCGCCTTGTGGGAGCGTGCACCTCTGTGTACGACACTGGGGTAACGTATGTTACCATTAATTAAACTCACATTCCAATTATTTCAATTTAATGACCATACTAATGTATAATACCATATTAATTATATTTTCCTAACAAGTAAAATTATCGGGGCGTTACAACTCTCCCCCACAAAGAATTTGGTCCTCCAAATTTAATAACACCCAGGTATGGATGCTAACATGTAAACAATTCTGGATATTTACTCTTGATGGCATCTTCTAGTTCCCACGTTGCCTCTTCTTGTCCACGTTTACTCCATTGAATCTTTAACAGGGAAACTTCCTTGTTTCGAAGTTGTTTTATTTTTCGATCAAGGATTTGTATAGGTCTTTCTTTATATGCTAAATTTTCTTGTATCTCCAGATCTTGATATCCAATGATGTGTTCCGGGTCATAAACATATTTTCTCAGCATTGACATGAAAAATATCAAAAAATGTACATTAGATAACTGTGGTGATAGTGCCAGTTGATACGTCATTTCTCCAATTCTTTTCAATATTTCAAATGATCCAATGTACCTTGGACTCAATTTTCCCTTGATTCCAATCTTCTAATTCCGCATCAAGGAGATACTTTAAGGAATAAATGTTCTCCTTGTTGAAATTCCAATTCCCATCTTCGATGATCAGCATAGCTTTTCTGTCGGTCTTGGGTAGCTTTCATTCTGTCTTGTACTAATTTGATAATTTCTGTAGTTTCTTGGATCATTTCGAGTCCAAGATTATGTGATTCTTTTAGTTCTACCCAACACAGTGGTGATCTACATTGACGACCGTATAAGGCTTCAAATGGTGCCATTTGAATGGTAGACTGATAACTATTATTATAGGCAAATTTATGATTGCTAAATGAGTGTTCCAGTCATTTCCAAATTCCAATATACTAGCACGACACATATCTTCAATAACTTGGTTTACCCATTCTGTTTCCGTCAGTCTGAGGATGAAATGCTGTGCTAAACTTTAATTTATTCCCCAATGCATCTTGTAGTTCTTTCCAGAAATGTGAGGTGAATCTTGCATCCTGTCAGAGACTATGTCTTTCGGAATTCCGTGTAATCTGACAATTTCTTTCATATATAATGCTGCCAGGACACTAACAGACCACCTTGTCTTGATTGCTATGAAATGAGCTGACTTAGTAAGTCGGTCAATGATTACCCATGGAGCATCGAATCCACTTTGTGTGCTAGGTAATCCCACAATAAAATCCATACCGATACTGTCCCATTTCACTCTGGCACTTCAAGTGGTTTTAACTTTCCTGCCAGTTTCTGATGCTCAGCTTTAACTTTCTGACATGTAAGGCATCTTGCTATGGTCCACAATGTCTTTCTTCATATTGCACCACCATAAATGTTTCTTTAAATCTTGATACATCTTGACAGTTCCGGATGAATGGTGTAACGTGATCGATGAGCTTCTTCTAAAATTTGCTTCTTGATTTCAGAATTATCCGGTACACATATCCTATCTCAGAATCGAAGATTCCCATGAATATCCTCATTAAAGTCGGGTTTGACAGTTAACTTTTCTCGGATCTCTATCAATATAGGATCATTATCCTGTTGTTCTCCAATTTGTTTATCAAATCTGATTGAACTGTCAGTTATCAATTATAATTTTTCCTTCTTGTGATTCAACCTTCAAGCTTAATGTGGAAAACTCTTCTAACAATTTCCATTCCTTTACTTGTAATTGAAACACCTTTACTATAGGATTTCTACTAAGTGCATCTGCCACAGTATTTCCTTTCCTGGATGGTATTCAATTTTGAAATCATAATCTTTAATATACTACATCCACCTTCTTTGTCTCATGTTTAGCTCCTTTTGTGAAAACAAATATTTGAGACTCTTATGATCGGAGTACACTAAAAATTGATTGTCATATAAGTAGTGTCTCCAAAGCTTAAGAGCAAAAATTACTGCGGCTAGTTCTAAGTCATGTATTCGGTAGCTCTTCTTGTGATTTTTCAATTGTCTTGATGCATAAGCAATGACTCTTCCATCTTGCATCAATACACATCCTAGTCCATACTTGAATCATCGATATAAACCTCAAATAATTTACCCTCTACCGGCAAAGCTAGAATTGGTGCCGATGATAGACATTCCTTTAATAACTGAAATGCTTGCTCGAAACTCTCACTCCATATAAATGCAGTTCCTTTTCTAGTCAATTATGTGAGAGGCGAGGCAATTCTAGAGAAATCCTGGACAAATCGCCGGTAATAACTAGCCATACCCAGAAAACTTCTAACCTCAGTGAGGTTCTTTGGTTGCTCCCATTTTTGTATGATGATCAATTTTCGAAGAGTCCACAGACAATCCTTCTTTTGAAATAATGTGTCCCAAAAATATCACTTGCTTCATCCAAAATTCACATTTACTAAACTTGCATATAGCTTGTGATCTCGTAATAGTTGCAAAGTAATCCGTAAATGTGTCTCATGTTCTTCTATGTTCTTGGAGTAAATCAGTATATCATCAATAAACACGACCACAATTGATCCAAATAAGTTCGAAACACGTCATTCATCAGTCGCATAAATGCAGCAGGTGCATTAGTTCATCCAAAGGGCATCACTACAAATTCATAGTGCCCGTATCTTGTTCGGAAAGCTGTTTTGTGGATATCTTGCTCTTGAATCTTGAGTTGATGATAACCAGATCTTAAATCAATTTTGGAGAAAACTGAGCTCCAGACAATTGATCAAATAGGCCATCAATTCTTGGAAGTGGGTATTTGTTCTTTATAGTCAATTGGTTTAACTGTCAATAATCTATACATAATCGCATAGACCCATTTTTTTCTTCACAAATAATACTGGAGCACCCCAGGGTGAGGTACTAGGTCTAATAAATCCTTTTTCGATCATTCCAGCAATTGTCTTTTCAGCTCTTTCAAATCTTCTATTGACATCCTATATGGTGTTCCTGAGATTGGTGTAGCTCCCGGTACCAATTCAATCAAAAAATTTACCTCTCTATTAGGTGGTATACGAGGTAACTTTTCAGGAAAAACATCAAGAAATTCTCTTACCACTGGAATATCTCCCAATCTGGTGATATCTTGATTTAATATCGTTATAGAAGCCAAGTACCCTTGACAACCTTCCGTACTAGCTTACAAGCCTTAACTGCTGAAATTATTGGTATTCTTCTGGTGTGGGGTTTATCAAAAGTTATAGAACAAATTTCCTTTCCTGGGAAAGTAATCTGCCTTAATTGGCAATCTAAATTGGCATGATACTTAGATAACCAATCCATCCCAAGGATCACATCATAATCCCATATTTTCAAACATATCAATTCACCAGATAAGTATGTCCATTAATTAGGATCTGACTAATAGGGTAATACTCCTTAAGCTTTTTACCCTCACTCAAAGGAGTTGCCACTTCCAATTGTGTAGACAATGGGACTGATTGTTATTCCCAAAGTTTTAGCAAAATCATAACTATAAAGGAGTGCGTAGCTTCTGAATCAAACAATACTTGTGCAGGTTTTGAGTTTATTATCAGTGTACCATCAATCAGTCCGCCTTCTTGTGGGGATTCAGGCTCTACCTCTTGAATAGCTTGTATTCTCCCTTGCTTTGGTTGCTTTGCTTGGGAATTTGGTTTGGCTGGTGTATTCTTGATCATCGGACAATCTGAAATTCGATGCTGAGTACTTCCACACCTGAGACATGCTCCCAATCTACGCCAACAATTTCCCTCCGCCTTGTGTCCACTAATGTGACAATGCTTGCACACTTCCTTGCTTCTACTTGGAGTCTTCTCTGTCTTCTTTCCAGATTGCTGAACTTTCGGGGTATTTCCCGACTCAAACTTTCTTTTTCGATCCGAAGATCCTTCTCTCGACCTCCTTTAATTTTTCCACCATATCATTTGTAGCTTCCAAAGCCAATGCTCTTTTGACCATATCCGAATACATAGTAATCAGATGTGAGGTTACTGCATAATATAGATAGGACGTAGTCCATTCATGAACCTGTTGGCTTTTAACTTATCCGTAGATGAGATGTGTAGCATACTTAGACAATCGAGCGAACTGGGCCTCATATTCAGATACTGACATCCTTATTATTTTAGATTAGCAAATTCATTTTCCTTCTTTTCCTGGACAACCTTGGAAAAGTACTGGTCATTAAACATTTCCACAAATTCATCCCAACTAATTTGAGTTGGATCTTCCAATGTGGATGTCACGGTGTCCCACCATGCTCTAGCATCTCGTTCCAACTGAAAAGTCACCAACCGATCTTCTCTTCCTCGGTGCATTTAATCACTCTGATATCCTTTCAATGTCCTTTAACCAATTTTCGGCTTCATCCGGGTCTGTACTTCCTGCAAATCTTGGATGATCTAAACTTCGGAAATTCCTGAATAGACTTTCCATTTGGCTGTTATTCTTAGCTACAGTCCTCATTACTCGGGTCAAGTCATGCATCGAACTTTCCATTTTCCTCCAATTGGCATCACCTCCGTCCATGACAAAATTATGAAATTATCTGAAACATTCAATAGGACATACATTAATTTCATAATCCACCCAACTTGCATCATCACATACACATTTCAAATCCATATAACACACCATTTCTATTCATAGTCAAATAATTACATCAAAACATACTATCATAACCAGTCATCTAGGTCACTGCCATCTCCTCCTTCCAACTTTCCATATTACAAAACATACTTCATTAAGCTCTCACTTCCCCTACACATGGGAGTTACATTTGTACACTAATATTTACACAAAGGAGAGGTTTACAAAATAAAGGACAAGTTATCTAAGTCCTTTCTAAGTCTGGGTTAGATCTATAACAGATTCTGCAGGTGGTGGCTGCTGTACTCCCCGGCTCCGTGGTGTAATTCCCTGGCCGCATCGGTTAGAGCTTCCCAATACCCTTCAAACTGGTGGAGCATCATGTCTTGCCCCAACCTTAGTTGTCCAGCCTACACATGACTTGAGTCATAACATCCAGGGAACACGAGGATTGCCGACATCGAATGCAACTGCGGTCAGGTTGAGCACTTCCTCCTTAATTTGGGTGTAGGCTTCTTGCTGTGCTTGTGCATATAATTTTATATCTTGGCGTAGCATTTCCAGTGCTGCCACCATCCTTTCCTGGTCATTCATATCCATACTGAAACAAATGTGATGTTAAGCATGTATATAATTATAAAATCATGTTAACTATCCATGTTTCTACCCCAACTCACTGGTTATCCCTAGTTTTATCATACGAATGCTCTGATACCAATTTATCTGTCATGTCCTAGTAAAAAAAAAAATCTATTTACTGAAAACGACAGATATTAAGCACGAGAATTAACACAAAAGTTAATTATAACACAACTCCCTTAGTGGAAGCTTTTTACATGATACTCCTCAGTATAGTCTAATGAGGAGTAGATAAAGTAAACTGTAACATTATTACATTCCAACTAACTATAAGAGAAATAAAAGATAACGACTGCTGGACGACGGGTAGTCCACTTAGCACACATATCCCCCTTAGACTTCATTCCCATCTTGATCACCTGAAAAAGGTAGGAGGAATGAGCTAAATAGCCCAGTAGAATTCAATTCCTTTAAACAAAAGGACTCAAGTATATAATCACAGGACAAGTATCTGAACATTGCTAATATGAGTATTAAATGGAGGGACAAACGTGTCCACTGATTAAACATGTAGAATAATGGAAATGTAGAAGCATAATCACGCATTCAAGATAACACATAAGTTCTGGTTCAGATACCCATTCACACACACATGTATGATATGATGACCAATCAAGCATGAAATGATGTATGCCAACATCCACTTGTCCTTATGTTCCCGCGCGACCACTAACGAATGCGGGTGCTCCTCCAAGACTGAACCAGGCCTATTTGCCCAGGCATAATTTCTCATTGAGTCTAAAGACCCACAACTTTGTCATCATAACACACTCACTCTTGTAATGGTTCAGTTGGGGTACACATGTATTCAAGATTTTATATGAAACAAAGATTTAAAGATTAATACTAATGATTCCAAAAGGTTGTAGCCATGAAGGAACAAGCAAATTTGGGATATTAGGAATAATCCATGGCTAAAAGAATGATCCCTCACATTGGTACATGTTGTACTGAAGACAAGTTGACACTACTGGATAGACAAGTTACTGCTATGTCAACACAAGTCACTGTGGTGTCAACACAGTTCACTGTGGTGTTGACACAGTCCAGGGGTGTGTCGACACAGTCCAGGGGCGGTGTCGACACTAGTGTTTTTTCCAGCAAACAGTCAGAACAATGGAAGCTGTGGTGTCGACACAGTCCAGAGGTGGTGTGGACACTGGTTCTGGTTTCCAGCAACAGTCAAAACAGTCCAGAAGTGGTGTCGACATAGTCCATGGGTGGTGTCGACACTAGTGCTGTTTCCAGCAACCAGTCAGAACAACGGAAGAAGAGAAAGAATAAGATTTCTACAACATGGATGGATGAAATACTTATGAAATAAAGATTAAAGTATATACAATCCTTCTAAGAGATTTTTTTCCTTGCATCTAACAGAATTTCATCACAAGTATATTTTGCCCAAAACATGAGCATTAGTTAAAGTATGAACACAATGGAAAGAAGAGCAAACCTATGATCTTTTCAGAACACAAATCAAGATGTGGATATAGTATACACTCATACTTGGAGATTCTAATAAAGAATGAAGAGAATAGAGAAAATCCTACAATGTGGACACTCAATTCCAGGAGTACTTAAGAACTCAAATCTGAAATTGAAGATATACACCTTTAAACAGGGAACAAACTCACTGCACTAAAGATGTTTGTGACTTCAAAATAAGACTCCAGAACTAAGGATGGAAGAAGAAGAAATAGGAGATGGATCCTACCCAGTTTCAAGAGCATTTAAGGAGTCAAATCCAAAGTCTGAGAGAATAAACACTTAACAGGAAGGAGCACACTATTCTAAAGATCTTTATGGCTCCAAAACAAGATTCTATAGCAGGTATAATGCTAAGGATGGAAGAAGAAGGAATAGAACAAGACTATTCTTCTTCCCAACATATTTACAACAACCGAGGAGGAACCGGAACTTAAACATTAACACTTAGCAGAAGCCTCTTTAGCATGTATAAAAGACAAGAGTGAGAAAGGAGGGAATGAATCCTACATGATGGAGAACAAGTTCTTCTTCTTCTCAACGTGGAGGTTGGTTGCAACAGAAAGGAACAAGTGCAGCTTGTGATGGCTCTCATTATACCGGTACGGTTATACCAACCCACGTCGACATAAGAAGTGCTGCCACAGTGGGACATTTACCCAACGATACAAATAGCTGAGATACACGCGAATATACAACAGAGTAGCGGAAGTAAAAGAGAACTATCTCCATTCATTCATCATCCACATTAAACATACATGTAGTTTACAATTTGCAAAAAGGACCAAAGTTCACATAAATTAAATTACTGAAATGGAATACATATGTCCACATAATACATTTTTTTTTCTCATGATAATTCTAATACAATGTTCCAAGTACATACTAGGAAGTACACAATCACAAGGAACTCCAAAACTAGCTAGTCTCCACGCTCGGAGTCCGTCTCTGCTGCCTCCTCCAAGGGTACTGTGTCACCAACTATACCTGTACGCCGAAGCAAGGAGTGAGTACAAGGACTCAGCAAGCAACACTATTCATGATATACACGTACAAATCCTAGTGGTTTCTACATGCACATCACAATTAGCAACACATAGCATGCTAGTCAATTCGAGTTCTCAACCTATCATGAAAGTTCTACAATTTTATACATAACTCATGCTTTCAGATTTTTAAAATAAAATCCACTATCACATGGTCTCTATTCAATTTACTCATGAACTTAAATCTTTTACAGAATCAAACATGAAAGCTATCAACATGGACAATTTACATGCATGAAAGGGGAACACAATTTGCATGGATTCCACATATTCTTAAGTGCATACATAACTTTTTCACATGCTTAGGTTGCTGATTTCACATGGTTCAATGACTATAAATCTATACATGAGAGCTACAACGTTGCTTAAAACCTCACTATGAACAATCCATCATGCCACTTTGCACACATATTCATTTGTTGTCCCTACCATGGATTCTAAAACTTTTGTACACATAACATGAGAATAATAACATGCATTTTCTGAATTCACATGGGTTCAGATTTAGTCTCACATGGTTTCAATAACACATTTACACATCGAGAATTTCACATTTTCTTTTACACAAATTTCCTCTTTTCACGTGGTTACACTTTACACATACACATTCACATGTCACTTACACATTTACACATGGTCACATACATATTTCACGTTACACTTTACACATATTCAGGTGCCGTGACCATAGTCCAAACCACTAAAGAAGGACACAAACACATCACATCACATAGACGCCATCTAGGCAATACAATGGCGACTCTTGGACTGCGCAGACCGGGAGAACAAGTCTCCACCCTAACCAGTGGTACTTGTCCACCTCCAGGATTTCCCCTAATGCCCTTAGGGTCACTTAACACAATGACCTTCTCAGGGGACTTTTCCTGATACGGCTCCACTGCCTTCTCGGAAGCAGTATCACATCACATTGGCACAATTACACTTTTACACATTTACCGTTTTACACATAGTTCTTACACTTTACACTTTTCATTACATTCACCTTCTCACTCACTAAATCCTCTGTATTTCCTAACATGGTACTACAGAATTTCAAGGTTTAACACACAGTAAACACACTAATCATGCCGGGTTTAAACAAAATCTAATCACATTTCGATCATATGTATGAATTATTCACATTTCACATGAAAACACATAACTTTTTATTTACGGTCCAAATGACCTGAAATTTTTACCACATGCTGTTTTCGGTTCATAATCATACTCCCAAATTTTCAGATTTGTCTGAGCTACATAGAATTTACAGAAAATAAAACGCCTAATTAGCATGCTATTAACAACTTAAGTTAACATGGGTCTAACACATCTTGTAATTTAGCCACTTGCTGGTTTGTACAGAGACTACTAATATATGTATGATTTTAGAATACCACATTACCCTAATTCATACATCTATCGATCAATTATCACAAACCATTTTCGCATGTTTTCATTTTACCGAACCGAGCTTATTTACAAATTTCACAAGCATAGATAAATTACTAAATTTGCAAACGCATATGCTGACCCACTATTTTCATGATCAAACCGAAACTAAGGCATTCACCTAATCTAAATCATGAATCATGGATTTTGCAAAAATTGTCTACAAGTCATGCTCACAAATTTACAAGATATCATTATCCCACATTCACCATCACATCCCACATTCATTCACACACCACAACTACCATATACATAGAGTATAAGCTTTACCATATATCCTCATCGCATAAAACATACCGAAATTACTGCATAAGTGGGACAGAACAGCTCACTGTTCTGTCCAGAAGAACTAGGCGGCGGTCTCTGGCCGCTGACTCAAGGTCAGCGGCATGGTCGATGGACGCCAAGCATAAACTGGACGTCCAGGGACCTTGCCGTCTAACCAGGTCTGTGAAGAAAACACAGACCCGAGCTCTGAAACTTGGGTGAATTGGAGGGTCTAGGACTCGAGGAAAATTCCTTAAAATCACAAAAACCACCTAGACTCATACGGGGACACCATAGATAGGTCACTTGCCTTTCCAAAATTCTTCTAAGGGATTAAAGGCTTGGTGAAGACCTCCTTGGGCAGTCCCAAGAAGTTGCAGAACCTCCCTCTAGATCGCCTTCCTCCGGGCTCCTGGTGATCTCCACGCCGAGGGGATGATGGGATGCCTTCTCCTTTGCTCCAGCTTCCTCCTTGTCGCAGTAGATCTCCAAACCAAGCTCCAAGGGGTCGGATTTGGGGGTTCTAAAATGGGGTTTTTCTCACAGCTCACCTAGGTTTTTCTCCTCCTCTATTTCTCCTCTTGCAAGGTGAATGAGAAGTGGGAGAGGCCAATCCGGGTTCAGACCTAATGAGAGCCCCTCACCCACTCACCATACCGATTAGACAGCCTTAGAGCCGTTGGGGGACACCCCCCAATGGAGGCCATGCCTTGCTCCCGATTTTCTGGCTCTGCAACGCATGCAGGTCAAAGAAGTTGGCGTCCAGATCGCTGGACGCCGGATCTAGTGTTGGCGTCCATGTCTGGACGCTGACACTGGCTCAACGGCCTGGCTTGACGCCAAGGTGGCCTTCGGCCAGAACCCTAATTTATGCAGAAAACCATGCTTACCGGACATATAACATGCACATGTATATGGTATTATATCCACACTATCATCATACAATATATACATTATTTATACTTAATATAAACTATGCACATGTAATTATACTAATTAATACGTACGTAAATATGTACATACATACACAAGCATAAACATACACACATAATTGCAAATAATGCGACAGAAATTAGAGGGCCTTACACCCTCTCCCCCTTAAAGAAACTTCGTCCTCGAAGTTAGAACGACACTACTCAAACAAAAGGGGATACTTCTTCTTCATCGCATCCTCAAGCTCCCACGTAGCCTCCTCACGTGAGAAGTTCCGCCATAGAACTTTCACCGACGCGATACTCTTGTTCCGGAGATGCTGAACCTTCCGGTCAAGAATGGCTACTGGTTGCTCGACATACGAAAGATCTGGCTGGATCTCTACTGGCTCATGACTAATCACATGAGATGGATCTCGGACATACTTTCTGAGCATAGATACGTTGAATACAGGGTGAACGCTAGCCAAAGCTGGGCGTAATGCTAGCTCGTACGCCACGTTGCCCAAACGTCTGAGAATCTCATATGGGCCAATGAACCTAGGGCTTAGCTTGCTATGCCTGCCAAATCTGACAACACCTCGAGTAGGCGATATCTTCAAGAAGACATGATCGCCAACCTCGAACTCCAAATCCTTTCTCCTGTTGTCGGCATAACTCTTCTGCCTATCCTGTGCCGCAACAAGCCTTTTCCTGATAAGCTGAATCTTATCCGAAGTTTCTGAACCAACTCCGGTCCGATCAACTGCCTATCACCAGTCCTCCCCAACATAAGAAGATCTGCAGGGCCTACCATACAACGCCTCGAATGGAGCCATACCAATACTAGCATGAAAGCTGTTGTTGTATGCAAACTCCACAAGAGGTAAATGACGCTCCCAATCATCCTTCCAATCCAGAACACATGCTCTCAACATGTCCTCGAGCGTCTGGATAGTCCTCTCGGACTGCCCATCGGTCTGGGGATGAAATGCTGAACTGAGCTTAAGCTCCGAACCTAACGCATCCTGAAGACCCTTCCACAATCTCAAAGTAAATCTCGGATCTCGATCCGAAATGATCGACTTCGGCACACCATGCAACCTGATGATACCGCTAACATACAATCTAGCTAAACTCTCTACTGACTGCTTCTTCTTCATAGGCAAGAAATGAGCAGTCTTCGAGAATCTATCTACAACTACCCAAATCGAGTCATTGCCCCTTCTAGATCGAGGCAAACCCGATACGAAATCCATAGTGACAGCTTCCCACTTCAATACGGGAATATCCATCCTCTGCATAAGACCGGATGGTCGCTGCCGCTCGGCTTTCACCTGCTGACATACTAGACATCTAGACACATAATCCGCAACATCCTTCTTCATGCCAGACCACCAAAATGATCTCTTCAGGTCTTGATACATCTTAGTGTTACCCGGATGAATAGAGAATCGCGATCTATGAGCCTCCGCTAACACATGCTCACGGACATCTACTACATCAGGACACAAACACGGTGCTGAAATCTAATCACACCGTCCTCATCACGAGCAATGCCCGCCTTACCCACTAACTCTAACAATCTAGGATCGGCTTTCTGCTGCTCAATCACCTCATCCAAGACTGAGGATCTAAGGGATAGCTGAGCTATAAAGCCTGACACAATGATGGCTCTAACTCGGTCATAGAGCACGCTGCATCCTCCAACATCTTCCAATCCTGCTGGAGTGAAGACCTCTTTCTACTAAGAGCATCCGCTACGATGTTCGCCTTTACTGAAGGTCGAAGTCATAGTCCTTCAAGAACTCAATCCATCTCCTCTGCCTCAGGTTTAATTCCTTTTGGGAGAAAAGATAATTCAAGCTCTTGTGGTCGGTAAACACCTCAAATCTGACACCATAAAGATAGTGCCTCCAGATCTTTAGTGCATGAACCACAACTGTGAGCTCTAAATCATGAGTCGGATAGTTCCTCTCATGCTCCTTCAACTGACGAGAAGCATAAGCCACTACCCTCTCTTGCTGCATGAGCACACAGCCTAAACCAATCTGAGATGCACCGTATAAATGGCAAAACCTTCTAGACCACTAGGCAATACCAATACCGGAGCAGAAGTAAGCTTAGCCTTCAATAGCTGAAAGCTACGCTCACATGCCTCAGACCATACGAACTTCTCACCCTTCCTGGTCAGCTTTGTCAAAGGGGCGGCGATGGATGAGAAACCCTCAATGAATCGCCGATAATAACCAGCTAACCCAATAAAACTACGAATCTCCGAAGGGGTCCTGGGAATCTCCCAATCCATAACTGCCTGGACTTTTGCTGGATCAACTGCTACACCAGCGCCGAAGATAACATGCCCGAGAAAATGAACCTCGCGCAACCAGAACTCGCACTTGCTGAACTTCGCATACAGCTTGTGCTCACGGAGAACCTCTAAGACTAACCTCAAATGCTGACGATGTGTGGCCTCATCCGGAGAATAGACCAACACGTCATCAATAAACACAACAACAAAGCTATCTAGATACGGACTAAACACTCGGTTCATGAGATCCATGAACGCTGCAGGGGCGTTGGTCAATCCGAAAGGAAGAACCAAAAACTCATAATGTCCATAACGGGTTCTAAATGCCGTCTTGGACACATCCTCACTCCTAATCCTCAACTGATGATAACCAGATCGCAAGTCAATCTTGAAAAACTGATGCCTCTCGCAACTGGTCAAACAGATCATCAATCCGAGGTAAGGGATACCTGTTCTTCATAGTCACTGGTTTAGCTTCCTATAATCAATGCACAACCGAAGTGACCCGTCTTTCTTCTTGACGAATAATACAGGTGCGCCCCAAGGGGAAACACTAGGGCGAATGAATCCTTATCGAGCAATTCTTGCAATTGCTTCCTCAACTCGGCTAACTTTGCAGGGGCCATCCGATATGGGCCTTGAAATAGGAGAGGTGCCTGGAAGCAACTCTATAGTGAACTCTATCTCCCTATCCGGTGGCAATCCAGACAAGTCATCGGGAAAGACATCTGGAAAGTCCTGCACCACATCGATCTCTGCAAGAGTCAGTGACGAACCAGCATCGGGTACTAGCATAACGCTAGCAAGAAATGCGTCACAACCCTTGTTCACCATGCGCATCGCCTTCATGGCAGAGATAACTAACTTTCCCGCTAAGTTCTTTGGCAAGGGATGAGAGAACTCATCCTCACCAGGAATGCGGAAAATAATCTTCTTCCTACGACAATCCACTAACGCATAATGCTCCTCTAGCCAATCCAGACCAAGGATACAATCATAATCCTTCATCTTTAGCAAGAAGAAACACCCATCTAGGAATCTATCCTCAATGCACACAGGTAACGATGGAATGCACTTCCTGGTTGATACCGTACCCGCAAGGGTGTGCACAGACAAAGGGACCTCTAACTCCTCAGACTCTATGCCTGACTCTAGGGCTAACTGCCTAGCGAACCGCTCGGAAATGAACGAGTGAGTGGCACCCGTATCAAACAAAACCCGAGTGTGCACACCGAAAAGTAAAACTGTACCTTCGGTGACATGCTCCGCCTGCTCGGCATCCTCACGAGCTAACGCAAACACTCGAGCTGGGGCTCGAGGCCTTCCTGGTCGTCCTGTAGCTGGCGCGGCTGCCGCTACTGCTGGTGCTGGCGCTCCTCGCTGAGCTTCCTGCTGAAGTCTTGGGCAATCCTTGATCTTGTGGTCGCTGCTTCCACACTTTAAGCATCTACCCGCTACTAACCAGCACTCGGAACCTCCATGGGTCTTCCACAATGGAGACACTCTCTCTTCGACCGGGGGAATGTATAGAGGGTACCTGAGAGTTGCTGACTGCCATTTGTTTCTGCGGTGTCTGGTACACCATTTCTTATCTTGCCGCTGGAAAGTCGCTGCCGGCCTCTTCTGCGAAGCCTTCTTCTCCTCCAGATATTGCTCCATTTCTCCCTCCTGTCTGCAGGCTGCGCTGAGGGCCTCGTCTAGCGTGCGGTGGTGGTCAAACGCCACGAGCCTCGTCCTCAGTGATGGTTTGAGACCCATCACAAACTTCTTGGTCTTCCTGTGCTCATCCTCTACTATATGCGGTGCATATTTAGAAAGTTCAGAAAACCTTGCCTCGTATTCCAGGACGGTCATGATCCTTGTGTCAGGGAAAGGAATTCTTGCTCCATCTTGTCCTGGATATGCTCTGGAACGAACTTGGCTCGGAAGAGCCTCACGAACGCGTCCCATGCCACATCTACTGCTCCGTCCTCGAAGCGCGTACGCAGTAGGGAGGACCACCATACATCAGCTCTCTCCTGCAAACACCTTCATAAGCACTAACCAACAATTTCTAACTTGACAAAAAACATACAAGCATAACCAAAACATACCTGTAGCATGTAGGTGGCTAAGGTCACCTTGTCCTCGTCAGGACACCTGATAGCTCGGAAGATTTTCCGTCTCCCTCATCCAGCTTTCTGCTAATAGCGGATCACTCTCCCCCTTAAAAGAGGGTGGGGTCATCCTCTTGAATCGCCATGATGGAAGGTCCACCATGGTCCTGAGCTGGGGCCTGAGCCTGCTACATTAAACAATAACAATATACAATAAACACAATATCATGCAATTTAAATAGCAAACTACTAGGTTGTTTTATTATTCTACCTAGGCCTCCAACTGGGCCTGGAGTGTGCTGGGGTGTGGGCTTGCATCTGCATGGCTTGCACCAGACCTTGCATGAATACTGCATAGTCCACTGGCGGTGGTGGGGGAAGCACAGGACCCTGTGGGGCCGGGGCCGGGGCCTGCTGCTCCGCCGCTCCTCACCCTCTGCTCGTCGTCGCGAGCTGGCACACCTCCACGTCGTCCACGGGAAGCCATGGCTGTAATGAAATTTCAGCCACCAATTAGAGCTAGGTTACTAAATTTTCTAACCATTTTTATCTATCTTTCATTTCCTATTAGTGTTTCTACACATGTGGACATACTTAGCATGCAATGGGGATGATGACTTAGGTATATTCATGTGCAATCTCAACCGGTCTCTCTGATACCAATCTCTGTGACGGCCCCATTATACGGTACGGTTATACCAACCCACGTCAAGATAACAAGTGCTGCCACAGTGGGACATTTACCCAACGATACAAACAGCTGAGATACACGTGAATATACAACAGAGTAGTGGAAGTAAAAGAGAACTATCTCCATTCATTCATCATCCACAAAACATACATGTAGTTTACAATTTGCAAAAAGGAACCAAAGTTCACATAAATTAAATTACTGAAATGGAAATACATAATGTCCACATAATACATTTTTTTTTCTCATGATAATTCAATACAATGTTCCAAGTACATACTAGGAAGTACACAATCACAAGGAACTCCAAAACTAGCTAGTCTCCACGCTCGGAGTCCGTCTCTGCTGCCTCCTCCAAGGGTACTGTGTCACCAACTATACCTGTACGCCGAAGCAAGGAGTGAGTCCAGGGACTCAGCAAGCAACACTATTCATGATATACACGTACAAATCCTAGTTGTTTCTACATGCACATCACAATTAGCAACACATAGCATGCTAGTCAATTCGAGTTCTCAACCTATCATGAAAGTTCTACAATTTTATACATAACTCATGCTTTCAGATTTTTAAAATAAAATCCACCTATCACATGGTCTCTATTCAATTTACTCATGAACTTTAATCTTTTACAGAATCAAACATGAAAGCTATCAACATGGACAATTTACATGCATGAAAGGGGAACACAATTTGCATGGATTCCACATATTCTTAAGTGCATACAAACTTTTTCACATGCTTTAGGTTGCTGATTTCACATGGTTCAATGACTATAAATCTATACATGAGAGCTACAACGTTGCTTAAAACCTCACATATGAACAATCCATCATGCCACTTTGCACACATATTCATTTGTTGTCCCTACATGGATTCTAAACACTTTGTACACATAACATGAGAATAATAACATGCATTTTCTGAATTCACATGGTTCAGATTTAGTCTCACATGGTTTCAATAACACATTTACACATCGAGAATTTCACATTTTCTTTTACACAAATTTCCTCTTTTCACGTGGTTACACTTACACATACACATTCACATGTCACTTACACATTTACACATGGTCACATACACATTTCACGTTACACTTTACACATATTAGGTGTCGTGACACATAGTCCAAACAACCAAAGAAGGACACAAACACATCACATCACATAGACGCCATCTAGGCAATACAATGGCGACTCTTGGACTGCGCAGACCGGGAGAACAAGTCTCCACCCTAACCAGTGGTACTTGTCCACCTCCAGGATTTCCCCCTAATGCAGTTAGGGTCACTTAACACAATGAACCTTCTCAGGGGGACTTTTCCCTGATACGGCTCCACTGCCTTCTCGGAAGCAGTATCACATCGGCACATTACACTTTTACACATTTACCGTTTTACACATGGTCTTACACTTTACACTTTTCATTACATTCACCTTCTCACTCACATAAATCCTCTATTTTTCCTAACATGGTACTATAGAATTTCAAGGTTTAACACACAGTAAACACACTAATCATGCTGGGTTTAAACAAAATCTAATCACATTTCGATCATATGTACGAATTATTCACATTTCACATGAAAACACATAACATTTTATTTACGGGTCCAAATGACCTGAAATTTTACCACATGCTTTTTCTGGTTCATAATCATACTCCCAATTTTCAGATTTTTCTGAGCTACATAGAATTTACAGAAAATAAAACGCCTAATTAGCATGCTATTAACAACTTAAGTTAACATGGGTCTAACACATCTTATAATTTAGCCACTTGCTGTTTGTACGAGACTACTAATATATGTATGATTTTAGAATACCACATTACCCTAATTCATACATCTATCGATCAATTATCACAAACCATTTTCGCATGTTTTCATTTTACCGAACCGAGCTTATTTACAAATTTCACAAGCATAGATAAATTACTAAAATTTGCAAACGCATATGCTGATCCACTATTTTCATGATCAAACCAAAACTAAGGCATTCACACTAATCTAAATCATGAATCATGGATTTTGCAAAATTGTCTACAAGTCATGCTCACAAATTTACAAGATATCATTATCCCACATTCACCATCACATCCCACATTCATTCACACACCACAACTAACCATATATATAGAGTATAAGCTTTACCATATATCCTCATCGCATAAAACATACCGAAATTACTGCATAAGTGGGACAGAACAGCTCACTGTTCTGCCCAGAAGAACTAGGCGGCGGTCTCTGGCCGCTGACTCAAGGTCAGCGGCATGGTCGATGGACGCCAAGCATAAACTGGACGTCCAGGGACCTTGCCGTCTAACCAGGTCTGTGCAGAAAACACAGACCCAAGCTCTGAAACTTGGGTGAATTGGAGGGTCTAGGACTCGAGGAAAATTCCTTAAAAATCACAAAAACCACCTAGACTCATACGGGGACACCATAGATAGGTCACTTGCCTTTCAAAATTCTTCTAAGGGATTTAAAGGCTTGTGAAGACCTCCTTGGCAGCCAAGAAGTTGCAGAACCTCCCTCTAGATTTCCTTCCTCCGGGCTCCTGGTGATCTCCACGCCGAGGGGATGATGGGGATGCCTTCTCCTTTGCTCCAGCTTCCTCCTTGTCGCAGTAGATCTCCAAACCAAGCTCCAAGGGGTCGGATTTGGGGGTTCTAAAATGGGGTTTTTCTCACAGCTCACCTAGGGTTTTTCTCTCCTCTATTTCTCCTCTTGCAAGGTGAAATGAGAAGTGGGAGAGGCCAAATCTAGGTTCAGACCTAATGAGAGCCCTTCACCCACTCACCATACCGATTAGACAGCCTTAGAGCCGTTGGGGGACATCCCCCCAATGGAGGCCATGCCTTGCTCCCGGATTTCCTGGCTCTGCAATGCATGCAGGTCAGAGAAGTTGGCGTCCAGATCGCTGGACGCCGAAGCTAGTGTTGGCGTCCATGTCTGGACGCTGACACTGGCTCAACGGCCTGGGCTTGACGCCAAGGTGGCCTTCGGCCAGAACCCTATTTATGCAGAAAACCATGCTTACCGGACATATATACATGCAACATGTATATGGTATTATATCCACACTATCATCATACAATATATACATTATTTATACTTAATATAAACACAGGCACACGTAATTATACTAATTAATACGTACGTAAATATGTACATACATACACAAGCATAAACATACACACATAATTGCAAATAATGCGACGGAAATTAGAGGCCTTACGCAGCTGGTGCAGGGTATTGCAGCACTACAGCAGGGCAGCAGTTGCACTTCTCTCTCCCAGCAATGATAGCCGCACAACACAACAGCAAAAAGAAAGAAGTAGCTTCAGCAATAACACACACACACCACACACAAGCAGGAGTGGAAAGGTGTGTGCGATGGCTGTGGGAGGATATTTATAAACCCAGCAGGTTCCTCATGCAAATGGCACATCGGCCTTTGAGGTGTCATGGTAAAAACCATTTGGTTTTTAGCACAACACATAGCCCATGCGAGTCATCCCATGCTTACACATTAGTAAAAAACGTGTCAACTTCACACTTAGGTGTGCTGACCTCTCTAATGCCTCACACGTGGGCATAGCAAATAATCCACAAAAATCCTTCCGTAATTCGCCCTTAAATCAGCAGGTCATTTGATCCTTATGTAAACCATCCAAACAGTGTCTATTTGTATTGAAATTTCAACATAAGCTAATGTGATAGTTTTACAATTATGGTGATTTTTATTTATTTTTTAGAATTTATTTTACACGGGTGAAAATCACCTGAAAAAATAGTCGCGTCGGCTTATCCTTGAAGTCCGTACGCCGAAAAAATTGGATATTTATATTTCTGAGATCTCCACATTTTTCTGGAAATTATGGTGGTTCTCGGATTTTTATTTCGTTGTCGTTTTTTTTCGGTGTCGCCCTGTGGGAGCGCGCACCTCTGTGTACGACACTGCTGGGTAACGTATGTTACCATTAATTAAACTCACATTCCAATTATTTCAATTTAATGACCATACTAATGTATAATAACCACATTAATTATATTTCTTAACAAGTAGAATTTTCGGGCGTTACAAATACAGAGACACATTCGCCTGGTCATATGAGGACATGCCTGGTCTAGACCCTTCATTAGTGGAGGACCAGCTTGTATTAAAAGAAGGGGCAAAGGCCATAAAGCAAAAAATCAGAAGATTCCACCCTCTTATGGCCGTGAAAATGAAGGACGAAGTAGACAAACTCCATAAGGCTAGATTCATCAGGGTAGTACTTTATCCGAATTGGGTGGCAAACATAGTCCCAGTCATGAAAAAGGATGGAAAAGTCAGAATTTGTATCGACTTCTGGGACCTAAATAAGGCATGTCCAAAGGACGACTTCCCGCTTCCTCACATTGATGTACTAATTGATATCACTGCTGGGTATGAGACCCTCTCATTCATGGATGGATACTCAGGCTACAACCAAATCCGTCTAGCTCCTAAAGATCAGAGAAAACATCCTTCACCATGCCCTGGGGAACATATTGCTATGTAGTCATGTCGTTTGGGCTTAAGAATGCTGGGGCTACCTATCAAAGGGCGATGATGGCCATCTTCCACTATATGATGCATGTCTACGTAGAAGTTATGTGGATGACATCTTGGTGAAGTCAAGAACCAGGAGAGAACACCCCGAAATCCTCACCAAGGTGTTGCAATGATCAAGGGAGTACAAACAGAGAATGAATCCAAAGAAATGTGTGTTCAGGGTATCGTCAGGGAAGTTTCTAGGCTTCATAGTTAGCAAGCGGGGTATTGAGATCGACCCAAACAAGGCCAGGGTATTGCGGAAATGCCGCCTCCAAAGAATATCTCATAGTTAAGAGGGTTGATTAGGCGTCTGTAGTTCATTAGAAGATTCATTTCACAGCATTCACAAAGATGCCGCCCATTCTATGATCTTTTAAAAGGAGAGGCGAAGTTTGAATGGAATGACAAGTGCAAAGAAGCCTTTGATGACTTGAAGAAGTATCTCATGAATCCCCCAGTTTTGCAACCTTCTGTACCTGGAAACCACTCATCCTATATCTCTCAGTCATCGAGGACTCCCTAGGTGCTGTCCTTGCGCAACATGATGAATCCGGAAAAGAAAGGGCATCATACTATCATTCTAGGCTTTTCAACACCGCTGAATCCAAGTATGCCACCGCAGACAAGACATGCGCCGCGCTCATGTGGGTAGTCCAAAAGCTCAAGCATTACTTTCTTGCCCACGAGGTCAAGTTGATCTCGGGAATGGATCCACTCAGGTACCTTCTAGAAAAACCCATCCTCTCTGATCGGCTCGCGCATTGGCAGAGCTTCCTCTCACAGTTCGACATTTCTTTTGTGGTCCAAAAGGCCATCAAAGGATATGCTATTGCCGAGCACCTTGCCCATTTGCCACTCCCTCACAGCGATTCCGTCCGAGAGGAATTCCCCGATGAAGAGCTCTCGGTCATCATCAAAGATCCCTTCTGGTCCCTCCATTTTGATGGTGCACTCAACTCCCATGGACGGGGCATTGGAGCCGTGCTGCTCACCCCGGAAGGTATTACCATCCCCATCGCCTATCAACTCACCTTTTCCGCCACTAACAACATGTCTGAGTAGGAAGCTCTCCTCGCTGGTCTCAAGCTTTCTTATATCTTAGGTGCATTCCACCTTAGAATCATAGGGGACTCTCAGCTTGTTCTGCGGTAGGTGCTCTCAACTTACCGCACTCGTGACCCAAAGCTTAAACCATATCAAGATTTGGTCACGTTGTTGGCAAGGCAGTTCCACAAGCTTATCTATATCCATAATCCTCACTCACAGAATATCTTGGCCGACACTTTGGCGTCGCTAGCTTCATCTCTATCCTTCTCTCTGAGTTGTCGGACCGAAACAATTGTCGTCCAACGCTCGATGTCCCATCTATTCAAGATCCTTGGTTCGAAAACCTTAGGACAATCTTAGAAGAGAGGGCTAGGAAAAGAGAATGCAACAAGTCATGCTAACTGAGCCTAAGGAAATCTTGGATGAAGAGGAATTGCCATGGTATTTTGAGATTGAGCAATGTTGTAAGGATGGGACATATCCCGAAGGGGCAAATGTGGAGGATCGCAAGGCCATCAGAAGAACCGCCTTAAGGTACACAGTTGTTGGAGAAATTCTGTACAGGTGGGCTCTTAATGGAGTTCTTCTGGGATGTCTTACTGATGACGAAGCGTGGAAAGTGGTAGAAGGAGCCCATACTAGTGAATGCGGAGGGCATGTCAATAGTCAAATGCTTGCAAAGAAGATCATTAGGTAGGGCTACTACTGGCCAACCCTAGAAGAAGACTGTGCCATCTATGTCCGTAGGTGCGTCAAATGCCAACTCCGTGCTGATAAAATCCATGCTCCTTCATCCTCACTTCATCCACTCTCCACACCTTGGCCATTCTCCATGTGGGCTTTTGATATTGTTGGCCCCCTTGGTGATCCTAATGCTCAAACCAGACAAAAATCATTTATCCTAAGAGCAACTGAGTATTACACCAAGTGGGCAGAAGCAGAGGTGTTCGTAGAAATCAAAGCATCCATAGTGTGCCGCTTCATCATGAAAAATCATTTCGCGGTTCGGAGTACCAAGCAGCATCGTCACAGACAACGGGCCACAATTCATCTCAAAAGAACTTCAGGACCTCTGTAAGAAATACAACATCACTCTGAATCATTCTTCTCCATATTACCCACAAGGCAATGGCCAAGCTGAAGCAACAAATAAAACCCTTCTTAAATCTTAAAGAAAACCTGTGAATCACACAAATTTGATGATTGGCTGGAAAAGTTAATAGAGGCTCTCTGGGCCTATCGTACCTCTGCCGTACTCCCACGGGGCAAACCCCGTATGCTCTCACTTATGGGATGGAGGCGGTAGTTCCATACGAGATCTTGATCCCTTCGCTAAGAGTCCAACTTGATAAGGAACCAATCTTGACGAACGTCAAGAGGCATTACTAGTCCAATTGGAACTCTTAGACAAAAGGAGACTAATGGCGGCCGATCATGTACTCTCATACCAAAGGCGAATCTCAAGGTCCTTTGAAAAGAAGGTAATCGAATAGAAATTCCAAGAGGGTGATATGATCTTGAAGCACATTTTTATCAAACCTGGAGGTCCGAGGTCTATATTGCAGCCAAACTGGGAAGGTCCGTACGTTGTGAGAGAAGTGTATCCAGGAATGCCTACTGCCTAACTAATGCTGAGGGCGTAGAGTTGTCACATCCGTGGAATGGGTTGTACCTTAAAAGATTCTATCCCTAGTACTAGGTGTGAGGCCACAATACTAGATGAGGGATGACGCCGTGTTAAGAGTCCGAAATCTCCTCCCCAATCGTCAAGGTTGGCCTAAGTTAGGATCAACACACACATGGCAAGCCCGGGCGATTGCGCTTAGTAGATATCGTGGCTAGGTGGGCCCTACTTTAGCGATATGATGATCGTTCTCTTCCAAATCGGTCGAGGTGTAGGGGCGAGAGTCGCAAGGGTAAGGTAGTCAACCTTAAGCATACCCTGACGAGAGGAGGCCTCAAACAGGGATGGTCAAATAAAAGGGCAAAAGAACAAAGAAGCAGAAGAAAGAATCAAAGATAATGACGGAATAGGGGCATGCCAAAGAGTGGCAAGTCACGGATGCTCATGTGCCCGGTCGTACGCATGCCCCAGTCAATGCAAATCCATAGACAAGACCACAAAGTCCCTACGCAACAGGCCTAATCTTTGAAGGGTATGCTGCGGGAAGAAGCCGAACCCAACGTCCTTAAACCTGCATTAGACTTCCCTCAAATAGTCTTCCATTTCCCCCTATGAGATTAGACCATCCTTAGGTATGGCCAAGCTAGACGTACTGTCATCTAGGGGCAGTCACCTGTGGCATGTTACCACAAACGCACGTCCTACCTTGGTATGGTCTTTGCGAGAGGGGGAGGTGATCAAGACTTCAAACCGGCGGTTCAAACCGATCAGGTGTGTTGTGGCCTTAAAGGGCGAGTACCTTCCGTCTCGCGCGTCTTATTTTTAGGAAGGGCTAACGTCGGCTTTAGGCGGCTTTTCAAAATCCAAAAAAATCAAATATTTCAAAATCCAAAAAAATCAAATATTTCAAAATCTAAAAAAAACAAATATTTTAAAATCCAAAAAGATCAAATATTTCAAGATCTAAAAAATCAAATATTTCAAAATCCAGAAAAAATAAATCAAATATTTCAAAATCCAAAACATCAAATATTTCAAAATCCAAAAAATCTAATATTTTAAAATCCAAAAAATCAAATATTTCAAAATCCAAAAACAAAAAATCAAATATTTCAAAATCCAAAAAAAAAATCAAATATTGCAAAACCCAAAAATGTTTCCAAAATTCCAAAGAACACTTTACTCATTCATCCATGCATGTTATTTATGTCTTTTCGCCTGTTTTAATAAGGCTTAGCCCCTTGACCATTTATCAAGGTTGGTCACTTGTCATGTTTAAAGGCAAGGGGCTAAGTCTAAGAACGGATCTGACTTGTTTTTTATGGTTTCCTAATGTGTGCAGGGGACAGTGGAAAGAAAGAATGCGACACTCACGTCTCACTCGTCACTCTCACATAACCACAATCCATAAACCAAAAGAGCTTTCATTCATTCCCATATCATATGTCATCATCATCATCATAACAAAAGGGGCAAAGTACAAGCCCTCATCCACTCTCCCCTGTACCCTCAGGCGGGCGAGAAGGTGGAGGGGCCATCTCTCTCGGTCCCGTCGTGCTCCCCTCGGCCGCTCCCTCGTGCCGTCGCGCCTCCTCCCCGTTCCTCTGACGTTCGGAGGAACCCGTCAGATAATGTCCGGATGATCCGCTGAGGAGGCCACTCCTACTGGCTGATGAGCGGCTGCGCCCGACCAGTGTCAAGGCCCTCTCGAGTCCCCTCATCTTGGACCACAGTAGCTCACAGCGGTGCCGCTCCTCTCCCAGCTGCGAACGGAGCTCGTCCGCCTCCCGACGCAGGCTGGTCACCTCGTCCGCCTGAGGACCTAAGCGCAACTCCGTCATCTCCGTCTCCAATGCAGTCGCCCATGCTAGAGCGTCCCTTAGTTCCACCTCTTGCAAGTCAAGGAAAATTGTCAATAAAAAGAGTCAGATGTAAGGGGCATGTAGTCAACAACTCACCCGCTCCTACAGCTTGGCTGCGGCATCCTCCGCCCGTCTCACCATTGCCGCCAACTGACCCTCCAGCACGGAGCGGCCATGCTCGTCTCGGGAGGTAGAGGCACCTCCCAGCATCTGCTGCGCCCACTCTACTCAGCGCACTGCATAAAAAGCACAGAAGTCAGTCAACTGAGACTATGGGTAGGAAGGATAGAGAGAAGAGTACTCACCAGCTGAGTCATGGTCCGCTGGAGGTCGTCCCTCTGCTGGATCGTGGAGTGAAGAACACCCTGAGGGAGGCGATCCTGCCCTCAGGTCAAGCGGCAAGCACAAGTCAGGTTAGCCAAGCAATTAATGATTAAAATATTTAGAAAGGCTAAGTGGTAGTACTCCGGTCATCGGGTCCCTTGTATACCTTGGGCCTCATACCTCCATGTGTAGGCACAGAAGTAGTCCTCATCGCTGGTGGCCTCAGAGGTCACCACCTGGCCTCGCTGGCACCAGTCCTCCAGTTGCTCCTGAACACGCACCCTCCAGTCCGTGACCTACTGGAGGCCTCGGAAGCTGCGACCCGGCCTCTCCCATGGTCGCTGACGGGTCGGGAACTCGACCACAGCCTGATGGAGCCCCAGGGTCTTCGCTACCAGCCGGAGGTGGAGTGGTACCACCGTGTTGAAAGCATGAAGCCAAATCTCCCTACCGAAGTAGGGGCAGCCCTGCTCCACCCACAGCTGGGCGGTGTCGTCCTCCCCAGCGTAAGGAGTCTGGTCGACCTACACGTCACAGATAGAAAGCTTGTTAATCAATTGTCAGTGGCAAAGGAAGGAAAAGGGGCTAGTACTATGTGTCCAAAGGGGATAGTGTCCAATGCGTCATGAATGAGCGTCACCTGTAGGCATAGTGACCGCTCATCGTGGCAGAACTGCCAGCACTGCATTAGCGGCACAGCGACCGGTCGCCTCGGCACTCCCAGGCCTAGGGAAGGGAGGTAGTAATACGCCCACACCTGCAAAACAACACAGTCAGCACCACAATTAATCAACATAAGCAGGAAAAGCACTAAAAGGTAAGGGTGAGAAGCATACTTTTAACAGTGGGAAGAACCCGGCCACCCCTGTCTCCTGCTAAAAGTGCCCAGGCTGTCAAAGTGGTGGGCCAGGAGGGCCGCACCCCATGCGTAACTACCCACCTGGGTCAGATCCTCTAGCAGGGGCAGACACCTACAGCTCACTGGGTCCCCTCTGGTCTCCAGGATCAGCATCCCGATCACAAGGATCAGGAAGCGTCTCAAGTCACGGTCCGCTGCCGCTCCCTCCTCCTCCGCCAGCACTACTCTGGCGTCCTCCGTCAATCGGGCCATGTACTCCGCCTGGCCCTCTCCAGTATGACAGCGCGCTTCCCGCCACTCCGAGCTCGCCTGCAGCCTCGTCCTCGCTACCTGGGATGACATCTTCCTCTCACCTCAGCCCCAAGATTCACTCCACTATCTCCTGGTAGCTCGTGTACGTCACCCCTGTCACCGCCTGACTATCTACCCTCAGGTCGGTGATCCGTGCCACGTCCTCCAATGTGGGGATCATATGACCCACGGGAAGAGGAAGGTGTGGCACTTGGGGTCCCCCCGCTCCTTCAACTCCTAGATCAATGCCACGTCCGGTGTCAACTCGTCCAACCTCAGAAAGGGGCCGAACCACATCTCCTCCAGCCGGGTCCTCTGGATCCTGGCAGTCCCTGGTAAACTGCCCGGACGACGGCCCATCCTAGCCGGGACCAGAGCTCGCTCTGCGAAACAGCCACAAAAAAAAACACAAGGATCAGCAAAAGTCAATGAATAACACTCTGTTCAGAACGAGATAGCACACTGTCGCCTTCTGAAGGGGACACAAGGGGAGTCGCATTCAGGTCCCTTGAAGGCGACGCATCGACTCGTCGCCTTCTGAACATGACACCTAGGGTGTCGCGTTCACCCTGGTAATACGCAGCCAAGCTGTCGCGTTCACAGGGTGATCGGAAACGGCAAATGCCCATTTTCCGGTCGTTTCACCTTGAGCAAAAGACCCTACAGAGGTGCTTAGCACCTTGTTCACTCACCCACACACATGGGAGGGGGGATTTGATCACCGACCTTTTTGGGGCCGATGGCCTCCTCCTCGCCCAGGGCTTCCTCCGCGGGATCCACTTCCATAGGGGCTGCCGGAGCTGTTTCCCCCGCCGCCGTGGATGGACCTTCGTCCGTTTGCCGTCGACGGATCATCCTTTTACAGCTTCTCTTGCGCCGGTCCCCACAACCGTTGCCGCCATGGTCGCTGCCCTCCATCACTAGCCATCGGGAAGGGGAAAAGAGAGAAGAGAGAGAGAGAGAAAGGAGGGGAGAGTGAAAGACGGAAAGTGAGGAAGGTGCTTCGGGCTCGGAATTCAAACCACCCAGATCCTGCGGTCGCGACAGCCAACCTATCTCCTTATCCTAGTTCGCGACAAGCATTCTGTCACTTTTTGAACCAAGTCGCAACTGTTGACCAGTCGCCTTCAAGTCGCGACGCTATATCGTCGCCTTCTCAGGGTTTTCACAGAAACCAATTATAAACTCGAATTTTCATTGCAAATCTCCAATGAATACTTCAAATAAAAGCTAAAAATCAACTCAACGTGTCTCCCGTTATCTCATCACCTCAAAATCTCTCAAAAGATTCAAAAGTACAATCATGTCTCTCTCTAGCTCATGGTCCCCGCGTGGCCGGATTTCCTTGTAGTCTCTGAGGTACGCTTGATATGTCTCATACTCCTCGTACAGTGTGGGTGGTAGTGCGTGAGTGTCACAAGCACGCCACATTGCCAAAGCACTCCGTATAGCTTGCTCGTCCTCTGGATCTCCCAAATGCCTCTTCTTTATAGGAGGCAGATGAGACGGCTGGAGTAGCTTTGTCCTCGGCTTCCCGATCTGAAGATAGCACCTTTCTGGGTTGTAGAGAACCATCGCCATGTTTCCCATGAGCTGTAGGTCCAATCCGCCCCCATGTGGAAGCCGAAATGTCCACTCCGTGTAGCGCTGCTATGTCCAAGGTGAAGTGCTCCACTTGGAGTGTGTTGAGGTAATGGCGCCATGCACTCCGTGTTTTCTTGTCCGCCGTCCTGCCAATAACCCGATCGGGAAATTTGGCCGCCCCACCGATGATCACAATGGATGGCACCCAAAGCCGACTCTGGTAGTGGGATTTCTACAGGTTTAAATTTTATCCTCACTCCCAACCAACACTCTCAGAGGATCATGGAGCCATAGAGTGGACCCCCTGTAGCCGCAGAGGTGAGACCTGCATAAGGTAGGCTAGCACTGCATGAGAGAGGTAAAGTCCCCGCCATACCCCACTAATGGCACTCAAGCTTGAGTAGTCATGAGGTGATCTCCTGATGGGAAAAGCACTACCCCCCGCACAAGCATATGGCCACGGCTTTGGCTATCTCCTGGTAGTTCCCGCACTTGTTCTTGCAGTGGATATGACCCACGTAGACAATGGGACTAAGTGAACGTGTGTGGCTAATCATGGTAGACATCCCGGGATCCATCATGAATTCACCTAGGATAAGCTTTAGGTTGATGGGCGCTACGGTGTAGCAAATTTTCTGCTCATCTCTCTCACCGTTGGTCTTGGGCAAAGCCAGAATGTCTCTACTCCTCAAGAAGAATGGTGGCTTCAAATATTAGGAAAGGAAGGTATGGGTCTGTGGATGCCATAGCTCAATCAAGGCGGTGTTGCTATGCCATGAAAGGATATTTTATGGTAGTTGTGGGCCGCTATCAACACCTCCCCCCCCCCCCCCCCCCAACCCCACTCTCTCAAGAAACGGATCACATGCACGGGTAAGGCTTTGATCATAGGTGTAATCCATGTGATTTGGAATATCGGGGGAGCCGGGGAAGAGCTAGAGAAGAAAAAGAAAAGAGGAGGGAGGAGAAGGTGCATTAATGAAGAAATTGGAGTTGAAAATAACTGAAAATTGAAAGACCAAGTTGCATACCTCTCTCACATCCCCATTGTTGCTTAGATGATTGGGGACATCTGTCAGCCTCAAGAGCTTGCTATAGGACGTCCGCGCGCTTGGGACCTCCATAGGTCTCCTCCTCACCCATGAGAGCACTTGAGCCCTCCTCATGGCCATTGAAGCTTGGAAGCTTGAAGAGAAGAAGAGAAGGTGTGAGCTGTGAATTTGGGCCTCTCACCCCTTATTTATAGGCACTTAGGACTCCCATTCATGATGGGAGAGAGTTTAGAAGGGTGATAGGAGTTAAACTCGCACTAGAAACTCTAGGAGTCCAAGTGGGAAGCAACATAGAGTTCTTGGGTGGCCTTTTGTGTTTAGGGCGTAAAACCTGTGATCGCGACGTATCGATACGTCACCACCTGATAGCGACAGACTCATCGTCGTGTTCACTTTAAGGTAGCGACGGTCATACTGTCGCGTTCAATGTTTGAGTGTTGTTGGCTAATTCCTTCGCATTCACACGATCATTATTGCCACTTCAAGGTATGTTTGCACTTATGATTAATTCTTCCATTATTTTGCGTGCATTTTAAGTTTGTATCCTTTTCTTTATTTTCTTTCTTTTTTGAAAATCCATAAAAATCAGAAAATGCAGGAAAATTCATAAATTCAAAAAAATAAAAAAAATATAAAAGCAGGTAAGTATTTCTAACCCTATCTCTGCATTACTATATGGTAATTACTCTATTATATCGTCTCGAGGACCAGCTGGTTCTCAGTGTCCAGATCTGAGTTCCCCTTCACCAAAAACAAGATGATTTAAGTGCGCACTGTTAATCGCTTGATAGGCCGTTAGATGGTATGACTCGGGGACGATGGATTCTATCGCACGTCAGGGATGCGAAGTATCTTGACCCTTGCTCGTGTTGTCTATCATATTATCCTTGAGTATTTGTTATTTTCTCCTTTTTCCTTGCACTATTTTATGATTTCTTTTCTTTTAGCCCAGCATGCATCATATAGTTTTTTGAGCTTCATGCTTCATGATTAGTTAAAGCCAGCTTCTCTCATGATGTTTCAACCAGATCCTCATTTCTTAGACAAGAATTTTATTCCATTCTGAATTTGAAAGTCCTCTTCGAGCTAGTTGCTCGGTCCAGCCTGCCAGTATGGTTCCTATTCAGGATTCCTCTCATCCCCATTCCTTATGACAATCATTCTTTTCCTCTGATTACTCATTAGCCGCGAATCGCTCAAAGGCTAGAGTCGAATCGACCCGCCGGGCAGCACTATCCCCTAATGAACGAAACCTGCAAGCTAAAGATAGCTAGGGTACCTCTTGAATCAAGAGGTTGATCACTTCTTTTCTTTTGATCTTTGTTTGTCCCAGATTGGAACCATCCTTGCACTCTGTCTCCTAGCCATGTTCGAAGATCGCCGGAAAATTCTTGCTGCTTATTCGTTCATAATGGGTGTCTCTTTACCTTGATGCCCTCTTTTCATCTCATTCCACTTCACTCCACTACATCGTCATTTCATGCCATCTCCACTTCACTATCGCTCCACTCCCTAGCAAAGCAGGCATCAAGGAGGGGCAATCTGTAGACACCCATTTCTGACCCGAAGTCGAGCCAAATTCCTTGTCACATCATTGATGCCCCATGTTGGTTCATCATCGTCAAGCTGGCTTTCTCCGATCAAGATATCTTTCTATCATTTCATCACTCTAGTGGTTTCTTCCTGGTTAATTCAACCACTCTTCATCATGTCTTGTAGCTCTCTGGGTTACGAGTCCAACGCTTCGAGCTGTACGCCAATCAGATACCCGTGCAAGGATATAGGGTACTTTGCATGGCCGCAGGCTGAAAGATCTGAAGGCGACAAGTTTTTTGTCGTGTTCTTGTTCATAAAGACGACGGCTTTGTTGTCGTTATCTGGCCCTGTAACGATTTGCTTCATGTTAAATCTATCTCCTTCAGAAGGCGGTGCCACGATATGTCGCGTTCTTAATTGGCATTTTTATTACCTGAAAAATCATCAGAAAATGTTCAAACCTTTCCTTGTAAGGAAGGCGACGTATCGAGGTGTCGCTACCTGGTAGCGACCATGAACCCATCGCGTTCTGATTTCCATGCAACGTACCCTTTCCAAGCATGACTTGAACACTTGCTATTAATGAATAATCCAAGTTTTGATTGACCTAGAAACATCCAAATCTTGCCAAATTTTGAGGGGATCTTCTTTAATGCTTCCTTTCCGAATCCAATTGCCCTTGCACGAGAATACTTTCCCAAACTCGGACTCATTCCTATTATTCTCCTCCCAGCCCGTTCAGAAATAATGGCCTATAAATTGTTGGGTTTTCCATATAACATGTTTTTGATGATCACATTAATATCCTTGAACATTGATTTAATGCAAAATTGATGTGCTAACTAACATGAAAACACATCATGAAAGTGATTGAGTTAAACATTGCTAAATCTACAATGTATATCACTAACAATGTATCTGCATGTAGGTGCACAAGCATGAAAGATGGAGTATTGAGAGAGACAAATAGCACAAAAAACTGTCAAAGAAGTTCACCTGTCGACAGATGCAATGTACCTGTCGACAGATTCACACAGTCATTCCAAGACAGAACTCAGGTTTGCATCTCTGAGTGCATCTGTCGACAGATGCAATGTACCTGTCGACAGATTCACACAGTCAACCCAGGACAGAACTCAGGTTTTCTATTCCTGAGTGCACCTGTCGACAGATGCAAATTGCCTGTCGACAGATACACTCAGAAACTCAATTTTCTAAAACCCGGTTCTCAGCCTGAGTGCGCCTGTCGACTGATGCAAGTGCACCTGTCGACAGACGACGGTAACATGAGATTTAGAGTTTCCAAATCCGGCCCCACTTGGGTGTTTCCTTCCTCCACGACCCCCACCTTTACCTAACACTATATAAGCATCCTTTTGGAGCCAAATTCGCAAGAGCAGCCTCCCATCCAAGAGCCACCAAGGGACCAAGAGGAAAAGCCCCAAATTGCTGCTCTGCTTCAACTTCTGCCCAGATCGTCGTGGAATCGCCATCCATGCGAAGTTGAAGCCGGATCGTCGTCAGTTCAACCTTCTACATCGATCAGTCTACATCCAATCGAAGTTTGAAGAGCGTTTGGACGATCCACGAGAAGAATTCCAACTTGATTTGTTCCCCAACTCTAAATTCTTCTCCATTTCACAATTTCCATTCCATCATGTGTGTGTGGTTGTGTTTCGAGCATCCTTTGTGCTTGATTCACGAAGTTGTGGTTGTTCTGATCGTGGTTCATCAGACAACGTGTGTGTGGTTGAGTTGTTGTGTTGAACTCGCTCATAAGCAGTCGTTTCTGCGTGTGTGTGTGGACGGTGGATGTAGGATACACGAGTTGTGTACTCCGAACCACCTTAAATCATCGTGTTCTGTGGTTTGTTCGCGTTTTGCGATAGATGATTGGTAGGCACGGTGTTCATACGCACGTTTGATACCCTGTTCTTATTATATCAACTCAAGCTGTCTTAATCTCAATCAATTCTAATCAAATTTCATTATGATTGCTGCTGCACCGAAAAGAAGCTATCAGTAAATAGAAATTGCCGTAATCTATTCAACCCCCCTTCTAGATTACCATATTGTGTTTTTCCGCATAACTCTTCAATTGGTATCAGAGCGGGTTTCTCTGATTTACGGTTTTCGTAATTTGATCTAGCGATCAGGAGATTCTCGATTTATGGATTCTAGCAAAGGGTATATGGCCGAGGGACATTCAGTAACCAGGCCACCCTATTTTGATGGCACTGACTACTCTTATTGGAAAAATCGCATGCAGGTATTTTTGAGAGCTCAAAATTACGAGCTGTGGAAGATAGTCAGCAAGGGACCATATGTGTTGCCCGAGGACGAAGACACCTGGACGAAAGACCAAATAGCTAAAGGAACTCTCAACTGGAGCGCACTAACATGATGCAATGTGCGGTGCATCCAAAGGAATTTTCAAGAGTCTCCACATGCTCAACAGCAAAAGAAATGTGGGACAAACTTGAACTCATTACGAAGGTACGTCCGAGGTAAGGGAAACTAAAGTTAGCATGTTAGTGTCTGAATATGAAATGTTTAAGATGAAAACTGATGAAAACATATCAGACATGTTTGCAAGATTCATGCTAATAGTTAACGGGATAAAAGGTCTTAAGAAGGATACTCTGAAAGTGACTTAGTAAGAAAGATACTTCGATCTCTTACTTCATCTTGGAATACTAAGGCCACTGTCATTGAGGATTCCAAAGACCTTTCCAAAATGAAATTGGATGAACTAATTGGCTCCTTAATGACATATGAATCAACATCAAAAGAAAAAATTAGAAGAAAATCCTAGGAAGTCAATTGCTCTAAAAGCATCCAACAAAACATCAACAAGCTCCAAGAAATCCATTCAACAAGATAGTGATGAGCAAGAAACATCTAGTGAGAGTGATAATGGTGAAATGGCAATGCTCACTAGACAATTCAAGAAATTTCTGAAGTTCAAAAGGGAGACACATGTAACTCTAAACCTTTTCAAAAGAAAAATTTTCACAGAAATATAAGTCCAACAAAAAATCTGATATTGTTTGTTATGAATGCAAGAAACCGGGGCACATGAGAGGAGAATGCCCGGAACTCAAGAAGAAGCTGAAGAAGGAAAAATTCACCTCCAAGAAAGCCAAAGCAATGTTGGCTACCTGGAGTGATGAAGATGAAGATGAAGATGCACAAGAAACATCCGATGATGAAGAAGTGAAATACTTAATGGCAAGGAGTGATGACTCCACCGAGGTAAACTTCTCATTTGATGATTATACTGCAAGTGAATGGGAGGAAGCATACAATACTCTATTTGAAAAATTTTGTGAATATAGATCTGAAAATAAAGCATTGAAAAAGAAATGCAACTCCCTTGTGCATGATAAAAACAATGATGAACGAATTGCATTCCTGACAAAAGAAATAGAAATGATGAAGTTGATGAAAAGACTCATAATGAAAGAGGATTGCCTGAAAATGAAACTACAAGAAACACGTAAAGAAAAGGACTGTTTAAGCCATTCTCTGAATTCCTTCAAGAAGAACATCTAGAAACAAATAAAAAGTTGGAACAAACTGAAAAGGAATTGAAAGAGAAATCTGAGGACTTGATGAAATTTGTAAAAGGGAAGCAAAATCTAGATGCGGTTTTGGGTGCTAAAATACATGTAACCAAGCATGGGTTAGGATATCAACCTGTCAACAAAGAAATAGGAGAGTCATTGATCACTTCCTTTGTTGTGATGATCAGTCTGTCCCCATGCAATTTTAATTA
>CM024756.1:50202616-50261378 GCA_014218235.1 Colocasia esculenta
GCAAGACACTTGGCAAAGGGCTACCTGTCAATTGGTGTTGTTATCAAAAGACTAATTATCAGGGGTAGAATCTTTTAAGATATAATCCATTCCATGGATGAGAGAGTTCATCGCCATCGGCATTCACTAGCCTATATGCGTTGCCCGGGTACACTTCTTTAATGACGTACGACCCTTCCCAGTTCGCAGACAATTTTGACCTTGGACCTCCAGGCTTTATGAAAATTCGCTTCAAAACCATGTCTCCTTCTTGAAACTTACGCTCAATTACTTTCTTTTGAAAAGATCTTGAGAGTCTATTTTGATATGAAAGCACATGATCGGCTGTAGCTAGACGCCGTTCGTCCAAGAGTTCTAGTTGTGTAAGCAACGCCTCCCGATGTTCATCGGGATTAAGTTCTTTGTCCAACTGAATTCTTAGCGAGGGGATGAGGATCTCGTGTGGACATACTGCTTCCATTCCATATGTAAGTGAGAAAGGAGTTTGCCCCGTGGGCGTGCGGATGAAGGTGCGGTAGGCCCACAAAGCCTTAATTAGCTTTTCTGGCCAGTCAGCGAACTTGTTAGACTCACAGGTTTTCTTCAGAATTTTCAAAAGTGTTTTATTTGTGGCTTTGGCCTGGCCGTTGCCCTGCGGATAATAAGGAGATGAATGATGTAAAGAAACATTGAACTTCTTACAGAGATCTTGAAGGTCTTGTGATATGAACTGGGGTCCATTGTCAGTGACGAGGCTGCCAGGTACTCCAAACCGTGCAATGATGTTCTTCATGATGAATCTGCACACAGTCGAACCTTTGATTTTTGAAAATGCTTCTGCTTCGGCCCATTTGGTGAAATACTCAGTAGCAGTGAGGATGAAGGATTTTTGTTTTATCTGAGCATTAGGATCACCAAGGGGCCCGATGATATCAAAGGCCCACATGGAGAAAGGCCAAGGAGAAGATAGTGGATGCAAAGAGGAAGATGGAGCATGGATTTTATCGGCATGGATTTGGCATCTGACACACCTACGAACGTAGGCGACACAGTCCTCTTCTAGGGTTGGCCAGTAGTAGCCCTGCCAAAGGATCTTTCTGGCTAACATCTGACCGTTCACGTGCCCTCCGCATTCACCGGAGTTAGATCCTTCCACTATCTTCCAAGCCTCTTCATCGGTCACACATCTAAGGAGCATTCCATTTAGAGCGCGTCTGTAAAGGACTTCACCCACGAGGGTATACTTTAATGCCGCCCTACAGATAGCTCGCCTATCTTCAGCTTCAGCTTCTTCTGGGAGGGTACTGTCTCTGTAAAATTGCTCAATCTCACGGTACCACGGCCTCTCTTCTTCCATCAATTCTCCTAATTCAACAAGCAACAACTCCTTCGCTTCTTTCTTCTCTGACTTCAACACTAGGGAGCTCCTAAGGTTTGAGAACCAAGGATCCTGAGTTGAGGGAGCTTCTAACCTCTGAACAATGATAGTCTCTGCACTACGGCTGAGAGGGAAGGAGAGAGACAAAGCTAACGATGGCAGAGCATCGGCTAGGATGTTCTGAGAGCGAGGAGTATGAATGTAGATGAGTTGACGGAATTGCTTGGCGAGGAGCGTGACCAGATCTTGATAAGGCTTGAGTTTGGGGTCACGAGTGCGATAGGTAGAGAGGACTTGCTGAAGAACGAGCTGAGAATCTCCTATGATCTTGTGGTGACGCGCGCCTAGGAGGTAGGCAAGCTTAAGACCGGCTAGGAGAGCCTCATACTCGGAGATATTGTTGGTGGCGTAGAACTGGAGTTGATAAGCCAAAGGAATGGTGATCCCTTCTGGGGTGAGCAAGACAGCACCTATGCCCCGTCCCTAGAATGAGAGCTCCGTCGAAGTGGAGCGACCAGAAGGGATCGCGAGAAACAAGTGATAGGTTTTCATCGGGGATTCCTCTTGAACCGTATCACTATGAGGAAGAGGGAGGTGAGCAAGGTGCTCAGCAATGGCATACCTTTTATGGCTTTCTGAACAATAAAGGAGATATCAAAATGGAGAGGAAACTTTGCCAGCGTGCCAATCTGTCGGCGAGGACTGGCTTTTCAGGAGATCCTAATAGGATCCATTCTAGAAATCAAACTCACCTTATGGGCTAGGAAGTAGTGCTTCAATTTCTGCAACACCCAGACTAGCGCTGCGCAGGTTTCTCCATTGTGGTGAGTTTGAGCTCGGAAGGATTGAAGAGTCTAGATAGGTAGTAGACTGCCCTTTCTTTGCGGATTCATCATGCTGAGCAAGGACAGCTCCTAGGGAGTCCTCAATTGTTGACAGATATAGGATTAAGGGTTTCCCAGGGATAGGCGCCTGAAGCAAGGGCGGATTAAGATAACTTTGAGCTCATCGAAGGCCCTTGGCATTTATCATTCCATTCAAAATTAACTCCTCCTCTCAACAGTTCGTAGTAGAAAGGTCGGCATCTTTGAGGTGCTGAGATATGAATCTTCTTATGAACTGCAGCCGACCAATCAAGACTCGAAGCTCCGATATGTTCTTGGGAGGAGGCATCTCGTGATTGCCTTGGCCTTGTGCGGGTCTATCTGAATCCCCGTTTACTTACAATGAAGCCTAGCAACTTTCCTGAGGAAATCCAAACGCAATTCTTTGGATTCATTTCAATTGATACTCTTGTGCGCAATGGAAGACCTGGCAAGCACGGAGGAATGCTCTCTTCGAGTCCGCGACTTGACCACGATATCATCCACGTAAACCTCAACATCAATATGAATCATATCGTGGAAGATAGCTAACATTGCCCTTTGATAAGTGGCGCCGGCATTCTTTAGCCCAAACGGCATGACCACATAGCAATATGTTCCCATGGGGTGGTGAAGGAGGTCTTTTCTTGATCCTCGGGGCTAGACGAATTTGGTTGTAGCCAGAATACCCATCCATGAAAAGATAGAGTTTCGAACCCTGCTGTATTATCAACAAGACATCTAAATGAGGTAAGGGGAAATCATCTTTAGGACATGCCTTATTCAAGTCCGGAAATCTATGCGATACGCACTCTTCGTCCTTTTTCATGACCGGGACGATGTTCGCCACCCACAAAGGATAGAGGACTACACGGATGAACTGGCTTTGTGTAGCTTTCAATCTCCTCTTTCATTTTCAAAGCAAGTGGGGGAGGAACCTCCTTAGCTTTTGTTTGACGGCAACTGCCCCTGGTTTTAGGATCAAATCGGTTTACCAAATCGGGGTCAATGCGGGCATGTCATCGTAGGACCAAGCAAATGAATCCTTGAACTCCCTCAACATCTCTATGAGTTCTTCTTCTTCTTCGGAGGGAGGCGGAAGCTATGGTCAAAAGCCTGGGGTCCTCTTCAATTCCCACGTTTACTCTTTGGTGGGTTCATCGACTGCTGAGGAGGTAGGTTCATCGAATCTCTTCATGCCACTAGCATACGCCTCAGCAGCATCCTCTATCTCACCATCATTTCTCATCTAATGGATCTTCTTCGGCTACGATTTCATATATCCAAAGCCGTCGTCTAGCCCTTCCTTTATCGGCATCTCCTCTAAGTCTAAAGCCCGCTTCTTTGACGAACTCTCGACAGCTAGAAGAGCGCCACACCTCTGAACTAGGTCTAAGAGATATCTACGGGGTATGCCTACTACCCTTCTTTCCTAGACGGGGACGGGGACTTACTAGAACTACCCCAGAACTTAAGCTAGATTTGGTATTTACAGGAGGCTCTGGAGAAGTGTCCAGAGGTTTATTGGAAAGGAAAACAAAGGGTGCGGCAGGGCCGGGAGGTCCCTCCGAGGGGGGTGAGGGGAGGAAGCGGGCCACCCGAGCTCAGGGTGCCGGCAATAGCATCGGGGTGTAGGGGAGCAGAAGGGCCCCTCACCCGTGTCACCGAAATGGCCATGTCTGACCACCAGGAGAAGGCACGAAAGAGCGAGCGAAAGAAGGACGACGATGGCCGCCGGGGAGCAGATGTGACGGGGATCGCGCGTCGTCGAGGGCAGGAGCAGGAGGAGAGTGACGGGGATCGCCGTCGAGCAGGGAGAAGAGGGGGTGATGGGGGATCGCGCGAGAGCAGGAGCAGGAGGGGGGTGACGGGGATGCCGTCGAGAGCAGGAGAAGGAGGGAGGCGGGGATCGCCGTCGCGAGCAGGGAGCAGGAGGGGAGGGGGTGGGTGACAGGGATCATCGTCGGAAGCATGGGAAGACACACACTTTTTTTTTGAATTTAATTTTTTTTTGATTAAAGAGGAATTACATTAGACTAAATGGCTTCGGAAAAAGGACAGGACTGAACCATAAAGAGATGAATGATGAAGCGGGGTGAGGGACGAAATGAATGCCTCAACGGGTGGCGGGTGAGATTTGAACAATGAAGGGGGGAGGCAAAGGAATGAAACCAACGTTAAAATTGAGTAGGACGAAACAAAATGAGTAGGAGACCGGGAGAACCCTGGCCAGAGCTTCTGTATAAGAAGGGGTGAATGATCGACTGACTGTCCTCATAAATCAGGCAACTGTCACTGGTTGTGGTGCTGAGGTGGATAGCGCTGCCACTTGCGGCACATCTTCTTCGCTGAACATTCGATTGACTGCAGAAATAATGTCTTTCCAATTCTGCTCTTCTTCCTCAGCTTCTGAATTTTCAAACAATAGACTAATGATGAGACAACATCATCCCATCGGGTCCTCAGTATCCTCCTCAGCTCTCTTCTTCTGTTGGGCCGTTGCTCTCCAAGGCCTGATAAGCTGATCGGGTATTTCCATTGTGGTGTTAAATCCGGGAGGATGGGCCTTTGACAAGTGCTATATAAGGACCAGGTGAGTGGGCCATGGTCCGATTGTGGAGGGGATGAGAAAGGGGCCCATTCTGAATATCCAAGGCCACGCTTTGTGAATTCTTGGCGGTGGCTACAGTCTGGTTTGCCCTTGGAGATGAGCATCCAGTCCTTTCACGACTGATAACCCAGCCTGAACATGATATCCCACCCTTTTGCATTTGCGTTCGCACCCTTTTTGATTGCCACTACAAGTGGAGACATAATTGGGCGGTTAGAAGAGAATGTATAGGCCCAAGTGTAGTTGACATCAAGTACCAAAATGATGGGCTTATTGGATGGCCATACCGACAACAGCACTCTCTCAACGGCTTCCACTGTATGTGTCGTCGTCACACTTTTTACCTTGACTATCCGCCCTTGGAAGGGGAACTTCAGACACTGATGTGCTATAGATGGCACTGCCCCTAATGATTCAATCCATGGGCGCCTAAGATGGCCTTGTAGGTATGATCAATGTTCAATACATAGAATTCCACGGACATGACGAGAGGGCCCAATTCTGCTTGCAAAGTGATCACTCCATGGCAGGAACGTACGAATTGTCATATGCAGCGATAGTGGTAGGCGTGGGCTGCAATTGACGTTCCGATATGTTGCATGCTCTAAGATGCTTAGTGGGCATACATTAATAGAGGCTCCTGGTCCACTAGGGCTGCATCGACGGCCACTTGTTTATGGTGAGTGTCACACATAAGGGCATTTTCTGCTTCGGGGGCAGCCAACTCACCATCAGAAAGGTAATGGTGGGTCCCTGTTCACTATTGAGAGCACTGAGGGTAGGTGTCCGGATTCATGTCTTCGCTGACCATGACTCTTTGCAAAAAGCCCTGAGAGCATCTTGGTGAGTCTATGATCTTTTAATGAGCTAATATGGAAATTTGGCAGGAGTCTGATCAAGATGTTTCAAGATATCATATTGGGTCCCAGTGCCGGATCAATCTCTTATGTATCTTGTTGCTGCTGATTGTGGTTTGTTGGCTTAGCTGTCCTGGCATAGTTACGGATGGCTAGGTACATCCTATGGAACATCTGCCCGCTCCAGAGGGCAAGATTATGGTGGAGTGGAGGAGTAGTGGTGTCAAGGATAGAAGGGTTGGCTAGTAATGGTGCTGGTGTAGGGAGAAGGGGACGTTGTTCGGTGGAGGAATGATGGGTGACATGACAGGGAATAGGATGGAGGGGTGAGGGAGGCAACGTGGGGTGTGAGGAAGGAGGCATGGTCGATGTAGGTGCGGGAGCAGTGGGCGTGACGTGAGAAATAACCAGAAGAAGGTAACACTAAGATGTACCAGATTTGAAGAGATCTTTTTGGTGGCTGGCATGAAGAAGGATGTGGCAGATTCTGTATCCAAGTATTTAGTATTCTAGGAAGTGAAGGCCTGTAGCACCGCAGAAATTTATTATATAAAGAATTCAAATAAAGGAAATAAATAATTTCCAAGTATGTAAAACATACGCATCATTATCGTACGTGCTATAAACAAGTCGGAAAAACGTTGAACACGGAATACGATGCAATAAAAATTAAATAAAGTGTTGGAGTGACTTCCAACATTATATATTAATGAAAATACATAATTTGGGTCAATGGACATCATTTGGCCCAATATCAAAATAAGCTAGAAAATGCAGGGAAAAATCGTAACTCTAATAGGCTGGAATCTGAAAATTAGAAAGAGGCAATTTGAGTTGAATTGGGATGCAATCATGCATATCGGCAACCCAAATTCGTTGCCTATCTATGGTGGGGGTCTCCTAAAGCCTCACACACTCTATGGGAGGAAGAAATCCTCCCTTAAAAAGGAAACTAACCTGTCAAACCGCAACCTGGCTTTCCTAGTCATAGTAGGACTCCTAAAACACCATTGGTTGCTTAAATACTCTTCACCAAACCCTAGGAACGAGTTTTAGAACTTGCTGGGGTCGTGTGGAGATGTTCTTGGTGGCTGGGGAGCAGGAGATAATCCCACCAAGCCGTTCTTTTCCCCGTGGTTCTATTGCGACTGCAAGACCCATCATCTTGGGGTTGAGCTAAGGTAGGCCAAACCTAAACCAAACCTTTCAAGCCTATACCCCTGGAAAAAGGGTCAAGTCTACGTTCTACCCCAAGTGGAATGCCCAAATTCCATGTAGTATACACGGAGCAGTAAGTGTTCTCCTCCAAGTGGTTTGAACATGGGTTTTCTGGAAAAATGAGACTTCTTCAACCCATAAGATAGGGTTTCTCGAGCCAAACCTTAATATATCCTATACCAATGTGTAGAGATCAAGTTACCTTTTGTTTCCCACTAGTTGCATCAATTCTAATGAGTATATTTCGAGTTATAAGTGTTCTTCCAAAGTCGCGCACTGTTAGGGCTTCTCCCGTCTTCTTATTATGCACGTGATTCGAGAGCGCATTTGACTAAACTTCCTTCACGAAAGGGTTTCTACTTGAAGTCAAGATCACGTTTATGTAGGAAGTTTTGTCCAAAAGTCTTTGGTTAGAGAGTTGCAGATGGTGGGAAGAGAGTCACTGCATGATATGTGATTTCGGGCTACACTTGACTTTTGTTCTTCACATGTTTCTCTGGATTCGAGACCAAATTAGATCAAAACCACAACATCAAAGTTCTTCTACTAGTGTGCTCGTCATCTTTTGTGTTGAACATTTTGTCTAAATGTCATTGTTAGAGAGTTATAAGAGGTGTAAGTAAATATGCATGAGACGTGTTTTCGGGTTAGCCTTGACCTATAAGGTTTTTTTCTGGAAGGGCACTAGTGTCGACACTACCTGATCTAGTGTCGACACACTGTCTCAAAACAGCCATAAGATGTTCTGGGAAGGTCTATAGTCTCGACACTACCTGATCTAGTGTCAACACACTGTCCCAGTTTGACCCAGAAAGTTTCTGGGAGCTGATTAGTGTCGACAAGGTGATCTAGTGTTGACACACTGTCCCTGTTGGCCAGAAGGTTTCTGGAAACTGTCTCTAGTGTCGACACTACTTGAACTAGTGTCGACACTACTTGACTAGTTCTTCATGTTTTTGCTTTGTGTTCGAAGCATGGTGTCGACACCAGTAGGGTTGTGTCGACACTACCTTTGCAAAATATGCAGTCTTGGGTCTGTTCATTACAAAAATGTCTTTTAATGCTTAAAAGTGTTAACTCATTGAAAAATACTTAATACTGAATATTACTCTAATTGCTTTCTTAATGAAGTGATCATACATGAACTTGTGATTCACTCTTGTTACCATTCTAGCTTGATGTAAATGATGAATATTATCATAAATCTTGTAAACCCACATGTAGGTAAATGCATTGTTCACTGCATGCCACATGTTAAGTGTTTCGAGAGTTTGAGACCGACGGTTTGTGAATTGACCCGCATATATCCCTACACACTTACATCAAGGGCGTGCACTTCCTTTCTCTTATTGTTCTCGTGAGCATGAATTACAATCTAGACTAAAGCCATTAATGTAAAGATTGAACTAAATTATAAATCATACCATTCAGCTTCGAATTTATCTCTTGACCATTGTCCTCATGGAATCATGTTCAATTAATATTTATTTCTTCTTATCATCATCGTGAACATGACATACACATGCTACATTTTGAAACTCTCATTGGCCATTATTTATGACTGTGGGTATCTACTTTTAAATTTTACATGAGATGGCTGACAGGGCATGGCGTGTGTCCAAGGGCTCCAGTCTAGCCCAATGACGGCGAGTCTAAATATACTGTTAACATGGGGTATAATGATACTGCGGTGCATCTGCGCTGGGAGTACTTTCTTGCTTGTTGAATGATAGATACATAACCAACATACACATGACCTGTGTGCATTCTTGGTGGATCTTCCTTGGTGTACAGTAGTGTCTACGTGCCTGATTAGTATTACTTGATCGTGCTTGTGCAATCTTGCTCGCTTGCTTGCGTGATATAGGCCATCCTGCATTATTGCAACTAGTGATATATTGTTTTCTTGAAACTACTGACATCAAGTGAATCTTGCGTGCTGTACAAAGTGATCTATTGCTAGTTCTTTCTTGTCATCTTGTTCAAGATCTTCTCGATCTTGTCCACTCTAATCCATCTTGTTTTTATATCATTTTTTAATGAGTTTATTCGTACTTGTGATACATTCATCGTACTTGCCTAGTTCTAAATGTTAATCACTTATACTATTGCTGAACATTGAGAGATAAATCCTACTGGGGCTAGTTTGCTCATCCCCTACCTTTTCCCAATCTAGGTGACTATGAAGCTCAAGAGGAAGAGCAAGTCGAGGATGGACTGCATCCGAGTGATGAGCGATTCAATATGAGTCTAGTTATAGTAGTTTATTTGAGAGTTAGAAACTGTAGTAGGAAGTGAGGGGTAAATGTACTTTCCTTTTATTGAGTCTAGTTTTGTTATCCCACTAGTCTAAGAGTTGTAATAGTTCCATTTGGAATACAACAAGTTGAGATCTGATTACAATTTATTTTAGTTCAACTTTTGGGTCCTAATGATGTTGTGTTGACACACATTAGTGCGTGCTAGATAGAGGCTTATTTGTCGACTGTCCCACATCTCGGATATCGACTCGAATCTTCGAACTAATATCCGCTACGTAATTCTCAGGACGTGACCGTTTAGTGTATCGAGCCTAGGAATACCAATAGGATATGTCTCAGGAAATAGGAGATACCTATGGACCTAAGTCATGAAAAATTAAATACAGTTCCTGGTAAGAATGGGTAGAGACTGGGAATATGTTAGAAAGAATTAAACCCTCCTACCCATTGACTCTTATAATGTATCTAGAGACATTAATTGGTTTCCATCCTTTTCTCAGGAACCTCATAACACTCTCACTCAATGCATGTCTCGCAACCAGTGGCAAGCTATGCAAGACTCTGTGGTGGACTTACTCAGGCCTGCAAAATGTAGTTCAGGCTGGAAATCAGGCTGCAGCTGCAAGGAATGGAGCGGTGATCTGCACCAAAATTTTAGGAGTTTAAAACCCTCTTATTTCTTTGGATCCCCTGACCGAGATGAAGCAGAAAATTGGCAAGAGGAGATTGAATGGATTTTCCAAGTAATGCAATGCACCAATAGGGAGAAAGTGGTATTGGCCACTTTCCAATTTACTAAAGATGCTCTAGCATGGTGGAAGGCCACCTCGGCCCACCTGCCAAACGTAGCTAAACTAGAGTGGGCTGGATTCCTGGAGATATTTTGGGGAAAGTATTTCTCTGAGAGAGTGAAGGAGAAGAAGGCAGCAGAGTTGCTGCACTAAAACAAAAAGAGCATGTCTGTGGTGAGTATGAAGCTCAGTTCGCTCGCCTGGCAGTGTATGCCCCACATCTTGTGGGCACAGAAAGGTTGAAGGCCAACCGTTTCATGGATGGACTCAGGCCATGTTCATTGAAAGGCTCGGACCACACACATTCAAACTTACACAGAGATGGTCCAAAGAGCTCAGATGGTAGAAGACACCATGGCCAAAGTAGAGGGCATGAGGGGCAAGGACAACTCTAAGCGGGTCTTTGTCAAGAAGGGAGCACCTAATACTGCTCCAATGTTCGTAGCACAACAATAACAACTTTAACAGCAACAAAAATAGGCCAAATGCTGGAAGAGATGCTGCGGGAGACAAAAGAGTCAAAAATGGAAGGTAGGCAATTGTCTGAGAACTGCAAATTCTGCGATAAACCAGGACACCGTGCTGGGGAGTGCTAGAAGAAGCTCGGGGCATGCTTGAGATGCGGTGGTCGTGATCACCGTATTCCTGACTACCCAATGATGAAGGACCAACCAGGTAGAGCCCAGAATGTACCACGGCGTCAGGGACGCCTTAATGCGGTCATAGAAGCTGACCTACCCAACAAAGGGGATATGGTGGAAGGTACCATTTCCATACACTCTCAACCTGCATTTGTACTTATTGATATGGGAGATGCATATTCATTTATTTCCATCACATTTGCTGCAACTCTACCTGTCAAACATGTACCCTTGAAATCCAAGATCACTGTAGCCTCTCCATAGGCTCAGAATCTGAACTCACTCACTACTTGCCCAAATGTGAAACTATAATTGGAGGACACAATCTCCCTGCCGACCTATCGTTTAGACATGAAGGGTTATGATGCCATCTGGGTGTCGATTGGTTAATTGAATATGATGCCGATGTAAACTGTCGCCATAGGAGGGTCACTTTTAAAAGATCAAACCATCCAACTCTATCACTACTTGGCACCCGTTATCACAAAACCTATCTTGATATCCTCCTTGAAGGCTTCTAAGCTGATCAACCAGGGTTATGATGCTTTACTATTTTCCATCTTGGCTACTAAAAAGAAGAAAACCGACCCTAGAAGACATTCCAATAGCCAGGGACTATCCTGATGTATTTCCCGAGGAATTACCTGGTATACCACTTGAGCGGGAGGTAAACTTCACCATTGAGTTACTCCCTGGGGTAGCCCCTATTCAAAGGCCTCGTATCGCATGTCCCCTGTTGAATTGCAAGAGTTGAAGAGACAGATCCAAGAACTGCTAGATCAAGGTTTTATAAGGCCTAGTACATCCCCGTGGGGAGCGCCAGTACTATTCGTCAGGAAGAAGGACAGAACAATGAGGCTATGCTGATACAGTCAGCTGAACCAGTTGATGATAAAGAATAAGTATCCACTGCCCTGCATCGATGAGCTGTGTGACTAGATCTCCAGTGCACAATATTTCTCTAAGATAGATCTATGATCTGGCTACCATCAACTAACAATAAAGGAAGAGGATATTCACAAGTCTGCATTCCAAAAGTAGATATGGTCAATACGAGTTCGTAGTCATGCCGTTTGGTCTAACGAATGCTCCAGCGGCCTTCATGCAACTTATGAACATTATTTATAGGCCCTACTTGGACCAATGCATAGTGGTGTTCATTGATGACATCCTTATTTACTCCAAATCCAAAGAAGAACAGAGGAACAATTGAAGGTTGCTCTGCAAGTGCTCAGAGATAATCAACTCTATGCTAAATTAGTAAGTGTGAATTCGGATGGAGGAAGTATCTTTCCTGGTCAACATCATATCCAAGGAGGGAATCTCTATGGATCAATCTATGGTGGAGGCGGTAAAGAACTGGGAAAGGCCGACAACTGTGTCGGAGATTAGAAGCTTTCTGGGGTTAGCCGGTTATTATCGTCGCTTAATTAAAGACTTCTCAAAGATAGCTGTACCATTGACCGGGCCTTACAGGAAGGAAAAATCCATATGCATGGACTGAGGAATGTGAAGAGAGTTTCTAGGCATGAAAGAGCACCTCACCTCAGCACCTGTGCTCGCACTATCAGTCACTGGGGGTAGTTTTGAAGTGTACACCGATGCCACCGGGATCGGCTTAGGCTGCGTGCTGATGCAAGAAGGGGAAGTTATATGCTATGCGTCCAGACAATTGAAGAAGCACGAGGACAATTATCCCGTACATGATCTAGAGCTAGCTGCTGTGGTCTTCGCCTTGAGATATGGCGTCATTATCTATATGGTGAGAATTCATTGTGTTTTCTGACCACAAAAGCCTGAAGTATCTATTTTCTCAGCAGGATTTGAACATGAGGACAGCGGAGGTGGTTGGAGTATCTCAAGGACTTCGACTTCTCTATTCAATATCATCCAGGAAAAGTAAATGCTGTGGCAGATGCTCTAAGTAGAAAGCCAATGATACATTGTCATGTTTAATGGTAGAAGAATGGAAGTTATTAGAAGACTTCGCTAAGTTAAATATTGATGCTGACATAAAAAGAAGGGATGCCTGATGCGCGTGTTAGAGTACAACCTAACCTACATGAAGACATTATAGCACTCCAAAATAATGACCCTGTACTTGTGGAGATTAAGGCTAATCTAGACCAGAGGCCAGATTTCTCATTAACTGAAGATGGAAGACTATTGTTCCGAGATCGAGTCTGTGTACCTGACCATGTAGAGACAAGAAAATGATCATGGAGGAGGCTCACAAGACTAGATATACCATTCATCCTGGAACTACCAAAATGATCAAGACTTGAAAAGAAGCTTTTGGTGGCCTAATATGAAAGGGGAGGTGGCTGAATATGTCGCCAAATGCCTAACCTGTCAAAAGATCAAGGCAAAACACTTGCGACCTGAAGGTAAACTAAGCCCTTAGAAATCCCGACATGGAAATGGGAAGGAATAGGGATGGACTTTATTTTCGGACTACCTAAATCTAGAGGTGGATTCGATGGCATATGGGTAATAGTCAATCGCTAACCAAGTCTGCTCACTTTTTACCAATAAAGAATAAGTGGTCAGTTGATGTCTTAGTTGCAATATATGTGAAGGAAATAGTCAAACTACATGGAGTACCGGTGTCTATCGTGTCGGATAGAGACCCTCGGTTCACATCCCACTTTTGGAAAGGACTGCATTATTCCTTGGGGACTAAACTTAACTTCAGCACGGCTTTCCATCACAGACTGATGGTCAGACGGAGAGAGAACTAATCAGGTGATTGAGGATATGCTTAGAACTTGTGTCCTAGATATGGAGGTAGCTGGCATGACCACTTACCTCTTGTAGAATTCGCCTATAATAATAGCTATCAGGCAAGCATTCAAATGGCACCATTTGAAGCACTTTACGGCAGAAGTTGACGATCTCCAGTTTGCTGGTATGAAGTTGGCGAAAGGCAGTGCTGCTAGGACCAGAGATGATAAGGGAAACCACAGAAGGTGAAGCTTATCAGCGAAAGAATGGCAGTGGCGCAGCAAAGACAAAAGGCATATACAAATAATAGAAGAAGAGACTGGAGTTTCAGGTGGGTGAACATGTATTCTTGAAAGTGTCTCCAGGCCGTGGGAATTAGAAGGTTTGGAATTAAAGGCAAGCTATCACAAGGTTATAGGCCTTTCGAAATCCTCGAGAGAGTAGGCGAGAGTAGGCAGTTGCATACCGTCTGGCACTACCACCCCAGCTGGAAGGAGTACACGATGTATTCCACATATCTATGCTGAAGAAGTACGTACGTGATCCCTACCATGTCATAGAATATGAGCTTCTGGAGTTCAATAAAGACGGAACATATCAAGAGAAGCCAATTAAGATCGGTGGACCGGGAACTGCGCCAACTAAGGAACAAGGTTATCCACTAGTAAGGGTTAGATGGAATCAACGCATGGATGAGGACAACATGTGGGAAAACGAGGGAAGCAATGCGCAAAAGATTCCCGGAGCTATTCAAAAGTAAGTACACCTTACTTGTACAATAACTTGCTATACATGAATTTGGGGACAAATTCTCTTATGGGGGAGGGTGTAGCACCCCGGAAATTTTAGTTATATAAAGAATTCAAATAAAAGGAATAAATAATTTCCAAGTATGTAAAACATAGCATCTTATCGTAAGTGCTATAAACAAGTCAGAAAAACGTAACACGGAAATATGACGCAATAAAAAATTTAAATAAAAGTGTTGGAGGGACTTCCAACATTATATATAATGACCCAATATCATAATTTGGGTCAATGGACATCATTTGGCCCAATAATCAAATAAAGCTAGAAAATGCAGGGAAAATTCGTAACTCTAAATAGGCTGAAACTAGAAAGAGACAATTTAAGTTGAATTGGGATGCAATCATGCATTCTCGGCAACCCAAATTCGTGCCTATCTATGGTGGGAGGTTCCTAAAGCTTCACACACTCTATGGGAGGAAGAAATCCTCCCTAAATAGGAAAACTAACTGTCAAAACCGCAACCTGGCTTTCCTAGTCATAGTAGGACTCCTAAAACACCATGGTTGCTCAAATACTCTTCACCAAACCCTAGGAACGAGTTTTAGAACTTGCTGGGGTCGTGTGGAGATGTTCTTGGTGGCTGGGGAGCAGGAGATCATCCACACCAAGCCGATCTTTTTCCCCGTTGTGTCTGCTGCGACCTGCATAGACATCATCTTGGGGTCGAGCTAAGGTAGGCCAAACCTAAACCAAACCTTGCAAGACTTCCCCTGGAAAGAGGGTCAAGTTCTTTTCTAACCCAAGTGGAATGCCCAAATTCCATGAAGTATACACAGAGCAGTAAGTGTTCTCCTCCAAGTGGTCTGAACACAGGTTTTCTGGAAAAATGAGACTTCTTCAACCCATATGGTAGGTTTTCTCGAGCCAACCTTAATATATCCTATACCATGTGTAGAGCATCAAGTTAACTTTCGTTTCTCACTAGTTCCATCAAATTCTAATGAGTATATTTCAAGTTATAAGTGTCTTCCAAAGTCGCGCACTGTTAGGGCTTCTCCTGTTCTTCTTATTATGCATGTGATTCTAGATCGAATTTGATTAACTTCCTTCACAAAAGTTTTTCTACATGAAGTTCCGATCATCGTTTATGTTGGGTGTTTTGTCCAAAAGTCTTGGTTTAGAGGTACAGGCGTGGGAAGAGAGTCACTGCATGATACTTTGATTTCGGGCTACACTTGACTTTTTGTTCTTCACATGTTTTCTTGGATTTGACACCGAATTAGATCAAACCCCCAACATAAAAGTTCTTCTACCTCGTCATCTTTCGTGTTGTACATTTTTCTAAATGTTATTGGTTTTAGAGAGTTATATAAGAGGTGTAAGTAAATCCTGCATGAGACGTGTTTTTGGGTTACCCTTGACCTGTAAGTTTTTTTTTTCTGGAAGGGCACTAGTGTCGAAACTACCTGATCTAGTGTCGACACACTGTCCAAAAAAGTCCAGAAGGTGTTCTGGGAAGGTCTCTAGTGTCGACACTACCTGATCTAGTGTCGACACACTGTCCCAGTTGACCCAAAAAGTTTATGGGAGCTGATCTAGTGTCGACACACTGTTCCATGTTGGCCAGAAGGTTTTCGGAACATGTCTCTAGTGTCAACACTATTGAACTAGTGTCGACACTACTGACCAGTTCTTCATGTTATGCTTTGTGTTCGAAGCATGGTGTCGACACTAGTATGGGTGTGTCGACACTACATTTGCAAAATATTGCATGTCTTGGGTCTGTTCATTACATAATGTCTATTTAATGGCTTAAAAGTGTTTAACCATTGAAAAATCCATAATTACATGAATATTATTCTAATTTCTTTCTTAATGAAATGATCATACATGAAACTTGTGATTCACTCTTGTTACCATTCTAGCTTGATTAAATGATGAATATTATCTTAAAATCTTGTAAACCCACATGTAGGTAAATGCATTGTTCACTGCATGCCATCATGTTAAGTGTTTTCCGAGAGTTTGAGACCGACGATTTGTGAATTGACCCGCGTACATCCTACCACTTTACATCAAGGGCGTGCATCCTTCTCTTCTTGTTCTCGTGAGCATGAATTACAATCTAGACTAAAGCCATTAATGTAAAGATTGAACTAAATTATAAATCATACCGTTCAGCTGCCGAATTTATCTCTGACCATTGTCCTCATGGAATCATGTTCAATTTATTATTTATTTTCTTATCATCATCGTGAACATGACATTACACATGCTACATTTGAAAACTCTCATTGGCCATTATTATGACTGTGGGTATGTACATTTAAAATTTTACATGAGATGGCTGACAGAGCACGGCGTGTGTCCAAGGGCTCCAGTCTAGCCCCAATGACGACGAGTCATAAATATACTGTTAACCATGGGGTATAATGATTACTGGCGCTGCATCTGCGCTGGGAGTACTTTCTTACTTGTTGAATGATAGATACATAACCACATACACGTGACCTGTGTGCATTCTTGGTGGATCTTTCCTTGGTGTACATTAGTGTCTACGTGCCTGATTAGTATTACTGATCGTGCTTGTGCAATCTTGCTTGCTTGCTTGCGTGATATGGCCATCCTGCATTTATTGCAATAGTGATATCTTGTTTTCTTGAAAACTATTGACATCAAGTGAAATCTTGCGTGCTTGTACAAAGTGATCATTGCTAGTTTTCTTGTCATCTTGTTCAAAAATATTATTCTATCTTGTTCACTCTATCCAGCTTGTTTATATATCATATTAATGAGTTTTATTCGTACTTGTATATCATTCATCGTACTTGTCTAGTTCTAAAATGTTAATCACTTATACTATTGCCCGCACATTGAGATATAAATCCTACTTGGCTAGTTTGCTCATCCCTACCTTTCCCAATCTTGGTGACTATGAAGCTCAAGAGGAAGAGCAAGTCGAGGATGGGAATGCATCCGAGTGATGAGCGATTAATTATGAGTCTAGTTATAGTAGTTTATTTTGAGAGTTAGAACATGTAGTAGGAAGAGGGGTAAATGTACTTTCCTTTTTATTGAGTCTAGTTCTGTTATCCCATAGTCTAAGAGTTGTAACAGTTCCATTTGGAATACAACAAGTTGAGATCTGATTACAATTTCTTTTTAGTTCAACATTTGGGCCCTATTATGATGTTGTGTTGATACACGTTAGTGCGTGCTAGCTAGAGGCTTATTTGCCGACTGTCCACGTCTCGAGATATCGACTCAAATTCTTCGAACTAATATCCGCTGCGTTATTCATGGGACGTGACAAGGCGAGCGAGCGTCAGCGACCATTTGGTCTTATGCAAAAGATGGAGATTCCAGTATGGTAGTGGGAGGCCATCACTATGGATTTTGTAATGGGTTTGCCCAATCAATTAGGGGCAATGACTCGATTTGGGTGATTGTAGATAGATTCTCTAAGACTATGCATTCTTGCCTATGAAGAAGAAGCAGTCAGTAGAGAGTTGGCTATGTAGCAACCAGGAAAATTCAATATTTAAAAATTTGAAATAATAAATTTCTATAAAAATAGAATAATAGAAACATACATATATTATCGTATGTGCAAGAACACATCTAAAAATTATGTAAAAATTATAAATCAACCCGCAATATTATCCCTAAGTGTTCCACGAAGAAATCGTGCAATGAAAATCGATTGGCAAGCGTACGTCACAACGTGACTAATTATCCAAATTAGGAAAACTAAATCAGAAAATTGTTAGCACGGAAAGATAACACGTCCATAAATTAAACGAACCTGTCATAGACACTTCCAAGATCATATAATGATGACCCATTAAGAGAATTGCGCTTAGAAAATTAATTCGGACCAAGTTCTAGAAATTGAGGTGACTTATTATTTTAATTAAGGAATAATTCAGAACACCCATTATCATATGAGCCAAGTAGATTAAAAGTTAAAAATAAAATGATGGGTAGACTCCAAACAATATGTAATGATAATCCATCATAAAAAAATTAGATCAATGGATCCCATAGCCCTTGAATAAAATTCGAAACTCTAATATTCTCTAATTTAAAAAGAAAATTTTATAAGTTAAAACACATTAACCAAAAAGAAGTGGTAGGCTTTGTTAAAGGATCATATAAAAGTTATTGCGCCAAATAGGGATTTTTTAAAGAGAAATAGTAGGAAAATAACCTAAATTCGTAACTAAATATTACTTAAATAGAAAAGGGGCATTTAAAGCAATTAAAAAGGAAGTTTGAGTTAGATTGGATTCCTAAACCTACCTAGTTGTTTGGCCAGGAATTTAGCTCCATCCTAAACCCAATAGAAGTTCTCATGCTTAGGAAAGGGAGAGAATAGGAAATTCAGAATTAACGGGAATTAGAGTCAAAATAGGAAATGGAAGAGAGAAAGCATAAATACTCTTTAAAAACCCCCATGGCCGGCCCTAGCTCATACCCAAGGCTTGCTGGACTAGGAGGAGAGGCCAAGGAGTAGGAGATTTCATGGGAAGAAGCCTCTCTCAAGCTCTCTCTCTCGTTCTTCATGTTCTAGCCTAGAAGAGGAAAACGTTAATGGTAGGCATTCTCACAAGCATAAATCATAAGATTTTGTCTGTAGATTGTTCCATGCATCAGGAATAAAAACACCTTTCATTTCATAAATTTCCATCGAGTATAATTTTTTATCTGATTTTTAAGTCTTGCAAACCTCTTGACTTCGAACCTTCATGTTTAATTCACATCTCCTTGAATACATAATCCCATGCTCTCAAATTTTTATTGGAGATTATGGCATGTTAGGCATTTTGCCCTTCAATGCTCTAATTTTCATCCATTCTATCTTGTGAATTAAATCATTGATCTTAACTATGTAATGTTTCATGTTCATCATAAATGCGCATGTTTAAGCATGTCGAAACCCTAGTTGTTTCCAAATTCGTAATTACTGTAAGTACCCATTTGTGTTTAGGTCGTTTTGCAACTAGTTTCATGATTTTCATTGACTATACAATTAGTTATGATTTTGAACGACCCTGTGTCAAAAGATAAAAAGTTGGCCCGCAATCAGAGGGTCTGTCGTTTCTTGTTCGAACTCAGGCTCAGAACCTGAGAACATGACGGCCCGATAGATCGCGTTCCCAGGGCCATCGCGGACACAGGAACCTGTCATGATCTGATCGTGATAGGGTACCGTGTCGCGTTCTGGCCGCTGTCTTGACTACCTGTTGAGACCCTCAAGCCACCCGTCGCGATCTGCCTGCCTGAACTGACAAGCCCGTCGCGATCCTTACAAGGCCCTGTCCATTCTCAATGGACCCTGTCGCGACCCTTACTGGGGTGTGTAGCGATCTGGCCTTTTTGCATAAAAACCCACATCTTTGCAAGTCTTGTTGTGCTACAGTTACCCCATTTTGCTAACGTCTGAACACGGAAAACGAAGCTATAATTATTGAAGGTATTCTAATTAATTTAAATTCAATCACATGACCTTCATATCTATGATTCAAAACACATGCACACACTTTGAACTATCCAATATGGCTTATCTTGGCACAAAAATTGTCACATATACATCTAGCAATTGATTTCAATTATATATTTAATTGCCCTATTTTAAATGAACTTGTCTACGATTTTCGCGATGTTTTACCGTTATTGATGCTCCACTGTTCTAGAAGTCCTCTATAACGTCGAGCACTTGGTTCTCTATACACTTTCTCTTGACTTTGACGAACTTTCCGTCAGACACTCATTTTGCCAGACTAGTGAATCCTTGTTCAAGGCCTCCGTAAGTCTCCTCTGTCCATGGATTCCCATATGGTAGATGAGGTGGTTGTACCATAACACCTATGATGCCCTTCAGGAATGAACATTATCCAAACGTCTATTAGAATATCACTCTTCTTGAATCATGCCGGACCTCTGGACCTGTGCGTAACATGGCCAACGGAAAGGTAGTGAATCCGCCTGACTGCGAACACCAATAGCACGTGTTGTGCAACTGCTACTATCGCCTGTTACCCGATGTGTTACGTGCATTGTCCCTAGTTCTCATCTATACTCTACTCGCTCATCTCTTCACACTTTCTCTACTATCTCTTCTATCATCTAGTGCTCTTATCCATTTCTTGGTACTCTCTATTGGCCATTAATTGATTGTCTAAAGATAAACAACATAACCAATGCCAGCACAATAGGGCCCGATCTGGTTCTGGGGAGAGCGCCCGAAAGTGCATTTGCCACGGGAGAGTTAAATGATCAGGATGTCGGCATTACATCAAGTGCCATACTATCAAGATTAATCTAAGACAATCAACACAAAGTGTTATATTCTCTCATTGTCTATTGATGACAAAAGTGCTATATTCTCTCTCGGCTATCTACGGATAACCAAAGTGCCATTACTATCTCGATTGATGGAAGTTAATCAACAATGCTATACTTTTTCGATTGATAAGAAAATTAATCAAAGTGCAATTTACTCTCTATATGGCCAACTACTTTCTCTCTCCTTGCTATACATGTGCTTGCTATTGCTTGACGTTGACGTTATTACTATCGTGTTGTATCATTCTATCGTGACATGACTTTAGTCATCATGCTATACTTGATTCATCTGCTATCTGAACCATGTTACTTGTGCTATTACTCTCTCGCCTTTACATGACTTGCTCTATCATTAGTTACTCTGTCCTTTAAAGTATTAATCACTTAAAGCATGCTTGATCCTGAGATTTAAGTCCTACTGGGCGTTATCACTCACCCTTTGTTATTTGTTATTGTGTCTCAGGTAAGATAGACAATGACGTTGTACACACCAATGGGACAGGACCCGTGTGATGAGTGACCCAGAGTCAAATGACGAAGTTCCTCTAGAACAATTGAAGTCTAGTAGTTATTACTTTAGATTTTCTCTTCGTATGTATTGTTGTCATTGAGCCCTACGTATTGGCTCTGAATTAGTAGTTGTAATAGTCTTAGTGATTTTATAATGAAATGAAGAGTTTATTCCAGTTATTGTTCATTAGATGCTCTGAATCATTCAACTGTTGTACATTTACTCTACTATGTACTTTGCTCACGTCTCCCCAATTTATTCCTCTGCTAAATTGGCGGGGCGTGACAGTTGGTATCAGAGCCTACGATGTCTTAAATGGATATCTTAGGTTTAAGACGTTCTAGGATGTCCTCATTGGATCTCTTAGGTATAGGGTGTTCTAGGACGAACTGCCATGACACGTGTCTAAGTCAGCCACCATACCTATGTGAGGATTGGGTAGGACCATGGTTAAGATTTGAATACATTTATCTATACATATGTATGAACTTAAAATTACTTTAACATCCTAATGCCAACCTTATTCTTGAAGGACTCTTAATAGACGCCGACATGGGATCAACCCAAAGGCTAGTTCTGCATGTCAGCAAGCCGCTCAACTGCTAGAAAGCGCTCTGGAAGTGACTAAGGATATTAAAAAGGAGACAATCAGAATGGGAAGAGAAGATATAACCATGGCAAGAAGGCCAAAAACAAGTGAATCGTAACAGTGAGATCATCTGCCTTCATTGTCACAAGCCAGGTCATGCGGCCAAGGAGTGTTGGCGAAAAATTGGTGCATGGCTACGTTGTGGCAACTCGAGGCATCAGCTGCGAGACTGTCCACTCTTAGAAGAATCAGCTACTAATGACGAAAATCTCAATTCTATGACAAAGGGGGAAGCGGCCAAAACAATAGTAAACTGAAGAAGAATAAGAAGAAGGTGTTGAAAAGGGAACGTGCTACTCATTCCAATGGTAATAAAGGAGGAGATATAGTAAATAGCAAGAGAATGAAAGGGGAAGTGGGGCGGAAGGATGTTTCTGAATTTTGTGAAAATCCAATGCATCAGGTTGATAACTGTTGGAAGAAATTGGGAAAATACTTGCGATGTGGAAGTCAACAACATCGAGTCATCGATTGTCCAAAAAAGAAGAACCAAACCCCACCCATGGACGATTACAAGCCCTTGTGGATATAAACCATGCCAATGAAGATGGACAAGGTATCATCACTAAACCCTGAGTTAATTTCCTATTATTTTCAAGATAGTAAAGCCCTAAGTGGGGAGATGATGGAATGAAATATTCGGGGTAAATTGGTAATCATTCATATCATATGAATTTGGGGACCAAATTCTTTTTAAGTGGGGGAGGATATAGCAACCGGAAAATTCAGTATTTAGAAATTTGAAATAAAAAATTTCTATAAAATGGTATAAAGAAAACATACATACTATTATCGTATGTGCAAGAACACATCTAAAAATTCCGTAAAAATATAAATCAACCCAAAATATTATCCCTAACTGTTCCACGAAGAAATTGTGCAACAAAAAAATCCGATTGGCCAAGCGTACGTCACAACTTGACTAATTATCCAAATTAGGAAACTATGTCGGAAAACCGTTTGCATAGAAAGATAACGTGTCCATAAATTAAACGAACCTGTCGGCGAGACTTCCAATGTCATGTAATGATGACCCATTAAGAAAATGGGGCTTAAAAAATTAATTCGGACCAAGTTCTAGAAATTGAGGTGACTATTATTTTAATTAAGGAATAATTCAGAAAACCCATTGTCATATGAGCCAAGTAGATTAACAATGGACCTCCCATAGCCCCTGAATAAAATTTGAAACTCTAATATTCTCTAATTTAAAAAGGGAATTTTATATGTTAAAACACATTAAACAAAAAGAAGTGGTGACATTTGTTAAAGGGATCATACAAAAGTTATTGGGCCAAATAGGGATTTTTTTAAAGAGAAATAATAGGAAAATACCCTAAATGCATAACTAAAATTACTTAATAGAAAAGGGGTATTTAAAGCATTAAATAGGAAGTTTGAGTTAGAATTGGATTCCTAAACCTACCCTAGTGCTTGGCCATGAATTTAGCTCCCATCCTAACCCAATTAGAAGTTCTCATGGTTATAAAGGGGAGAGAAAATAGGAAATTCGGAATTAATAGGAATTAGAGTCCAAATAGGAAATGGAAAGAGAGGAAAAAAAATAATACTATCTTAAAACCCCCATGGCGGCTGTAGCTTGTACCCAAGGCTTGCTAGACTAGGAGGAGAGCCAAGGAAGAGGTGATTTCGTGGGAAGAAGCCTCTCTCAAGCTCTCACTCTCGTTCTTCAAGTTCTAGCCTAGAAGATAAAAACAATTAAAGGTAGGCATTCTCACAAGCATAAATCATATGATTTCGTCTGTAGATTGTTCCATACATCAGAAACAAAATCCCTTTCATTTCATAATTTTCCATCGAGTAGAATTTTTGTTCTGATTTTTGAGTCGTGCAAACCTCTTGACCCCGAACCATCATGTTTAATTCAACTCTCCTTGAATACACGATCCCATGCTCTCAAATTTTTATGGAGATACTGATGCAAGTTAGGCATCTTTTGCCCCTGAAAGCCCTAATTTTCATCCATCCTATCTTGTGAATTAAATCGTTGATCTCACTATGGACTATTTCTTGTTCATCATGAATACCCGTGTTTAAAGCATGTCGAAACCCAAGTTGTTTTGAAATCCTAATTACTGTAAGTACCCATGTGTGTATAGGTCATTTTGCAACTAGTTTCATGATTTTTCATGACTATACAATTAGTTATGATTTTCTGAACAACCCTATATCAAAAGATAGAAAGTTGGCCCGCAATCTGAGGCTCTGTCCTTTTCGCAGTCGAACTCAGGCTCAGAACCCGAGAACACGACGGCCCGATAGGTCGCATTCTCAGGGCCGTTGCGACACAGGAAACTGTCGCGATCTAATCGCGACAGGGTACCCTGTCGCGTTTTGGCCGCCGTCTTGACCCTCAAGCGACCCGTCGTGATCTGCCTACCTGAACTGACAGCCCGTCGCGATCCTTACAAGACCCTATCGCGTTCTCAGTTGACCCCGTCGCGACCCTTACTGGGGTACGTCGCGAATGGCCTTTTGCATGAAAACCCATCTTTGCAAATCTTGTTGTGCTACAGTTACCCCCATGTTTTCTAACTATTTGAAACACAGAAAACGAAGCTGTAATTATTGAAGGTTGTCTAATTAATTAAATGCAATCATATGACCTTTCATATCTATGATTTCATGAAACGTGCACACACATTGAACCATCGAATATAGCTTATCTTGGCACAAAATTGTCACATATACATCTAGCAATTGATTGCAAAATTATATTAATATCCCTATTTTAAATGAACTTGTCTACGATTTTCGTGATGCTTTGGGGGAAAACCGTTATCGACGCTCCACTGTTCTAGAAGTCCTTTAGAACGTCGAGCACTTGGTTCTCTATACACTCTCTCTTGACTGGACGAACTCTCCGTCGGATACTCCTTCCACCAGACTAGTGAATCCTTGTTCAAGGCCTCCGTAAGTCTCCTCTATCCATGGATTCCCACATGATCGACGAGCTGGTTGTACCATAACACTATGATACCCTTAAGGGATAAACATGATCCAAACGGCTATTAGAATATCATTTTTATCTTGAATCACGTCGGACCTCTGGACTTGTGCATAACATGGCCAGCAGAAAGGTAGTGAATTCCACCTGACTGCCAACACCAATAGTCCGTGTTGTGCATTGCTACTATCGCTGTTACTCGATATGTTACGTGCATTGTCCCTAGTTCTCATCTATACTCTACTCGCTCATCTCTTCACACTTCTCTACTATCTCTTCTATTCATCTAGTGCTCTTATCCATTTCTTGGTACTCTCTATTGGCCATTAATTGATTGTCTAAAGATAAACAACAAACCAATGCCAACGCAATAGGGCCGATCTGGTCCTGGGAGATCGCCCGAAAGTGCCATTTTACCCACGGGAGTTAAATGATCAGGATGTCGGCATTACATCCATTGCCATAATATCAAGATTAATCTAGGTCAATCAAACACAAAGTGCTATATTCTCTCGTTGTCTATTGACGACAAAAGTGCTATATTTCTCTCGGCTATCTACGGATAACCAATGTGCCATTACTATCTCGATTGACGGAAGTTAATCAAAGTGCTATACTATTTTAATTGATAAGAAAATCAATCAAGGTGCAATTACTCTCTATATGGCCAACTACTTTCTCTCTCCTTGCTAACATGTTGCTTGCTATTGCTTGATTGATGTTATTTGCTATGTGTTGTTATCATTTCTATCGTGACTTGAGTTTAATCATCGTGCTATACTTGATTCATCTACTATCTGAACCATGTTACTTGTGCTATTACTCTTTGCCTTTACATGACTCGCTCTATCATTAGTACTCTGTCCTTTAAAGCATTAATCACTTAAAGTAGGCTTGGTCCTGAGATTTAAGTCCTAATGGGCGTTATCGCTCACCCTTGTTTATTTGTTATTGTGTCTCAGGTAAGATAGATGATGATGTTTTACACACAAATGGGACAAGATCCGAGTGATGAGCGACCGGAGTCAAATGACGAAGTTACCCTAGCACAATTGGAGTCTAGTAGTTATTACTTTAGATTTTCTCTTGTATGTAATGATGTAATTAATTCTACGTATTGTCTATGAATTACTGGTTGTAATAGTCTTAGTGATTTTATAATGAAATGAAGAGTTTATTCCAATTATTGTTCATTAGATGCTCTGAACCATTCAACCGTTGTACATTTTACTCTACTATGTACTTTGCTCACGTCTCTCCGATTTATTCTGCTGCTAAATTGGTGGGGTGCGATAGGCTAGGCTGTATGTTAGTAGCATTGTTAGGTTGCATGGTGTGCCGAAGTCGATCATTTCGGATCAAGATCCGAGGTTCACTTCGAGGTTATGGAAGGGTCTTCAGTAGGCATTAGGTCCGAGTTCAAGCTTAGTTCGGCGTTCCATCCCCAGATAGATGGACAGTCCGACAGGACTATCCAGACGCTCGAGGATATGTTTATAGCATGTGTGTTGGATTGGAAGGGTGATGGGAGCGTCATTTACCTCTTGTGGAGTTCGCATATAACAACAGTTTTCATGTGACTATTGGTATGGCTCCATTTGAGGCGTTGTATTGGCGCCTTGTAGATCTCCTTTGTGTTGGGAGGAGACTGTTGATAGACAGTTCATTGGTCCGAGTTAATGCAGGAGACTTCGAATAAGATCCAGCTTATCAGAAGAGGTTTGTTGCGGTGCAGGATAGGCAGAAGAGTTACGCTGACAACATGAGGAAGGATTTAGAGTTCGAGGTGGGTGAGCATGTTTTTCTGAAGATTTCACCTACTCTAGGGTTGTCAGGTTTGGCGGGCATAATAAATTAGTCCTAGATTCATTGGCCCATATGAGATTCTCAGATGTTTGGGCAGCGTGGCATATGAGCTAGCTTTACCTCCAGCATTAGATGCTGTTCATCTGGTATTCCACGTATCTTTGCTCAAGAGATATGCCTGAGATCCATCTCATGTCATTAGTCATGAGTCAGTGGAGATTCAGCCAGATCTGTCGTAGTTGAGCAACTAGTAGCTAATCTTGATCGGAAGGTTCAGCATCTCCGGAACAAGAACATTGTGTCCGTGAAGGTGCTATGGAGAAACTTCTCGAGAGAAGAGGCTACGTGGGAGCTTGAGGATGCTATGATGAAGTAGTATCCCCAATTGTTTGAGTAGTGTCGATCTAACTTCAAGGATGAAGTTTTCTTTAAGGGGGGGAGGGTGTAAGGCCCTCGGATTTTGCTCCTTATTTAGACTGACTCATGTAGTGATGAGTTGCTTTGTGTATATGGTCATGAGCATTTGTATATAGAGGTATATGTATTTATATGTGTTTAATCTGTATATTTTTATATTAAATAATGTTGTACATATGTATAAAATTGTCAATCATGTATATGTTGCTTTATTTACATTGTATATATGGTGTTAAGTTATACATTATATAATATATGTATATGTATATAGTGTGGTATGTATGATTTAGTCATTTATGTGTTCTGGCCGAAAGGCTGGTTGACGTCAACATGCATGGACGTGCATGGGGATGTTAATGTCCAGATCAATGGATGCCAACTCCCAGTAGACGGCCAGGAATGTGGAAGTCTATTTCCTCATAATTGTGTGGTTTCAGATCCAGAAACGGCCGTGATTCATTCGGCTCCTGTTTTGGAAACCGTCTCCCAACGGTAGGATACCCTATCCATTACGTACCCCGACCCTTGGGTTCTATAAAAACTCTCTCTTTCGGCCGGATTAGGTTCCTTTGGCTCTTTGAGAAACCCTAGAAACTCTGTGTAAAACCTGTTCTTTGGAGGCTTGGATCTAGAGATTGTGGGCATCTTCCGGCGATCCTCTTCGAATGGAAGGAGCTCTCAACATAAAGGAAGGCTTCCCCGACCCCGGTGTGCAGTCTACATCAGTACAGAATTGGCTAGGGAGAAGATTTGGGCACCTTCTTAGCTTGGTCGTGGAGGGCATCTTCGATTAATTAAACCATCTGTAGATTTTTCTGAAGGCAAGTAACCTGTGCATATCATCTCTTCCCATGTCTAGTCGTCTCAGTTTTTTTACAAAATTGCCCTCGTGTCCTGGAACCCCCATTCAGCAAATCTCATGCGTTCAGTCTGCACTTCTGCAGATAGGAACTTAACGGCAACATTTACTGTCGTTAAGAGCCAGGGTCAGCGGCAACATCTTGTGCCGTTAACCCGGTTGGCGGCAACCCTTGTGTCGCCAAGTTCATCAGGTTTAACTAATTGATGTTTTGATTTTTGTGACACATTTACCGGACTTCTTGATATAATTGTGTGCTGTAAATTTTATACGTGGTCAAGGATAGAGAGTAGGTCAAGTCATGAGGCTAGGACGAATTTCTGTGTACAATTTATTTATTAAAATTTTTTGTAAATGGATTGCGAATATGATTTGATCTTCATAATTCTTGATTAATTAGATCCATGTTAAATTAGGGTTTCAAAAATTTCCTACGACTATATGATGACTATGTATAGGTGTTAGCACTGTTGGATATAACTGTGTTACTGTGAAACCTATTTAACGGAATTTAGTGATAATTATGCCTAATCATGTTTTAATTGCTAAAATTATTTTACAGATCTGAAAAATATGGAAAATTGAGTATGTGATATGTTTATTGTTTGGAACCTGCTATAAAATTTTCATGTTGTTTTATTAACAGTAGTACTGTTATGGATTTAAATGAGAAAATGATCATGTTAAGCATGTCAAGTCAATTATGTGTGATTCAGTTATGAACACATGCTTAAGATTGTATTAGGAGTTAATTTGCATTGTGAAACAGCAATAGCATGCTTGTAAACTGATCCATGTATTTATATGTAATGATGCATATAAGCATATAAATTTTTACATGTGTATCATGTGAATGTGTGACTAAATGATAATGTGATAAATGTGTCGTTAGTGACACTGCTGCAATAGAGGGCTGTGGAACCATACCGTAGTAAAATCCCTACGCTCGTTCAATGGTTGTGATATCCTATAGGCAATTAGGATGAAATCCTGTAGGTGGTCAAGTACCACTGGTTAGGGTGGAGAGAGCTTCTCCCGGTTCTGCGCAGTTAACAAGATCTATCACTGTGTTGCCTATGTGATAGGTATGTGAATGTATATATGTGTGTCCTTCTAATGGTGGTTTGGACTATGTGTCATGGTAACTAAGTGAAAAATGTGAATATGTGTAAGTGAGCTTGTGAAATGTGCAATGTGTAAATGAGCATGTGAATTTTTTAGTGAATGAGTTAGTATGTGAACAATTGTAATTTATGTGATTATGTTAGTCAACAACAAGTAAAATGTCAGTATAAATGTGATAGATGCGTGTGAAAGTGATTAGAATTCATGCTAGGTGTGCTATTTACTTCATACTTAATTCCATGTTCTAAACTAGTAGAATTGTTCCATGATAGGGATAGTGGTTGAATTGTAAATCATGTTATAAGATGTGTGTGGAAAGCATGTGAAGGATTATCGTGTTATACTGTTTAATGTTATAAGCATGAATCATGTGTTCTAGTGCTATTAGTTTTTCATGAATAATAGTTTAGATTGTATGAAGCATGCAACATGTGTTACTTCTCATCCTTAAAAATCAGCATGTGCATATGACATGTGTAAGGGTGTTGTGCATAGATTGCTTGTTGGGTCTATTTATACTCATGCTTGCTTCGGAGTACAAGTTTGGTAGGTGTCTCCACTTCTGAGGAGGAGATTGTTAGGAGCGACTTCGAGCACGAGGAGTAGTTTTTTTTTTGTTGGATGTGATCCGTTGTACTTTTCATTTTATAGTATGTAATATGGAATTATGAAATTCATTTGGACAGTGAAATTTTGTTTTCGAATTGTAAACTGTGGCATATGTATTTCTTTTACATGCAATATGGACTGTGGATAGAATGTTGATGATGGAATAAGATTAGTATTTATTTTCCGATGTACTCTTGTTATTCATGTGCATATCAGCCTATTTTTAGTGTTGGGTCAATGTCCTACTGTGATGGTGTTCATTATACCGACGTAGATTGTTATAATCGTACCGGCATAAGGAGGGTCGTTACAGTCCATGGTACTAGGGTATCTTCATCAATTGACTCGAGGTCGCTCATCCCTCTGGTCCTGTCCCATTGGTGTGTGTAACGTCATCGCCCGATTTACCTGAGACACAATAACAAATAACGCAGGGTGAGCGATAACACTCAGCAAGACTTAAATCTTGTAAGCCAAGCATGCTTTAAATGATTAACGCTTTAAGAAAAAGAGTAACTAATGATAGAGAGAGTCTTGTAAAGTCGATAAAGTAATAGCACAAGTAACATGGTTTAAATAGCACATGAATCAAGTATAACACACTAAATATCATTAAAATCAAGTCACGATAGAAAACAATAACACATGATAGCAAGTAACGTCATTGTCAAGCATAGCAAGTAACGTGTATAGTAAGGAGAGAGAGAGTAGTTGGTCATATAGAGAGTAAATTGCACTTTGATTTTTTTCATCAATCGAAATAGTAGAGCACTTTGATTAACTTCCATCAATCGAAATAGTATGCACTTTGGTTATCCGTACATACCGAGAGATAATATATCACTTTGTTTGTCAATAGACAATGAGATAATATAACACTTGTTTTGATTATCAGTAGAGAACGAGAGAATATAGCACTTTCTTTGTCAATAGACAACGAGAGAATATAGCACTTTTTTAGGATTGTCAATAGACAAAAAGAGAATATAGCACTTTGGTTGATTGTCTTAGATTAATCATGATAGTATGGCACTTGGATGTAATGCCGACATCCTGATCATTGAACTCCCGCGGGTAAATGGAAATTTTCAGGCGCACCTCCCAGGACCATCTGGTCCTATATTGCCTGGCATTAGTTATTTTATTATCTTAGACAATCAATAGATGGCCAAACAGAGTTCAAAGAATAGATAAGAGTAACTAAAGTAATATAGGAGAGTGTAGAGAATGTGAATAGATGAGCGAATATAGTATGGATGAGAACTAGTGGTCATTACACATGAACAACGTTAAATAGGCGATAGTAACAGTTGCCCAACACACGTGATTAGTGCTGGCAGTCAGGTAGAATTCACTAACCTACCATTGGCTATGCTACGCACGTAGTCTAGAGGTCCAATGTGATCTCTTGATAAGAGAGAGAGCATTCTAAGGCCATTTGGATCTTATTAATCCTTAAGGTATCATAGGTATTATGGTACAACCAGCTCGTCGGCCATGTGGGAATCCATGGACAGATGAGACTTACGGAGGCCTTCAACAAGGATTAACTAGTCCGACAGAAGGAATATCCGATAGAGAGTTTGCCCAAGTCAAGAGAAAGTGTATATAGAAACAAGTGCTCGATGTTCCAGAGGAATTATAGAACAATGGGGTGTTGGTCAGTATTCCTAAAAATATCACGAGAAACGAAGACAAGTCCATTTAAAATAGGACATGTAATATACATTATTAAAGTAATTTACTAGATATATTATGGGATATTTTCTTGCCAAGTTGAGTCATATTGATTGGTTACAAGTATGTGCATTTGATGAAGAGAATCATAGATATGAAAAGGTCATGTGAGTGCCTTTTAAATTAATCAATACATGTTCACATTATGGCATCTTTATTCACCGTGTTTAAGACTTTTAATAAGGGGTATAATCAATGTAGAAGGATAGACTAGCAAAATCTAAGGGCTTTCATGCAAAAGTCCGGAAGGCGATGTACCCTGTATGGATCGCGACGGGTCGTTCAGGACAGACAACTAGAACGCGACGCCAGAGCCTGTCATGTTCAGAATGCGACAGGTTGCTGGTCGTGATCAGCCCCTGAGAACGCGGCATATCGGGCCATCACGTTCTTAGGTCCTACGCCTGAGTCCGAACAACAAAAGGTTTGCCTTGGATTACAGTCCAGGTTCCCATATTTTAATACAAGGTCTTTCAAAAGTAAAGATCTCAGTGTACAGTTGATGAAAAATCACAAAATTACCTTTAATCTAAGCTAGACATGCGAGAGTATACATAATAAATAGGAATTTGAAAATCATCAAGGTCTAGATAGGTTATAAACAAGTTCATGCACGAAGAACATAGAGCAGGATACACATGATCAAAATATTTTTGATTTTCAAATCTGGGAGGTTGTTCTACAAAAACATTTTCTTTTATGTATCCATTCAAGAAAGCACTTTTCACATCCATTTGATAAACTTTAAATTTCAGGGATGATGCAAAAGTAAGAAATATTCTCACAGCTTCTAGTCTAGCTACAGGGGCATATGATTCTTCAAAATCAATTCCAAACTCTGATTGTACCCCTTGGCAACTAGTCAAGCTTCATTCCTAACAACCTGTCCATTTTCATTCAATTTATTTCTGAACACCCATCTAGTACCCATAACAGATTGGTCACTAGGTCTAGATACAAATTCCCACACTTGATTTCTATCAAATTGATGAAGTTCATCATGCATTGCATTGATCCAATCCTCACTAGTTAGAGCTTTATCAATTGACTTGGGTACAATTTGGGAAATTAGTGCCAGTGGGTATTCATTTATTACAGTCAGAAAAGATTATCTAGTTCTAACTCTATCATACACATTACCAACTACATTCTCAATTGGATGATCTCTTTTAGGAATTATCTCTTGGGATGCATTCAGTTCTGGAACAATATTACCTGAACCACTTCTGGTAGGTGATTGATTGTCTAGATTTTCAAATTGATCTGCATTCTCTTCAACAGTCGGTGAAGATTCGACAATCATGTCATCTTCTTCATTACTTTGAGGAACCCTGCAAGATGCAGAGTCATCAGTTTGATACAATTTTCATCAAAACCTACATGTGGAGAATCTTCCACATTTTATTCTTAAGAATGTAAACTCTATAAGCTCCAGAAATTTTTGAATAGCCAAGAAAAGTGGCTTCATGGCTTTTGGCATCAAATTTATCAAGATTTTCTTTATTGTTGTTATGTATAAAATACTTGAAACCAAAGATTTTAAAATAGGACAAAGTTGGCTTTTTGTTTTTCAAAAGTTCATAGGGTTTTTTTATTATTTTTGGTCTGACCAATGCTCTGTTCAAGATGTGATTTGCTTTGTTCACAGCTTTAACCCAGAAGGATTTGGGCAATTTACTTTCCAAGAGCATACATCTAGCCATTTCCACCACGGTTCTATTCTTCCTTTCCACAACTCTATTTTGTTCTGGAGTTATTTGAGAAGAGAATCTATGGAAATTGTTCAGTTCAACACATAAATCAGAAAAAGCCTTGTTCTCAAATTCTCCCCCATGGTTAGTCAAAATGGATTTGATTTTATATGAAAAACCCATTATGGCCATGGCACAGAAATTCCTTAATTCTAAACAAGTATCACTTTTGTGGGATAGAAAGATGACCCAAGTGTATCTAGTAAAATCATCAATGATGACAAATCCATATCTTTTACCACTAAGACTAAGAATTCTGGTTGGCCCAAAAGATCCATATGAAATAATTCTAGTGGCTTAGAGGTGAGTACATCATTGAAAATTGTAAAAGATTTTCTGGTTTGTTTTCCTTTAGCACATATCCCACAAAGTTGCAAGTTGATTTTCAACATTTGGGAAAGATTCAGGAACTCCTTTACTAGATTTAGCCTTAAGAGTTTATTTATTGTGTTGAAACTTGCATGACCAAGTCTTTTGTGCCATGTCCATGCAATTTCATTTTTATTTGCCACCAAACAAATGTTTTCAGCAAAGTTTTTATCTACATTGATCATGTAGACATTGTTTTCTCTTTTACCAAAGAATTTTATTTTTTCAGTTGAAGAATCATTATTTTACAGAAATCAGATTCAAAAACAACCTTGTGACCTTGGTCACACAATTGGCTTATACTAAAAAAATTATAGTCTAAACCATCAACTAGTAGAATATTTTCAATTGAGTTTGAGGAGGATTTACCACCTTTCCAGATCCAATGATTTTCCCTTTATTTTTACCTCTAAATGTGACAGATCCTCCTTCTTTTCAATCAGAAACGAAAATTTTGTTTTGTCTCCTGTCATGTGTCGTGAACACCCACTGTCAAGAAACCATACATTGGAGCTAGGTGCACGACCTTCCTGCATAAATCAGATCAGAGAAGAAAAGATTTTGGTACCCAAATATTGTTGGGACCATTAGTTAGTTTGAGCAAAAACAATAAATATTTTCTGATCTATATTTGAGTTGTTTTTGGTTTTTGTTTTGTTTCAGTAATGATTTCCCTTTTTGGCATTTTAACATTCTGAATTTGGAATGAAAACACCAGTGTTCTTCCTTTCATAAGCATGAAATTATGCATTTTGGCATGATTATTCATGTATGGAATCCAAACCAAGAATTTTGCTAATATCTTGGAAATTTTGGATAAAAAGATTGTGAATGGTACCAATGAGGATTATGATACCATTGATTCCAAGAATTGATCCAATTAGATTGATGTGATGTCCTAGATCTCCAATAACCATCATGAAGGTTTGTTTTAGTGTTTTTATAATTTTTCAGATTTTTATTTGAATTTTTGTACAACACTTTTGTTGTTCAGAAACGGGTAGGTCGACCTGTGTTGAGGTAGTGTCGACTCAGCAGCCACAGTTTTGAACTGGTGGTTATCTGGTGTCGACCTAACATCAATGTGTGTCGACCTATTTTGTTTCTTTTGATTGGAAACATTCTTTTCACTTTGGTTTTTGATTATTTCAGATGATTTCATTGACACTTGTTTATTTTTGTTTTCTAGACTAGTGCTTTTGAAAAATTTTATCAAAGGAATTTTTGAAGTTTTTCTTTCTTTTCACTAGATTTATTCTTCAATGATTTTTCTGTGCTGAATCATAGTCCATGTTTTTCCACATTCATTCTAAATCCTATAATGCATCAAGATTTTATTTTCCATTTGTGAAATTTTTTATCACTTGTTCCTTTTCACCCAACAACTTCTTAAATTTATGAATTTCATAATAGTTTGTTGCTTTTCTTTTTGTTGCAATTCCATTCTTTCAGAACGCTTTTCAAAATCATTGTTGGCCTTTTGAGATGCAATTTTAAATTCATCAATTTCATTTAGAAGGTCTTCCTTTTCTTCATTAAGTTCAATATTCATTTTCCTTTTCAGAAATGCTTCTATTTAAGGAAGTATCATGCATGAAATTTTCAATTTTCTTTTTCAAATGTTTATTTTCTTTTATTATTTCAGAATATTTTTCAACCAACTCAGCATATGCATCATGCCAATCTTCAATAGTATATTGTTCAAAAGAAGAACCTACCTTTCCATCACTGCTGATGGCCATAAAGCATTACTCCTCATTTACAGAACTTGAGGAGTTCTCTTCTTCACCTTCACTTGGTCTTCATCCGACCAAGTTGCTATCATGGCTTTTGGCTTCTTTATTTTGTTGTTCTTCTTGCATTTATCCTTTTTAATCTCAGGACACTCACCCTTCATGTGTCCTTCCTTGTTGCACCTGTACCAAATAATACCTTCATCAGGTTTTTGATTTCTGCCAGCATTAAAATTTGAAGAAGAAGCATTCCTTTTACCAGAAGAATATTTTTTCTTTCCATTGATATTTCCTCTTCTTGACTTTAAAATTTTTCTGAATTACCTAGTCATGAGGGCAAGTTCATCATCATCAGACTCATCAGAACTTGATTTTTCTCTTTGTTGCTTGATGAAGCCTTAAGTGCTACTGGTCTAGCTTTAAGCATATGTTCTTTACTTCTTTTCGGATTTATTTCATAAGTCATTAAAGATCCTATGAGTTCATCCAAAGAAATTTTGGATAAATCCTTAGAATCTTCAATCACTGTAGCCTTTGTGTGGCAAATAGAAGATAGAGAACGTAAAATTTTTCTTACCAGATCAACATCAGTGTATTCCTTACCTAGTGCCTTCAGTCCTTTGACAATTGTCATAAACCTAGCAAACATTTAAGAAATTGATTCATCAGATTTCATCATAAACAATTCATATTCAGTAACAAGTATGTTTGCTTTGGTTTCCCTAACTTGAGATGTTCCTTCATACATTAATTCAAGTTTATCCCACATTTCTTTAGCTGATTTACACAAGGATATTCTTGAATATTCTTTAAGGTGGACAGCACACTGAAGCATATTCATGGCACTGTATTAAGAGTAGCTTTCCTAATCATCTCTCTAGTCCAATTCTCCTCATCTCCCTGATTTTCATAAGGACCCACTTCAACTATCCTCCAGATTTCATAGTTTTGAGCCCTAAGAAAAACTTGCATACAATTTTTCCAATAAGAGTAATCAGACCCATTAAAAAATTGTGGTCTATTAATGGAATGACACTCAACTACAAATCCTCGAGAATCCATCAATCAAAATGAGATAGTGAAAGAGCAAGCAAACAATTCAAGCAATTAACATAAAGATCAAACAAAAGCAATCAAATCAGATCAGAAACAGATATTAACCCTCTCTGATAGTAATTGAAGGATAGAATAGGTGGATGGATCAGATCTAGAAGGGGGGGGGTTGAATAGATCTGACACCAATTACTACGGAAGCTTAAGCAATTCAAAGTTACATTGAATCAGAGATCAATTCTGATAAACAATTTACTAATCGGAAGTGTGGGTGTGTGCAGATGATGTGTGAAGTAATTAAACACCTAGTGTGAAAGCAAAATCCTATGCAAGCATCTAGAAAAGACAAGCAGATCAAACCATTGCACAAAAGATTTTTAGGTGTTTCGGAAATCACACCAGTTATTCCTACATCCACCCCTCACACAGTGCGGCTTCACTACTCAAAAGAGTACAACTCACACCAGAGCACGATGACTCCAAAAACCATTGAGTTTGACGGCTCAAACACACAACCTGGAGCACATGACTCCAACAACCGAGCACAACGACTCAAACCACAATAGGAGCACAACGACTCCAAATTGAGCATGACGGCTCAAACCACAAAAGGCTAGATCAAACACAAAAGAAATCAGATCCTCTAGCAATGATCTGATTCACAGACTCAATCGTACATCGAAATCTGCACAGAACTTCATGCACAGATCTCACAGATGAAATTGAGAAGAACAATTCAAGAAATGGGTAAAATAGATGTAGATTGGATGTTCCTTGGTGAAGAGGTCTTGCATAAGCTCGAATTGAAGAGACTTGAAAGAATTCGCTGAAGACCCCCTTCAATTTGCGATGCTCTGCTCCACTGGCATCTAAATTGCAAGAAATTCATCTTCAGCTGCTACTCTTCAGTTGAATCTGCTCCCTTTCTCAGCACATCAAACTTCTCTCCAGAGATTGGCCTTGATTCCTACGTCCTTTCTCTTGAAAGGATGGTCTGCAGCTTCTGGAGATGGAGCAAGATTTGGAAAACCCCTTTTTGCCACCAAAAAGCTTCTTCTGGGAATTGTATAGGGTTGGCTTCACTTGGGGTATGAGGATCATGGGTATTTATAGTCCCATATGTCCATGAGGTGCCTTGGGGTGCATGGGCACAAAAATGTAGGTCAAATCCCTTGATTCCCATGCAGCCACGTGTCCAAAAAATTTCTGTTTTTGAGCTTCAGTCTAGTGTGTCGACACAAAGGCACACTATGTCGACACCACTGGCTACTGCTTCAGAACTGGCTTCTGGAGGGATAGTGAGTGTCGACACACAGGCTGGCTGTGTCGACACCACTGGCTACTAGCTTTAGCTTGTTCACTGGACACAGTGGCTGTGTTGGCACACTTTGCAGTGGTGCCGACACCACTGACAACTTTTCTTCTTCACTACTTCCTACATACAATACACATGTCGACACACACTTAACATGTGTCGACACGATTGAGACAAGGTTTTGTAAACCTGAAGTGTGAACCATTAACAAAAGTCATTATCATCAACATATGAAATATTAACATGTCATTTAGTCATCATTTTAATATGTACAAAGTGAACAAAATGTCATCATCAAAATCAAATTATGAGTGATGTCAATTACTCATGATTAAAATCATCATGAAAAGGTTTCAAATACACAGTCAACACAACACCTATGGGAGATGCTATAATTACTAAATTGCCCTTTCATCCAAATGGCATTGAGATGACAACCTTTTGGACATGTGGCAGCCCAGGGTGCAGTCTAGGTTTTTTTGCACACTCCCTTTACGTAAAAGGGACAGCACGGAGGCTATAAAAGCTCTCATCTTTGTTCTGAAGCTAAGAAGTGCCCAATGAGCAATCCAGAGCTTGTAAGCCGCCAGCCTTCCAACAATTACATCCAAAGGGATGGGGTGATGAATGTCAAGCTGTGATGTTCTGAGAAAGGGAGTAGATCGAGAAGAAGAACAGAGGAAGAAGAAGGAATTGTGCAGAGCAATAGATCTGAAAACAGATCACTGCTGATGGCCATAAAGCATTACTCCTCATTTACAGAACTTGAGGAGTTCTCTTCTTCACCTTCACTTTGGTCTTCATCCGACCAAGTTGCTATCATGGCTTTTGGCTTCTTTATTTTGTTGTTCTTCTTGCATTTATCCTTTTTAATCTCAGGACACTCACCCTTCATGTGTCCTTCCTTGTTGCACCTGTACCAAATAATACCTTCATCAGTTTTTTGATTTCTGCCAGCATTAAAATTTGAAGAAGAAGCATTCCTTTTACCAGAAGAATATTTTTTCTTTCCATTGATATTTCCTCTTCTTGAGTTTAAAATTTTTCTGAATTACCTGGTCATGAGGGCAAGTTCATCCTCATCAGACTCATCAGAACTTGATTTTTCTCTTGTTGCTTGATGAAGCCTTAAGTGCTACTGGTTTAGCTTTAAGCATATGTTCTTTACTTCTTTTCAGATTTATTTCATAAGACATTAAAGATCCTATGAGTTCATCCAAAGAAATTTTGGATAAATCCTTAGAATCTTCAATCACTGTAGCCTTTGTGTGGCAAATAGAAGATAGAGAACGTAAAATTTTTCTTACCAGATCAACATCAGTGTATTCCTTACCTAGTGCCTTCAGTCCTTTGACAATTGTCATAAACCTAGCAAACATTTAAGAAATTGATTCATCAGATTTCATCATAACATTCATATTCAGTAACAAGTATGTTTGCTTTGGTTTCCCTAACTTGAGATGTTCCTTCATACATTAATTCATGTTTATCCCACATTTCTTTAGCTAATTTACACATGGATATTCTTGAATATTCTTTAAGGTGGACAGCACACTGAAGCATATTCATGCACTGTAATTAAGAGTAGCTTTCTAATCTTCTCTCTAGTCCAATTCTCCTCATCTCCCTGATTTTCATAAGGACCCACTTCAACTATCCTCCAGATTTCATAGTTTTGAGCCCTAAGAAAAACTTGCATGCAATTTTTCCAATAAGAGTAATCAGCCCCATTAAAAAATTGTGGTCTATTAATGGAATGGCACTCAACTACAAATCCTCGAGAATCCATCAATCAAAATGAGATAGTGAAAGAGCAGCAAACAATTCAAGCAATTAACACAAAGATCAAACAAAAGCAATCAAATCATATCAGAAACAGATATTAACCCTCTCTAATACCAATTGAAGGATCGAATAGGTGGATGGATCAGATCTAGAAAGGGGGGGGGGGTTGAATAGATCTGACACCAATTACTACGGAAGCTAAGCAATTCAAAATTACTTTGAATCAGAGATCAATTTAGACAAACAATTTACTGATCGGAAGTGTGGGTGAGTGTAGATGATGTGTGAAGCAATTAAACACTTAGTGTGAAAGTGGAATCCTAAGCAAGCATCTAGCGAAGACAAGCAGATCAAACCATTGCACAAAGGATTTTTAGGTGGTTCGGAAATCACACCAGTGATTCCTACATCCACCCCTCACCCAGTGAGGCTTCACTACTCAAAAGAGTACAACTCACACCAGAGCACGACGACTCCAAACACCCTTGAGTTCGACGGCTCAAACACAACCTGGAGCGCAACGACTTCAAAAACCGAGCACAACGGCTCAAACCACAACAGGAGCACAACGACTCTAAATTGAGCACGACAGCTCAAACCACAAAAGGCTAGATCAAACACAAAAGAAATCAGATCCTCTTCTGAACAAGATAAGAGCTTTTATAGCCTCCGTGCTATCCCTTTTTACGTAAAGGGAGTGTGCAAAAAAACCTAGACTGCACCCTGGGCTGCCACATGTCCAAAGGTTGTCATCTCAATGCCATTTGGATGAAAGGGTAATTAGTAATTATACCATCTCCATAGGGTTGTGTTGACTGTGTATTTGAAACCTTTTAATGATGATTTTAATCATGACTAATTGAGATGACAACCTTTTGGACATGTGGCAGCCTATGGTGCAGTCTAGGTTTTTTTGCACACTCCCTTTACGTAAAAAGGGATAGCACGGAGGCTATAAAAGTGAACATCGAAATCTGCACACTCCTTTTACGTAAAAAGGGATAGCACGGAGGCTATAAAATCTCTCATCTTTGTTCTGAAGCTAAGAAGCGCTCAATGAGCAATTCAGAGCTTGTAAGCCGCCAGCCTTCCAGCATTACATCCAAAGGGACGGGGGATCAAGGTCAAGTTGTGATGTTCTGAGAAAGGGAGCAGATCGAGAAGAAGAACAGAGGAAGAAGAAAGAATTGTGCAGAGCAATAGATCTGAAAATAGAGCATCGGGAATTGAAGAGGATCTCAAAAAAATTCTTCCAAGGCTCTTCAATTGAAGCTTCTGCAAGACTTCTTCACAAAGGAACATCCAACCCACATCTATTGTGCTTATTTTCTTGGAGTGTTCATCTCACTTTTGTATGTGAGATCTGTACATGAAGTTCTGTGAAGATTTCTGTGTACGATTGAGTGTGTGAATCAGATCATTGCTAGAGGATCTGATCTCTTATGTTTCTGATCTAGCTTGTGCTTGAGCCATCTGCTCAGTGTGTGAGTCGTCGTACTCACGGTGTGTTGTGAGCCATCGCGCTCTGGTTTCTGAGTCGTTGTACTCACTCTGTGTTTGAGCCATCGTGGCAGGTTGGAGTCGTCATGCTCCGGTTGTTTGTTGAGCCGTCGAGCTCAAGGGTGTTTGGAGTCATCGTGCTCCAGTGTGTATTGTACTCTGGTTGAGTAGTGAAGCCTCACTGTGTGAGGGGTGGATGTAGGAATCACTGGGTTTTTTTTTTCGAACCACCTAAAAATCTTGGGTACAATGGTTTAATTTGTCTCTTTGCACTAGATGCTTGCATAGGATTTCGCTCTCACTACTTGTACAACTGCTTCACACATTTTATTCACACAATTCACATATACACACATCAGATCAGTAATAGTTTCTGCTTGAATAGATCTATAAATCGAAGTTCTCTTTGTATTGATTAAGCTTCTGCATAATTTGGTGTTAGATCTATCAACCCCCCCTCTAGATCTGTTCATACTCTTAATTCGATCCTACAATTGGTATCAGAGTAGGTTAATATCAGTTTCTGATATGACTTGATTTCTTCTATTTGATCTATGTGTTCTATTTGCTTGAATTGCTTGCTTGTCTTTCACTGTCTCTTATTTTGACTGATGGATTCTTGAGGATTTGTAGCTGAGGGCCATTCCATTAATAGACCACCATATTTTGATGGGTCTGATTACTCCTCTAAGGGCTAAAAATTATGAAATCTGGAAAATAGTTGATAAGAGTCCTTAAAAAATTAGGGAGATAAGGAAAATTAGACTACAGAGCAAATAAGAAAGCTACTCTTAACTATAGTGCCATGAACATGCTTCGTGTGCAGTTCACCCTAAAGAATATTCAAGAATATCCATGTGTAAATCTACTAAGGAAATGTGGGATAAGCTTGAATTAATGTGTGAGGGAACATCTCAAGTGAGGGAAACCAAAGCAAACATACTTATTTCTGAATATGAACTGCTTATGATGAAAACTGATGAGGCAATTCAATATGTTTGGTAGGTTTATGACAATTGTCAATGGACTGAAGGCACTAAGCAAAGAGTACACTGATGTTGATTTGGTAGAAAAATCTTACGCTCTCTATCATCTATTTGGCACACAAAAGCTACAATGATTAAGATTCTAAGGATTTATCCAAAATATCTTTGGATGAACTCATAGATCTTTAATGACTTATGAAATAAATTTGAAAAGAACTGAAAAACATATGCTTAAAGCTAAACCAGTAGCACTTAAAACTTCATCAAGCAATAAAAAGAAAAGTCAAGAAAAATCATGTTCTGAAGAGTTTGAGTTGATGAGGATGAACATGCCCTCATGACTAAGCAATTCAGAAAATTTTTAAAATCAAGAAAAGGAAAATTCAATAGAAAGAAAAAATATTCTTCTGGTAAAAAGAATGTTTTTTCATCAAATTTTATTGCTAGCAGAAATCAAAAAGCTGATGAAGCTGTTATTTGCTACAGGTGCATCAAAGCTGGACACATGAAGGCTGAGTGTCCTGAATTTAGAAAGACAAGTACAAGAAGAACAACATAATAAAGAAGCCAAAAGCAATGCTAGCAATTTAGTCGGATGAAGACCAAAGTGAGGATGAAGGAGAGAACTCCTGATGCTCAGATAATGAGGAGTTGTGCTTTATGGCTAACATCAATGATGGAAAGGTAAGTTATCTTTTGAATAATATACCATTGAAGATTGGCAAGATGCATATGCTGCTTTAGTTGAAAACTATTCTGAATGTGAAAGGAAAACAAATGTTTGAAAAAAAAAATTGAAAATGTCATGCATGATATATCCTTAAGTAGAAGAATTTCTGAACTGGAAAATGAAATATCTGAACTTCATGATGAAAAGGAAGAACTTTTAAATGAAATAGATGAATTTAAGATTGCATCTCAATGGCCAACAATGACTTTGAGAAACTTATTGAAAAAATGAAATTGCAACAAAATGAAAAACAACAAGTTTTCGATAAAATTCAGAAACATGAGAAGTTGCTAGCTGAAAAGGATGAAGTAAAAAAAAAATTCACAAATTGAAAGAAAATCTTGATGCCTTGTTAAGTCTAACGATGAATGCTGAAAAATATGGACTAAGTTTTACCACAGAAAAATCATTGAAAAACAAACCTGCTGAAAAGAAAGAAAAACCTTTGAAGATTCCATTGATAAAATTTGTCAAAAGCATTAGTCCAGAATAAAAAATAAACAAATGTCAAAGAAAACATATGAAACAATCAAAAACTAAAATAAAAAGAAAATGTCTAATCAGAAGAAAGAAAACAGGTCGACACATGCTGTAGACAGGTCGACACAAATTGACCATAAGTTGAAATATCTGGCCATTGAGTCGACTCTACCTCAACCTAGGTCGACCTATCCACTTCTAAACAACAAAAGAATGTTTCACAATAATTAAAAAAAAAATCTGAAATTTATAAAAATACAAAAACACACTTTCATGATGATTTTGGAGATCCAATATATGATATCAATCCAATTGGATCAATTCTTGGAATCAATGGTATCACAATCCTCATTGGTACCATTCATAGTCTTTCTATCCAAGATTTCCAAGATATCAACAGAATTTGTAGTCTGGATTTCCATACATGAGCAATCACACCACAATGCATAATTTCCCTACTCATAAAAGAAAAAGTACTGGTGTTTTCATTCCAAATCAGAATTTTAAAATACCAAAAAGGGAATTATTTCTGAAATAAAACAAAAGCCAAAAACAACTCAAGTGTGGATCAGAAAAGACTTATTATTTTTTACTCAAACAAACTGATGGTCGCAACAATGTTTGGGTACCAAAATCTTTTCTTCTCTGATTTGATTTGTACAGGAAGGTCGTACACCCCTCCAACGTGTGGTTTTTTGACACTGGGTGTTCATGACACATGACTGGAGACAGAAAAAGTTCTCATTGCTGATTGAAAAGGAAGGAGGATCTGTTACTTTTGGAGGTAAAAATAAATAAAAAATAACTGGATCTAGAAAGGTTGGTAAATCCTCCTCAAACTCAATTAAAAATATTTTGTTAGTTGATGGTTTGAATTATAATCTTTTGAGCATTAGCTGACTGTGTGACAAGGGTCACAATGTTGTCTTTGAATCATACTTCTACAAAATTCTTGATTCTTCATCTGAAAAAAATCAAATTCTTTGGAAAAAGGGAAAACAATGTCTACATGATCAATCTTGATAAAAAATTTGCTGAAAACATTTGTTTGGTGGCAAATAAAAGTCAAATTGCATGGACATGGCACAAAAGACTTGGTCATGCAAGTTTCAATACAATAAATAAACTCTTAAGGCTAAATCTGGTTAAAGGACTTCCTGAATCTTTTCTAAATGTTGGAAATCAACTTTGTGGGTTATGTGCTCAAGGAAAACAAACCAGAAAATCTCTTAAAATTTCCAATGATGTACTCACTTCTAAGCCCCTAGAATTACTTCATATGGACCTTTTTGGGCCAACAAGAATTCTCAATCTTAGTGGCAAAAGATATGGATTTGTCATCATTAATGATTTTACTAGATACGCTTGGGTTATATTTCTATCCCACAAAAGTGATACTTGCCAAATTCAGGAAATTTTGTACCACTGCCTTAATGAGTTTTTCACATAAAATCAAATCCATTTTGATTGGTCATGCAGGAGATTTTAGAACAAGAATTTTTCTGATATATGTGTTGAACTAAACATTTTCCACAGATTCTCTTCTCCAAGAACTTCAGAACAAAATGGAGTTGTGGAAAGGAAGAATAGAACCCTTATGAAAATTGCTAGATCTATGCTCTTGGTAAGTAAATTGCCCAAATCCTTCGGGGCTGAAGTTGTGAGCACAACAAATCACATCTTGAACAGATCATTGGTCAGACAAAAAATCAGAAAATCCCCTATGAGCTATTGAAAAAAAAAAACCAACTTTGTCATATATTAAAATCTTTGGTTGCAAGTGCTTTGTACATAACAACAATAAAGAAAATTTTGATAAATTTGATGCCAAAAGTGTGACGACCCTCCTCATACCGGTACGATTATACCAATCCCCATCGGTACAAAGAGCATCGTCACAGTGGGATAGTAACCCAACACTAAACAATAAGGTTGATATGTCCATGAATAATGAAAGAGTACAATGGAATTTAAAAGAAATATTTTGCTTTATTCCATCATCATCACACATTCCACGGTCTATATAGTAAAAGAAAGTACTAGAGTCCACATTATTACAATTTGAAAGAAAATACATTGTCCTTTACATTGTCCATATGAATGACATTATTCAAGCTATAAAATAAAACAACTTATTGAAAATAAACTCCTCAAGTACTACTTCTTGTAGGTGGCTCCAATCTTCACTAAACTCCTCAACTATTGGATAACTTGTCACACCTGTACGCCGAAGCAAGTATGAGTCTTACAAGACTCAGCAAGTAATCTAAAACATCAAACTTATACATATCTCATACACATTAAATTCCCAACAATAACAAAACTCCTACTATCCTACTAGTCACACAGTTCATATAACACAAGCTTTTTATGAATAACAACACATATGTCTCCCAAACACATTCTACATTTAACACATGCTCATATTAGATAATAAAATAACCTACATATACGCAAGATATCTACACATGATATTTTCTATAATACCTGGTTCAAATCATTATTATATCATGGCACAATTTAATCAAATTTAAACACAAGGTTATATACAAGATGATGAATACTTTTAGCATGATATTTAGTCAATTTCTCGTACATTCATATCACTTTATCATATTTCTAACTTGCTGTTTTAAAGTAAAATTTATCATACCTTTATGTCACCTACACATGTTTTCTAACAATTCCATAACATGATAGTAATCTTTGTAAACTAGTTAAGTATAATCCAATTAGCACATGCATGATATGAACATATGCACTTTTAACCACCTATCATGTAACATGATTTATCGATCTAAACCTTTCCTTTATCATGTAACAACATTATCAATTAGAACAGACAATTTTATGTAAAGTAGTAGCAACCTAACATGATCTCTATTCATTTTTCACATGCACTTTTTCTCATTATTTACACATTTCATTTGCTGTTTTAACTTAAATAATTCACCTATATTAAACATGAATTGAAGATCTAAAACATGTTCTAAATCGAATGGCAAACATCTACAATTTAAGCATGGAACTACATACTAAACAAGTAGCAATTTTATCATAAAATTTGGACATTGATTCATGTGATTATCAAGATTATAAACTCATTTAACTTGCTGTTTTGACATTGTTGGATCGAAATGGCAAAACACACTCCTAGAGGGGGGGGGGTGAATAGGACTTTTCTAGCTTTTAGAAATTCTTCTGAAAATCACAACACTAAATAATATGTTAGTGCTTGGTGTGATGTGTGTGATTCAAGTGAAAGAGCTTGGCGGAAACAATCACACAGAAGATTGCACAAGAGATTTATCCTGGTTCGGCCCTTCCTACATGGAAGTCCTACATCCAGTCCTCAAGCCAACCACTTGAGTTTTCACTAAACTGCCAAAAGGATTTGGCCTTCTCTAACCATTGAGAGGTAATTACAACACCCACTTGCTCCACAGCAAGTCTTCCTTAAACAGGGGTAAAACACAATTGTCTTATACCAAAGGCCTTCCTTCACAAGACGGGTAAAGCAGAAAAACTTCTGCAGAAATAACAGACAAGAAACCTTGTGTGTTGCCTCAAGATGAGCACAAAACACACACTTTCCAACAGGATTGAATGAAGAGAAGTGAAGTCTGAATCCTAGCTGAAGCTACTTGGGTGGACTTCAGACGATAGAGCAATTACAATTGCCACCCAACAGACAGATCTTCAGAACAGAAATTCCTGAAGATGAGCTCTCACACAGAGGCTGAACAAGAAGACTTAGAGAGCTTGCAAGATGAGCTTTTAAGAGAGATAGCTTGAAGGAATTTCTCTTTTGGTGCACACTTCTAAAATTGTTGTGTATCATGAGCTCTTCTCCATCTCTTTATAATCTTCAAAAGAACTAGCCGTTGAGGAAGATAGCCGTTGGAGTAAGATGGTTGTTGCATACTATCCGTTTGAGGTGAGTTTTGGGGATCCTTTGGATATTGGGACTTATATCCATAGAGTCTTGAATCTTTGCCTCTTTCCAAAGTCCTTTTTGGAAGCAGGAGCCGTTGTCACAGCTAGAAGATAAGCTCTTTGAGACTTGAGCTGAGCAACTCATGCTAAAACATGCATTCTAATAAATGCCTGTTTGAAAGGACAAGACGAAGACAAAAGCAAATCCATACCTTTGTGGTAGGTGAGTCAGTGAAGTACAACACATAGTATGGAACCTAGTATTCTTAGTCCTTTCGGAAAATAAGGAAGACAGACAAAAGTTAAGGTATGGGTCTGTCAGTGGTAGGTGAGATGGTCAGATACCGTGTGTCTGTTTTACAAAATGCTTTGAGTCTTTTTAGAAAGAATAGTTTGAGGCAACGGACATCAAAACCAGAAGTATATTTCAGAGAAATATTTTTTTACAGGAATGTAAATATGTGAATGAACTGAATTGTTGTCAGAAAATATATTAAAATAATAGTCTTGTACGATCATAGGAGTATATGATAAGCAACAAGAAATATGTCATAGATTTTATATTTTTCGAACAGGAATGACAATTTAGAACTGACAAAGGTACTATAGCTGATAGTGTAGTCGAATTCAGTAGAACAGGTAATTCGACTCAGAAAGTGAACATGATTCGATTTAGAAAGAATAGTGTAATTCGACTCAAGAAGGAAATCGTTAGACGAATGAGGTGTAAAGTTATGAGTCGAATACAGTGTAAGAACGTTCGACTGTATGAATCGAGGTCATGAGTCGAATACAGTACAAAGACGTTCGACTGTATGAGTCGAAGTCATGAGTCGAATACAGTACAAAGACGTTCGACTGTATGAGTCGAAGTCATGAGTCGAATACAGTACAAAAACGTTCGACTGTATGAATCGAGGTCATGAGTCGAATACAGTACAAAAACGTTCGACTGTATGAGTCGAAGTCATGAGTTGAATACAGTATAAAGTTGTATACTTAGAAAAGCTTTGGTCTTTCAGGATATTGAAGCTGTCTAGAAATTTTTGTAGTATATCTATAATTTTTGAAATAAATATATATAACTTAGAATTTATCATGGTAGACGCAAAATATTCATTTAAAGATTTGTCTTATCAAAATACTTAATTTCCTAAAGTCTTGGAGGAAGTTGCTTCAACAATTCTCCCCCTTTTTGGTAATGACAAAAATCTTTAAATGGTAGCTAGCTGATAGCCTGAATATATATAAAAATTTGGTAAATTTTTGATACAAGAAACTGAGTAGCTGCCTTGTCTTTCTTTTCTCCCCCTTTGTGACATTAACATAAAGGATATGAATGTAGGTAATGCAAGAGACAGTAGAAGATAGTAAATGCGTGGACTAAAAAGATAAGTGTTGGGTTACAACTTTCAGAAAAACAAAAAATAATAATACAATGTTTTCAGTTGATGCCAGAGCTAGGAAGATAGAGAGCTGGAGGAATTTTAGCCAAGAATGGCTCTGTAAGATTCCAAAGCTTTAGCTCATTGGATGGGAAAATGTGGTCAAACTTTGAAGAATCCACATTGTATGTAGGGCTGGTGAAGGGTAATTTCTTCAGAGATTTGATGTGGCGTCTTTTGTAAAAGGCGCGCTTGAGGTTAGCCTTGTCTGGATCCGTATATATGGATTTGAAGGGGAGTGAACTTCTTAGAGACTGCCAGTGATAAGAACTCATGCAGAGTGATGTTCCAGTGGAGACTAGAGGAGAGGGCTGCATCCTTGGCCTGATAATAGTAGCCCATTTAAGGCCTAGGTGCTTTCTTAGGTCAAAGAGGCTCTTGGAGTGATACTCATTCAGAGTGAGTTTCATTTTCTGGCACTTAAGATGATGATCTGGATAAGCTTTCTCCCATTGATCAGCAGTGAACCGTTCGGATTCAGCAAAGCTTAGTTGGAGGTCAAGAAGGTTCTTCTAAAATTTGTGTAAGTGAAGAAAGATGAACCTCTGAGGGCTGAGCTTAGACTTGTACTTGATCTTGAACCTTGTGGAGATCCGAAGGAATCTGTTGTAGAGGGTAGTAGCAAATGCACCTCTATAGAGAACTGCTCCTACAAGGGGTGGATGGAGATCAGGTAACAAAGCTGCTGTCATTGATGGAACCACTGGCCTTTGACCTCTGATGAGCATGTCATATTGTCCTCGAGAGACATCATGCAGACCAAGTTTGAACCTCTCAAAATTAAAGGCTTTCATGGCAGTGAATTTGGCCTGAGATTCTCTGAGAAGAGTGGCAAAGAGATCATGAAACCGGAGAGAGATGTGAGTATAGATTTTGAGATGGTGGTTTCGTGATTGGGCTTCTTGAAATCTCATGGATTCTTCAGGGTAGAGATCAACAAACTCTTGAGGAGTCAGACAGTGGCTCTTCTGAGAAACCACTTGAAGTTCATTGATTGAGACCTGGGAGGTGTTGATCAAAGATGGAAGCCATTGTTCAAAAGTAAATCCTGGCATGTTGTGGATTTCAAGAAAGGCTCTAATTTGAAGATATTCTCTGAATAGAGCCATGAACTGAGAAGAATGGTAGACAAAGGCATACCAAAAAGGAGGAAGGAGTAAGGCAGCTTTGTCTCCCAAATTAGGACCACTGGAAGCTGGTAATGGAGACTGGGAACCATTTTAATGATTTGTAAATGGGTTTGCTGAGATCTAGGTTTGGGAATAGTGGGCAGAGATGAATAAAACTGAGGAGGTTGGGTAGACAGGGTTATTGCTACGTCCTTGAGTGGCTTCGGTTGGTATTGCAAAGGGTAGATAGAAAATTTGATATCTTTGAAGTGTGGATCTACTGGGATGCTTGGCGAAGGCATATCGAGAGTAGAGGATGAGGGTGCTGTAGGAGTGATTTCTGGAGGGTAACAACAGGAGGGGCCGGAGAGGTAGGTCTGGAAGAAGGAGAGGGACGGATAGGATGGCCATCTTTCACTAGCCTTCTCTTAACCTTTCTCTTACAAGTGAGAGTTTCAGGATCCTGAAGAGGTTTTTTTCCTAGGGGTCCCTTTTTCTCAACTGCTGCCATACCAGGCTACTAATCAACCACTGACTCCTGTTACTGCTCCTGATGCTACTCTTGAGTAGGTTGATAACCTAATTCTAGAGGAGGCTGGGAGCTTGCTCATCCTTCTGATGGGATTCATCAGAAAAGGGCTGCTGGTCAGCCTGGATTTCTTGATCATTTTCTACTACTTGCTCAAGCACTTGATCTTTAGAATGTTTTTCTTGAGTTGACTCTTGGTGCTGTGGCTCTTGGCAGTAGCTACTACTTCTTCTTGCTGCTGTGAGGGTGAAGGCCCTGTTGGCTTGGGAGTGCCCTGCTGGCACACTAGCTGAAGCATAATGTCACGTCCCGAGAATTACGCAGCGGATAGTATTAAAAATTCGAGTCGATATTTCGAGACGTGGACAGTCGGAAAATAAGCCTCTAGCTAGCACGCACTAAATGTGTATCAACACAACATCATAATAGGGCCCAAATGTGAACTCAATTATAAATTGTATTCAAATCTCATATTTGTCTCAGATAAACTAATACACGACTAAGACTCAATAAAAGAAAAAGTACATACTACCTCACTTCCTACTACATTGTTCTAACACTCAAAATAAACTAACTATAGATAGACTCATGTTTGAACGCTCTTCACTCGGACGCATTCCCATTCTCGACTTGCTCTTCCTCTTGCAATTCACGGTCACCTAGATTGGGAAAAAGTAGGGAATGAGCAAATAGCCCAGTAGGATTTATATCTCAATGTGCGGGCAATGATATAAGTGATTAACATTTTAGAACTAGGCAAGTACGATGAATGATATGCAAGTACGAATAAAACACGTTAAAACATGATATATAAAACAAGCTAGAGAGAGAGATCATGATAGAACAAGATTGATGAACAAGATGACAAGAGAGAACTAGAAATAGATCACTTTGTACAAGCACGCAAGATATCATGTAAATTGCAATAAATGCAGGATGGCCATATCACACAAGCAAGCAAGCAAGCAAGCACGAGCTCGATCAAGTAACACTAATCAGGCACGTAGACACTATGTACACCGAGAAAAGATCCATCAAGAATGTACACTAGGTCACGTGTATGTGGTATATATCTATCATTCAACACGCACGCACGATTTTCCCAGCGCAGATGCAACGCCAGTAATCATTATACCCCATGGTTAACAGTATATCTATGACTCGCCGTCATTGGGGCTAGATTGGAGCCCTTGGACACACGCCGTGCCCTGTCAGCATCTCACTAAATTTTAAATGTAGATAACCACAGTCATTTATAATGGCCAATGAGAGTTTCAATAAGTAAGCATGTGTAATGTCATGTTCATGATGATGAGGAGAACAAGTAAGTAATGGACATGATTTCACGAGTACAATGGTCAAGAGATAAATTCGGCAGCATAACGTACGATTTATACTTTTGTTCAATCTTTACATTAATGGTTTTAGTCCAGTTTGTAAGTCTCACTCATGAGAACAAGAAGAGAAAGGAAGTGCACGCTATCTCCAGGGAACTTCAATGGGTATAACCAACTCGTCGGCCATGTGGGAATCCATGGTCAGAGGAGATTTACGGAGGCCTTGGTGAAAAGGTCGCTAGTCTACCGATTCGGAATGACGGTAGAGAGTTTCCAATTTCCCAAGAAAGGCTGCCTAATAGTGCTAGTGTGTAGTGCGGAACGAGTGTCTCAATTCACAAACCATCGGTCTCAAACTCGCAGGAAGCACTTGACAAGAGAACATGGAACAAAACTATGCACTTTAACTCATCATGGTTTGCAAGATTTTATGATAACCATATCATTTAACGTGGAAGAATAGTAGGAAGATTAAATCACAAGAACATGAATGGATCATAACATTTAAGGAGCACTTAGAATAGCATTCATGTAATTAAAGCTTTTAAATGGGTTAATCGCTTTTAAGCCATTAAACAACAATCATGTAATGATCAGACCCAAGACAGGTAACTTACACAGAAAATATCACATTTATACAGACCTCGGGTATATGCGGAAAACTTGTAAGAAAACACGTGGTTTCCGGTAAAAATCCTGAGATCGCGACATAGCCATATAAGGAAGGCGACAGGGTGTTGTCAGGTCGGGGTCAGATCGCGACATAGGTGTGTAAGCATTGCGACAGGGAAGTCAGATCAGGCAGTAGATAGCGACAGAGCGTATGTCGCCTTGAGAAAGCGACAAGGGGTATGTCGCAATCAACCCTCTGAAAGCGACATATCGGGCCGTCGCGTTCACAGGGTCCGTGCCTGGCTCGGACAGAGCAAGGACATGCCTTGGATTGCGGACCTGTCTTTCCTTCTTTTGACATAGGGTTGTTCTAAAATAGAGAACAAATTGCACGGTTCGTGAAAAATAACGAAACCAGTTTTAAAATAACCTAGACATACTGGGGTACTTCCAGTAAATCGGAATTGAACAATAAGGATGGTTTCGATAGGCTTTGATCACGGGGAACACAAGGTCAAACCAAGGTAACTTGAAGACGTAGTTTTATGCAGCAACCCTCTTAACGTGCTTCTAACTCTCTAACTAATGAGATTGAGACAAAACGTTCACATAAAACCAGACGAGACAACTAGTAGAATAACTTTCATGTTATGAGTTTTCTCTAATTCGGTCTTGAAACACGTGCAACATATTAAGAACAGGAAAAGCTCTAACAGTGCGCCTTTGGAAAAACGCTTATAATTCAAAATCTACTAAATGAAATTCGATGAAACAGTGGGAAATGAAAGTTAACTTGATGCTCTACACATTGGTATAGGATATGTTAAGATTTGGCCCGAGAAAACCTACCTTTTGGGTTGAAGAAGTCTCATTATTCCAGAAAACCCGTGTTCAGACCACTTGGAGGAAAACACTTACTACTTCGTGTATACTGCATGGAATTGGGCATTCCACTTGGTTAGAACGTAGACTTGACCCTCTTTCCAGGGGTATAGGCCTTGCAAGGTTTGGTTTAGGTTTGACTCACCTTTGGTCGACTTCAAGAGAGTGTTTGTACAGGTCGCAGCAGACGAGAAGGGAAAGAAGAACAGCTTCTTGTGGTCGTTCCACAGCTCCTCAGCCACCAAGAGCTCCTCCACACGACCCTAGCAAGTTCTAAATTCGTTCCTAGGGTTTGGGTGAAGAGTATTTAAGTAACATGGTGTTTAGGAGTCCTATTATAACTAGGAAAGAGGTTTCGGGATTGGCATGTTTGGTTTCCTATTTTTGATGATTTCCTCCTCCCTTGAGTGTGTGAGGCATTAGGAAACCTCCCCTCATAGTTAGGCACGAATTTGGTTGCCATGAATGCATGATTGCATACCAATTCAACTCTAATTGCCTCTTTTTAATTTCAGCTTATTTATGGTTACGAATTTCTATGTATTTTCTAGCTTTATTTGATTTTTGGCCAAATGTTGCCCATTGGCCCAATTATGATAATGGGTCATCAAATATATTGTTGGAAGTCTCCCCAACACTTTTATTTAATTTTTGATTGCGTCGTATTTCCGTGTTAACGGTTTTCCGACTTGTTTCCTTATTTAGATAATCGGTCACAATAACTCTCAAACCTAGCCCAAATGATTTTTATTGAACCAATTTCTTGATGGGTCATTAGAAGATATTATTTGAAGCCCATATATGATTTTTATTTAATTTTCTGACTCATCCAAGTACGTGTGATAATGATTTTCCGACTTATTCACAAATTACGATAATAAGTCATGAAACACTTTCAACTTGGCTAATATGATTTTTTGTTTCAAAAATTTCTTTGTGAAACATTTAGTAATAATGTTTAGGGTTGATTTATAATTTTTACGGAATTGTTTGATGTGTTTTAGCACATACGATAATGATACGTATGTTTTAATACTCCGATATTATGGAAATTATTTATTTCTATTTATTTGAATTTTTAGTAATTAAAATTTCCGGGGTGCTACACCCTCCCCAACTTAAGAGAATTTGGTCCTCAAATTCATAAATCATTAATTGGATTTTGAAAGTTATGATCCTTGAGGTCGTTTCGGATTTAATTCCTCTAACTTGTTTCAACATCGTGGATGCTAGTCCAACATCTACACCTATAGCCACCAGTACATTCATTTGGTTCCTTCCACTCCTGTTTTCTTCCACGACTGTCATAACTCCATCTTAATCCATCAGATGAACTATGGTATATTTACTAGATTATCCCTTTCTAATTTCTCCTCAATGATCTCCCCACTTAGAAATGTACTATAGAAAACACATCATAAGATCAGTCTAAGGGTTTAAAATCATACCTCCTTCCGGAGCTCCGCTTGCGTTATTGCATTGACGCGTCCTGGACGCTTTACCCCTCCTTGGTTCCTTCCAGCTTGGTCTTTTAACATAGGGTAGTTCGGTATACGATGTTCCTGACTCCCACATCGCAAGTAAGCCCCGGCCTTCTTCCAGCACTTGTCCACTTGGTGCCCAGGCTTGTTGCAAAATTTACAATACTCCACTGTCATTGTTTCTTCTACTTTCTTTTTTTCTCATGCCATAGTCCTTCCCAGTGGTTGGCCTTTTGTTATTGTTATTGTTGTTATTGGGGAAAGTTCCAGTTGTATCGACTGCTCCCCTTTTTGTAAAGGTCGGCTTTGAGATGTCCTTCCCCCTCATGCCTTCCACCTTAGCCATAGTCTTCTACCAGTTGAGCTCTTTGGACCATCTCAGTGTAGGTTTGAATGTTGTGTGGTCCGAGCCTTTCAATGAGCATGGGCCTGAGCCCATCCATGAACGGTTAGCCTTTAGTCTTTCCGTGCCCACCAGATGTGGGGCGTACACAGTCAGTCGTGCGAACTGAGCCTCATACTCAGCCACGGACATTCCTTTCTGTTTTAGTGCGGCAAACTCCGCTGCCTTGTTCTCCTTGACTCTCTCAGAGAAATACTTTCCTCGAAATATCTCCAGGAATTCGGCCCACTCTAGTTCAACTACATTTGGCAGGTGGGCCGGGTGGCCTTCCACCATGCTCGGGCATCCTTAGTAAATTGGAAAGTGGCCAGTACCACTTTCTCTCTGTGGTGCATTGCATTACTTGAAAAATCCTTTCTATCTCCTCTTGCCAATTTTTTGCCTCATCTGGGTCAGGGGATCCAGAGAAACGAGGATGGTTCAAACTCCAAAATTCGGTGCAATCACCGGCTCCGTTCCTTGTACTGCAGCTGATTTCCAGCCTGAACTACATTTTGCAGGCCTGCGTAAGTCCAGCCACAGTGTCTTGCATAGCTTGCCACTAGTTGCGAGCCATTGCATTGTGTGAGAGTGTTATGAGGATTCTGAGAAAATGAAACATGGAAACCATAAGTCTCCAGATATTATAAGAGTAATGGGTAGGAGTGTTTAATTCTTCTAACATATTCCCAGTCTCTACCATTCTCACCAGGAACTGTATTTAATTTCTCATGACCTAGGTTCCATAGGTACATCCTATTCCTGAGACATATCCTATTTGGTATTCCTAGGCTCTGATACCACTAAACTGTCACGTCCCGAGAATTACGCAGCGGATAGTATTAATTAATTCGAGTCGATATTTCGAGACGTGGACAGTCGGCAAATAAGCCTCTAGCTAGCACGCACTAAATGTGTATCAACACAACATCATAATAGGGCCCAAATGTGAACTCAATTATAAATTGTATTCAAATCTCATATTTGTCTCAGATAAAGAATACAGGACTAAGACTCAATAAAAGCAAAAGTACATACTACCTCACTTCCTACTACATTTTCTAACACTCAAAATAAACTAACTATAGATAGATTCATGTTTGGAACGCTCTTCACTCGACGCATTCCCATCCTCGACTTGCTCTTCCTCTTGCACTTCATGGTCACCTAGATTGGGTAAAAGTAGGGAATGAGCAAACTAGCCCAGTAGGATTTATATCTCAATGTGCGGGCAATGATATAAGTGATTAACATTTTAGAACTAGGCAAGTACGATGAATGATATGCAAGTACGAATAAAACACGTTAAAACATGATATATAAAACAAGCTAGAGAGAGAGATCATGATAGAACAAGATTGATGAACAAGATGACAAGAGAGAACTAGAATAGATCACTTTGTACAAGCACGCAAGATATCATGTAAATTGCAATAAATGCAGGATGGCAATATCACGCAAGCAAGCAAGCACGAGCACGATCAAGTAACACTAATCAGGCACGTAGACACTAATGTACACCAAGAAAAGATCCATCAAGAATGTACACTAGGTCACGTGTATGTGGTATTGTATCTATCATTCAACACGCACGCACGATTTTCCCAGCGCAGATGCAACGCCAGTAATCATTATACCTCATCGTTAACAGTATATCTATGACTCGCCGTCATTGGGGCTAGATTGGAGCCCTTGGACACACGCCGTGCCCTGTCAGCATCTCACTTAAATTTTTAAATGTAGATACCCACAGTATTTATAATGGCCAATGAGAGTTTCAATAAGTAAGCATGTGTAATGTCATGTTCATGATGATGAGGAGAACAAGTAGTAAGTAATGGAACATGATTTCACGAGTACAATGGTCAAGAGATAAATTCGGCAGCATAACGGTACGATTATACTTTTGTTCAATCTTTACATTAATGGCTTTAGTCCAGTTTGTAAGTCTCACTCACGAGAACAAGAAGAGAAAGGAAGTGCACGCTATCTCTAGGGAACTTCAATGGTACAACCAACTCGTCGGCCATGTGGGAATCCATGGTCAGAGGAGATTTACGGAGGCCTTGGTGAAAAGGTCGCTAGTCTACCGATTCGGAATGACGGTAGAGAGTTTCCAATTTCCCAAGAAAGGCGGCCTAATTGTGCTAGTGTGTAGTGCGGTACGCGTGTCTCAATTCACAAACCATCGGTCTCAAACTCGCAGGAAGCACTTGACAAGATAACATGGAACAAATCTATGCACTTTAACTCATCATGGTTGCAAGATTTTATGATAACCATTATCATTTAAACGTGGAAGAATAGTAGGAAGATTAAATCACAAGAAACATGAATGGATCATAACATTTAGGAGCACTTATAATAGCATTCATGTAATTAAAGCTTTTAAATGGGTTAATCGCTTTTAAGCCATTAAACAACAATCATGTAATGATCAGACCCAAGACAGGTAACTTACACAGAAAATATCACATTTATACAGACCTCGGGTATATGCGGAAAACTTTGTAAGAAAACATGTGGTTTCGGTAAAAATCCTGAGATCACGACATAGCCATATAAGGAAGGCGACAGGGTGTTGTCAGGTCGGGGTCAGATCGCCACATAGGTTTGTAAGCATCGCGACAGGGAAGTCAGATCAGGCAGGTAGATAGCGACAGAGCATGTCACCTTGAGAAAGCGACAAGGGGTATGTCGCAATCAACCCTCTGAAAACGACATATCGGGCTGTCGCGTTCACAGGGTCCGTGCCTGGCGGTACAGAGCAGGGACATTGCCTTGGATTGCGGACCTGTCTTTCCTTCTTTTGACATAGGGTTGTTCTAAAATAGAGAACAAATTTCACGGGTGTGAAAAATAACGAAACCAGTTTTTAAATAACCTAGACATACTAGGGTACTTCCAGTAAATCGGAATTGAACAATAAGGATGGTTTCGATAGGCTTTGATCACGGGGAACGCAAGGTCAGACCAAGGGTAACTTGAAGACGTAGTTTTATGCAGCAACCCTCTTAACGTGCTTATAACTCTCTAACTAATGAGATTTAGACAAAACGTTCAACATCAACCTGAGAGAGGACAACTAGTAGAATAACTTTCATGTTATGAGTTTTCTCTAATTCGGTCTTGAAACATGTGCAACATATTAAGAACAGGAAAAGCTCTAACAGTGCGCGACTTTGGGAAAACGCTTATAATCAAAATCTACTAAATGAAATTCGATGAAACCAGTGGGAAATGAAAGTTAACATGATGCTCTACACATTGGTATAGGATATGTTAATATTTGGCCCGAGAAAACCTACCTTTGGGTTGAAGAAGTCCCGTTATTCCAGAAAACCCGTGTTCAGACCACTTGGAGGAAAATGCTTACTACTTCGTGTATACTGCATGGCATTTGGGCATTCCACTTGGGTTAGAACGTAGACTTGACCCTATTTTCAGGGGTGTAGGCCTTGCAAGGTTTGGTTGAGGTTTGACTCACCTTTGTCGACTTCAAGAGAGTGGTTTGTGCAGGTCGCAGCAGACGAGAAGGGGAAGAAGAACGGCTTCTTGTGGTCGTTCCACAGCTCCTCAACCACCAAGAGCTCCTCCACACGACCCTAGCAAGTTCTAAATTCGTTCCTATGGTTTGGGTGAAGAGTATTTAAGTACCATGGTGTTTAGGAGTCCTATTATAACTAGGAAAAGAGGAGGATTTCGGGGATGGCATGTTGGTTTCCTATTTTTGATGATTTCCTCCTCCCTTTGAGTGTGTGAGGCATTAGGAAACCTCCCCTCATATTAGGCACAATTTGGGTTGCCATGAATGCATGATTGCATCCCAATTCAACTCTAATTGTCTCTTTTTAATTTCAGCTTATTTATGGTTACGAATTTCTATGTATTTTCTAGCTTTATTTGATTTTGGGGCCAAATGTTGCCCATTGGCCCAATTATGATAATGGGTCATCAATATATAATGTTGGAAGTCTCCCCAACACTTTATTTAATTTTTGATTGCGTTCGTTTCCGTGTTAACGGTTTTCCGACTTGTTTCCTTATTTAGATAATCGGTCACAATAACTCTCAAACCTAGCCCAAATGATTTTTATTGAACCAAATTTCTTGATGGGTCATTAGAATATATTATTTGAAGCCCATATATGATTTTTATTTAATTTTCTGACTCATCCCGTACGTGTGATAATGATTTTCCTACTTATTCATAATTACGATAATAAGTCATGAAACACTTTCAAC
>CM024756.1:50261478-50313986 GCA_014218235.1 Colocasia esculenta
GAGAGGGAGAGACTAAAAGGTGGAGAAGGAAAGAAGCCTAGGTGAGAGGCCCATTCATACCCAAATGGTCACAATCATTCCTCCTCTTTTCTTCTCCTCTTATTTCTCTTTCTTCTTCCCCGCACAGGAACACCAGCTACCATCTCCCCATCTCGTCTTGTCCTTTCTTCCATTTTGACTTATTCTTTTGCCTTCTTCTCCTATTTTTCCTCCATTAACAACACCAAACATTTTGCCATTTGAATTAAATTAGGTTAGAGAACAAGAGCCCAACCAAGGGATCCAACACTCTACAACGCGACAGCCTCTACTCTACATGCCACATGGCCCCAGCTTCACCACCCTGTGCCTATCAGGACTCCTGCCACGGTCCCTGCAGCCTCATCCACACACCACATCCAAGCATCACCAACATATTCAAGTTTATTCTGCATGACTCTAGTCTCACCTCAATCACACAAGACCCCATTCATTGTTCACTACCATAACACATCCAGAGCCATCTCTGGCATTGGTCTCTCCAATATTGCCTAGCCGTCCATGATACATGCAAGTCCATATTCTTAAATACCCTTAGTCATTACTGACATAGAGTGCTGTGAGAACATAAATTCTCGTCAGTTCTCTATCTGAATCATTGGAGAAAAAAAGACACCCTAATCTGTGGATGATTTCAATGTTCATCAGTCAGTTCTTTAACATCTGATGCTCCCTCCTAAGATTTGAACATCTTGTAAATATTCTATTTATTGCCCTAATTACATCATTTATATTGATTTGTTTGCTGGTTTCACATCACTGCATACCCACATTCTTGGGAAGGCAGACATGTCAAATAAGTAATTTCAAAGTTCTCAAAGTAAGAATTTTAACATACAAAGGATATGAGGTTCAAAGCCTCTAACTTCAAACTGTGGAACCTAGTTTATATTCACCCCCCCCCCTTCGTGGGTAAGTCGTACCAAAGCATAGAATGTTTCATGATAAATTATGTTCACTTTGAGGATATAGAGGCAATATAGCAGAAAGAGCCAATATATTTTGAATCTTTTTCAAAGAGTTTCTGGACATTGTCATTTATTAAACACAAAGATGTAACCATGCTAATATACTTTGAGTTGTTTATGACTGATAGATAGAGGAACCTCTCCTCCTGGATTGTACTACCTTTATTTACATATAAACTTGGGGTAAAATCCACTCTTTCAATACATATATATACATGTATCAAAAGATGTGGATGGTAAATGGCCAAATGGAGGCTATGAAATGCAAAGATTTATGTTCACAGCACTCATAGTGCAGGGCACTTCACCCCCTCCCAGCTCTGGCCATGTTGGGATGCATCTATCTCTTACTGGGGCTCGGAGAGGCCAAGAATGACCAAAAATCCTCTTTCTCACACGAAAAGGTCTTTATGACGGCTCAAACTCTGAAAACTTTATGGCAATCTCTGTCACTTGGCACGACTTGCTTGATTTTCGGTGCATGATAACGAGGTTCAAGGATAAAATAAATGTTTAGATTGTCCAGTTCCTACAAGTATAAGGGAAACTAAGACCTAATATTAAAAAAAAGAGGAACAAGTCAATAAAAAAAGTTAGTGGACAACACACCTTATCAAGTTTATCCACTGAGTTCTTGAAGCCATAATTGACTGGACTCCAGTAGCTCGCTCGGCAGGAAGAATTAACCTTCTGTGTTATGTATATGAGAAATCTACAATCGGAAATACCATCCAATCCAATTAACCTCTCCTACCAATTAGCATCAGCCAGCCAGCCTACTTCCACAAGTAATCAGCAGTGGCAAAAAGGAAAAAAGGGCAAAAGAAGGGGCTGGTATAATGATTGCTTTTATAGCATGAGAGCAACTCTTGGTGGATCTGGAAAGAGAGGAATCTGCAAATTTTTTAAGAAAGAGGGAGAGGCAGAATGCAAACTCTTCTCGTCATACTTGAAAATGTTCGCTGCTGTGCACAAGCCAAAGTGGGAGAGCCTTCTGTCTCAAGAAGATCGGGAGAATAATAAGGAATTTTGCTGTTTCCATTTATTTCAGTTGAGAGTATTTTCTTGTTTGGGATTCTCAACTATTGCCTTGTGATGGTATAAATCCCTTTGTCTTTTGGGTACTATGGAATGTGTCTGTTGGAGTGAGAGATTCCACCTCCTGAGGTTGGGGTGCACTCTCCTCGAAAATTCATAGGGACTTGGCTCTAGATCATGACTTGTGAGATCTAAACCCTCTATACATATTTATTTAATACAATAGACATCACTTACCAAAAAAAAAAGTGCAAACCTGAAAAAGATATCTGATATGAGACCCATTCCATGAGCAATGGTACAAGAGCATCACTATCAAATACCGCATCAGTGACTCCTTCCCATTGTGGTGGCTGTTTTCTGCCACCTAAGCCACTGCGATCCATTAGGGCCCATCAACGCCTTCCTTTTCGACGTGGCCTCCTCGTACGGTTCCACGCCTTCACAAGGATCGTTTAGAAGGACCCCACAGGTGATCACCCAAGCGAAGCACCGCCGAGCTCCTTAGCGGCTTGCTTCCGCACAGGGAGATTAATTCTGCTGCACTAGACAGCTGCAGATGCTACCTAACAGCACGTTCGACCCCATGTGGGTCACCTACTCGGCAACCTCCTCCAGAGACTTCCGAGCAGCCATCGCGTCTCGTGACGGTTATAACCGCCCCAGGTCACGCGCCCCATCACCAAGAGGCGCGTTAACTGCCTGGCATCCCAACGGACCTTGGAGCACATAACTCCTCCCGTTATGTGCGCCCGTCAAGGAGCCTTTCCAGGCACGATCTACCAATGTTACGCACGTTTGCCTCAGCATCCTCGCTATAAGGTACAGGTACAGGACCATGCACCGGTACGTTCTCTCTCACGCGAACACACACCTTACATCAAGAACCCCTGCCTTGCAAGCCTCTATGACTTAGGCATCGGAGGGTTTTCCCCGGTCTTCACCGGGCCCCCTGATCATTTCTGGTGACTGCAGGAACCTTCGTCCGCTACCGGCGATCGTCATCTCCCTTACACAAGTGTGAGGCCTAATCCACTCCGGCCCAACAAGGAAAAGGCCTCCACATTTTTGGCGCCGTCTGTGGGAACGACACAGCCATGGCTCACGGACGATCCTTTACCAGAACGTAGGGAGTAGGGCAACGAGATCTCGCCATTCGCGAGCGAGTTCTCCCCGCCGTCTACTCCCGTCGATGTCAACGTCGCCCCCGCCGGCGCAAATCAAGACGTCCATGCACCAGCGATGGCTGCACCGGCAGCTGCCTGGAGATGGCTGAACTCCGGGGACAGATGTAGCAGTTAACGAGTGTCTGCCTTGCCTTGCAGGCTCAACTGGTTGGACCACGAGCCTCGGCGGGTTCCCTGCCGCGCGAGAGCGGCAGGCGGAGTCGTCGCATCGGCGTTCTCGTGTCCTCCCGGCCCCTCAGGATCAGCAGGCGGACTCACCGCGCCGGTCGTACAGAGCCCCGTCCGAGGAGCGGGCATCGGAGCGCCGCGGGCGATCGCCCCGTCACTCCGTTGTCTCCCCCCATCCGCCGTGATCGGTTGTGGGAGCCAACTCCCACGGGTCCGGTCGAGGGGGCCCCACCAATTCTGAACAGGAGCTCGCCAGGCGCCTGCGACCCGTGGTCGACCTCGAGCGCCACATGGACGCGATGGTCAGCACGCGGAAGGGAAAGCTCCGGCGGAAGATGACCTGGACTTCCGCTCCCCTTTTTGTAGGGAGATCCTGGAAGCTCGGGTCTCTCCCAAGCTCCCTCTGCCAACCATCGTGCCCTACGACGGCACCTCGATCCGGCCGACCACATCCACGGCTTGAGTCGCACATGGTGTTCCACGGAGCATCAGACGCGGCCAAGTGCAGGGCCTTCCCTGCAACCCTCAAGGAGACTGCCAGAGCCTAGTTCGAGACCCTCCGGCGGGCCATCATCTCCTTCCGCCAACTGAAGAAGTCCTTTCGGGACAACTTCCTTGGTGGAAGGTCGCAGCCGCGAACGGCGGCTTCCCTCCTGGCCGTACGCCAGAAGAAGGGCGAGGCGCTCTGGGACTTTGTCAAAAGGTTCCGAACAGAGGCGCTTCGCATCTCGCGCCTGGACGTCCTCTGGCAACCAGTGCCCTCATTCAGGGCACTCGCGACGGGTTCTTGTAGAGGACCCTCGGCGTCCAGCAGCCCTCCACCCTCGCCGAGCTACTTTCCATCGCACAACGCCACGCGGCTTGTGAGGAAAGCCTAGCAATGGGTAGAGCGGAGCAGGGGGAGCAGTCGGACAAGAAGAGGCCTTCCGACAACGGCTCCGACCATGATCGGAAGAAAGGACGATGCAACGGGACTCTCCGCACGTCCATGCCCTTCACCAACTACACGCCTCTTACAGTGGCACCCGAACTGATCCTGGCGGTGATCAGGAACGAGGCATATGTTTGGTGACCATAGAGGATGCGCTCCGACCCCCGGAGGTGCGATCAAAATAAGTACTATCACTTTCATCACGACCACGGCCACGACACCTCCGAGTGCCGCCAGCTCAAGGACAAAATTGAAGACCTTATCAAGCGCGGCTACCTTGGACGGTTCGTACGCCGGAATGAAGACCGCCCCAGACGCCGAGAGCGGACTCCCGAGCAGCCAATCAACAATGAGCCCAATGGGCAGGAGATCAACGTAATCGCGGGAGGCTTCGGCGCAGGCGGAGAAAGCACTCGAAGCCGACGCGACTACGCAAGGCGAGTGCATGTTGTGGATAGGCCACCAGCACCTCGGTCGACTCCATATCCCACCAGTCCTACACGCGCACCACCCGAGGAGGCTATAACCTTCTCGGATGAAGACCTTGTAGGGGTTACGACCCCACATGCTGATGCGTTGGTCATTTCGGCCACCATCAATCATTGTAATGTGCGCCGGATTTTGGTGGATAATGGAAGCGCCCCGATGTCTTGGCTTACGATTGTTTTGTCCTTATGGGCCTCAAAACCGATCAACTCACCCCCGTAACTCGCCTCTGTTTGGCTTTTCAGGAGTTTCGGTGCAGCCCATGGGAAGAGTTCGCCTCCCGATCACTTTAGGGACGGCTCCAGGGTTGTGACCAAGATTGTTGACTTCTTGGTCATCAACACATGCCTGGATACAATGCCATCCTCGACAGAGGTCTGATCAGGCGCATCAAAGCAGTACCCTCGTCACTCCATCAGAAGATGAAGTTCCCGACCCCGAGCGGAGTCAGCGAAGTGCTCGGGTGTCAGCGCGAGTCTCGCCGTTGCTATGTCCTTTCTTTAAGGGACAAGCAACACACTCGCAGATCCAACCCCACCTTCACCGATCAGCCCTCACTAGCCGAGGAACGCCCGCTGAAGATTTAATTCCTCTCCAGGTAGATGATGACCCCGAACACGTCTTGTACATTGGCGCCTTGTTGGCGAGGCCGAGCAGCAGCGCTACAGGGCCTTTCTGCTGGCCAATTGGATGTATTCGCCTGGTCTAACGACGAACTTCCGGGAATTCCCCCGGAAGTAATGGTACACCGCCTCCGACTAGACCCCCGGTCCCGCCAGTTCACAGAGGAGGCGACCTGTGAACCGAGAACAGCAGACCGAATCCAGGATCACGTTGTCAAAAGCTGAACTATTGGGCTCCTCCGAGAAGCTCAATACCCAAGATGGATCTCCAATGTGGTCCTCGTACGCAAGGCCAACGGTAAATGGCGTGTGTGCGTTGACTACAAGGATCTAAATAAAGCGACGCCCAAGGATAATTTTCCCCTGCCGCGCATTGACCAGCTGGTGGACGCTACTTCCCGGCACGAGCTTCTCAGCTTCCTGGATGCCTACTCTGGTTACCACTAGATCAGTATGCATCCCCCGGATCAGACGCCAAGACGTTCGTCACAGACCTAGACTTATATTGTTTTACCAGAATGCCTTTCGGTCTGAAGAACGCGGGGCAACTTACCAGCGCTGGTCAAAAGATGTTCGAGCAGCAGATCGGGCGCAATATGGAGGTTTATGTTGATGACATGTTGGTCAAGACGCTTCCGAGCACTGACCACATTTCCGACCTCCAGGAAACTTTCGCAACTCTGCGAAAGTACAATATGAAACACAACCCTGCCAAGTGCGCGTTTGGTGTTCAGTCGGGTAAGTTCCTCGGTTTCCTTGTGTCAAACAGAGGAATAGAGGCAAACCCGGAGAAAATCCAAGCCGTGCTTGAGATGAGCAGTCCGAAGACAGTGCGCGACGTCCAACGACTGACGGGGCGTCTTGTAGCATTGAACCGATTCATGTCCCGAGCAGCAGAAAGAAGCTTTAACTTCTTCAAGTTGCTCCGAGGCCCTAAAAGCGCCTCGAAGCAAGGGGGGCAAGTACGGTGGACTGAGGAGTGCAAGGCCGCCTTCACTGAGCTGAAGGCGTATTTGGCGGCCCCTCCTGTTCTCTCAATCCTGTGCTCGGGGAACCTTTGTTCGTGTATCTTTCGGTTACCGAACACTCCATCAGCGCGGTTTTGATCAGAGAAGAAGGAGCGGCGCAGCACCCAGTATATTACATCAGTAGGGTCCTCCAAGAAGCTGAAAGAGGGTACCCCCGAGCAGAGAAACTCGCCCTTGCTCTCGTCACGGCTGCCCGGAAGCTTAGGCCCTATTTTCAGGCCCACTCCGTTACGGTCTTACCGATCACCGCTGAAATCCATCCTCCAGCGGCCGGAGGCTTCCGGCAGGCTTGTCAAATGGGAGATAGAGCTTGGTGAGTTCGACATTAGCTTCCGACCGAGGACGGCGGTCAAGGCGCAGGCGTTGGCAGACTTCATTGTGGAATGTACCCTCCCTGCCGAGCAGGATCCACGTTGGCGGATGAACCCCCATGGGAGCTCTACGTCGACGGATCCTCTTGTGTCACAGGGAGTGGAGCTGGCTTGGTCCTCACCTCCCCGGAGGGGTTAGAGTTCCAATACGCCCTCCATTTCTGCTTTCCAGCCTCCAACAACGTAGCCGAGTACGAAGCTTTGTTGTCCGATATTCGCATGGCTAGGCACCTCGGAGCCCTTCGGCTTAGGGTCTTCAGTGACTCCCAATTGGTCGCCAGCCAAGTAAATGGGCAGTTCGGAGCAAGGGAGCCCCGCATGGCTCAATACCTTCAACAGGTCAAGAGCCAAGCAGAGGGCCTCCTATACTTCGAGGTCATACACGTCCCTCGGGAGCAGAACGCGCGAGCAGATGCACTTGCCAAACTGGCATCTTCAGGTGACATCGCCCCTTCCCGCTCCGTGTTTATCGAAGAGCTCGCCTCACCGAGAACTGAAGTAAACGTTGCAGCCGTAGAAACAGGCCCACCAACTCCGAGCTGGCTGGACCCTCTCTTGGCGTACTTACTCCGAGAGAGCTTCCCCCCGAACAGAGTGAAGCTCAGAAAACCAGGATGCGTTCTCAGCATTTCACCCTCGTAGAGGGCAAACTGTACCGGGGGTCCCTTTCAAGACCTCTTCTACATTGCCTCAATCCTGAGGAGGCCCTTGCGGCCACAGAAGAAGTCCACGAGGGGCTGTGCGGAAGCCACCTGGGGGCAGAACGCTAGCACGCAGCCTCATCCGAGCTGGGTTTTGGTGGCCTTCTCTTCAGAAGGATTGCATGTCCTTCATCAGGAAATGCCCAGAATGCCAGAAGTTCGGACAGCTCATCAAGCAACCCGCCGAACAGCTCCACAGCTTGTTCGAACCGCGCCCTTTCGCCAGATGGGGCATTGACATCTTGGGTCCCTTCCCAGAGGCCCAAGGTCGGAAGAAGTTTCTGTTCGTGGCCATCGACTACTTCACCAAGTGGATCGAAGCTGAACCTGTTGCCACGATCACCGAACAAGCCGCGTCGAAGTTCGTCTGGAAGAACCTCCTCTGCAGGTTTGGCGTCCCAAGAGTAATCACTTCCAACAACGGGAAGCAGTTTGACAGCACCTTCTTCAAACAGAAATGTACCGAGCTCGGAATCTACAACCACTTCACCTCCGTGGCGCATCCCCAGGCAAACGGCCTGGTAGAAAATGCCAACCGAACATTACTGCACGGGATCCGCACAAGAGTAGAGGCGGCAGGAGGATCATGGATTGACGAGCTCCCTAACGTTCTTTGTTGCCACCGAACAACGGCTCAAGTAGCTACCGGGGAAATTCCCTTCCACTTGGCCTACGGTTCAGAAGCTGTTGTGCCTCTGGAAGTAGCCCTTCCCACCATCCGAACAACCCACTTCGATGAAGCCGCCAATAACCGTGCTCTTCGAGAAAACTTGGACATGCTTGGAAAACGACAAAACGACGCCAGCATTCGTATCGTTCTTATCAGCAACGGCTCGCACAATATTATAATGCGCGAGTTCGGGAAAGGCGGTTCAACGTGGGAGATTTGGTTCTGCGCCGCTGTTCGGCTTCGGATCCCCGAAGAGCAGTTGGCAAACTTGCCATCAAATGGGAAGACCTTATCAGGTCACCCATGTCCTCGGGAAAGGTTCATATAAGCTAACTACCCCTAGTGGCGAAGCCATACCCAGGACTTGGCATGTCTCTAATCTTAAGGCTTATCATTTATAAAAGCCTTTGTTCAGCATCCTACTTCTCTTCTCCCTGTTCCTGTTGTTTCACAAGCGTCTAGCATACACCCCTGGTCGGAACCCTTTTTGCGGTTCCCAATGATCTGCGCTGTACATGCAACGCTTATAAAACTAACGGATTTTCATCCGAGCAGGAACTATGACAAAAGGAAGAAGATGGAAAAAGTGAAGCTACACAAACCCCTAAGGCGGAATGTTCATTTATAAAACTTTCAGCTTACATGTAGGCCTCTTCGGCCAGGTTACAAGACAACAAAAGGGTGGAAGGCGCCAGATTACGATCAAGAGGCTTGTTTGGAGGGGTCGGCGCTATCATCAACAGGAGGCATCCGTCCTGACTGGAAATGGGTGAATCGCACCCCGTCCAAGCACGCGTCGTTCGTGCGGCGCCGGCACTCCCTTACGACAGCCTCAAAAGCTTCCCGAGCCCGCTCGGTGATTGCCCGACTTCGGCCGAAGTCCTCCCCGGTCTCAAGGCCGATCTTGTAGCAACGCGCCCCGTACTGCTCCAAATCAGCTTTGAAGTCTTCTCCGGCCTTGTACTCGGCAACACCCTGGGCCTTGGCGTCAGCAAGCACTTTGGCAAGAGCCTCCTTCTCTGCTCGAGCTATGGCCAAATCGAGCTCAGAGGTCCGAAGAGCAGTCTTGAGGTTTTCCACCTCATTCTGCAGCTCGGTCTCCCGGACTCTGTGATGTTCCATCATCTCCTGGCAAAAGGCTTCTTGTGCTTCCCAAAGCGGCTGGTGACGTTGAGCTCGGTGAGCAAGTCTGTGCAGCACCTCTAAGGACTTGGTTACTCCATGCATGAGCGCCTCCAAGTCCACCTCCTCGTCGCCATCGGATCGGACCTCGGGACGGTAGCCCCCACTGGAGATCTCCGGGTCTGCTCGGAGAAGACCTGCTGACCCCGCACCAGAATCTCAAGTTGAGAGGTGCTGGGGCAAGGAGGTAGCTCCTTGATTCAGCGCCCTCTAAATTCTCCAAGGAGGCCGCCAATGCTTCCTTCGAGGGCAGCTCGGGCAAACCTTTCTTCAACACCTCGGTTAGGGGCCTACGGTCGTCCCCAGAGCTTTCGCCTCCAGCAGCAGCAGTAGAAGATGACTCCTTCAGCAACTGGGGCGACAGAAAGAACAACGCTTGGCAAGACCACCAACCGATCTGCTTCGGTGCCCTCCTGCCTCATCGCTGGTCGCTCCTCCCCACCAGCTTCATTGGCAAGCGCCTGAGTGCCTCCCTCCCCGGAGTGGACTGCACTCTCGCCGACTACAATACCCTCAGCGATCACTTCGGCTGCACTCTCACCGACTACACAGCCTATAGTGACCACTGAGGTAGGGGGCATGGGGGGCAGGATTTCTCCACTTCCCTGTGGAACATCCCCCCTCGGAAGAACTGCCTCGCCAGCACCGGACTCCGCTGCCGTCGCAGGAGTGAGAGTATTGACTTCTCCCACTCCTCTCCCCGAGTCCGCGGCGACTGCCCCGTCCTCAGCACTGAACTTTGCGCCCTCGTGTGATGCGCCACCCTGCTCGGCGCTTCCTTGATCGACGCCTTCACCAGGCAGGACTCCCTGGGTCTCGTGCATCGGCGACTTCGCCCGCCCTCTGGAGCGGTCCGATTCGTCACTGACCATGATCAGACCCAGCTCGGTGGACATCTTCGTGACCGCCTCCGAACGGTCCACGATCGAAGCTACGGACGCCCTCCGCTCAGGCGTCCTCACGACTTGGCGAGTTCTTCGCGCCAGCAGAGGCTCAAGATCCTCCTCTTCCCCCTCTGCTTCTTCGGCGCCCTTTACGACGTGCGGCATCGTCTTCGCCGCCTTCCTCTTCTCCTGCGAGCCCGGTGCTCGTCGGACACCTCCTCTTTGGAGGTATGATCTTCAGCTTGCGACTCCATCTGGGCCGCCTTGCGCTTCTCTTTCCTCTTCGGTTGGGGGAGAGAAGCCGCCTCTGCGATCACCGCCTTCTCAGATGCCTTTTTCATGGCACCTTCTCCTGCCACGGTCTTTGCCTTCTTGGTGGGCCCCATCCTAGGCGGCCTCACCTTTGAAGACACCGCCCCGGACTCCTTCACGGGGGCATCCTCGTCCAACCTTATCAAGTGAAGGCTAACAGGGATCGTTTCGGCGTAGTTCACCATCTCCTTCTGCCCCGACCAGCAGCTACCTCTTCGTCATCTGGAAGAAATAGAAGAAGAATCAGAACCCATGTATGTGGGAAAATGAAACAAGCAGCAGAAGGCTTACCCCAGGCGCGGCTAAGCTTATACTTCACAAGCTTGTATTCGGTCAGGTACCCCTCGGCGTGGTTGACCCCGACCGTGTTCAGCGACTGGGAGGCAGCGGCTGCCCCCTGAATCAAAAGGGGGCCATGTCCACCTTCTTCAGTGGCTCCACCACCCTCACAGGGAAGTCCCACTCTGGGACGTTCGCTCCCTTTCTTCGCCCCACAAAGAAAAGGCGCCCTGTCCACCCCTTGTTGTTGGATAGGCGGGGTGAAAAGTTGATCCGCATCCGGTTTGTACGGTGCTTCACGTACATGATCCCCATCCCGGATTGCGGAGAGCAAGCCAAACTGAAATGGCTTCGGAAGATCTCTGCGGTTGCTTCGATGCCCCTCTTCTTGCATATGATGCAGAAGACGAAGATGGACCTCCAGGAGTTCGGCGTCAACTGAATAGGCGCCACCTTCCAGCTCCGAAGAAGCTCCTTCGCGATTTCCGGCATCGGTAGCCAGAGGCCAGCTTCCAGCAGGTCCAGTGAAAGAACGAAGCACCCAGGCCTCGTGGTCAGGTACGACTCGTCTTCGCGCATCAAGACGATGTCGTACTCTTCGCCAATACGGAAGCGCTCTCGAAGACCTTCGAACTCTGGAGCTTCACTGCTTTCGTCTTCACCGGCGGCGTCCCGCTGGTTCCGACGATCTCCTTCCCCTTCTGGGCCATCACTGGAAGGTGGACTGCACGGCGGACGAGAGGAAGAAGCAAAGGAGCAGAGGGAAGCGCGAAGAAGAGGCTGGCTGGTGCCTCTGGAGACAACAACTCCGAAGATTTTTTGAAGACGAAGGTCCTGCTCTCATCTCCTCCCCTTCCTTATAAGGAAGGTGAGGCGCGAAATTCGAAGCGGGACCAGAAACAGCATTTCCCTCCACTCCAAGTCTCTTCTCAAATGACCCGCGGGTGACCGTTCAGAGCTGGCATATGACGTTCTGGTTTGACACGACCCACGTTGTCATCATGAAGGCTTCACGTTCGAGGTGAACCCTTCTATAACGGCGTCGCCACCGGTCTGTTCGGATCTCCGAGGACGATACCGCATTTATGATGGAGATGACGCCCAAGCAGGTCGCCGACCTCAAGCGCTCCGGCTTCTGAGCCACTTAAGGGCGTGGGGGGCAAGTGTGGTGGCTGTTTTCTGCCACCTAAGCCCACTGCGATCCATCAGGGCCCATCAAAGCCTTCCTTTTCGACGTGGCCTCCTCGTACGGTTCCACGCCTTCACAAGGATCTTTTAGAAGGACCCCACAGGGCGATCACCCCAAGCGAAGCACCTCCGAGCTCCTTAGTGCTTGCTTCCTCACAGGGAGAGTAATTCTGCTGCAGTGGACAGCTGCAGATGCTACCGAACAGCACGTTCGACCCCCATGTGGGTCACCTGCTCGGCAACCTCCTCCAGAGACTTCCGAGCAGCCCATCGCGTCCTCGTGACGGTTATAACCGCCCCAGGTCACGCGCCCCATCACCAAGAGGCGCGTTAACTGCCTGGCATCCCAACGGACCTTGGAGCATATAACTCCTCCCGTTATGTGCGCCCGTCAAGGCGCCTTTCCAGGCACGATCTACCAACGTTACGCACGTTTGCCTCAGCATCCTCGCCTATAAAGGTACAGGTACAGGACCATGCACCGGTACGTTCTCTCTCACGCGAACACACCCTTACACTCAAGAACCCCCTGCCTTGCAAGCCTCATACTGACTTAGGCATCGGAAGGTTTTCCCCGGTCTTCACCGGGCCCCCTGATCATTTCTGGTGACTGCAGGAACCTTCGTCCGCTACCGGCGATCGTCAATCCCTTACACAAGTGTGAGGCCTAATCCACTCCGGCCCAACAAGGAAAAGGCCTCCACACCCATAATGTAACCCTGGAAGGATTTTCTTCATAGATTTCAATTATCGAAATAATGCTTCATTGGTATAGATGTAGAAAGTTATTTATAACTATACACAGCAATTAAATGACTATAACAGAATGCCCCTCACCTTGAAGTTGAGGGTTGTAGCATACTGGAAAAAAATAGTTAATTTAAATTTTGAAATAAATGAGAAATTGTAGTTTCCACACTATAGAAATAATAAAACCTATGACCGCGACATCGAACATCAACTACCCTGTTATGTAGTAATCGGTGTAGCTCTTGAGCACAAGTGATGGGGGCTTGGTCCTCTCATCGTAGCACAACTGCCTAGAGATTTGAATATGATAAAGTATTTGAATAGTTGTGCTTGGAATTGACCCTTAGGTGCACCTCTCTAAGAGTTGCAAGGCATGGCCCATGATGGGTCTATCCTTCTCCAGATTTTATTACCAGGATAGGTACGATAGATCTGTCCTTCTTGCAGACCAATCAATGTTAGGTATGGCAGGGTATGGTTTGGGCTTGGCATATGTAAGGCTAGCTTGAACTTCCTATCCTCTCTTGTCCCTTCAGAGGGAATAAAGAAAGGGTCCTAAAGGAAACCAAGACCCCCCCTTAAATAAGCCACGCGGTGCTTTTTAGCTAACTTTATGATCTTCCTCGAGAGGAAGTCTTGGAGCTCAAAGCTCTTTCTACCCTTTCTCAAGAGCGTCTGTTAAAGAGGCTTGGAAGTCTGAGCCCACGGAAGAACTCTGAAGCTGGAAGGATGATCCTGAAGCTTGGAGGGCTTGGAAGTTCTTCATCTATCAACCACCACTGCGACCTGTCAGAGTTGGACTTCAAGGAGTTCTTCTCCCTAAGCTTTGCACCAGAAAATAAGATTGAATTGAAAGAGCAACCCAAAAAGGTAGGTTTTCTCAGGCTAAATCTAAATCTTCCTCATACCACGGAGAAATCATCGAGTCTAGTTTCACATGCATCTGTTTCTCCCCAAGTTTTATCGAGTGTGACTAGTGTTTGAGGGCTTTTCCCAAAGTCATGCATGTTCAGGGCGGCTTACATTCATGTTGTTTCCCATGCCTCTCGAGGCCCTACCCTGCGAAACCAAGACCATAGTTCCCTTCTGCTTCTTGTACTCACCAGTTCCATGATCATAGTTCCTTCCAGGAGCCCTAGATGTTGAGATATAAATGTTTTCAAGAGTCATGCAATACTAAGGCTTCTTGTGCTCTTCCGGTGTTGCATACCAACCAAGGGCCATATTGGGTCAAACCAAACTATGAATCTCTTCTACTTGTTGTCCTTTACACTTTCCATGCTCAGAGTTTTGCCCAAAGATCCCTATATATCCATGATAAGACCGTTCATGTAAGAATGTAGTATTTTCTATGTCTCTGAAGATTGGAAGTGATCTCACATCGATTTGGGTCATAATCGATCCCACATCGACTCCTGTTGGAAGTCATTCTGGCATCGACTCCTATTCAAAGTCATTCTGGCATCACTCCAGTTGGAAATCGTTCTGGCATCAACTCTTGTTCAGAGTCGTTCTGGCATCAACTCCTATAGGAAGTCGTTCTGGCATCGACTCCTTTAGAAATCGTTGCAAACATCGACTCCTGTTACAATCATCGACTCTTTCAGTAATCGTTCCAACATCGACTCCTGTTGGAAATCATTCTTACAACGACTTGCTCATTACAACGACTTGCTCCCACAATGACTTGCCCTCACACAATGATTTGCTCATTACAACGACTTGCTCCCACAACAACTTGCCCTCACACAACGACTTGCTCTCATAACGACTTGCTCTCACAACGACTTGCTCTCACATCGACTACTGACACAACGACTCTCATTACAACAACTTGCTCCCACAACGACTTGCCCTCACACAACACTTGCTCATTACAACGACTTGCTCCCACATGACTTGCCCTCACACAATGACTTGCTCTCATAACGACTTGCTCTCACAACGACTTGCCCTCACATCGACTCACTCTCACAACGACTCACTCTCTCATGCACTTTCTCTCACATCGATTTACTCCCACATCGCTTCCACATCGACTCTAGTTAGAATCATCTCCACATCGATTCTGGTCGTACCAAAACTTGTTTTACTATGTCTAGAGTGCATGCTTGTAGCAACCTGAATTTTTAAGAAAAATAAAAATTTAAAATATAATTTAACATAGCTAAATGGATATTTAAAAGAAAAGAGCATTAAACAAAATCCATTAAATGGAAAGAGTAATGGGCTTTGCTTAATGGATCCTCTAAAATTTTCAGTCAAAAATATGAATTTACAAAGGAAGAATAATAGAAAAATACCCTAAATTCGTAACTAAATTATTACCTAAATAGAAAAGGGGTGTTTAATGCATAAATAAAAAGTTAGAGTTGGAATTGGATTCCTAAACCTACCCCATATGGTTTAGCACGAATTTAGATCTCTTCCTAGCCTAAATAGGGATTGGAAAGCAGGAAGGAAGGTTAGAGTAAGGAAATTTCGTAATTTAAGAGGAATTAGAGTAGTAGTAGGAATAGAAATACATACTTGCATAAATACACCTCTTAAACTCTCTTGGGCAACCCTAGCTCGTTGCCAAGAGTTGCTGGACGTGGAGAGGAGGTTAAGGAGGAGAGGATTTCGTGGAGAGAAGAAGAGCTTGAAGCTTCTTCCCTTGTTCATCAAGTTCTAGCCCTAGAAGACAAATCGAGTCAAAGGTAAGCATTCTCATAAGCATAAACCATGAAACGTTTTCTGTAGGTTCTTCCTACCCTCTTGAACGAAACCCCAAGTTTCATATTTTTCCATCCATCCTATCTTTTGTTCTTAATTTTTGAAGTTCTGCAAACATGATAACCCCGAGATGTCATGTTTAATTCAAATCTCTATGAATACCTGATCCCATGCTACGAAATTTTTACTGTAGATACTTCATGTTGTTAGGGATCATTGCCCCTAAAAAGCCTAAATTTCATTGGGCATGTTGCTCGAATTAAATCAGTCTTGCTCTCTATGTCATGTTCTGTGTTACTCGTTGTTGTTCATGTTCAAACCATAATCAAACCATGCTCTCTCTCGAATTCCGATTTACTGGAAGTACCCTTACATGTCTAGTTTAATTTGCAACTGGTTTCATGATTTTTCATCGTGTATACAATTAGTTATGATTATCTAAATGACCCTGTATCAAAATTTGAATGTTCTGGTCCGCAATCCAATGTCTGGTCTGACTCCTATCAGAGTCAGGCGCAGACCACCAGAAAGCGACGGCCCGATATGTCGCCTTCTGGGGTCAAATTGCGACAGCCTACCCGTCGCGTTCAGAAAGCGACAGGTGAGCCGTCGCTATCCCTGTGCCTGTCTTGTCGTGACCCTTTCCCGCCTCTGTCGCGTTCACAAGGCCGTCGCGACAGTACCTATGTCGCGATCTGCCTACACCTGTCGCAATCCTCATTGACCCATGTCGCGTTCACAGGTTTTTTCATGAAAATTCATAAAAATTATTTCTGTCGCCTTCTAAATAATCCTTATGCCTTTTTACAGTTATACCCCCAGTAAAAACCTTGCTTAAAAATGGAGTAATATTGCATAATTTTAAATACATCTTCACGACTTATTCCTATCTATGATTTCTCTTGCACTTGCACACACATGAACCATCAATTATGGCTGAAATCTTGTAGAAAATATCTCATAATGTATCTGGTAATTATTGAAATCAAGTATATTAATTGCCCTATTTTAATAGGATTTGTATTTGTTTCTCGCATTGTTTATATACCCATATCGACGCTCCACTGTCCTAGAATTCCTCTAGAACGTCGAGCACCTGTTTTATATACACATTTTTCTTGGCTTGTGGTGAACTCTCCGTCGGATAATCCTTCTGACCGGACTAGTGAACTCTTGCACAAGGCCTCCGTAAGTCTCCTCTGATCATGGATTCCCACATGGTCGATGAGCCGGTTGTACCCCAACACCCATTACACCTTTAGGGATCAATATGATCCAAACGGCTATTAGAAGTTCACTCTTACCTTGAATCACATCGGACCTCTGGACCTGTACATAACATGGCCAGCGGAAGACCGTGAGTTCCACCTGACTGCCAACACCACGTGCGCGTGTTGTGCAACTGTTACTATCGCCTGTTTACTCGTCGCATTACGTGCAAAGTCCACTAGCTCTCATCTATACTCTACTCGCTCGTCTATTCATATTCACTCTACTATCTCGTCTATTCATCTAGTGCTCTCATCTACTTCTTGGTACTCTATATTGGCCATTGACTGATTGTCTGAAGATAAACAATATAACCAATGCCTGGCATATATAAAGGGCCCGATCTGGTCCTGGGATGTGCGCCCGAAAGTGCTAGTGCCCATGGGAGTTAAATGATCAGAGTGTTTGGCATTACACTCAAGTTCTATCTATCTCGACTATCTATATGACAATCAAAACACAAAACGTGCTATACTCTCTCGATGTCTAGAATGACAAACAAGTGCTATACTCGTCGTGCTATTATACTTGTGCTAGTTGTGCTATGGCCATCCTGCTATTCGTGCTATACTCGATACTTGTGCTATTTTTGGAAACTATACACGCTCTCATGCTATTGTGCTATCTCTTGCTATATATTGACTCTCTTGTACCTGCTATCTTTAGATACTCTGCCATTAAATGCGTTAATTATTTAAAGCCTGCTTGAGCCTGAGATTTAAGTCCTACTGGGTGTTATCGCTCACCCTACGTTATTTGATGTTGTGTTCTCAAGTGAGACCGAGGATGACACATACACTCACGAGGAAGGGAATGACCAAGAGTGAATCCAGGAGTACCCTCGAGTCGTTATGTTATCTTAGAGTTGTAGTTAGTTATTTCCTTCTATTGCAATGTAATTGGGCCCTATAGAATGGCTCTGATATTAGTGGTTGTAACTAGACATTTGAAAAGTTATCAATGAGAAAGATTTGTTTTAGTATTATTCAATGTGCAATGGTTTGATGTCTAGTACTCGCTCTATACCCTTTTCTTGCAACTGCCTTCGCGCTCCGATATTCCGCGTCGGGGCGTGACAATGCTAGTGTTATGATACAACTGTACAAGTCTGTCTAGTGGCTTAAAACTTGTTACCCATGAAAAAGCCTTAACAACACGAAAGTTATTCTATATTACCCTTAAAATGACTTGATCTATTCTTGTAAAACTATGATTGATCATCTTGCTATTCTAGCTTGTTAAAGTGAAAGAATGTTACCTTAAAATACTACAAAAATCATGTCAAGATAGGCGCGTGCTTTCATACCGTGTCATCATATTGTTTTACTCTCTTATTTTGTTCTCATAAGCGTGATTTCTCCCTTGCCTTAAGCTATTAATATCAATAGTCAATTAAAGAAATTTTTGCAGTTCTATTATCAAGATTTTCTCCATTATCATTATCTTGAAATCATGTTCGCATGACCTGTTATTTCCTTGACATCATTATCATCATGAACATGGTATTACCAGTAAATAATTTTTGAAACTCTTATTGGCCATGAATGACTGTGGGTATCTACATTTGAAAAATAGTGAGATACGGATCAGACACGGAGAGTGTCCAAGGGCTCCAGTCTAGCCCTAATGACAGAGAGTCATAAACATATTCTTAAACATGGGGTATGATGATTACTGGCGTTGCATCTCCGCTGGGAGTACTTACGTGTCAAATGTTTGATACAAACCACATACATGTGTCCTAGTGTGCATTTCAAGGTGGATCTTTTCTTGGTGTACATTGGTGTCTACATGCCTGATTAGTGTTACATGAATCATGCTCGTGCTTGCTTGCTTGCTTGATATGGCCATCCTGCAATTTTTGTAATTTTTGTTACCCACGTTCTTGGAAATCTAGTGACAATCAAGTGATATTTTGCGTGCTTGTGCCTAGTGATATTTTACCAAAAAATAATCTTGCTATATTCTCTATCTTTACTGCTCAAATCTGTCTTGTTCATGCATCATGTTTAATGTGTTTTATCGCTTCATGCATATCATGCTAATCATGCTTACCTAGTTCTGAAAATATTAACCACATATATCATGCATGCACTTCGAGATATAATTCCTACTGGGCTAGTTAGCTCATTCCCTACTTTCAACCTCATAGGAGACAACAAAGAAGGAGAAGGCAAAGGCCAGGGCTATGATGAGCATGCACCTGAGTGTTGAGCGCGTTTCCAACCATAGAGTTAGCGCCAGCTTGTTTTGAGTGTAGAACAATTAGTAGAAAGAGAGCTTTCATGTAATAATTCTATTTTAGGCTTTAGTTTTTGGAAGTCACATTGGAAGAATCATGTGAATTCTATTTTGAAATGATGAGTAAGTTGTATTAGCTCCATCTTGTATGAGAAAGTGTTTGAGATTTGAATAGAAGCTTAGTCACCATATTTTTGGGCCCCAGATTCTTGTTGTGTTGTTCGCACAGTTAGTGCTAGCTAGCTAGAGGCTTTTGCTGGCTGTTCACGTCTCTAGAATATCGGTTTGCTAATCGTCTGAATTTAATAATAATATCTTTCTTTTTTCTTCCGCTGCAATAAATTCTCGGGGCGTGACAAGGGTACGTTCTATGATAGCTTGGATACCTAATGGAAATCATTGGTTATGCATATGTTTGATGTAGCAATCTGGAAAATTTAATACTTAAAAATTTGAAATAATAATTTCTTTAAATCAAAATAATAGAATCAAACGTACCACTATCGTATGTGCAAGAATACATCAGAAAATTTCTTAAAAATTATAAATCAACCCCAGACATTATTCCTAAGTGTTCTACTAAGAAATTCAAGAAATGAAAATCTGATTGGCCAAATGTACGTCACGATGTGATTAATTATCCAAATTAGGAAACTAAGTCGGAAAACTGTTAACACGGAAAGATAACGCACCCATAAATTAAATGAACATGTCGGAGAGACTTCCAATATCATGAAATTATTACCATTATCGGAATTGGACCAATGGACCTCTCATGGCCCATGAATAAATTCAAGTAAAGAAATGCAATAAAAATCTGTAACTCTAATATTCCCTAATTAAATAGGGAAATCCCATAAGATAATTCCAAAAAATAATGGGTTTTGTTAAATGGACCCTCTAGAATTTATTGGGCCAAATAGGGACTTTTAAAAGAAGAATAATAGGAAAATACTCTAAATTCGTAACTTAAATATTACCTAAATAGAAAAAGGGTATTAAAGCATTAAAATAAGAAGTTTGAGTTAGAATTGGATTCCTAAACCTACCCTAATAGTTGGCCACAAATTTAACTCCCATCCTAACCCAAATAGGAAGTGGAAAGCTTGGAAGGAGGTTAAGAAATAGGAAATTTGGAATTTAATGGGGGTTAGAGTCCTATTAGGAAATAACAACCCAACAAGTAGGGCTGTTCATAATACGGTCCAAACCGTAAAACCGAACCGAACCGACCGGTTCGGTTCGGTTCGGTTCGGTTTCATGGGCCAAATGGTTCAGTTCGGTTTCAAACTTGGAAACCGAAATAAACCGAATATAGATATATATTATATAAATAATAAAATTTAACAAAAAAAAATTGATAGCGCAGTGGAGGGCGGCGTCGCGCGCCCTCCACGCGCGTGGTGGTCGCGAGTTCGAAACTCGCGACCACCACAAAACGCATCATTTTGCCATGTTTTGTTAAAAAATGCCAGAAAATGCTAAAAAAAACCAAAAAAATGTCAGAAAAATGGGAAATCGGTTTAAACTGAACCGAACCAGTTCGGTTCAGTTCGGTTCACTGAATAAAACGGTTCAGTTCGGTTTTCTCCAAAAATGGAGAAAACCGAACCGAACCGAACCATGTACACCCCTACCAACAAGCATAATACTCTCCTAAATCCCCCATGGCCGGCCCTAGCTCATTACCAAGGGTTGCTAGACTAGGAAGAGAGGCCAAGGAGGAGGAGATCTCATAGGGAGAAGACTCTCTCTCCCGTTCTTCAAGTTCTAGCCCTAGAAGAGAAATCAAGTCAAGGTAGGCATTCTCACAAGCATAAATCATAAGATTTTGTCTGTAGATTGTTCCATGCATCAGGAACAAACCCCTTTCGTTTCATAATTTTCCATCAAGTATACTTTTTGTTATTGATTTTTGAATCTCTGCAAACCTCTTGACCCCGAACCATCATGTTTAATCCATCTCTCCTTGAATACTCTATTTCATGCCTCGAAAGTTTTATTGAAGATACTGATGACTGTTAGGAATCTTTCGCCCTTAAAAGCCCTAATTTTCATCCACCCTATCTTGCGAATTAATTCTTGCATCCCAACTGTACATAGTCTTCTATTCTTCATGTTTGACTTAATTAAAGCCTATCGAAGCCATGACTATTTTCAAATTCTGATTTATTGAAAGTGCTCTTACATGTCTAGATCGGTTTAGAACTAGTTTCGTGATTTTTCATGCATTGTACAATTTGTTCTAAATTTTTGAAGCATCCTGTGTCAAACAAGGCAATTTGGCCCACAAACCCATACTATGTCCTTTTCCCACTCGAACTCAGGTACAATACCTGAGAACGGGATGGCCAGATAGACCGCGTTCTCAGGGCTGTCACGACAGCACCTCCCGTCGTGTTCTGAATGCGACAGGGGCTGTCGTCACGTTCTGGCTGCCTGACTGAACAGACCTGTCGCAATCCTCAGACGACCCTGTTGCGTTCCACTTTGACCCTGTCGCGACCCTCATATGGGTATGTTGCGATCTGGGATTTTTGCATGAAACCCCCTATTTCTGAAATTCTTGGCTTTCTATAGTAACCATTTACCCTGTTAACTATCTTAAACTCAGTAAATAAATTTGTCAATCATGAACATGTAATTAGTTAAATTAAAAAGTCATCCACGTCATTATTTCATCTTCAGGATTCTCTTACACTTGCACTCACTTTGAACCATCCAATATGGCTTAACTTGGCATGAAAATTGTCACATAGTACATCTAGCAATTGATTTCAATTATATATTTAATTGCCCTATTTTAAATGAACTTGTCTGCGATTCTTGCGATGTTTTGGGAATACTGTTATCGACGCTCCACTGTTCTAGAATTCCTCTAGAACGTTGGACGAACTCTTCGTCGGATACTCCTTTTGCCGAACTAGTGAGTCTTTGTTCAAGGCCTCCGTAAGTCTCCTCTGTCTATGAGTTCCCACATGGTCGATGAGCTGGTTGTACCCTAACACCTATGATACACTTGAGGGATTAGTAAGATCCATACGACCTTAGATTGTTCTCTCTCTTATCTTGAATCACGCTGGACCTCTGGACATGTGCATAATATGGCCAGTGGAAGGGTAGTGAATTCCACTTGACTGCCTACACCGATCACGCGTGTTGTGCAACTGTTATTATCGCTTGTTTAATGTTGTCTTACGAATATGTCCTTGTCTCGTCTACTGTCTCTATACTCTCATCTATTCACATTCACTCTACTATCTCATCTGTTCATCTAGTACTCTCTTGGTACCCTTTGAGCTGTGTGGCTCCTATTGTTTTGTACTGATCATGACTCTCTAGCGCTAAAATGGGTCTTGTGACTCTACTGACTTGAATGCATACTGTTGAGGGTACGGAGAGTGTCCGAGGGGCTCCAATCTAGTCCTAGGAGCAGAGAGCCACCCGAAAATACCTGCAGGGGCTATTGACGGTGTCTACATTTGCACCGGTCCTAACTGACTGTTCTGAATTAGCTAGACATCTGACTGTTACACTGATACTGTTAGTCTGTTAAATCAGACGTACTGCACTGTTACTGTACTACCACTGACTGTTACTGAACTGCTACTGTCTTGTTATCGAGCAACTACTGTCGTACTCTTTCCTTGATCTACTTGATACTTGCTATCTTGAGTTCTTGCGTTCTATCCTAACTTAGTCGCATTCAAAGTACTATATCTCTCTCGGCTATCTACGGATAACCAAAGTGCCATTACTATTTCGACTGACGAAAGTTAATCAAAAGTGCTATACTATTTCGATTGATGAAAATCAATCAAAGTGCAATTTACTCTTTACACGACCATCTAATATCTCTTTCCTTGCTATACATGTTGCTTACTATTTCTTGACCATGACGTTACTTGCTAATGTTGTTATCGTTCTATCGTGACTTGACTTTAATCATCGTGCTATACTTGATTCATCTGCTATTCGAACCATGTTACTTGTGCTATTACTTTCTCGACTTTATATGACTCGCTCTATCATTAGTTACTCTGTCCTTTAAGTATTAATCATTTAAAGTCTGCTTGACTATTGAGATTTAAGTCCTACTGGGCGTTATCGCTCACCCTTCGTTATTTGTTATTGTGTCTCAGGTAAGTCGGACAATGATGTTACACACACCCATGGGATAGGACCCGAGTGATGAGCGACCCGGAGTCAGTTGATGAAGTCACCCTAGCACAATGGAGTCTAGTAGTTATTGCTTTAGATTTCTTTTCAATGTAATGATGTCATTGAGCCCTATGTATTGGCTCTGAATTAGTGGTTGTAATAGTCTTAGTGATTTTATAATGAAATCAAGAGTTTATTTCAATTATTGTTCATTAGATGCTCTAATGTTTGCATCTGTATGCGCAATTTACGTTACCATACTCGTTGCTTACATTTCCCTCCGATTTATTCCGCTGCTAAATTGGAGGGACTGACATTTAAAGACAACCAAAATGAGAAACATGATAACTGAGTACCTATGACAACCTCAAAAGCAAGAGTTGGAACATAAACATTCGTGTATGACTCACCAGTGATATAAAATGGATTCTCAAGGAACTATGTGTATTGCGCAAACCACTGCATATGAAACATTTTGGTAGAGAACCCATTAATGATGCTCCAGCAATTTCATCTCATTGCAAGGCTCAAATAACAAATCATGAAAAAATTTGCAATACCTTACATTGGGAAAGACTAAGCTAACTAATTATACAACTTGCTCTAGATGTCTTCTGAAATTTATTTTTAAATGTCAAAAGATAAGACAATTATTCTACTTCCAACATGTTCACCATTTTTTCTTTTGTTTTTAGTAAAATACCTTCAGAAAAGTGTGGCTATCAGATGCAGTTTTCAGATCTCCAGTAGTGTAATCAACTTTGTAGGTCGAGTATGGCAACCCAACACCACCAGAGGAGTCCAAGTACATATGTTAGAGACCTGTAGATAAAAATGAGACCCTTGAGCTCGTATTCATTGGATAAATTTCACCTTACATGACAGAAAGAGTAAATCATGTGTCTTAATGCTTGTCAGTAAACATCACTCAGCATGAATACACCAGACTTGCATGGTTAAAACTAACGATGTTCAAGAGCTTCACCATAGACCAATTGTAAGGATTAAGATACACCTGTGGCAGGCTTCCTAGTCCATTTCCAACTTCAAAATTGAACGGACCTATAGCATGACACAAGATCTCAATCGATGGTCAACGAACTCAGCCAAGAAGGAATTGGCTAGTTACATAGCTTGTAAAGAAGTGAAACATCTGGTAAAAGAACAAGCATCTGCCAAATGGTTGTTACAATAAGATAGAAACATGATCTTGCAAGAAATCCAAAATTAGCCACCAGCATATATACCCAGATGACGACAATATTATCGTATTTGGCTCATTCCCTCCAAACCAGAATGCACAGACGGGAAAAGAAAAAACGACAAACGTGAGGCAAAGACAGTACGAACCAAAATTTGAGACAGAAACGTGATTACATTTGAGGAAGTATCATCCATTCAAGACATGGCGCAGTTGTTTCTTTATTCTTCTATGTGGTTCATAGGATAAGGAGTAGTATTAGTTCCATGTCTCCCCAGGGCCCTTAGGTGTGCAGATTGGAGGGGAATTGTCCAAAGATTTGAGAACATATTGATTGGGTGGAAGGTAAGGTGCTCTCTTTTGGTGGCAGTTGGTTTTATGTAGAGTAGTGTTGGATAGTTTGCCCACATATTATCTGTCCATTTTCAGAATTCCTATTTCAGTCGCTAATCCTTGCAGTCAATCCAAGCTAGATTTTTTTTGGCATGGTAATGGAAGCATTGGTAAGGGATGATATGATATTCCTTGGGGTAGAGTTTGTATCCCTAAAGAAGTTGGGGATCTTGGCATTAGGAACATTAGGGCTTTCAATATGGCACTCCTATGCAAGTGGTGGTGGAGGCTTGCCTCAGATAAGGGGTTATGGCAGAACTTAATGAAGCATAAGTACTTTGAGTCCTCCGGAGTGTGGGACATGTGTATTCCTCCTCTATATAGAGTTTCTCCGTTTGGAAGGATATTATCTAGTGTGTTGATCTCTTCAAAACAAGTATCAGTGTATCATTAGGAGACGGGCAGATGTGTTCCTTCTGGCATGATAGATGTTGTGGCAGCTCTTCCTTTGAAGGAGGTTTTCCGGACTTATTCTCTATTTCCTGTTCCCCGTCCCCCTCAGTTGCTTCCTTTTTCGAGAAGTCCCTTTCAGGTGGAACTTGGGCTCCAACATTTAAAAGGAATCTCTCCTCAGGAGAGGTTGTTAATCTCATTCAGCTACTCTCTCTTCTTGATCAGTTAGGCCGGACTCCTCCAAGAAGGATTTGTGGATATGGAGGTGGGAGCAGAATGACCTTTTCTTAGTTAAATCGGCATATCACATGTTGGTGGATGGAGGCCTGAGATGTGATATGATTGACCAGATTTGGAAATCTAAGAGCATCTCTAAAGTAGGTTTTTATGTGTATCACGATCGATTGCCAACATGTGACAAGCTTGCTCACTTCCTTCCAGACATTTCTTAAATATGCTATTTTTGTGGGGAGGCGCAGAAGGATATGGATCATATTTTCACGGAGTGCTCTTTTGCTAATGTAGTTTGGAATATCCTTGGTCAATGCCTACAATAGAGCTTTCCCTATTTTGACAAGGTTCATGTTATGCTGGTGTACGATGATTGAAGAAATAAGAGTTTGGTTTTAGATGTAGTCGACCTTTGCGGTTCACTGGCTAAAATTTGGAATTTGGATTTGGATTTGGATTCAGTTTGGTTTGGCCTACCTTTGCAGTTTTCTGATTAAGAGTTTGGAATTTGGATTTGGATTTGGATTTGGCCTACCTTGGTGGTTTGTGGCTGAAATTTGGATTTGACTTTGATGTAGCCTACCTTGATGGTTTGTTGGCTGTGATTTGGGGTTTAGATTTGGTTTAGCCTACTTTGTGGTTTGCTGGCGGAAATTTCATATTTCTGATTGATTTAGCCTACCTTTGTGGTTTTCTGGCTAAGGTTTGGAACTTGGATTTGATATAGCCTACCATTGTGTTTGTTGGCTAAAGTTTACGTTTGACTCGAGTTGGCCTACCTTTGTGGTTTGCTGGCTATGATTTGGAATTTGAATTTGGTATAGCCTACCTTGATGGTTTTTTTGCTATGGTTTGGATTTGAATTAATGAAAAGTGAGAGGTGTGAGATAACTCCTCAACTTTCACTCATTCATTGACTTCTCAGTTTTGTACATGGAGTGTCTTTGGCTTCATACTCTGACAAGTTTTGAGGTTTAGGTTGTATGATGGACAGATAGAGGTTTGATTCCTTTGTCCGCATCTTTGGCAAACTTTGGTTTTCGCACCGATCTTTGAAGTAGGCACCTTTTATCTTTCTTCGGCTTCTTGCCTACTTGGGTGGTTGGATTTTTGCTTTGATGATTGGTCAGAGAATTCATGTTCTGGCCCATAGCTTTAGATGCTTTCCATTGAGTAGAGAAAGGGCACAATGTCTTTATGGTCTACCAGCCTATATGCACCTCCTTTATATGCCAAGGTGACAATGTATGGGCCAAGCCAAATGGGTTGCCACTTGCCACATGACTTTCCCGCCATTGCTTCTCTGCATTTGACCATGACTGATCTCCTTGCTTAAATGCTCTGGGTCTTGCCAATTTGTCAAATGCACGAGCCATTCTAGCTTGATATGCTTGGAGGCATTTATATGCTTCAAGCCACTTTTCTTCTAGATTGGAGAGCTCTTCAAATCTTCTTTTTATTTGGTTTTGCTCTTGGCCTTGAAACCTAGTTTGGATTGCCACCCGAAAGGATGCCATTTTGATTTCTATAGGAATCATTTCCTCAACTCCATATACTAAGGAGAAAGGTGAACATCCATTAGGGGTTTTGTATACTGTTCGGTAAGCCCATAGAGCTTCATGAACTTTTCTCCCCATTCACGCTTTCGACTACCGACTATTTTAGCAAGCAGCTTGCAAAGGGTTTTGTTGAAGGCTTCTGCTAGCCCATTAGCTTGTGGATTGTAGACTATGATGTCCTCCAATCATATGAAATTTGGCTGCCAAGGCATAATATATTGTTTTGTTTCAAAATGGTGTCCCATTATCAGACATGATTCTATGAGGGGTATCAAATCTGTATATTATGTGTTGCTTGACAATCTGACGATAGCTTCTCCTATTACTTCCCGCAATGGAATAGCTTCAGCCCATCGAGAAAAGTAATCTGTAGCAGCCAATATGAATTTGTGACCTTAGGATGAGGGTGAATGGTCCCACAATATCCATTCCCCATTCTACAAAAGGCCATGTTGGCACTGTAGGGTATAGTTTGTTTGGTGACTTTCTCGGCACAGGGCCGAAAGCCTAACATTGATGACATATACGGGCATATTGGATGCAATCCGCGTACATGGTAGGCCAATAGAAGCCCTTTAATTTGATATTGATTTTCATCTTTTCACCCGCTTGGTGTGCACTGTACAATCCAGAGTGAACTTCTTGCATGATAATTTTGGCTTCTTTCGGGGACAAGCATCTGAGGAGAACTGGTCCTTTCTTTTCATGGGCCAATCTATATAATTGATCTCCTATTATCTGATATGATGTAGCCCTACGTAAGAGCTGAATTTTCTGGGCTCGATTAGAAGGGAGCCAACCTCTCTTGATTTTAATAATTGGCTCACGCCAATCTTCATATTGAATTGCTACACTTTCTTCTGCATTATTTACTTCCATGATTGTGAGATTGGGCTCACTGTCAAGAACACTTGGCATGAGTCTTCTATGTCAGACCATTATGTCCAATTCTCCTTCGAGAGGCAGTTTTATGGCGGAGGCCAATTTAGCTAAAGCATCTGCCAGAGGACTTTCTCTCCTTGGCATATGGGCTATGTCAAGAAGCAAACTTTTCTTTTAGTTCCATAACCGTGGCATGGTATGGAACTAATTGTTGTTTGTGAACTTCATACTGGCCCAAGACTTGTCGTATGACCAGCTGTGAGTCACCGTAAACTTGTATGCTTTTGACACCCATTTCGAGAGCCAGCTGGAGCCCAATAATTAGAGCCTCGTACTCACCTTCATTGTTGGTTAGTGGTTGTTGAACCTGGAAAAAATATCATGATTTAAGAAAACCCTGGGCAATAAATTCACCCAGAAAAGTACGGAGTTTTGGGAAAAACCCTGATCTCCCCCGTGTCGAACACCTGAGATAAACGGGTTCGAGCTTATATTTTAGTCCGATTTAAATCGGATGACATGTTAAACGTGACGTTCGATGAGCCGACATGGAGAGGTATGTACCCTCTATCGGGCAACGACAACGTACAAAAGTGCGTCCAAGTGTGCACACATCGTGCACGTGTCCGAGCATGCAAAACGTCCTCGAAGTTCGAAAACAGAAGCAAATGCACGTCAAACGGCTGCAAACGGACATCAAACGCACATCAACAGGCAGTCAAATGGGCGGAGAACCACGGGGGACCCACCTTTATAGCATGTATGGCTAGGACACCCCCGGCGGGGTGCATGTGCGCAGAGGCCACCCCCGCGGGGTGGTTCTGGGCAGAACACCCCTTGCGGGGGTGTCCCTGCGCCAAAACCACCCCCTGCGGAGGTGCGCACCGTGCGGACACCCCCCGCGGGGGTTTGTCCCCGCGCGGACACCCCCTGCGGAGGTGCACCGCATGTGATCACCCCCAGCGGGGTGTTCCGCGCGCGGCCACCCCAGCAGGGGTGCACCCATGCGCGGACACCCCCAGCGGGTGGCCCGCGGGCCTTGGCCCATCCACAGCACCCCCCAGTGGGGGGGTCTGTGCGCTCAAGGCCCAAGGGCCACTGCCCCTCCCAGCACCCCCTCCAAACCCCTATAAATATAGGGTAGGGGCCAGGAAGAAAGGGGGACTTTCTCTGCCCTCATGGAACCCTTTCCTAGGGTAGAAGATGGCCCTTTGTATTGGGAGATGAAGCCTCCTCCCCCCACCTTTGGGGGAGATGTTTGTTCTTCATATGAAGACCCCCATGTGGGCCCAAGTTTGTGAAAAATTACACAAAGCCCCGTGAGGAGATAAAGTTGTGTATATGTGTATAAAAGTACAAATATGCCCCTGCTATTTTAGAAAATTGTAGGAATACCCCTGCTACCCCGGAAAGTTACATAAATATAATATTGTCCGGAGAATTAAAGGAATACCCCTGCTGCCCCGAAAAATTACAGATACGTCCTACTGTCCTAGAAGATTACAGGAATACCCTTGTTGTCCAAAAAATTACGGATACGTACTGTGGACCTATGCGGGGAAAATGGCAAGGATAGCCCGACAGTTCATGCCTTTTGTCCAACCCGGTGGAGCGGGACCCACGCCACTTCTATGAAGTGGCATGTGCTCTCCTAGGTGTGACTTAAAGCCGACCACATTGGGAATTCTCGGAAAATGCCAACAAATGGCGGAGAAGTCGAAGCAAGCCGATAAATGGCAGGCGTATCCATAAAAATCAATCAATGATGGAAATACCCAGAACCACTCGGAAAAGTCAAGAAATGACTGAGAGGCCTAGCTCATGCCATTTGCACGGCCCGATGGAGCGGGACCCATGCCTTTTCTGTGAAACGACGTGCGCTCTCTTGTGCCTGGCTTACGGCAGGCCGCTCCATGTCTTTGGATTGTCAAACAACGACAGGAACCCTTGTACATGTCGAGATATGGCCGAAAGCCCCGGGAGGTCAAGATACGACCGAAAATCCCCGGGAGGTCAAGAAATGACCGAAAAGCCCCGTGACTAGCCTTGGGGTTTACTAACTTCAAACACCTGGGATAAATAGGTTCGAACGAAATAATGAAACAAATACCCCTCCAAACCCCTATAAATATGGGGTAGGGACGATGAAGGAAAAAGGATTGGAAACTTGAACTCTTCAACAAGACTTTTAGGAGAGACTATTGGGGAGAAGGCCCTACAAAGTGTTTGTGCTTAAGGAGGAAAATACCTCTTAGGCTCCCGTCGTCCCCTCGCGCGTGCTTTGTCCCTGTGCTCCGTCCGTGCTTCGTGACATGGGAAGAAGATGACACCGCAAGTCTATATATAAAGACTTGGAATTTTGTAATTAAGTCCTTCCGTGTTTTAAAATAACACGTATGTGAAGGCACATTTATGTAAATCTTCAATGGCGGCACATACACCCCATTGAGGACGTATATACAAATGTCATAAATAAAAAATATATTTAAGGATATTTATGGAATTTTAATTATCATCTAAATTACCTAATTTGGAAAAGGTCTTTTAACAAACGTATCGTATCAAAGGTATTTGGGTTTTTACCCGATGTAAATGAAACACCGACTCCGGTCGGTGGGGAATGGTCCAGTACACGACAACCTAATCGCCTGATAAATGGATGCGCATAGAATAAAAATATAAAATACTCGAGGGCTCAGGGTTTATACCCAATGCACCTCATAATATAATAAACTTTTGTCTGTTTATTTTAAACAGTCTAGCACACCCATGCATAAGACATACATGCATCACACATATTTTTTCCCACATAAACAGATAAATACCCCGCGTATGTCGAGAAATGAAAGAAATCTCTTTTCCACGTTCCACAGTCTGGCACGCCCGGTGGGATTGTTCCTACCTTTCATACATATGTAAATAGACCTTATGCCGATATAGGATATAAGATGACTGATATCCACATTGCAGGTGCAAAAGGAGCAGAAGTCCGCGCGAAAAGGCAGTCTCCACCTACAACTTCCTCAAGCAAAGCAAATGGCATCGGTCATATACGGTCCACTCGTCGTCACCAGCCACGCCAAATGTGGCTATCTTACCACCCCTGTGGTATTTGGTGACTTCCTCGCTGTCGTGGGATTCCCCTACATCCTAGGGGTGGTCCCCGCCACTCAAGCAACACCTGTGGTGGCACCAAAGGCAGCTACCAGGGGCATCAAGCCTCGCCCAAGTCAAGGCCGAGTCTTCTCGGTTAACACAATCTTCTGTGTTGCGGTCCCTAGAAGACGGGGTAGCGCCAGGGGCAACAAGCCCAGGGCGGTAGTATCCAACTCCAGTAAGACCATCCTTGTCTAAGATGTACGCATCCGACTCGATAAAGGCAAGCCAATGTTGCCATGGGACAAATGCATCCCCACTGTACCAACCTCCAACCAATTCGTTCCCCTCCAAGGGATGTGGCAAGACAAGCGGGATTCTCCAAAAGAATCCCGACTGAGGCAGGCGTCCTGTAACGACCCTCCTTATACCGGTACGATTATACCAATACATGCCGGTATAATGAACACCATCACAGTGGGACATTGACCCAACAATTACAATAAGCTGAGATGTACACAAATATTGACATGGAACAGCGAAAATAAAAAGAACTAAATATCATTCTTATTCCATCATCATCATTAAATATCCATAGTCTGAATAGCATTTAAAGAAAAAGCTAAAGTCCACATACTTACAATTCTAAATCAAATTACATTGTTTAGATGAGATACATCACTTATTCATTACATACTTATGAAAAAGGAAAATACAATGCAGAGGTCTCCACAACTAGCTACTTCTCTCGCTCGGAGTCGCTCCTAACAGTCTCCTCCAAAGAAGTGGCGTCACCTACCACACCTGTACGCCGAAGCAAGTATGAGTCTACATAGACTCAACAAGCAATCCACATACCTTATCCTTACATACATTATATGCACATGCTAACACTTACTAAAAGTACTTAACACATGTAGTATGGTTCATACAATTTAAACTACTAAGCATGGAACTTATAGCATTAGAGACACATTACACATGCTTTATTTTACTTACAACAATTAAATATAGACCTATAACATGCTTTCTACACAATTTAATTAACATGCTTAAGCAATTCAAAACCCATTCAAATCATATTACAATGTACACTACCTAAACATGGAACTACACATAATGTAAGCATCACACCTAGCGTGGATTCTATTTTAACTCTCATGAATTTACTACTATTATAAACACCATTTACTTGCTGTTTTAACATAAACTAAACATAATTACAATGTTTTACATTTGTTCACATGCTAACACATTCACATACTCATTTACACTTTGCACATTCACAATTCACTTACACTTATTCACATTTTCACATTTAAATGCCATGACTCATAGTCCAAACCACCACTAGAAGGACACACATAACACATACACATATCCATCACCTAGGCAATGCAGTAATGGATCTTGGTTAACTGCACAGAACCAGGAGAAGCACTCTCCACCCTAACCAGTGGTACTTGTCCACCTCCCGGATTTCATCCTATTTGCCCTTAGGATATCACTCACATTGAACTTTCCCGTAGGGACTTTACTATGGTACAGTTCCATAGCCCTCTATGATAGCAGTGTCACACATGTCACAGTTTACACACTTTTCATATTATTCTCATTGTTCATAATATTCACATGCACTAAATTACACCATTGCACTCACTTGTACACAATTACATAGTTTTCAGTTTATCTAATAATATGCTATTATTCACAGTGTTAAAGAGGTCATAAACTTAATCATAATCATGCTGCAATTTACTGAATTATAAATAATCACATTAAGCATACTCAACATGGTCATTTTTCTATATTAAATCCAAAATAACACTTGCTATTATCCAATCAGTACGAAATTTTTACCACAGACCACTCATAGTTAATCATCACACATACAATTTTTCAGATTTTTCAGAAATCTACACAATTTATAATAATTAGTTCGAGCGTTCTTCACCAAGAAACCTAATTAACATGGTTTACAGTATTACAGATGTATTTAGCAGTTCCAGAATATGTATCGAACAGTCCTGTATTCAGATAAATTTTTTGACATGTTTACATGCAACCATACATCTTATTTGTAATTAAAACAGGTAATTCACGCTCACTGTTCTATTTCCAAAAATTCTAATAATTTGCACAGTAAGCAGAAATTCATTTAATTCTTATGATGTGACCTAACATATGTATATGACCCACAGAAACTTTCTGAAGCTTTAGTTTAATATAGATCTATGTAAACAGTAATTAATAAGGTCAAATCATGCATAACATTTTATTTCAGGAATTTTAATAATTAGAACAGTGTATGAAAATTCAACATAATCACATGGCAAGTTCCACTGGACATACTTAACCATATAAAATTTATACAACATATACTCATGTTCAGAAATCCGGGGAATATGCCACAGGGATCAAACATGCATTTAGTCAAAACCTGATGAACTTGACGGCACAGGTAGTGCTGCCAACATGAATTAACGGCACAAAAGGTGGCCGCCAACCATGGATCTTAACGGCATTAGATGCTGCCGTTAAGTTCCTATCTGTGCAAACACAGACAGAATGCAGAAACAATGGTGAATGGAGGTTCCAGAAAACGAGATAAAACTTGTAAAATTCCTAGAACCTAGCTGACATGTGTAGGGACAGTGTATAAGGGTTACTTGCCTCTTAAAAATTGCTAGATGCGAATTATTTGCAAGAGAAGCTCTCCTTGGCCAAGCCAAGAAGTCCTCCAATCTCCCCTTGATCCGGCTTCTGTATTGATGGATGGAGCATGCTGGAGTCGGGGAAGCCTTCCTCGATGTTCAAAGAGTCTCCCAATCGATGAAGATCGCCAGGAAATGCACCAAGTCGCTCGATCCAAAGCCTCAAAGTCCAGGGTTCGCACTGGTTTCTAGGGTTTTTGACCAAAGAGCCAAAAGGATCTAACTGCGCCTAATCAGAGTATTTCATAGGGCAGGAGGTTTAGGGATGTGTTTAGGTAGGAACCCAACTGTTGGACAACAATTTCCAAAACTGGGGTGAAGAAATCGCGAGCGTTTCCAGATCTGAAGCCGCAACAAATCTAGGATACAGACATCCATATAGGCTACCGCCAACTGGGAGTTAGCGTCCATCGATCTAGACGTTGACATCCCCATGCACATCCATGCATGTTGACGCCAACTGGTCTTTCGGCCAGAACACAGAAATGATCAAAACTTACATATACTATATATCTTTACATGCAATATACAATGTAAAACTTAAACATCACATATTCAATTTGAGTAAAACAATATGTACATAAATAAGCAAGAACATACATATATATACAACATCATTTAAATACAAGATGCAGAATAAATTTATATATACATATATACACATTGCTATATACACACACATCTACACATCACATGACTAAAATCTAACTAAAAAGAGCCAAAATTCGAGGGCCTTACACCATCTCCCACTTAAAGAAACTTCGAGGATGAAGTTTGAATGACACTACTCAAACAATTGGGGATACTTCTTCTTCATAGTATCCTCAAGCTCCCATGTAGCCTCCTCTCACGAGAAGTTCTGCATAGCACCTTCACGGATGCAATACTCTTGTTCTGATGATGATGAACCTTCTGCTGCACAGTTGACGAGCCCAGAGGGGGGGTGAATGGGTCTTTAAAAATTAATCTAGAAGATACCTGTAACTCAAAACAATCACACAAACGTTCTTCAAAATAGATTAGTGACAGTTAGTTTAAATAACAATCACACAAAGAAGACAGTCACACAACACAAGGATTATCCTGGTTCGGACCTCCTTTCCTTAAGAGTCCTACGTCCAGTCCCTGAGCAACAACTCAGGATTTCACTAACTAGGGAACAGTCCCCCTAAGGATGCTACAACACCCAGCTCAGCTGGTCTTCCGTCACACACGAAGGGAACAACACCCTGAATACCACCAGGTCTTCCTTCACACCCGAAGGGAACAACACCCTGGATACCACCAGGTCTTCCTTCACACCCGAAGGGAATAACACAGAGAAGAATGAATGACTTTCAAGCCCCTAGATCAAGCTTTTGATAAGCAAGGATCTGAAGCAACTAGAACTGAGAGCAAAGAGATTTTAAACAAGTCACACTCTCAGAACTATACAGGCTCTCTCAAGATTTTCACAAACTAGTGGAGAGCAAAAGAGCAAAAGCTAAGTGGAATGACGGTTCTTGGCTCTGGACTTTCTACAGAAGAATTTGAATGCTTGAATACGCGATCTGTCTTCTGTTCTTCTGACTTGAATTTATATCTTCAATTTGAAATGAAGACGTTGAAGTGTCCGTTGTCTCTCTTTTGAATAGTCGTTAGACTGAATGACATCTAGAGTCTTGGAAGCTTCCAGTCACAGTCTTTTGATCACTTGAGCACGCAAAGAGATGAGATCTTCAGAAATATCCGTTGGCTTCTATTTTGTTTAACGTTGTACCATGAAGCTAGTTCAGAGGTCTGCACAAATGTCAGTCTCAAATAGCAGACAGCTAAGCTGTCTCTGATGTCAGTCAACGTCAGTAGCCATAGACATGAAAATAGTAATGCCAAATAGCTTAAGTCTAAAAGACGTAATCAGAGTAGGCACGATAAGGATGATATAGTCTGCATGCATGCAGAGATACGTTCAGATCTCATAAATGCAAAAGCGTCAGAGAGATGTCTACGTGGACTTTAACTAGTCAACGCTCTTAAGATGAATGAGATATCAAGATATGAAATCCATGGTTATATGACTTATGAAATCGTTATGAATACTAACAAGTCATTATAGAGAGCAAATCGGTATGAACACTTATCAAGTCGTTATGAACTCTAAAGATCGTTATGGTAACTTATGAAGTCGTTACAACAAGCAAGTCGTTGTGAGTTCTAAAGAAGTCGTTACGGTAACTTATGATCGTTACAACAAGCAAGTCGTTGCGCTTTCTAAAGAAATCGTTGCGATAACTTATAGAGTCCTTATGACAGGCAAGTCGTTGTGCTTTTTAAAGAAATCGTTATGAAACTTATAGAATCGTTACGGCGCAAGTCATTACGGGTTCTAAGGAAATCGTTTTGTCACTTATAGAGTCGTTGCGACAGACAAGTCGTTACAAGCTCTAAAGAAATCGTTATGAATACTTATAGAGTCGTTGTGATGAGCAAGTCGTTACGGGCTCTAAAGAAATCGTTACGGTAACTTATAGAGTCGTTGTGACATCGACTGTTTGAAACAACATGACTTTTCAGTCTTATAAGGAAATCGTTGCGATCACTTATAGAATCATTACGACATCGATTTGTTTGAAACAACATGACTTTTCAGTCTTATAGGAAATCGTTGCGATCACTTATAGAATCATTACGACATCGATTTGTTTGAAACAACATGACTTTTCAGTCTTATAAGGAAATCGTTATGAACTTCAACAGAATCGATATGGACTTAGAGAAATATCATGTTGAAAAGATTAAAGCTTCAGAGAAGTAATGCATACCTTTATTGACTTGTTTGACCTTGGTATTTTTCTGTACTTACGACTTATGAAATATTCATTTATATAATTGATAAACTCTTGTTTGGTTTTTTTAATCATCAAATATGTATATATATATAATTAATTAAAATTGCATGGGGACAGACTGATCATCAATCTCCCCCTTTTTGGTGATGACAAAACTGAACAATAAGCATGGATAAAAGTATATGAAATTTGTTGTAAAGAGATGATATGCTAAGTTTCTAAGCAAAATTTAAAATTTCAGACATGCTAAGTATTTTCTCCCCTTTTTGTCATTAAGCAAAAAGATAAACTTCGACAAAGAAAGAAGAGAGAAAGAGAAATAGAGAATACACAGAAGGTCATGTCATTTACTGTGGAGGTACAGGTAAATAGAAGGTAGGAGACAACAGAGAGGCAAAATGGGAGATGATTCCCATGCCTGAACTTCCTGCTCTTCAAAAAGATTTTTAAAAACTCCAAAAGACACAGAGTAAGATGGTCCCATGGTGGAAGCCATCTGTTTGAGATGAAGATCTAGGTGCTGATAGAGAAGATCAGCATATGCATTCTTGTCCATGTTCATCTTGAGAAAACGACGAGTGCCAAAGCTGGCACAGGTGAGGAATTGATCCATGGTGACAGGGTAGTGGTTGTGGTTATCTCTGAGAGCTTTGTGCATAGCCACATACACTTTGTATCTTTCCTCCCAGACCTTGAAGGGGTCATCAACAAGATTAATGGAGTTCATATCTAGGAAAGTGGCTGGAGAAATAGCTGGTTTGCCTTCCCTGGCCTGAGCTTCATTGAGTGCAAACAGCTGCTGAGCTGATAGGGGTAGAACTTGGACCATTCAGAAGATGTGAGCCTTTCACATTCAGACAGAATAAGGGAGAGAACTTCAGCACTTACATGGCCCTGGTGATATTCCCTAAATAGGAATCTAGTAAAGGAAACCAGGTAGCCTTTCTGCACTTTAATTCTGCCCAAGACTCTGGCAAAACTCTCAAAGATGATGGATCCTACAGAGGATTCCATAACTAGAAAGTGAATTTGAGGAAGGGCTATCTCCTCAGGTATTTGAAGGGTAGCAAAATCTACCTGAATATCTGAAGATTGAGAGATATCTGGAGTCAAAGCTGAAATGGCCTTCCTGAACTGACAGAGCTGAACTTCTGGAAGTCTATGAATATATCTGTAGTTGTTGAATAGCATGAAATGCCTGATCATTTTTATTTCTGATTGAATGTAGGGTGCCCAGAGTTCTTGGTGATACATCCTGAACCACTCAGATAGGGTCAAGGAGTGGTCCCTTGGAGGAAATCGGCAGATTTGGCAAGAGTGAACTTCTTGAAAGATCCTTGTGACCTTTGCCCCACTGCTCTTCAGATTTGGAGTGAGCAAGAGAGAAGATTTTGGACTTTTCGGATTTTGAAAGAGAAGTATAGGTAGAATGGTGTTCAAATGATCTGTAAGGTTTTGAAAGGGAAGGTTGATGATGGTGGCAAAAACAACTTTGGAAAGGTATTCCCTATACAGTGGGTTATGTTTGTTGTCCACTGTGAGAGAAAACCACAAAGGTGGGTATTTGGGTTCAGAGGAAGAGGAAGAAGTAGAAGTAAGTTTCCTCTTCTTGGGGGCAGGACTAGAAGGATCTGCCCTGTGAATATGTTCTCCCACTTTCAACACAGACCTGAGGATCCCTTCCTCAAATTCATCCTTTATCTTTTCAATTAAAGGAGAGTTGAGTTGAGCCTGTTCAGGTATGATAGTGATGAAAGATGGTGGAGGAGTAGGATGAAGAAAAGAGTGTGAAGTAGTTTGGAGATCATCAGCTGGTCCAAGGGAGGGACCAGAGGAGGAGGAGGATGCTCCAGCTGAGGATGCTGGAGGGGCCTCAAGTATAGGAGGAGAAGGAATGGTGGACTGAAATGGTGTAGGAGAAGATATTGGTCTAGATTGAGGCTTCTTGAATGTTTGAGGAGCAGGAGGTGCTGTAGGAGCTGATGGTGGAGTTGGAGGAATAGGTGTGTGAGAGGGGGAAGAGGGAGCTGGGGGCTTGGGTGCCAAGAACTCTTCTGCCTCTATCTGTACAGACTCACTCTCCAATGGCCCTGATGGCCCTAATCCTTGCTCAGATAGCCCTGTTGGCCCTTCAACCTGATCAGCTGGCCCTGTTGGCTCTACCTCTTTTGGTGCTGCTGCTGCTTCTGGTGTTGCTGCTGCTGGTGCTGCTTCTGGTGTTGCTGCTGCTTCTGGAGGAGGAGGAGCTTGAGCTCCAACTGCCTTGATAATATCTGAGAGCATGCCTTTCATGCTGCTCATTTCCTTGTTAAACCATTTCATAGCATTTCTGATTTGTCCCAATTCTTTGTTGGCTGAAGCTTGGCTCAGAAATATAAAGTTTACATCTGACTGGAGAGTACATAATAGCTCACCTTGAACATTCAGCCTTTCAATCACTGGCTTCAAGTTTATGACAATTTTCTGCTTGACCTGCCTCTCAAACGGAGAATCAGCCAGGAGAGGAACTCCAGAGGCAACTTCTTTTCCTTTCTTCTTGCCTTCCTTTGCTGGAGGAGGTTGATCATCATCTGAGCTCGAAGAGCTTGCAGTCTCCCCTTCTCTGTCATCCAAATTGGAGAATCTCCATGCCTTTCATCCTGATCAACATCTGGAGTTGCGTCTACTGAACCTTCTTTTGATAGCTCCCCTAATAGGAGCATCTTCTTCATCTGATACTTGCTCCCCCTGAATGGGAGCAGATTCCATCACAGAGTCACCTTGGGCAGCTGGGTGCTCTACCTCTACTTGAACATCTTCCATTGGTTCATCAATGTGGCCTGATGCCACAGTCTCTTCTGCAACTCTGCCACTTGTTTCTGGAGCACTTGAGATAAAAGGAATCGAATCATGATGTCTGTCTGCCAGAATAGATGCAACTACAGTTGAGGGAAGTGGGTCCTCAACTGGAATAATGTCCTCTGGGAGAAGATCCTCAATTCTCCTTTCTGCAAAAATTGAACTGATTCTTCTGGAAATCCTGAAGCTTCTACAGACGCTCTTTCTTCTTCTACTGCACTTTCAGACTGAACTTCTGCAATGGAGGGGCCTGAAGATTCTGCTGCTCCAACTGCTGGAGCTGAAATTGACTCCACTGGCAATTCTGGAATCATATCCGCTGATCCCATCTCCTGATGAACAACTGAGGTGTCGTAATGATGGCTTCGCCTTCAGCAACTGAAGCCTTGAACCAGACACCACTTTCCACAGAGAAGCCACTCTTCTTCAGGTTCCTGGACCTGATTGCTTGGCCCATTTTCTCTACAACTCCCCAGAAAGATCAACACCGAAGTGTTTGAAGATCTTGGTAAGTAGGTGGGCATAAGGCAGGGACACATTGAACTTACTCTTGGTGTCCCAAATCTGATCTCTGCAAACTTCATTCTTTCCATTATCACTGCGGCCATATTTATCTCCTTATTCTGAATGGCCCAGTACATCATGTCCGAATCGGCCTTTGTGCAAGATGAAAAAGTTGCACTTCTGGGAACTAAGATTTGACAGACAATAAAATGGAGAAGACGGTTGAAGGGATATATTGATTTATATCGATCTTGCCGTCCCTCAGCTTGAATCCTGGCCCGATAATTCCCAAACCTTTCACTTGGGTGTCCACGGTGTGAACCCCACTAAATCCGGAAGTCTTTACATTGAACAACATTTCAGCAACTCAGGGTCTATCCTAATCATGGTTCCCTTACTGAAGAAACTAGAGACCCATCTTCCTCTGTTCTCATACACACAAGAAGGCTTTTACCAAGTCCGGATAACTGACCTCTGAAAAGGTGGAAATTTCTGTCCACTGCATCTGATTGATCAAATCTACTACGCTGCTCATTCCACTTTTCCTCAGATTAGCGACATCTACTTCTTTATTGCCACAGAGCTTTGTCTTCACAAAAGTAAATCTCTCCTGCTGCTCAGGAGTGAGGAACTCGGCGCTGTATCCACCCAAACTGCCGGCGATAACTGGTGTGGCCATAGATTCAGGTGGGAAAGGCAACGGAGGGTGGAGACGGAAGGTGAGGAGAAGGAATCCTCAAGAATTTTGCGGGAAGTAGGAGGAAGATTCAAATTTGCAGAGGATTGAGATGTGAGTTGTTAGGGCATCGGCTCAAGCGACAGGATAAAAGAGGGGAAAAGGTAGACGATGAGATACGAATCGTTCTGTCATCGATTTTGAATAAATTAATGCTACGTGGAAAGTGAGGCGCCAAACGGCGGTGGAAAACGACAAAAGTTTTGACTATTCAAACGGACTTCAATGAGAGAGCGGTTACAACAATACAATTTGAATTTCTTTTGCTTATCGCCATGGAGGAAAAAATTACTTTAATTCTAAAAATTTAATGTGCCACTTGTAAGCAAACTTTTATCACAAATTGCACATGCCTAATTCCCTTCTAAGAGATGTAAATCTCTCTTCAGGTAAGGCTTTTGTGAAAATGTCTGCTAATTGGCCATTTGTATCAATAAAGGATATTTCAATATTTCCATTTGCAACATGATCACGAATAAAATGATATCTAACCTCAATATGTTTGGTCCTTGAGTGCTGGACTGGATTCTTGGTGAGATTAATGGCATTGGTGTTGTCACACAGCAACGGGATTGATTTGATATTTAATCAAAGTCCTCAAGCTGTTGCTTTATCCATAAGAGTTGTGTGCAGCAACTTCCAGCAGCCACGTACTCAGCTTCAGCTGTAGAGAGTGCTACTGAATTTTGTTTCTTTGAGGACCAAGATATCAAACACCCTGCAAGGAACTGACAACCACCACTGGTGCTCTTTCTATCTAATTTGCATCCAGCATAGTCAGCATCAGAGTAACCTACTAGGCTAATTTCACAATGTTTTGGATACCATAGACCTAAGTCATGAGATCTTGCTAAATATCTAAATATTCTTTTCACAGAAATTAAATGTGATTCTTTAGGATCTGCCTGATATCTAGCACACATGCATACACTAAATAAAATATCAGGTCTACTAGCTGTTAAATAGAAGTGAACCTATCATACCATCTGTAGATCTTTTGGTCTACTTTCTTACCATCTTTGTCACTGTCCATTCTTGTTGATGTACTCATTGGTGTCGACAGTGGCTTGGTATTTTCGAATCCAAATTCTTCAAGAGTTCTTTTGTGTACTTTGCTTGACTGATGTGAATTCCTTCCTTTCCTTGTTTGATTTGAAGTCCAAGGAAATAGTTGAGTTCTCCCATCATACTCATTTCAAATTCTCCCTGCATTAACTTTTCAAAATACTTGCAAAGACTCATCAGTAGAACCAAAAATGATATCATCTACATAGATTTGAACTAATAGGATGTGTTTGACTTTTGACTTTATAAAAAGAGTACTATCTACCTGACCTCTACTGAAACCATGATTTAGAAGAAAAGAGCTAAGCCTTTCATACCAGGCTCTAGGTGCTTGCTTTAAACCATATAATGCCTTGTGAAGTTTGAAAACATGATTAGGAAATTCTGTGTCATCAAAGCCCGGAGGTTGTTCCACATAAACTTCCTCTTTTATGAAACCATTTAAGAAGGCGGATTTAACATCCATTTGAAATAGTGTCAAGTTCAGAGCAGATGCATATGCAAGTAATATTCTAATGGCCTCAAGTCTAGCTACAGGTGCATAGGTTTCATCGAAATCTATGCCTTCCTCTTGAGAATAGCCTTGAGCTACCAATCTGGCCTTGTTTCTTAAGATTGCACCAGTTTCATCCAGTTTATTTCTGAACACCCATTTGGTGCCAATGACTGGATGGTCTGATGGTCTAGGAACAAGTGACCATACTTGGTTTCTCTTGAATTGATTTAATTCATCTTGCATGGCTACTATCCAAGATTCATCAGAAAGAGCTTCATTGACTGTCCTAGGCTCTATCTGAGAAACAAAAGCTAGGTAATCACAAGGAATAACATTACCTCTTGTTCTTACCCCTATGGATGGATCACCAATGATATTCTCAAGTGGGTGATCTTTCTTGTATCTCCACTCCTTTGGAAGGTTTTCATGAGTAACTTCTTCTTGTTGTAATTCTTCCAGAGGTGGATCATCCTTGTCCTCAATTGATGCATCTTTTAGTTTCTTGGATAGTTCTTCTGCATCATCATCGTCACTATCTACTTCCTTCTCAAGGAAGGGTTAGTTTCATCAAAAAAGAATGTGCACAGATTGTTCAATCAACAAGGTACGTTTATTAAATACTCTATAGCCTTTGGGTTTAGACGTGTACCCCATGAAGATGCCTTCATCTGATTTGGCATCCAACTTACCAATGTCCCTTTTTCCATTGTTGTGAATGAAGCAAGGGCACCAAAAGTCCTGAAGTGGCTGATCTTGGCTTCTTCCCTTTGAATAGTTCATATGCAGTCTTCTTCAGGATTGGCCTGATCATTACTCGGTTGATAATGTAGCTTGCTGTATTGACTGCTTCAGCCCAAAAGTATCTTGGCAGATCATATTTGAGAGCATAGTTCTTGCCATATCCAATAGGGTTCTGTCTTCCTCTCAGCAATGCCATTTTGTTGAGGTGTCCTTGGTGCTGAGAAATTATGCTCAATTCCCTGATCATCACAAAATCTAGCAAATTTTTCTTTTGAAATTCACCACCATGATCTGATCTGATAGACACAATGCTGAACTTCTGATCTTTCTGAACTTTCTTACTGAAGCTGACGAAACTTTCAAAAGTGTCATCTTTATGTTCTAGGAATGATACCCATGTGAATCTTGAGTAGTCATCAACTATGACAAATCGAAATTCTTTCCTCCAAGACTGGTAGTCCTCATTGGCCCAAATAGATCCATATGAAGGAGCTCCAAGGTTTTGAGGTGGTCACTATCGTCTTTGACTTGAAGGAGACTTTGGTGTGCTTTCCCTTAGCACAAGGTTTACATACACCCTCCAATTTTGTACTAACCTTAGGTAGACCTTCCACAAGATTCTTCTTTAGCAATTTTCTCATGCCATCTATGCTGCAATGTCCAAGTCGTCTGTGCCATAATTCTGTGGATTTATCTTTATTTGCTGCCAGGCAAACATTTTGAACCTTGAGTTCTTCAAGATAGAGCACATACAAATTCTTTTCTCTATTAGCTTCAAAGATGACTGTTCCATCCTTCAGTATGCTGCACTTTGACTCTTGAAACTTGATCTGATGGCCTCTGTCGCACAGCTGGCTAATGCTGATGAGATTGTGCTTCAATCCTTGACTAATAGCACATCTTCTATGACTGTTTTCCTTTGTTATTCACAGAGCCACTGCCTATCACGGTTCCTTTCCCATTATCTCCATAAGTAACTGTTCCATCTTCAGCTTGGAGATGAGAGAACAACTTCTGGTTTCCTGTCATGTGTCTTGAGCACCCACTATCCAAATACCATTTGGATGCTCGAGGGTTAACCTGAAATAAAAACATCAAGCTTTAGGTACCCAAATTCTTTTGGGTCCTGATTGGTTAGTATCATTAATTTTACCTTTTAATATCCATTTTTATGTCTTGTTGGGCATGTAGTTATAATATGTCCTAACTTATTGCAGTGACTACAGCAGGATAACTTAGTCACTTTTTCTATGTATTTGAAATCAGCTTTGTATGCTACATCTTGTTCGGGTACAAATTTTGGTGTTGGATATGTTTTAGGATAGACTATGGTTCTTCATTATCTGGGGGGTATATCCTAACCCATTTTCTTCTTACCTGATCTCCTAGCACCTTTTAATATTAGAGAGTTTTTACCATTAGTAAATTTTCTAGTGTGCTTGATAGTTTATCATTTTCTTCATTTAAGCTTTTGATTTCTTTCCTTAATTCATCTGTACTTTCCTATTTTTCTAGTTTAGTTATTTGTTCATTCTTAGCTTTTAGGTCTTCACATAACAGTTCATTTCTTCGTTTAAGTTCAGTTATTTGACTTTCTAATTGTCATTTTCTGATTTTAGATCTGAGTTTGTATTTTCTATACAGACTATGTTTTTCTTACTTACTTTTAATAATTTGGTTACTTCTTTATATTTTTCATAAAGTTCGTTGAAAGCCTCTTCTAAACTATCGGAGTCTGAACCATTGCATGAATCAAAAGAGGAGTCAGAAGTTACCTTTTCTTCAGTATTTGCCATGAAGGCCAAGTGGGCTTTTTCTTCATCACTGCAGGAGCTTGACTCACTATCTGAGTCGCTACTGTTTTCCCATGCTGCTGCCATTGCTTTCTTTTTGTATTTTCTAAACTTCTTGGAACTGTCCTTCTTCCTGAACTCTGGCTTCTTTAACTTAGGACACTCAGTCTTAATGTGTCCTGGCTTCTTACATTCATAGCAGATGGGTTCTCCTTTCTTTATTTCTTTTCCGTCTGGCTTCTTGAATTCCTTATTCTTTTTGAAATACCTTCTACCAGATTGAGATTTCTTCTTTTTAGCCAAAATTCGCTGTAACTTTCTAGATACATAGCTTCCTCATTCTTGCTGTCTGCATCACTTTCACTTTCAGCTGAGCTTGCATCTGGTGAATCTTCTTCAGCTTTTAAGGCGTTGGAGTGCCTTTCTGCTAGAGGACTCTCCTAGCCTTTCCATATTGATCTCATGGGCCATGAGGGACCCAATGAGCTTTTCTACAGACATTCTCTTCAGGTCATTAGCTTCTTCTATTGCTGTGACTTTTGGAGTCCATGAGGACGGTAAGGATCTAAGTATCTTTCTTACCATATCTCCCATCTCATAGACTTTCCCCAGGCTAGCTAGTCCATTTGTGATGTCAGTGAACCGGCTGAACATTTGAGTTATGGACTCACTTGATTGCATCTGAAATCTTTCATATTGAGTGACAAGAATATCGATTCTTGTTTCCTTCACTTTGTCTGTGCCTTCATAAGTAATCCTGAGCTTTTCCCACATTTCCATTGAGGATTTGCAGGCTGAAACTCTGTTGAATTCCTTCTTACTTAGAGCACAACATAGGATGCTCTTTGCTTTGCAATTCAGGGAAATCTTCTCCTATCATCATCTGTCCTTTGTGCTTTCTCATTTGTGACTAACAGATCACCTTCTTCTACTATGGACCAAATTTGATAGTCGTGTCCTTGTAAAAAGTATTCCATTCTGGTCTTCCAGTAAGGATATCTTCACCATGAAGAGAGGGGGTCGGTTGACGGACTGACCTTCAAAGTTACCTTGGGCTGCCATGGATCTTTGCTCTTCAGATCGTTGGATCCTTCTTTGTCGAAGAGACTAGCTCTGATACCACTTGTTGCCCAGTTGACGAGCCCAGAGGGGGGGTGAATGGGTCTTTAAAAATTAATCTAGAAGATACCTGTAACTCAAAACAATCACACAAAGTTCTTTGAAATAGATTAGTGACAGTTAGTTTAAATAACAATCACACAAAGAAGACAGTCACACAACACAAGGATTATCCTGGTTCGGACCTCCTTTCCTTAGGAGTCCTACGTCCAGTCCCTGAGCAACAACTCAGGATTTCACTAATAGGGAGGAACAGTCCCCCTAAGGACGCTACAACACCCAGCTCAGCTGGTCTTCCTTCACACACGAAGGGAACAACACCCTGAATACCACCAGGTCTTCCTTCACACCCGAAGGGAACAACACCCTGGATACCACCAGGTCTTCCTTCACACCCGAAGGGAATACACAGAGAAGAATGAATGACTTTCAAGCCCTAGATCAAGCTTTTGATAAGCAAGGATCTGAAGCAACTAGAACTGAGAGCAAAGAGATTTTAAACAAGTCACACTCTCAGAACTATACAGGCTCTCTCAAGATTTTCACAAACTAGTGGAGAGCAAAAGAGCAAAAGCTAAGTGGAATGACGGTTCTTGGCTCTGGACTTTCTCAGAAGAATTTGAATGCTTGAATACGCGATCTGTCTTCTGTTCTTCTGACTTGAATTTATATCTTCAATTTGAAATGAAGACGTTGAAGTGTCTGTGTCTCTCTTTTGAGTAGTCGTTAGACTGAATGACATCTAGAGTCTTGGAAGCTTCCAGTCACAGTCTTTTGATCACTTGAGCACGCAAAGAGATGAGATCTTCAGAAATATCCGTTGGCTTCTATTTTGTTTAACGTTGTACCATGAAGATAGTTCAGAGGTCTGCACAAATGTCAATCTCAATAGCAGACAGCTAAGCTGTCTCTGATGTCAGTCAACGTCAGTAGCCATAGACATGAAAATAGTAATGCCAAATAGCTTAAGTCTAAAAGACGTAATCAGAGTAGGCACGATAAAGGATGATATAGTCTGCATGCATGCAGAGATACGTTCAGATCTCATAAATGCAAAAGCGTCAGAGAGATGTCTACGTGGACTTTGACTAGTCAACGCTCTTAAGATGAATAAGATATCAAGATATGAAATCCATGGTTATATGACTTATGAAATCGTTATGAATACTAACAAGTCATTATAGAGAGCAATCGTTATGAAACTTATCAAGTCGTTATGAACTCTAAGAAATCGTTATGGTAACTTATGAAGTCGTTACAACAAGCAAGTCGTTGCGAGTTCTAAAGAAGTCGTTACGGTAACTTATGAAATCGTTACAACAAGCAAGTCGTTGCGCTTTCTAAAGAAATCGTTGCGATAACTTATAGAGTCGTTATGACAGGCAAGTCGTTGTGCTTTCTAAAGAAATCGTTATGATACTTATAGAATCGTTACAGCGAGCAAGTGTTACGGGTTCTAAGGAAATCGTTATGGTACTTATAAGTCGTTGCGACAGACAAGTCGTTACGAGCTCTAAAGAAATCGTTATGAATACTTATAGAGTCGTTGTGATGAGCAAGTCGTTACGGGCTCTAAAGAAATCGTTACGGTAACTTATAGAGTTGTTTGTGACATCGACTTGTTTAAAACAACATGACTTTTCAGTCTTATAAGGAAATCGTTGCGATCACTTATAGAATCGTTACGACATCGATTGTTTGAAACAACATGACTTTTCAGTCTTATAAGGAAATTGTTATGAACTTCAACAGAAATGATATGGACTTAGAGAAATATCATGTTGAAAAGATTAAAGCTTCAGAGAAGTAATGCATACCTTTATTGACTGTTTGACCTTGGTATTTTTCCTGTACTTAAGACTTATGAAATATTCTAGATATAATTGATAAACTCTTTGTTGGTTTTGTTAATCATCAAAATATGTATATATATGTAATTAATTAAAATTGCATGGGGACAGACTGATCATCACTTCTGTCATCCTCGCCAATTTAACAGTGAATAAATCGGGGAGGCATGAAAACATGTATGGACGTAAATTGCGCATACATTCGCAAATATCAGAGCAATCCTATGAACAATAATGCAAAAAACTTTCATTTTATGATAATTCATCTAACTATTACAACCACTAATCAGAGCCCAAAACAAGGGCTCAATAGCATCATTACATAGAAAAATGATAACTAAGCAACTAACTAAACTAACTCTATGATACTAAGGTCATTCCATCGCTATGACTCCAGCCGATTCATCATTCCAGTCCATTCCGTTGGTGTGCGTAAGGTCATCACCCAACTTACCTGAAAACACAATAACAAATAACGAAAGGTGAGCGATAACGCTCAGTAGGACTTAATCTCATGTAAACAAGCATGCTTAAAGTGATTAATGTCTTGTAGAGTAGGTTACTAGAGAGAACGATCACGAATAGTCAAGAGAGTAATAGTACAAGATAACAAGTGAACGATAATACATCTCTCAAGAGTATTTCAAAACTAGGATGATAAGGAAATGACCATGTAACGAGATAGCGTGTAGCAAGATGGCGTATAAGGTTGCACCACGGTGCACTAGTAGAATACGGCAGTAGTCACTTCTAGGACAGTAGTCATTCAGTAACAGTCGGTGCTAGCATAGTAATAGCACAGTACGTTTAAACTCCTCAGACTAAAAGTAATAGTCAGATGTCTAGCCAATATAGTATAGTCAGAATCGGTGCAATGCAGAACACCGTCAACAGCCCCTACAGGTATTTTTTGGTGGCTCTCTGCCCCCAGGACTAGATTGGAGCCCCTCGAACCCCTCCGTGCCCTGCACAATATGCATTCGAGTCAGTAGGGTCACCGAACCCATATTATGGCAGTAGACAGTCATGTATAGTACAAGCAATAGGAGCCACAACAGCTTAAGAGTCTCAAAAGAGTACTAGATGAATAGACAAGATAGTAGAGTGAACGTGAATAGATGAGAGTACAAGGATAGTAGATGAGATAGGGGTATAATTGTAGAAGAATGATAAACCACGATAGTAACGGTTGCACAGCACCAGGTCGGGTACTGGCAGTTTGGTAGAAGTCACACCCGCCCTACTAGCCGTGTTGTGTACACGAGCCAGGTGGTCCGGCGTGATCATAAGATAAGAGAGATCTCACTAAGGCCGTTTGGATCGTACTGATCCCTAAGATGTAATGTGTTTTGGGGTACAACCAGCTCATCAGCAATGGACGTGCGCGAAAGCCAAGAAGACTTACGGAGGCCTTGACAAGGAGTCCCTGGCCCAGTCTAGAGTATTCCCAATGGAGAGGTGGTCCAAGTCAAGAGAAAGTATGTAGAAACTGGTCCGTCGTGCCTCGAGTGCTCGAAGGCTAAGGGAGAACGGTAACGGTGTGTAAATCACGCGAATAAAACGAAGACATGTGTCATTTAAATAATAGGAAATTAGGTAATTAATTTCACTTAATTACCAGATACATTATTGAGAAATTTAATAGGGTCAAATGGCAAATGTAATGATATGTGTGTGCAAGTGTAGAGAGATCATGATAATATGATAAATCGTGCTCATGGCTATTAATTAATAAGAATTATTTAAATATTATCAAATAAAATATTCAGGTTGATTCTTAAGCTTAATAGTACATGGTTAAACTGTACAAGGGTAAATGGCAAAAATAATGTTTAGTGTGTGCAGGTGTAAAGAGGTCATGAGAGTAAGATAAATCGTGCATTAGGCTTTTAATTAATGGAAATTATATAACTATTTCCATTAAAGGTTAATCGGGTCGAAAGGTTGATAACAGTGTTCAATTATAATACACAATGGCTAAATAGCAATTTAAGTAGGGGTATGTAAGCAAAACAGGGTGATGGCCGAAATCATAAATTCAATATAAAATTGTACGATGATCCAAAAATCACGAAACTGGTTGTAAGCTTGATAGAAAAAGTACTAGTGCCTTGTGTTTATAATAGGTGGATGCCTAATTTCTTAGGCTTCTAAAAAGTAATATTCAGTAGCTCTATCCACTACAAAGGCTGAATATGTTGCGGCTGGTTGTTGTGGCACTCAAGTTCTTTGGGTGAAACACCAGCTCCTAGACTATAATCACAAATTACGTTGTATTCCTATTTTGTGTGATAACACTAGTGCAATCAATTGTCTAAAAACCCAATTAACACTCAGGAACAAAACACATTGAAATAAGGTACCATTTTCTAAGAGATGAGGTTGCTAAGAAATCTTTTGAGCTTCACTTAATTAAAACCGAAAAAACAAAATGCAGATATTTTTACTAAGCCTCTTTCAGAAAACAAATTTTCATCTTTAAGGAGAAAGTTTGGTTTGTACAAACTTCCACATCTTTGATATCTTTCATCTCTTTTTGCAAATAAAATCCTTGTCCTCTTGCATATAATTTCTTGCTTCTTACATTGCATTAGCATTCTTGGTATATCAAATAGTGATTTGAAGAAAGGCAAGTCAGACATGTCTAGACACTTTTATGCAATTGTTGAGGGGGAGTCTTTTGGTATGAGAATTTGCTCCCATTGTCAATTCTTTATTATTTTCTCTCGAAACTGGTTGTCTATTTTAAGCTTGAACTTTCAGAATTTTTTGAGTCTTTGTGCTATTTTTATATGAGAGACTTAAGGCATTGACAATAAACTAATTGTGCATTCAGTTTAATTTCAAAGATTAACTTTCATATCAAGGTTGTGTCATCTTAATACTGAATGTCTTTAAAATTATTTGCAAAACACTTGTAGGCACATGAGTGGCATTAATGTTTAACATGTGCAAGTTTAAGCTTAATTTTTACCACATGTTAATAATAATTTCTCTACATTCGTAGCCATGACTTTTCTGGTCTAAGCAAAATAATCCTGCAAAACATTAAAAGCAAATGAACAACAATCTGAAAAGATACAAACAGAGCAATGCAAATTCTTGATCCACTGAGTAACCGGGCCATTTCACCTAAACAGTGATTTGTTTCGCGTCAAAAAGTGGACAACAAAATTTTCAACTTTGAATAAGATAATGAAAGTTAAACCACTGAGTAATCAGGAGGTCTTGCATCTGGTAAATGTGATCTCTTACACTGAAAAGTGAGATTTAACTAATTTATTCTTGTATTCTTTCCCAGTTAAAAATGAAAGAAAATTCAAATAGGTAGGATAGAAAAGCTCCAGACTTGAATACAGTTCATGTATACTGAGTGTAGACCTATTATTCTACATTGTGTTACATCTAAAGCTTCTAAATTCCTTGTTGAATACTTCTGCTTACTCATATATGTCACTTCAACTCACATTTGCATCATTATTTTAACCACATTTAGATCATTATATTTTGCTATACTTTGTGTTAAGTGTGTCTTTTTTATTAAACTTTAATGCATAATCACAAATCACAATAATTTCTCTTATATGTCCATATCACTTTTGTTGCCCGGTTGGCTAACCCAGAGGGGGGTGAATGGGTCTTTAAAAATTTATCTGATAAAAACCTGAACTCAAACAAACATAAAGAGTTCTTGAAAGGAATTAGTAAGGTTAGTAATAACAACAATCACACAAAGAAGACAATCACACAAACACACAGATTTATCCTGGTTCGGATCTCCTCTCCTTAGGAGTCCTACGTCCAGTCCCTGAGCAACCCTCAGGATTTCACTAACTCGGGTACAGTCCCCTATGGACAAAAACAACCACCCAGCTTAGCTGGTCTTCCTTCACCCCTGAAGGGAACACAACACCCTGGCAACACCAGGTCTTCCTTCACGCACGAAGGGAAAAACACCACCCGGAAATCACCAGGTCTTCCTTCACACACGAAGGGAATAACACAGGAAAATTCTTTAAGAGAAAAGGACTAGCCCCTAGATCAAGCTTTTACAAACTCATCTGAAGCTACAAGCACGAGAGACAAGATCTACACAAAGTGCACTCTCTCAGAACTAAACTAGCTCTCCTTAATTTTTCTTCTCACAGCACGGGAGCTAAGAGCCAAGATCGAAAAGACTGAATTTTTGGCTCTAGAGAAAAATTCGAAGACTTGAAAACTGCAGAGTTCTAGCCGCTCTTCAATATGAATTGAATTTTCTCGATTCACTTTCTTTCCAGCTTCATCTTGTATTTGTATCTCCGATTTGAATGAGGACAAGGAGATGACCGTTGTCTCACACCTTTGGTGTACGTTAGACTGAAGGTTTTGTGGAAAGTTCCTGTCAACAGTCTTTTGTTCTTTGGAGCACGCAAAGAGATAAGATCTTCTGAGTTTGCTTGTAGTTCCTTCTGTGTCCGTTGTTGTAGGATAGTACATCCTTAAGGTTCTGCAAGGTTGAGCTTTAATGGTAGACAGCTATACTATCTCCAGATGTCAATCAACGTCAAAGCAGATAGACACAAAAATAGTAGTAATACTTTATCGTTCTAAAAGATGCATGCAGAGAATACACCAGAATGGAAGATATGTTCTGTGTCCATGCAGAGATACGTTCAGTCTTTATTAAATGCATGGCAGTCAATCAGATGAGATGCGACTTTGACTATTCAACGTAGATTAAATCAAGGAAAAACGTTTAATTAATGGAAACATGACTTATGCAGTCGTTGTGAAAATCTGATAGAATCGTTATGATCAAGTTGCTGTAGACTGATAAGAAGTCGTTATGATAACTTATGAAATCGTTGTCACAACCAAGTCGTTCTATAACAGATG